>CP126890.1:119290000-119890000 GCA_030440675.1 Furcifer pardalis | reverse complement strand
GAGATGACTTAATTGTGATGTTGCTTTGTATTTTTGTAGTTATTTCTTCAGTGAGTGTTAGCTACTGCCAAAGAGATTTTTCATTCTGATGAACCAATTGAGATGACTAATCTTACATATTTGCACAGGTTCTTCAACCATTTTGAGATGCCAGTGCTTTAGTTCAGAAAATAAAGCAGCAGAAAACAATCCAGTACCTCCAATGTTGAAACATCTCACAATGAAAATAAAATCAACTGGTCCTATAACAGTGGCTGAATATATGCGTGAAGTATTAACTAATCCTGTAAAGGTATGAATAGATCTTTCAAAAGGTACATTCTTTTAGCTATTGATAATTTATTTTACAACAAATTGCAGCCTGATTAATTTGTGCCTGCTGTTTTTGTTTTTTTCACCATAGGGATACTATATGCACCATGACATGCTGGGAGAAAAAGGAGATTTTATAACTTCACCTGAAATAAGCCAAATCTTTGGAGAGGTCTGTACAATTATGTCTTAAGGTCTGAATGTTATTCTTATACGTGTCATGAGCATTTGGTAGCATACGCCCTATTGAAATATTATTTGTAAGTCGTTGCTTAACGTTTAAGCCTTTAACCTACAGTCAGGTCCAGAAATATGGGAACAAAAATAACTTTTGTGGGGGAGGGGGTGTCTGCCAATGATTGAACTTCCTAAATGCTGAATGCTCCTCTTTTGTCAGGTTCCTTGCATTAAAACTTTGCTCACATCTGGGGTGTTTCCTTTCATTTTCACTGTGGTGAAGTGCAGAGGCCATATGCCAAAAAAGTTATCCTTGTTCCAGTATTTCTAGATCTGACTGTATTAAAGTCTCTATGCTCTTTGTTAAATACAGTCAAACCTCGCTTAGCGAGCAACGCACTTAGCGAAAAACTCGTATAATGAGCGGGTTTTTCAAAGTGATCCAACTCGCATAAAGAAAATTTTCATTATGCGAGTCGGACTTTCCCTATGGGAAAACTTGCATAACGAGCACTTCTATGGGAAAAACTCGAATAATGAAATTATTTTGCTATGTGAGTTTTTCCATAGAAATGCTCATTATGCGAGTTTTCCCATAGGAATTTTTGCTATGCGAAAAAAACTCACATAGCGAAAAACTCGCTTAGCGAGCAGCCTCACAGAACGAATCATTTTCATTATGTGAGGTATGACTGTACAAAGCAACATCACAATTAAGTCATCTCATGGATCAAAAATTGTTGACACAGATTAAATTTATATTTTTAAAAATACCTGTCCTCAGTGCTAAATCTGATACAGTAATACCTCGGATAACGTTTACCTCAGATAACGCTAAAATCGCATAACGTTAAGTAATCTGGGGAGGAGAATTGGATTGAGTAACGTTAAGGTCCTATGGGATGGATCGGATAACAACCGCTAAAGCCTGTGCAGTTACAATGTATCTCTGTGGAGATTTAACGTTATCCGATCCATCCCATAGGATTTTAGCATGGATCGGATAACACTAAAAATCGAATAACACCAAGACTTGTGGAACCAAGTCTTAGCATTATCCAAGGTATTACTGTACTTCAGTAGGCCCTGGCGACAGGTTTAAAGAAACTTGATCATATTTCCCCAGCCTTGACAGGCCTGCACTGGTTACCTGTTGCCTACCATGTCAGATACAAGGTGTTAATGTTATCATACATGACCCTATGCAGTTTGGGACCTTGTCATCTGTCAGAGCATCTCTCCCTCAGAAGTACACACACATATCCCGCATCACCCGGTCATCACAGTAAGCGCAGCTCTAGGTGCCAACAACAAGGATGGCACAAAAGTCTTTAACTAGAAATAGAGCCTTCTCGGTGGTGGCACCAATGCTCTGGAATACACTACCAGTGGAGTTGTGCCAGGCCCAATCACTGGCTATTTTTTTAAAAAAACAACTAAAATATTCTTTTTTAAGGAGGCATTTCAGGGCATTGTTCCCTTATAGATATTAGCCAGTTAGGTTCAGTCCTGATGCCATTAGACGCCAATTAGTTTAGTTTAGTTTGTGAGGTATTTGTTGGTGGTGGGTTTTCATTTGTTATGGATATTTCTGTTACTGGTTTCTCTGCTTGTTCACTGCCCAGAGTGGGATAACACCCAGATGGGCAGTATAGAAGTCCAATATATAAATAGTTTTTAGCCCTGTTCAGACCTCTCCTTCACATGTGCGGGCACCACACTTAGAGCAGACCACATTGCCCTTTCCCCTCTATTACTGAGTTGTTCACGTAGAAACTGATGCATCTGCAAAGATGAGGTTCCCACTTGCACTACAACTTTCCACTTGATTTTCAGGGATTAATTCCTACTCAGTTGTAGAGCCTACATGAAAGAAACATCCTCTTCTCTGTAGATGTGTTGGTTTCTACATTTAGAAAGCAACCATAGAAGGGCTTGTCATGCTCATTTAAGCCTGGTAAGTCTATTCATAAAGAAAATATATGAATTAGGCAATGGTAATTGTACATTGTGAAATATCCTGGCTGGTATGTTCTGTCCATTGCATTTTGGGGGATTAGCTCCTCATTACAGTATATTCACTTATTATATTTACTAATATCTGCAAGCACTCAAATGTTTTCTCCCATCTGTGACTGGCTTGTGTAGTTTAAGAACTGAGAAATAATATAAGTTTGATAGTGTTTCTTGTGGCCTTTCATTTGCCTTCCACATCGCAGCATGACCCCCATAGTACCACTGATCCAGTTCCGTGAGTCACTTCCTGGTCCTGAGCCCTTTTGGGACTCAAGGTCCTCCTCTGCCCCAGGCCAGTACAGTAATACCTCGGATAACGCTAAGACTTGGTTCCACAAGTCTTGGTGTTATCTGATTTTTAGTGTTATCCGATACATGTTAAAATCCTATGGGATGTATCAGATAACGTTAAAACTCCATAGAGATACATTGTAACCGCACAGGCTTTAGTGGCTGTTATCTGATCCATCCCATAGGACCTTAACGTTATTCGATCCAATTCTCCTCCCCAGATTACTTAACGTTATGCGATTTTAGCGTTATCCAAGATAAACGTTATCCAAGGTATTACTGTATTGATGATGATGCTGCCCTCCATCAAGATGGATTCAAGTGGGATTTAATTATTATTATTATTATTATTATTAATCCACTTGGGGACCATCACCCTTCCCTGTGGACTTTGGCACCCAAGGCTGTTAGTCCTCAGGGTTGTCAGGTTATCTAACCACCGCCTGACACTCGACGTTGAGACACTGGCAGTATGGTCTAATCTATTACCATAGCAGGATAAAGCCACTGCATTATATTCTCAGGGCAGTCTTCATAGCTGATCACCTGAGGATTGCCAATATTTGGATTCGGATACAGCAGCAGAAGAAGTGTTTCTTGATTGTATATGGCCAGTATCCTGCTGTGCAACTTTAGCTATGCAATAGGAGTGATACCCCTGGTAGTGGCAGATAGCTGTTGATTAAAGAGTTTCTTTACAACTGGAACAGGGAACATGAGAAACTGAGTCAAGATAAAACTGCAAATCGAGGATTGTAACATAAACATTGAGGTGCCTGGTGTGAGTGAACTGAAATTGATATGAACAGGACATTTTCAGAAGAAACAGAGTGACTCTGGTACAAGATGCAGCACAGACAGGCAGAAGCTATAAGTTGTGTATAAGATGCTTTATAGGTGGAAAAATAAATTACAACCTTTTTTCTGTTTTACAGTTAATTGGTATTTGGTTTGTTAGTGAATGGATGGCCAGTGGCAAACCAAAAAAATTTCAGCTAGTAGAGTTGGGTCCAGGTAGAGGGAGCCTTACTAGTGATATTTTACGGGTAAGTACAAACAATCTCTTTCTCCTTGCATTTTATGGTGTATACTTAACTCAGATTCCTAGAACTTTATATAAGCTACCAGTTATTTTGCATAGGTAGATATGTTTTAATGTAACACATGTGTAGTCTCCCAGATTTTTAGATGTTCTTCCTATATTTCATTACTTCTAAGCAGGTTTGGGACTCTAGCTTGTACTTGTTGGTTGGAAAGCAAGTTTATATATATACTAAGTAATTGTTCTAATCATGCTTCCAGAAGAATATAATATTGCAGTTACCCTTTGTACTTGAAAAGTACCTTTATTTTTGTTTTGAAAATAAATAATTTATCCAACTATTAAAGTGCAGTTTATCTTGTTTCTAAGAAGTGCTTAAAGGAATTATTGTTATCATTTTGCATACTAAACTCTAATAATATTATCTTGTATTTGCAGGTTTTTAATCAGTTGGGCTCTTTACTTAGTAAATGTGAAATTTCTGTTCATTTGGTGGAGGTTAGTCCCAAATTAAGTGAGATTCAAGCAGCAGTACTGACAGAGGAAAACAGCAAATTACATGAGAGCCCTGCTGCTTACATGCAAGGGGTTACTAAGACTGGACTGCCAATTTTCTGGTACAGAAACTTGAACGATGTACCAGTAGGTAAGATTTTCATGGTGTAGAGCTTCTTTTATTATATGTTCAAAAATAACTCTTAGACTTAAAAACAGTTTTGAATTTGGGGATAGGAACTTACATGAATAAGATAAATACAGCTCTAGGTTTGCTTAATTTTTTTAATGAATTTGGATTGCTTAGAAGCAAAAGTTTAAAGCACCTTAGAAGACTAATTTTTAATCTTGAGTCCCCTATACTAGCTGGAAGAGATACCTGATACAACAATCCTAAACAAAGGAATATAGATACTCATCCAAAACACAATACAAAAGAAGGATGTGCTAGTTTTTACTACTGAACCTTGATTAACACTTTATTCTTCTCCCTAGGCAACTGTTTTTATTTAGCTCATGAATTTCTTGATGCTCTGCCTATACATAAATTTCAGGTATGATCACAGGTTGCCATTTGACTTTGCTTAAGGAGTGTGTACTGTAGGAACAGAAAAATAATAGAAGTGAAGAACACAGCATAGTTACAGTGAATATAGTTTATAGAATAGTTCTCTATGTGTAGAGCCGTAGTTCCCAATGTGGGCACGTGCCCCACAGGAGAGGTAAAAAAATTTGGGGGGGGGGGTATTAAGAGTGAGCTATTAACAGTGAATGGCCTTTTAGGCTTTCTTGGCATGAACAGGAGTTAACTTTTTTAATAATAAGAATTATATGAATTATATGTCACAATCAGGATTTTAGAGATATTTAGGTAGGACATGGCCCAAAAAAAGTTTGGGAGCCACTGGTTTAGAGGGTGAGAAAAAGAATGTTGGGTCCATCATGCTAAGGGCTAAATAGTATCCCAAGAAAGAAGTTTTATTTTAAAACAAAATAACAGGAGGGAGGTGTTAAGGTTTACACTGTTTGAAAGTGTTTTTAAACCATACCATACTTCCCTTTTCCTGTAGAAATGCCCTGAAGTCATAAGATTTAATAATGTAAAGCGCCTAGACATATAGGAACTGTGTGTGTGATCTAAGTGATTCCACAGCTGTTTAAACATGAAACAACATATTATGCCATTAATTTACATATATTTACAATAAAGCTATTGTAATGAATTCTGAATTTCAGACAATGGCCAAATCCTGCAGATGCTGCATTGTAGGGCAGACAAAATTGCTGCTGCATTTTTCTCTCATTATGTCAACCACAATTAATACCTGCCCCCTTCTTCTTGTGAGTAGCAGCTGGGCCTGCCCATTTTGAAGCTGCTTCTTTTGACTTCCCACACAACCTGGCAGTGTTTCTAGATTTAATCCAGGATTTGATCAACTCCAGATCCAAGTCTACTAGACAGTATGCCTTTTGGGATCTGCTCTTCATTATAAATAATAAAGGCATTTAATAAGAAGCCAACATCAACTGAGAAAAAAAGAAAACAAAATAGAAAACAGTTACTTTTTTTGGGCCACAGTTCACAGAGTCCTGTAGCCGGTGTTATGACTTCATGCTGGCAGTGGAACTTGGACAATTATAGTCCAAAAGAAGTTACGTTTCCCATCTGTGGAAAAAATACCATTGGCTTGGTTTGAGCCTTCTTTGGAAATATGTGAGACCATCTGGTGCAGCTTGAAAAAATCTTGCTGGATCACAAAGAGTATTCTGAGAGAAAAGATAGGAAAAAAGAGAAGAGTATTTGTAAGCTTGGAGAGTACTATTCACCCTTTAAAAAATGCTAGCAGTTTTAAAGAGAGTACGTTGTCTGTTATGTAAATGGACCAAACATTGTCCCTTTACTTTTTATGATGCTTTCTGACAGGAAATGAAAAGATGTGTTCTGGGCGAAGCATTTGTAGTCATGTTTTAAAAATGAAGTAGCTTAAATGCATGTTTTATTAGTTGTTGGTCATTCTAGCATGAATAGAGTTGACCATGACAGCAATAAAAACATTGACCATTAAACAATGAACTGTGAAGTACCTCAGTGAAGACTCCAAGATGAAAATTTTAATATTTACATAATGTGCATTATCTAATTTTTAGAAGTGTTGCCATCAGTTGTTGGTCTGTTAAGACGAATTGTCATAAGATGTCTGAGAGTCAAGATGTTTATAGAAAAGCAAGGTGTTGTTTTTATATGTATTTAAGCAAGCAGATATTTTTCGAGCCAGAATAAGATTTACTTCCTTCTTCTAATTGTGCAGACCAGCTACAGAGTTGTATTGCTCAGCAACTTTCTGAACATCTAGATTAGAAATAAGAAGTGATACAAACTGGTGCATCAGTTTGTTTGTTTTTTAAGCACTTCAGTGAGTAATAGAAGATTAGTAGATAATTGGGAGACTTGTTTTTGTCCAAGCTAAAGTCTTCAACAAATTTACATAAAATAATAAATGTTCTAGTTGACTGCATTCAATAGACCATTGTCATTATGTTTTATGTTGTTGCTCAGTCGCATAGTCGATTCCGACCACTGTCCGCCAGGCACTTCTGTCCTCCACCATCCTCCTCAACCCACCCAGCTCTATGCCCATTGCATCTACAATACCATCTAGCCATCTCATTTTATATTTTAAATTAACAGAAAACAGAAAAGGGATGGCGTGAGTTGTTGGTTGACATTGATCCAGAAGCTCCTGACAAACTACGATTTGTCCTCGCACCATCGATTACTCCAGCTATAACAGTTTTCATACAGGTATGTTTCTGATTTGATAATTGATTCTCCAGCTTATAAAATCCTCTTTATCAAGCCAGAGGCCATTGAGTTATTTATGTTGAGAAACTCACCATTTTTTTAAAAATGTGCTTGTTCCAAACATATATACCTGTAGATCTGGTCAGGATCCACCAACAGAAGATTTGAAAATAAGTGGGAGGTGGTGATATCTCTTGATCAGTGCAGCCACGTACAGTCAAACCTCGCATAAAGAGTACCTCACTTAAAGAGTAACTTGCTTAAAGAGCAGAATTTTCTCTAAATGTTCGCTTCACTTAACAAATAAAACCAACTAAAAACTCGTTTAACAAATAAATCAGAGTTTGTAATCCCTCCCCCCCGCCAGAAGTCACAATTGGCCACTTACAATGGTGTTTCGCTTAAAGAGCAAACTCGCTTAAAAAGCAATCCTGTGGAACACATTATGCTCTTTAAGCGAGGTACAACTGTATATCCTAACCAAAAGACATCTACAAGGCACTGGATTTTAGGCATTACAGAATGTAACTAGGGAGGGGGGAGTTCAAATTGCAATAGCGCTATTGCATTGTTTTGTTCACTTTAGGCCAGTGGTTCTCAACCTTTTTAATCTACAGGCCAGGTCACACTCCCTCTTGAGTGTGCTGGGTTGGTGGTCCCCCACCATAAACGCTGCCATCAAACACATCCGCAGCTGTCGTAAACACATTTACAACAACTGTAAATGTGTAAAAACACATTTACAACAGCCGCGTCTGTATTTACGACAGCTGCGAACACATTTACAGCTGTCGCAAATGCTTTTATGACAGCCACAGATGCATTTATGGCTGTTTCTGCCGCTTCCGGGGGCAGGAGCAAGGGCGGCAGGCCACATGAAATGGCACTGCGGGCCATAGGTTGAGAACCCCTTCTTTAGGCTTTTGATGATGTCAGGCCAGGGAGTTGGATGCTTGATCATTGCCTCAAGAGTACTACAGAACCATAGGCTATAATTGGCTTTGCTTAGTAGTTTATGCATCTGGCTGCAGATCCAAAAGTTGAGATTTCGATTCCCCACTATGCCTCCTGTGGGAAGAACCAGCCTTTGTAGTAGTGAGCAAGCTTCCCAGGGTGCCCCCAAAAGAAAGGAATGGCAAACCACTTTTACGTATTCTCTACTAAGAAACCTGGAAAGGATTACCATAAATTGGAATTGGCTTAGCAGCTCAAAATTATTAATTAGAGGAAAGCCAGAAGCCTATGTTCATTATAGCTGGCAGTTACTCCAAAAAAGGGTTAAATCTGGAATGAAACCAGACAGTCATTCCCAATCTTACAAAAATTCCTCAGGGTATCAAGGTATAAGTTTTTTCAGAGTTGCAACAATGCCAGGCAATATTATTTCTACAAGCTTCATTTTTATATGTTGCTTTTGTGTTCTGTAATCAGAAAAATACTTCAAGTTATGAAAACACTGATAGCTATGAAAAATTAGGCACAAATACTTTAAAAATATATAAAAACTAAACTTAGATTTTAGGCATATACTTAAATTAAGATTCAGTTAAAGTACAGAAGCGTAAAAGATACAATGAAAATACCAAAAAGAATGTTTCACTTATATTCTAAAAATGCAAAAGCCAAAAAGACACATTGAAAAAACAGGGAATACATCTCTGAAATATCTAAATTCTTAGAAGTAATAATTTATGAAAGAAAATACATTTCTTTGGCTGAAGAATATTAAAATAATACAAATATAGTCTAGCTGTTCACCCAGTATGAATCTATGGAGGAAAATTCATCATTATTTTATACTGTTGCTGTTCTGCTACCTATCAGCAAGATATTGTATTAATAATATGAGGTTGCTCTGTCTTTGAGAGTGGACAATTTCAGCACCTATATGTGAACACAGCCTTTATATTAACCCCTTACTTCTGTGCTAGGATGAAGAGTCCAGAAACCACGTGGAAGTGTGTCCTGATGCTGGTGTCATCATCCAGAAATTAGCCCAGGATATTGAAGATCATGGGGGAGCTGCATTGATAGTAGATTATGGCCACGTTGGAACAAAAACAGATACTTTTAGGGTATGTTGCTTCATATATACATCCTGCATAATATCGTGTGTGTGTGCATCATCCTCATCCCCTAGGAAGCAGCTTTCGGGAGACGAAATAGCAATATCCATAATTCGTTTTACTGTATTTCATATCTGGAGAACATTGACATCTCTTCAAAAGCAATGTCAGAAAGTTTAGTTTAAGCAGAATAAAAACATGGTTCTCCTTTTTTTTGTGTTTTCCATTTTACAACCAGAAATAGCCCGCCTTCTTACATCCTAAAAGACTCTTGAGAACTTGTTGAACTTAATACATTTTTATCCATTTTCCTATTTTTCAGGGATTCCGTGGCCATAAACCTCATGATGTGTTAACATCACCAGGAACAACAGATCTCACAGCAGATGTTGACTTCAGTTACCTGCAAAGAATGGCACAGGAAAGAGTGGCTACCCTGGGTCCCATAAAGCAACAGGATTTTCTGAGAAACATGGGTATTGATCTCAGGCTGCAGGTAGGTGTCCCTTTTGGCATTGGTTATTTCTTCACAAATTGGTCCAACTTAGTATTAACTTTTTTAATTTTTACAATTGTAATTTTGAAGTTTTTAACAATGGGTTTGGGTTGGGTTTTATTATGCTTTTATGATGTTGTAAACCGCCCTTGGTTGCCCCGGTGAGAAGGGCAGTATAAAAATGTAAGTAAATAAAATAAAATAATAAATAAATTTGTTTATCACTTATTTATGTTTCATCTCAATGGAAACCGAACTTGTGTTGATTAACTGAAGATGTTCCTATTTCTTTTGCTCAGGTTCTTTGAAGAAAATGCCTCTTTTGTTTTCAGTGTGTGTGTGCGCGTGCATGTGTGCACACGTGCCCATCATTTCATTTTACTAAAGAGAAAGCCTATTTTGGTTTTCCCGTTTATGTTTTACAGTACAGTCAAACCTCACGTAAAGAGCACCTCACTTAAAGAGTAACTCGCTTAAAGAGTAGAATTTTCTCTGAATGGTCGCTTCGCTTAACAAATAAAACCAACCAAAAACTCACTTAACAAATAAATTGGGGTTCACAATCCCCCCCCCCAAGTCACAATTGGTCATTTACAATGGTGTTTCGCTTAAAGAGCAAACTCGCTTAAAGAGCAATCCTGTGCAACGCATTATGCTCTTTAAGCGAGGTACAACTGTACTACAGAACCCTTAAAACTAGTTCGGGAACACAGTGGCAAGAGTACAATATGAATTAACTCCAAAAGCAGGCAACCGTATTTGAGAAAGAAAAACACTAATCAGACCTGCAAATCCATGCCCTTTTACAGATGCAAAAATGCCAGTCTCCCTGGATGTTCGGATTGGCTGCTAACAATGTATTTTTGATGGGAAAAAATCAGATAATTTTACAAAGAATACTACAGTATTGCAAGAAAGAAAGAATATAAAAAAAACACAACTTCAAGTATCCCTTTTTTGTAAACACAAAATCACTCAGGTGGTAGATGTTCTCTTTCAGCAATTGCCTAAAGAACACAAATTACATGAAAGAGTTCTGTTTTGGGTGTTTCATTTAGACATGAAAAGGACTTGTGCTGTTTTTCAGTTGACAAAAGCTATATGTAACTTTAAGGGGATAGAGAAACTGGGAAGTGATCTGAGAATGCAAGTAAATGGAGAATTGAACACTAACTGGTAAATCATTTGTGCAACATATTTATTCATTTTTTCCCGTTTAGGTGCTCTTGCAGAATGCTAATGATGTGCATACTCGTGATCAGCTCCTCCGAAGTTATGCAATGCTCATGGACCTGGATAAAATGGGAGAGTGCTTCAAATTTTTTGCCTTATTACCTCATTATAGATTTAGGCCTTCAGACCAGGTAATGAAGGCAGAACATTCTTCTGTTTCAACAGCTGTTGCTGGCTTTGGCGAACTTTTCTTGAAATGAACTCCTATTCTGCATATTCTATGTGAAAAAAGATGCAGATTTCCCATTATGCTTCACTAGGAAAACAAGATTCTGTTGATTTTTTTACTGGTTCCATATAAAATTATCAATGTAACTGTTTATTGTCACCTACCTAAGTATAGAAGCATGCTATACCATGTAACATAAGCTACAATAGAAAATTACAGTTCTAAGAGAACTAAACGTTGATAATAACCCCTGTGGGGGAGGAGAAACAATGCATTCTTGGTGGGAAAATGCATCCTAGTTTATTTATCTGTGTTCATTTAATTCTGTACTGTAAAATATATATACTGAAAGACTAACGACTTATATCCAGTGGAACATCTGCTAGTTTGTGTAGTGTATTTTATGACTTATCTAATGCTGAACCTTGTAATAATAGTTTCTTTAGATGATTTCCTCAGAAAAACAGCCACCTTGGGTACTTTTATAGGGAAAGATGGGATAAAAATATTTTAAATAGATAAATTGCCTCATTATTCTGCAATAGGCTGCGCTGCTGTTTTGGTACATTGGACATGCAGTGTGTTTATAATTTCAATGTAGCAGAAATTGAAATAGCTATAATAATCAATGTAGTACATCATGTCAATTTGTTCATCCTTGAACAGGAAGATTCTTTCCTAATACAGAAATATTACTAAAAAATCATTAAGAATACAGGCATGCTATCTAAACTTACTTTTGTTGTGGTTGGACTGTGGTTGAGCAACAAGCATTCTACCAGTACAGAAAACAAACCTGGTCAAGTGCTTCCAGGTCAGCTTCTTCAAAAAGAATATGTTGGTTTCCGCTTGGGAATTAAAACCTCAAATAGCCCCAGCAATTTGATCAGCAGCACCAAAAAAAACCCCAGAATATAAAGGATAGAAGACTTGGACAAGAAAACCAAAGGGACACAGATCTCTGCTGTATTGCATGGAAACCTTTGTCACTGCACCAACTCTGCCTAACAAGTCAATTTGCACATTATTTATATTAATAACTCTGATACAGCAGAGTTTTATATTGCTTAAAAATAAATGTCTAGCTATACTGATAAAAGGAATACATGAGAGGAAAGCTTATAGCAATGAAAAAGAACATGCAGGATAGGGAAATAAATTTTATTTTCAAGCTCAGAGGATATTTACAAACAATGAGACATATAAAAATATAAAAAAGTACTTGACAGTGTCTTTTGAGGCTACAGGCTTTACATAAGTATCATCTAGCATCAGAACAGCACTATTTTTGCAATGAATGAAACTTGAAAAGATTGTTGATAATGAAACACTGGGTACAAATTCATCTGGAGCAACTGATTAATGCCAACCTTTCAGAGATTAAAGCTTTTTATTTAATACTATTTTAGGCATTATGGGCAAGTTAGAGTGTAAGCAATGCAGCTTTGTTTATGGTTTGTAAAATATGTTTAATACGTATGACAGAGTAGAAATATTCCAGTTATTTCTCTTCCTCAGCCACAACATGGTTTTTTAGTCCTACTTTACTGCTCCACTGCTATCCTGAAGACTAAAGTTAATTCAAACATGATTTGCAATGTATCCTCTTGACATTTTGTTGCTATTTTAAAATATGGTCATTCAATACTGAAAATCATCTTAAGGCTGAAATCTTATACATCTATTTACCTGAAAGCAAGCCCCACCAAACTCAGTGAGACAGATTACTGAATAAATATGAGATAGCACTTATAATGTCCTATTGCTGCATAGGCTTACAAAGAATAACGGAGAAAAACAATAGAACTCCAATGAATACTTTCCTGTCTAATAAAATGCATTTCACTGAGGCATAGCTATTAGTTTTGCTGAACAGATACTGTTAATGTTCAAATCTATCCCATAAATACAGGATAATATCAAATAAATCTTCAAAAGCTGACTTCAGAAATCACTGGGAGTAGTTTAAAGGTAACTGTTTTCAATTATTTCTTCTGAGATGATTTTTTCTTTCCAGTGACAGTCTTGACACTTGCACCAGCTAGCAAATGACAGTAACATTGAAGATTGTTATAATTAGGAAGAATTTTAGTTGTTGACATTCTAAAGTTCCAGCTTATAAGGACAGTGTTGCTACAGCCTGACTCACTATTCTGGAGCCAACATTTTGAGGAAAAGTTTATTCCACTTTGATTGATCTCTCTGTTTATAGTAAGTTTTGCTACCGGAGAGGAGTGTTCACCCACCCTTTTTGTAACTTAACTATTTTAAATTTAGTGATTGAAATCCAGGAGTAGGTCGCAGAGCAGGTCCACTGAATCAAATGAACTTATGGCGGAATTGACTCACCAACCCCCCTGTGATTCAACAGGTCTATTATAATTGCAACATACTATCGGATTTCAGCTAATATTGTAAAAATCAAAGTTCTTTCAACTTACAGGGGGAGCCACAGGAACTGACTGAAATTCACTGGCTCAGTTTGCTAAAGCTTTTCAAACCCAGTTTATACACTATCACCATGGATAAATTCCTGTCACTAAGTTGTGCAGATTGTGCTTCTGCCCATAGTCATGTGAGCTAAGAGTTCACTGTGGGTATCAAACATGCAGCTAATATGCAAACTGAGTCATATTAAATTAAAAATAACAAATTAGACTTCAATTCCTATACAGAGAAGGAATCAGAATACAAGTGCAAAGACAACTGCAGGGCTATGTTTCACTCTTGCATGTATGAAGCATAAGTACCTAAGTGCTTTTTCTAGGCCCACCATGATAATTTATTAGTTATCAAAGTTTTGCTGCCATAAAAAATCACAGATAATTTCAGTTCCCCTAAATGAAGGACAAACAAGGGGTATGCAAATCTATCTCGACATCCTCCCGACACACCCCTTTTAAAAAAAAAATTGCCATGGCTATTAGAGGACATGAGAGGCTATTCAAAGCATCTAATTTGGGAGTGAACTCTTGCCTGGATCATATTCTGGGCTCTTTCAGACTGTCTGGACCCATTAATAATAAAAACAGCTGTCAAAGATTTTAAAAAGACAATAATTGTCAAAAAAAATTGCTTGTAAATAAAATTCATAAATTAAGTGGCCAATTAAAACCATGTTTAAAAAGCATCATCAGCCTTTCCTAACCTGATGCTATCCAAACATGCCATACAACAATTCCCCTCATCTGTAGTGAGCAGGATCAGGCTGTCTCAAGTCTTCTAAATGAAAAGTGGGTGCACAGTTGAAGCTTGTTTTAAAGTTTCTGCACCAGTTCTTGCAGGTGCAGTGGAGTGCTTCCTTCGCAAGAGGAATTGTAAAGAGACACAATCTGCATACCTGGAAGGATGACTTTCATACCCAGACTCGGAATACTGTACTTTGTTGTCCGATAATCTAATACAACAAAGTAATTATAAAGAAAAAGCTTCAGTTAAACTATGGTTTAGATTTATCTGTGCAGATCCCAGCAATTTCACTGAACTTTGTACTAATAGTATACATATCCAAATCATCTACACCAGAGGTAATGGGAAGACAGCGGAAGATTGTAGCAGAGGAGAAAATCTGTTCCATTAAGGAATGTCATTTTGCCAGTAGACAGACCTAGTTGGATTTCAACCTAAAACAGGGATTTTAGGTGGGAATACACCCCACTGAAATTAACTGGTCTTATCTCTACTAGACACACCTAGATTAGTACTATATGCCATCTTGCAGAACACTGACATAAGGTGACTGATACATTTAGGCACAAGATACTCTTTGTCTGTGCTTACTGGGATAATTCCAGTGAACAAAATGCTTCTCTGTGAGCACAAACTACCTGGTATTCACCAGCATACCTTAATAACCTTTCTGCTAGAGTATGACTAACCTGATGAACCATTTTGGACATCACTCCCTTTCACAGAAGATTAAGTATTACTCATAGAGCTTCAAAGCTTAACATCCTGTTCCTAAATCCACTATGACTCAAGCATAAGGTTTTGGGTTGTTTGCCTATACTTTTACTTGAAATGAAGTGGTGCTTCTATTCTCAAGTGATGACTAGATAGAAATTTGAACTACAAAATCAAACAAGAAATGCTTTAGCCAATTGGATAAAAAGCCACTGAGAATAATGCTGTTCCTCCAAAGTGCAAAGAAAGCCATAGAGAAGAGACAAACTCCTACTCTCAAATTATAAAATATCTTCTCTTCTTCCATGAGATCAGAGACCTTGCAGAATGTTGCACTGGGGCTTCTAAAGTTATTTGAATTCATTCGTAGCCATAGCCTTTCAAAAATGTAAAGCTACTTTTGGAGCAAGCTGCTGCATACAGACCACTCTCTTGAGACCAATAGTGAACATTTCTTTCACAACATATTCAACAAATCTAAGACTATACTTCCTACTAGAAATACTTTACAGTGGAAGGCTAAACTTCCCAAGACCTCAGGCATATACTATGCACTATCTGGCCAGGCAAAATGGAAGTAAAAGGGAGTGACAGACACAGTGGATAGTCAATGTTATTGTGGCTGGCACAGCAGCTCCTGGTGGAACAATTCATATCTAGCAGAGCAAACTCTTCTCTTAACAAGTGCATGGTTTGGTTTGGTTTATCCCAGTAACATGCAAATCACACTCTTGAGTCTTGGCCCTCAGATAAATGAAGACACCAGTACCTTTATAAGCTTCAGATTCACACTAACATCTGCCATACACAGTATGACCCCACAATGTGTTGTGGTTTATTGCTCTCTGAATACAACTGTAATAGCTAAATCAAAGCTTGCTTGACTTAACTGCTCCGGATCTCCATACATCAAGAGGCTGCTTTAATTAAGTTGGATTGACCAAGCTTTGACTTGTTATAACTGTCTCAATTGGCATTATTGGCTCCCCTCTTATTGCTTTTCCGAGACATGCCTGCTAAATAAATATTCTGACAGTGTTTAATATAGACATTAAAAATCAAGCATTTTGTAATTATTTGGTCACTGTATATACTTTAGGCTTCTTTACAGCTTCCTAACAGGTTTATCTAAATATCAGAAAATAGTATTCTATGGCTTAATAGGTAGAAGCTAGAAAACCATTTAAAACTGTTGTTGTGTAAATTACAAAAACATGGAAAATTCACAAGCATCATTTCTGTGTGCACTTCAGTAACATCACTGTGATGTACTAGTGGGACAATGTCACCCAAAGACTTCATGGCTTTTAGTCCAGTGCTGGATCACATTCATAGTCAAAGAAACTAGAGATGGATAGACTTTCCGGATCATCTAGTCATCAATAGACTGATGCAGGATCCTTCTTTGCTTCATAGACTGAACCTGAAGAGCAAGAGCAACACTTGCTATATCAAATTTGATAGAACAAGTGTTCTTCTCTAGAGGATAATTATGGATCTTCTTCCATGTCATCTAGATTGGGTGCCATTATGAAATGCTTGGGGCATACAAGATGGTGTTCATATGCATGTTCTTCCCAACGAGCATCATCACTCTCATGGGTAATGTAACGCTCTCCGATGCGAGTTTCAAACTCCCGAAGGTCAAGCCAAGTCTGGTAATCCTAGAAAAGAGGAAAGTTACAGATAAGTGATTTTTGCAAAAGTACTGAGAGAAACTAAAGAAAACTTTTAATGGATTAGTGATGTGTATCCAAACAATATAACTTAGAAAAGTCAATTTTTTTAACTGCAACTCCAATCTCTGGCCCTGCTGACTGATGGATTTGAGGAGCTGTAGTTCAAAATAAATGGTTCCAAACTATTTTAAAACATAGTATATTGCTTACCAGTAGTACATTCTGAGAATGAGGTGCCTTTCTTGCCCTCCTCAGTCACTACAGCAGTTGCTACCAGTTAGGCTGCAGGGAGAATGTCCCTAAACTGCAGGAACTTAAAGGCTCAGCCTCATCCTCAAGATGGAGTGGGGGGAAGGCCAACAAATTCAGGCAATACAGGTCTAAGCGGAGGTATTTGAAAACTCTTCTGATGTAAGCTTGTTCACCAACTACTTTCATATGTCACAAAAGAAGTCAGAGCCTCTTTCATACCAGTTATTCAAGGGCCACTTGGGCTATGTTGCATGGACAGACTTCTATCAGGTTATAATAACTATTATGGGGTACACAGAAAGATCCTCCTTGAAGACTGGTATTTTTGAACCACAACCGGGCATACCTAGGCAACAGCCACCTTGTCTTTCTCATACTAAGTCAGGCAAAAGAAACTGCAGAATGAACTTGCCAAAAGGTGGCTTCATTTTGGCAGTTTCATGTCTGGCCCAGATATGGAAGAAGAACTGTTATAATTTCCAATTTATTTTTATTTAATTTTGTGGGTTTTTTTTGGGGGGGAGGGAATATCCCACTGTATTTTTTGTGAATTATGAAAAAAGGCAGAGGCTTCCACACAAACATATAGCAAAACTTTTAATTTACAAAGCTCTATAGAACAATTCACTGTACAGTACTTTCATTGCTTCTTATACAGAAAAATACTCCCCTTCTGTATTTCCTCTGTGGCAGTGACAAAAAATTCCTAATTATGACACAAACCAAACAAAGAACAAGAATTGGTTCTTAAAGGGCAAGCACCAACTTCCTTTTCAAAACTAGTGCATCGAAGAGGGCAGCTTGGAGCTTAGATTCACTATATGGAAATGGGAGAGTTGCAGGGAAAGAACAGCCCCAAGAGTTAATGAAAAGACTTTATGAGGTGGGAGAGATGATCTGGAACATACTGGAATCTTTACACTTTGGCCCAAATCCTGTTGTCTGTTCTAGTAAATCAAACTACAGTAGGCCCATTCAAAAGCTGAGAATTTAATGAGTCAACTCTATCTTTCAGTGATTCAAATGAACCTACTCGAAGTGCAACTATGTTAAAGTCAGCCCATTTGAATCAACAAAACCTATGGAGGAGCTGGCTTACCAAACTCCCATTGTTTCAATAGGCCTATCTAATGCAATTTACTAGGATAAGCAACAAGATTTTGGCCACAGTTATCATTGGCTTTCAAGTCAAAATTAGAAGACCTCATGGCACACAAAGGACAGGAGGGAAAAGAAATATATTCTATCATGTTAGCTGTTTCTATCTCAAGTTCAAACAACATGAAAACTTCCAAGATGTCATTTATGCAGGGTTTCTCAACTACTTCAATTAGATTATGATTCATATAATTGGGTGGGATATCATAAAGCATAGTAAATTGGATATGCATTAGCTGTACCTGTAACCAAGGGTGACTAAGTGATTTGTCAACACTGTAACGTTTTCTCATCTTCACTTGAAGCAAATTGTTTATTAAATCAATAGCTGGGGGAGGAAGCAAATAAAAAAGAAATTAGGATGAATATTTTATTCTTTTTCTGTTCCATGCTATGATAATTCTGGAAACAACCAATAGTTTAGACCTCAGAGAGTGACTTTTAAAAGAACAAGTTCAAAATACAGAAGAATGTCCAGCATTTGTTGTGGGAGCAGGCCAGGGTGCAATTCATATCCTGAAGACAACAACAAAATTTCCATTCATTTTAATGAAGCTGAATTATACCTTATACATTCTTATGATGCTATACTAGAAGGAAGTACTTTTCAGTAGCACTTACTACTTATTTCTGAGTAACCAACTGTGAGGAATGATGGGAGAATAGGCTGTTCCCTTACTTTGGGTGTTTTTGACAAAAGTTCAAATCTAATCACTGAAAATGTTATTGTCTTTCCCATTTCATCTGACCCTACCTCAACAGATTACAGAAAGTGTATATAAACCTGCAGCCTAAATGTGGTACTTAACATATCTGAAGAAGTGGACTGTGATCAATGAAAGCCCCTCCTTAAATAAACCTTTTAGTCTCAAAGACACCACAATACTTGGTAGGGTTTTTTTCTGGTTGGTTGTTTTGGTTGTTGTTGTTCTGGTTTCATTCATTCAAAACCAACAAAAACAAACTATCATAACTACATATCTGAGAACCACCATTAAAAAGATTCTTTTCATTATTCCCTTTAAGCAAGTTAACAATAGCTGAAAGTGTATGTTTGATGAAAAAGGTATGTGGTTGGCCTAAATAATGAATTTCAAGTCGCTAATTCATCTCCATCATGACCAGTTTCGTTAACTAGAACTTTATTCACACCTCCAGAAGCTGTGCAGACTGCAGCTTCCACAAACCCTACTCTGTTTAGCTAACTGTGAGGGGTAATGGGAGTTTTGAGATTTTGTACAAGGATCAAAAGGGGTTTTTTATAGTGGACCTATAATTAGAGCAAGAACATCTTCTATTATTCAAGATGGACTGCACCACACTGAAGACCTCTATCTCTCTGTCCACACTAAGTAATATTCTGGATTTGTCTCCAAATGACTGTTTTCAGCCTAGAGTGCCAAATTTTTCTATCCTCTTAACCTGAAGTCCTTATCCCATTCTGTTTTGATTTTTCTTTTTAAAAGCTAGCAGTGGGAGAAGCCTTAAATGTACTGTCTCATAGTATCCCAGTCCCAGGGGTTTCTAGAACCTTCCCTAATAATCTCACAACCGAATCCTAATACAATGAAGTAAAAGGCTTCCAAACTAAAAGTAAAGGCCTTCTCAATCAGTGCTTTGGGGAATTGACTTAGGCTTCTGGGAACTGAAGTCCAAAAACCAAAGGTTGGGAAACACTGCACTATGCTATGGAATACATTACAAACAGAGATATTCCACCGTGCTTATGTTTACCTTCACCAGATATTTCCTTCCAGGGATTTGGTGGGTACATGAATGCTGCATTTTGAATCTGGTCATTTATGTCTTCGTCCTCATTAAATGGAAATGTACCACTAAGGCTCACATAGATGATGACTCCCACTGACCACATGTCCAGAGATCTATTGTAACCCTTACTCCTCAGCACTTCTGGGGCAAGGTAAGCTGGGGTTCCCACCACAGACCTCCTGAAAGATTTCTCACCAATAATGCGTGCAAACCCAAAATCACACAGCTTCACCTGGAAAACAAACACCCTTTGGTCAATTATGAACTCAGCAAAGCAGCACCAATGCCTGTAATGTGAAACACTGGCTTATCTCTGTGAAGGTCTATTCAGGCTTGTGGATAAGGAGAAGCCAAGAATAGGTTAATCTCTTTCACAGCCTGGTCCAGGCCAAGGAGTGAACCAAGAAAAGCTTAACATGTATGCTCCACAAGCTTCCCCCAATCTTCCTTCCCCAACCTAGTCAGAGAAAGGAGGTGTTTGACAAAAAGTTAGTAGCCGCCTAGAGTCGGGTTCTCCTGAGTAGGGCGGGCTATAAATTTATAATAATAATAATAATAATAATAATAATAATAATAATAATAATAATAATAATAATAATAATAATAATAATAATAATAATAATAATAATAATAATAATAATAATAATAATAATAATAATAATAATAATAATAAAGGTGTCAGTGGTTCCAGATGTTTCCTTCTCCATAGACCAGAATGGACCTCCTTTGAAGGCTAAGTCAATATTCCATTCTTGGTCTGCAGAAAGGAGCCATCCAGAAATGGGACATATTGAATCAAGTCCTAGATATACAGGAAGGGAGGTGCTGACTTTTCAATCAGAAACTACTTGATGAAGGACATGTGCCCCAAAGAGAGCTGCTGCTAAAGCATCCTTGGCAATCTTAGTGTCTTATGTGAAAGGGTGAGCTTAAGTAAGTCTCTCTGCAAATTTCTTCCTGAGGAGCATCTGCCACCCTTATGGAATAGGCAGTGACATGGCTGGGCTTAGGGAGGTGAAACACCTCATTTGCTAAAAATGTACAAGCCATAGTCCACTTGATGAAGACAAAAGGGGAGATCTTTTTCACCCATGAGAAGTGGGGAGGGTGATGAAGGAGCTTTATTTCCTGAAATATATGGTTCACTTAATATAAATCTTGACTCTTCCTTTAAAATCAAGCCGTTGCCACTCCATTTTCAAGGAGTGACTTGGGTTAGGAGAGAAGGAAGAAAAATTAAGAAATTTGAAAGAAATATTATAAAAGACCAGAAGAAGGAAGATAGAACAAGTAATGAAGCTTGTTCTGGGCAACAGCAGAAGAAAACTAAGAGGAGTTTGTTGAACATGACTGTTCTATATTCACTCCTCCTGCCTGGACTGGACCAAGAAAGAAATTAACTCATTCATGCAGGGCTCCTTCCTAGACCAATAAAAGGGTATTTCTTAAAATTTCAGGTAGATTGGAGAGACCTTATGCAAAATATTATTTTGCAATAAATGCTCTTTAGGAAACTACAAGATAAGTTGTACAGAACTGTTCTAGTGCAATGGTTAGATAACAATCCTTCATGTGCCAATAACTACCAAAAGGTTCAAAACAGCAAAATCAAAAATTAATGTAATATGGAATTCATGAAAATCATGCCCCAGATTTTATCCTTACAGAATATGTAACCATCAGACTGCATCATTCCTTACTCACCTGAGGAAATGGCTCTGCTGATGCTAAAAGAACATTTTCAGGTTTTAAATCACAATGCACTATATTCTTGAAGTGTAAACTCCTCAAGGCAACAAGTATCTAAAAAGAAAGAGAAGAAAAATGATCCTTTCGGAACAAAGGATCCAACAGAAAAAAATTGGATATTATAACATAATCCAAAATTGTTTGAAAACTGTGGAATACATCAAGTACAAGGCCTAGAGTTGAAATCACAATTAGCAATTACACTTATATACTGCCCCATAGCACACGCACTCTCAGGGTGGATCACAAGACAATTAGCATTTTACTCCCAAGATAATGGGTACTCATTTAACAACCTTGGAGGGATAGAAAGCTGAGTCAACCTTGAGCCACCTCAGAATTTATAATCTCAGCACTTTTGGCTGCACTACAGCAGTTTAACCACTGCATCACCAGGGCTCATGTTTCCAGAGTCCTTTTTTATTATACATTGCCAAACTGGAACCAATTTATAGCAACCCTAATAGGGGTTTTTAAGGTAAGTGAGATATAAAAGGAGTGATTTTACCAGTCTTAAACCCTCAGCAAGTTTCCATGGTTGAGTGGGAATTTTAGCCCATGCCTCCGAAGTCCTGGCCCATTCAGTGAGTTCTAAAGTACAGTAAAACCTCACATAAAAAGTGCCTCGCTTAGAGAGTAACTCGCTTAAAGAGCAGGATTTTCTCCAAATCTTGGCTTAACAACTAAAACCAACCAAAAACTCACATAACAAATAAATCAGTGTTCGCAATCCCACCCATCAGAAGTCACAATTGGTCACTTACAATGGTGTTTTGCTTAAAGAGCAAACTCGCTTAAAGAGCAATCCTGTGGAACGCATTATGCTCTTTAAGCAAAGTACAACTGTATAGCTGTTACTGTTATGTGTTGTCAAGTCAAAACTGACCCCGCAGCCACCCTAAAAAAATGTTCAAGGTAAGTGAGATATTTAAGGAGTGTTTTTACCAGTTCCACCTCCCAGTGAGTTTCCATGGCAGAGTTGGAGAATCAAGCCCATTTCTCCTCAATACTAGTCCATTACTCTATCCATCATATCACACTGAGTACTCCAGAATCCTATCCCTCTCCTATTTTAAATAACAAAGCCGGGGGGGGGACATAATAACCCAACCGCATAGACCTCTGAATCAACACTCATCCATATTTCTTCATAAACTCAGTTCATTTTACAGGCTAAGCATGCAAGGAGGAAGAACATACTAACCCCACCTTGGTCTCAAATGTTTCTAATGCTTGATTCAAGTGGAGAGAGACTCTCTGGAAAGGAGAATCTCCTCTACATTTTTATAAAGAGGTTCTCAACATGATCCAAAAATGTTGAGAAAAGAGCTTTTTATACTCCACCCACAGAAACAACTCATCAAAAATTACTCTACGTGTGAAAAAAGCAGTGGGAACTTATGAGGACAGGATGTAATTAGTGTGCTCCCTTTCTTTGCATACATAGTCTGTAATGACAAAATGGGGCTATAACTGTAGCGGAAAGAAATTTTATCCTCTCGCCATTCCCAATCAAGATAAAATGAATGGAATATTCTGTGACCCAGGCTTATATCAGTATTGATTTCACATACATAATTTTTCCCTGTGTAAAAAGTTAGCTTTATTGGAGAAAACAACATCCATCCTGACACCATTAGTCCTAGAGTGCAGCACAAGCTATTGATATTGTTTCAGATATTCATGACATTACATTTCAGATCTCTTTCTGAAACAACCTATATTACAGTATGTAATAGTGGCTTAGTGGTTAAGATGCTGAACTCGAGACCCGGGTGCTGCACAACAAAGTGAGCTCCCTTCTCTGTCCTAGCTCCTGTCAACCTAGCAGTTCAAAAGCAAGAAATTGCAACAAGATAAATAGGTACCACTTCGGTGGGAAGGTAACAGCGCTCTGTGCACTCTGATGTCTAGTCATGCCTGCCACATGTCCACAGAAACATCTGCAGACAGCACTGGCTCTTTGGCTGTAAATGGAGAAGAGCATTGGACCCTAGAGTTGTATACGACTGGCTTTCAAATAAGGGTGACCTTTAATTTTACCTATATCTTCACAAAATTCAGTATTAACATCCTGTTAATGTATTAGTCAAGTCAGTTCAAGTGCCTTTTGAAACAAAGACTGCCTCTTCATGGTATTGGAATTTTTCTTTCTTTCAGTTGGCAGTATGGAGACACAGAGAACAGGAATAAAGTTGAAGTTACTCACAGAAAACCCACCTGGGTAACCATAAACTTGGTGATTCTTTCTGGAAGACGGCTTTTCTCACTAGATAGAATCATTTCCAACATATCACCATGAAGTTTTTCCATTACAACAAAAACCCTTTCCGGAGTTTCAAACATACATTCCAGGTTTACAATCCCAGGGTGATGCAAATTCTATGAAAAAATTGAAATATGGACATGAGAAACAACCCATGATATACTATAGTTCAGAAAATATCTACTTCAGATAAGGTTTGCATTGTCTGGATGTGCACTATTCATTGTTATTCTGGAAGTACTCAGGGAATCTCTATAGCTGTGGTTCCCTACGTGGGGCACAGACCCCATAGGGGGACTTCAATTCCCAGAAACCTAAGTCAGTACATTGGTTGACCAATGCTTCTGGGAATTGAAGTCCAAAATCCAAAGGTTGGAAAACACTGGTCTATAGGTACACAAAGTACACCCTACCAATGTCGTCAACTGCAAAAGGAATGTATCCGAGAATGCATTTTTTCCTAAAGCAGAAAAAATGTTACTGACATGAATTTGTTTAAGGTGGATCCCATCTTGCCATGAAGTGACCCACACAATTTCATCATGGAGTCATCTCTTGCGGCACACATGAAATAAGACATGCAGGATTTAACATCAGGACTGTAATGGACTGCTGCTGCCTTGAGGATATTATCAAGGCGCACCTTCGCAGCCAGTCCATCTGGCATGGCCTCTTCCACCTCCATGTCTGTTGAGAATCAGAGTTCCTCCTCCACTCGTTTCGTTGTTGGGCTTAATGTGATGGTTTCCAGTGGCATTTCCTCCACTGAGGGAGCCATCACCCCATCTAAAGGGGCTTATCCACCCATAGCCGTTGGCCCTTTTAGGGAGTCAGGTTAGTTAACTGCTGCCTGACACTCAGCACTGAGTCACTGACTGTACAGTTTACTCCATTACTGTAGCAGGATGTCCAGCCAGAACACCCTACCATATCAACAGTGTGCATGCAAAGTCTGTTATTATTCTCTGATCATTTAGACTTCTTATTCAATTTTTTTTTTAAAAAAAGAAAATAATCACTATGTATAATTTGAGTTTCTGATTGCCCAGCCTACAATGATACAATGCACCAGTATCTTTGATGTCATATAACAGAATCAAAATATCTTCCTACCTGCAAAATGGCCACTTCATTGCGCAACTGACTTTCCTGTTTTGTAGGGAATCGCATTTTGTCAATGATTTTAATTGCTACATCCCTTCCGGTCTTCCTATGTTTTCCTATGCAAAAACAAAATAAAAATACAAAACTAAGCCTATACAATGTACCTAAAGGGGGGAAACTGGAAGCTAATTTTGCATATAGAGGAAGATATATACTAATAATGTATATCTGAGCATGATATTGCAACTAAGAAAAAATGGACCAGTACTATACAGTTAGTTGTTCAGTCTGTTCATATGGTACCTAAATGGAATCATGCCAACCATGTCCCATTACCAGCAATCACAAAAGAGACTTTTCATTTGCATGGTGGCTAAGAAACATAGAACGAAGCTTAAATTGATTCCAGCTGCATGATTTGTAAACCAAAACATGAGGATGTAGAAGCTATACAGATAGGAGCTATATCTGTTGAACTTGAACCTATCTATCTATCTATCTAATTTATATCTCACCTTTCTGCCTCTTAAATGGCGCTCCAGGCAGCTAACAGTAATAAAGTGCAGATAAGTATAATTATAAAAAAGATTAAAGGTACAGTAAAGAACAGGTTCATTTTTAAAAGGTATTTAATCAGTTCAGGCCTGTCCAAATAAAAATAATATTTTTTTGTCTAGATGAGCACATGATACAGGATGACACCTTAACCTCCACTGGTAGAGAATTCCAAACCCTTGGAGGGTTCCTAGAAGAAGTCCTTGTCCATACCCACATCAAAAGTACTTCTGTTGGTAGTGAGGCCAAAAGAAAGGCCTCCCCAACATATCTTAACAGATAGGCTTATACAAGAGAAGAAAGTCCTTCATGTTGTCTGGAGACTTATCATACAGTGCTTTGTAGATCACAGCAAATACTTTAAAATATTTCTTAAAAACAGTTAAACTGGTAGGCAATGGAGCTGCTATAACAAGCTGCCATATACTCCATGTACCAGCCCCAGTCAACAGTTTGGCTACAGCACTGGAAACCAGCTGATGTTTCCAAACATTCTTCAAAGATAGTCCTGGTTAGAGCAGGTTAAAGCAATACAAACAAGATATTAAAAGGCATGCAGGTTCCTATACAAATGTTAAATCCAATGCATGAGTATCATGTAAGGATGAAAGTACAGTGGAGAAGTACAATCCTTATTACACTCTCAATTAGCCTGCACAGTGCTAAGCTTGTGCTACATCAAAATAGTTCCCTTGATTCTTCCTGCTTAAGGCAATTGCTAGCTGGAGGTTAAATCCCACTTTAAAACCACAAGCCCTGTATGTCCAATGGATGTCAAAAAGATATGAGATTATATTCCCCTCCCCCTTTCATTATCCAGAAGTTCAAAGATACAACGGTACGAGACAATAGACCATGTCACCAGCAGTTCAACATTCAGACAGGAAAAAGTGTCATATTCCTCCTCCTCTTCTGCATATCAACAAAGCACACTTAGCGAACTTCTGTTCAGAAATAACAGCCTGATCTCCTAACACACACAGGGCAATCTTCTGATCTGTGATTGGAGATAGCAAGATCTCCCTTTCCGGTTAGTTATAAAGCCAAGTCACTATTACAAGTTGAGGGAACAAAATCTGCCCAGACTGACCCAGAGATTTAATAAAGTAAGTGAAGACAGAAATTGGGTATCTACTTAGAAGGACAATCTGTATAATACTACTTTCATGCTCAGTTAAAATAGGTCATGGAATAAAACATTCAAGAACCTTAGTCTAACACAGTGATGGCGAACCTTTTAGAGACTGAGTGCCCAAACAAAGGGGCAGGGTGAACTCTGTGCTGTGGGGAGGGAGGAAGCACTCCCATTGGGCTGCTGGGCAGAGGGACAGGGCAAACTCTGTGCTGGGGGAGGGAGAAAGCGCTCCCATTTGAGTATTGGGCAGAGAGGCAGAGTGAATTCTGAGTTGAAGTGACAGTGCATGCCAACAGAGAGGGCACTGAGTGCCCTCTCTGGCATGCATGCATGCATGCATGCCATAGGTTCACCACCAATAGTCTAACACAGTTATTAAAACTAATAGCATTCTAAAGCACAAGGAAACATATGTTCAAATCTGTTTGAGATGTGCACAAAATACACACAAAGAGGCACAAAGAATGCTAAGAAATACTACATGAACACTGTACTACTGCTATATTAGAGGCCTAGCTAGACCTCACCTGGAGTTCCTTATTCAGTAGTGGTGGTTCTGTAACAAGTCAGGATACAGTAATTGCTATGGAAGATAGCTGCAAGCTGAATTAATACTTGTCTTAAAGATCTGATAATGCATACAGGTACAAAAATTATATTTATTTTCATTAAAGTAAAAGGCAACCAAATAGTACCATACTTTAGCAAAAATCCCAAATGATGGGAATGAAAATTCTTAGAAGTGGGTAAGGGATTGTGTAAAAAAGGCAACAGCTACTGTCTCCTAAACCTGGAGATGAACATGAAGCAATATTGGAAAAGCAGAGGTGCTAAGGAACTGACTCATTACAATTCACGAAATCTCTCATGGTTGCTGAGAGAAAAGTTATGATATGGAGTTGCGAAAACCAAATCAGGGAATGTTTTCTTCCAGTCTTATATTTAGGATATTGCTTTTATTTCAGACCACTATTCACCTTTACTATTTACTAATGCTTGTAAAACTAGCAGAGGTTTTCCAGGAATTTCAAAATACAGTAATACCTTGGATAACGCTAAGACTTCGTTCCACAAGTCTTGGTGTTATCCAATTTTTAGTGTTATCCGATGCATGTTAAAATCCTATGGGATGGATCGGATAACATTAAAGCTCCATAGAGATACATTGTAACCACACAGGCTTTAGCGGTTGTTATCCGATCCAACCCATAGGACCTTAACGATATTCAATCCAATTCTCCTCCCCAGATTACTTAACGTTATGTGATTTTAGCGTTATCCAAGGTAAACGTTATCCGAGGCATTACTGTACCATTCTTCTAACCTTATCTATAAATGCATAATGAACTTGGGATATCTGGCATACAAAGCTAGTGATCTCTCACTGAGCTAATATATTACCACTCTCTCTATATCTCTCGCTATTTTTAATAAAAGAGTACCATCTGTCTATGAAAAATATCCATATCTGTTTTAACTCTTAACCTTTCAGGAACACTGTAGAAAGGCCGAATGCAGCTTCACGAGTCAGCACTTACAATGGTATGCATCCCAACTTACCTCCATACACAATTCCAAATTGACCTGAACCAAGCACCTCATCAGCAAAGATCTGATATACTGAACTAATATCCTATGAAGAGAGAGGGTATAAGCAGTGAGCAATAAAGAAGTTACAGTATATTCATTCATTCGTTGACTTTTTATTCTGCCCCACTTAGTGCAAGTTAAATTACTTGATAAAATTTCCAATAAATAAAACAGAGCAGAAACTTTAACACTTAGAACTACACTTCATACACAAAAGCAGACATCTAGTTGCCAGAACAGACCTGCTGAATGAGCTGCTAATGATAAGTCAACAATCATGTAACATCTACATATTGACTCAGAGGGTCTCTTCTAGGTTCGAAATTCAAACTAAAAAAAAGTTACAAAAAGTTTCTGAATTTGTCTCTGTTCCCACCCATCAATATATACTACAACTGCCTCCAAAGTAGCACCATATACTGCTACTGTCTACAAAACAACATGTTAAGTGTGAAATGGAGAAGAAACACAATAACCACATGGTCCTTGCTGAAAGAATTAACAACCTTCATTGCAATCATTATTTCAAACCTTTATCCTGCATGGTGTAGTTTTTAAATAAAAACAAACTTTCAGGTCAGCCTGAAGTTTGTGTACATAAGTTGTAGGTATAGAAGACCCCTGAACACCAAGCTTCTTTATTTCTTCAGTATGCCCAATCAGAAAGATTTTTTTTTTCATTACACTGACAATTCCACCATTACAATCAGACAAGCATGAATTACTGGCAATCATACTGGTACAGTACCAAGCGGTTTGCTATTACCCTGCCTGCCATATTGTTCCTATTATGCTACTTTGTTGTAGTTGTTTATTATTGTTGTTGTTGCTGTTTGTAATGATTAATTTTATGTCTGCAATTAACTGATTGGTGCCTGTATATGTATATGTTTTTAACCTATGTAAACCACCCAATCATTCAGTGGAGCCATTGATAGCAAATGAAGCTCATTTAGCTAAAACCACCCCTGGCTCATATCTGAGGTAATGACAAGATTACCTCTGCTTCTCAAACAAAAGTCAAACGACAGAGAATCAAAGATTAGGGAAGATGAAAGCCATGAAACTAAGCCATTTAAAGTCTTCCACTGTTGTCTAATTTCCCTACCACTCAGTTTGACAAGCATATTAGCAGACAATAGTTCACATAACAAATGAAAGAAAGGTTGATGAAATTAATCAGCAACTATATTAACAACCATCAGTAAAATAAATAGAGTAATTATCCTACCATTTATTAATATCCACAGTACAAGTAAAACTTTTAAAGATTGCTGCCCAAATACTGTTTATATTTATTCAGAAATCACATCTGATTCAATGAAAGTTTTTCTCAAATATCTATGCATAACACTTTCTTCCCACAGACAAAATTAACTACTGTTGGAAACAACCAAGTTAGGACAAGATATGGCTTTAATTTAGTACATAATTGCACATTTTACATTTGGAGAATGAAGTAATTAATTCTCCAGTGAAATGTTCACAAAAAGATAACTGCCCATGAATATGTAAAAGCAAGTGAAATCATCTCAGAAATGCAACATCTGCTGATGGATGCAAATTCCATCTTCAAAATTTGGCAATCAAAATATACTGCATGTAATGGAGGGAGAGGGTGTACAATGTGGTATCGTTTACAAAGCTTCTTATTCCATGTGCCTAAAAAATGAATGCACCAAACCATAGGTAGATTGCTTCATTTGGTTTTCCAAGCAAAAAAAATAGACAAAATTAACCAGGCCAGGAGAGGGTATGTGGAGTTCTTTAGCAATTCAGATTCTTTGACTCTAATTATTTTGATACACAATAACTACCAGGAGACAATTGATAACAATCCGGTTATAACAGCATTTATACTTTGTGACTCACCACATTTTCTTGGATCTGGCAATTTGAAACAGAAATGTTGACAGAAAGATCTTCTGCAATGAGAAAATATGCATCTTTTAAATGGAGAAGCAATATTACAGAGCAAGACGAAGTATCTAACACGCTACCGCTACCCCCAAATGTTAGTCTTAAAAGTTCTAAGTAATGTTTAAAATTCCACACCAATCCCTTCCATTAGGTTCCTTCCAACCCAGAGTTTCCCAAACTTCCCTTGCCATGACAACAGTGTCAAACTCCATCTCTCTCTCATTAGTGTAGGGTCTTCCTGCTGCTTATTTCTCAATGATCATCACCATTGCTTATTTCTCACTGTTCTTCAAAAGCCACACTGTCTCTACAGGGCCCAGCTTCTCAGGAACTGAAGGAGTTGTAGATGCAAACCTCTCTCAAACAAACAAAAGATGTGCACATAAACTAAAATCCAAGCTTGAACTTCAGAAAAATATAGGGCCTATGGATTTCATTTGTGATAAGGACCATCAGTATACGTTCCAATCCCCAAAAAGGGTAATGCCAAAGAATGTTCAAATTATTGAACAATCGCGTTCATCCCTCACGCTAGCAAGGTGATGCTCAAGATAATACAGGATAGGCTGCAACAGTATGTGGAGAGAGAATTACCAGAAGTGCAGGCGGGTTTCAGAAGAGGCAGGGGGACTAGAGACCACATTGCCAACATAAGATGGATCATGGGAAAAACAAAGGAATATCAGAAACAAGTCTACTTCTGTTTCATTGATTACACTAAAGCCTTTGACTGTGTAGACCACAACAAAATGTGGCAAGTAATTAAAGAGATGGGAATACCAGAACACCTTATATGCCTCGTGAGAAATCTGTACATGAATCAAGAAGCAACAGTTAGGACCGAATATGGAATGACGGAGTGGTTTGGAATAGGAAAAGGAGTAAGACAAGGCTGCATTTTGTTATCCTGCTTATTCAACTTATACACAGAACACATAATGTGCAATGCAGGGATGGAGGAATCACAATTTGGGATCAAAATTGCTGGGAGAAACATCAACAATTTGAGATATGCAGATGATACCACCCTAATGGCAGAAAGTGAGGAGGACCTAAAGAAGCTCCTGATTAGGTTGAAAGAAGAGAGTGAAAAAGCTAGCTTGAGACTCAATATAAAGAAAACAAAGCTCATGGCAACGGGCCCTATCAGTCCCTGGAAAATAGATGGGGAAGAAGTAGAAGCAGTGACAGATTTTACTTTCTTAAGATCAAAGCTCACTGCAGATGGTGACTGCAGCCATGAAATAAAAAGGTGACTGATTCTTGAGAGACAAGCGATGAGAAACCTGGAGAACATAGTGAAAAGTAGAGACATCAAATTGCAAACAAAAATTTGCATAGTCAAAGCAATGGTATTCCTGATGGCAATGTATGGTTGTGAGAGCTGGACCATTAGGAAAGCGGAGCGCAAAAGAATAGATGCCTTTGAGATTTGGTTTTGGAGGAGAGTTTTGAGAGTCCCCTGGACAGTGAGGAGAACAAATAGGTCAATCTTAGAAGAAATCAATCCTGACTGATCCTTAGAAGGTCAAATTGTAAAGATGAAGCTAAAGTACTTTGGACATCAAATGAGAAGATTCACTTGAGAAAGCCTTGATGCTTGGAAAGGTGGAGAGCAAAAGAAGAAGGGGGCAGCCAAAAATGAGATGGCTAGATGGTATTGTAGACACCATGGGCACAGAGCTGAGTGAGTTGAAGAGGATGGTGGAGGACAGAGGTGCCTGGCAGACAGTGGTCCATGTGGTCGCAAAGGGTCGGAATCGACTGTGCAACTGAACAACAACAACAAAAAAGGACCATCAAAGCAAAACTGAACCCTTTTCAGCATCAGGCCTACATTTTGCCAATATATAACAAAGAGTGCCTCTTGTGTATAGGAAATGTCTTGTCCTCTTAATGAACATTTACCTCTTTCCCACAAGTAGAAGACCAATGTTTACAGAGTATACCGCATGACCGACATGTGGATTAGAGCACTGGCACAACTCCTTCTGGAAATTAAGAACTGCTGTTACCTTCTGTACTATTGTTCAGAGAACATGATTTTCCTACATCCACACCACTCCTGGTTCTTATTCAGTAGCTTCTTATAAAACTGATTTTTCTACTTTCTTTGTTTTTCCATTCTTCATCAAGGACTACACAGAGCACTGGCTTCATCTACAAACCTATTTATATAGTGTTGGGGCTAAACTCAAGCATTGTTCCTCAGAAAGATCTTAAACATCCTCCCTTCTCCCTCTCCACACATGAATTATGCATTCTACCCTTTTTCTCATCAATTTTATTTTCACCCCACCGTGTGCTTGTTCTGTTTTCTTCAGCAACTCAAGCACCTCTTCCTCATCTCTGAATAAAATTTATACTCAGCAGTGTTACTACAATTTTAGGCTACTAATGGAACTATTATTTTGGTTGCAGTTATTCCCAATACCATAAAGAAAGCTGAGCACAGAAGAACAGACACCTTTGAAATGTGGTGTTGGAGGAGAATTTTGAGAGTACCCTGGACAGCAAAGAGAACAAATAGGTCGATCTTAAAAGAAATCAACTCTGATTGCTCTTTGGAATGTCAAATATTGAAGATGAAGCTAAACTACTTTGGACATCAAATGAGAAGAGAGGATTCACTTGACAAAGCCTTGATGCTGGGAAAGGTGGAGGGCAAAAGAAGAAGGGGGCAGCCAAAAATGAGATGGCTAGATGGTATTGTGGACACAATGGGCACAGAATTGGGTGGGTTGAGAAGGATGGTGTTACGATTGGTTGATGATAGGGGTGCCTGGTGTGCAATGGTCCATGGTGTCGCAAAGGGTTGGACTCGACTATGCAACTGAACAACAACAACTCTCAATACTACTACTGCAATATAATGTAAGTTAAATATAATAGGGAAACTGTAAATATATAAATATTATTTCCACAAAAAAAGTCTTTTTATTTCTCCCACTTTGTAAAGTCATGTCTTTCTGATCAAGTGATGTATACAGCAAATTTTTGAAAGCCATGGCCAAAATCTTCTTGTGTAGCTACACAGAAAACGTAATTGTGAGGGCTAAACTGCCCCATGCAAAGAATTAACGAAAGATATTGTAATTTGCACAATGAGCCACAAGATTCAGAATGTGACAGGATTTGGTAAACTGATGTACAAATAATCATGGGACGGAAGCTAGGGCAATCATCCATCCAGTTTCATAATTACATTAAACTCTTAAAGTACTACATATTTGAAATCCACAGTCTAGGAATCCATTACATTGGTGGGCACAATACTGACATGCAGTAGCTCCCAAATGTTATTGGACTACAACTCCCAGCTATCACACCCATAACTAGGGTTTCTGGGAGATGCAATTCAAGAACATAAGTTTGGAAATTTCCATCCTATACTAAATACACAGTAGCTGAAGATTTAATTTAAATATCAGGACAACCACATCAAATGTTACAAACAATTGTGACCCTGAAGAGGGACACCTTTAAGATAAACTCTTATTCGGTCCTGCTGTCAAAAGAAATGTTTATCAGAAGATTTTTGCAACAACTGTCACTGTTTGGGTGGTAGAAGTTACCTAGCAATTCTCCAGTTGCAGGATGGAGGAACTGAGTTTTAAAAGTAAGTTTCTATTGAACTCAAGTATGGAATATATAGATTTAGAAAAACATACCAAGAAAAGATAACACAGCATTTGTAATTCATATTGTAAGTCAACTACATGACAGAATGCGCTAGATAATACTAATACAGTATCACTAATTTATTATTTGTTTGTTTATTTGTTTGTTCATTTGTTTGTTCCTACTTGTATTGTAATTAGATGTATACAGTAAGGCATTTGCCTCTACAAGAAAATACATTCTTCATTTTAGTTACAGTTGTTCATTTAATAGTTTAGTGTTAAGAGAGAGAAAAATTCCCCTCTTACTGTGATCTTTCCCTTGACCTGCAGCAGTGCAAACGCTAGCCTGAGGCGTGACGGGCATCAAAGCTTGTCGAATAGCTTTCTCCCAGCTCTGTGCTACATCCAGCCCAACTCCTGTAGCAGCTAAAGCAGGATTGTGGTGGTTGCTGCCATTGTTTTCACCAACAAAGTAAACCATTGTATCCGTTATAATTTCAAAGCAATGAGGATTGCTACCCTGCACCACATTTGAGAAATCCCGGGGTTGTGTCACCTGGAGAATTTCAGAAAGTGGAATCTCCTAAGAAGAAAACAAAGCGTTTAAAATAAGCACGGCATGTGCATGTGTGCATTAAACAAAAACATTGAACTCACAGTATAAAGCAGCCTCTAAGCCAGGGGTTTGCAACCTACGGCTCACAGGCCAGACCCTGCCCGCGGCGCCATTTCATGTGACTCACTGCCCTCACTCCCACCACCACCATCAGAAGCAGCAAAAACAGCCGAAAATGCACCACCGTCATTCCTGCAACACCCACCAGAAGCAGTGGAAGTGGTGCAAGCAGCTGAAAACATGTCATAAATGACCAGTGGCAGTTGTAAACGCATTTATGACAGCTGCGGACGTGTTTTATGGCAGTGTTTATGGAGGGGAAATGACATGTCTGGCCCTCTCAGCTGTCCAAGGAGGTGTGGTCCAGTCCACGGCGCAAAAACATTGAGAACTCCTGCTCTAAGCTGTAGTGCATTTGGTTAGCAATGTCTTGATAGCATTTAGTTAAAGTTGATTTCAGTTTCTCTTTCACATCCCCAGAAGTTCAACCAATGTTTCAAGAACAGACCTATCAAGGAAACTCTTTGCTCAAGACAGAAACAGCAATTCCTTCCCATGTTAAAGTATGTGTTGGCAGCTACATGGAACATAATGGCCTGCAAAATGCTGTTGCTGCCCACTCAGATACCTGTTTTTGGTATATCAGGGTTGAGATTATTGGCAATAAACCCCATGGAACTGATAATGAATTGACACACTCTACAGTCAACGCTCTGATTACAGTTGTCAAAACATATGACTCCTCCAATAATCACACTTATAGCACCAAAATATCACACAGACTAAGCATTCTGCATTCTCTAATGCATCCTGCAAAGCAGGAGGTTTTGGTGCCCTGAATATTGTGGACTTCAACACCCAGAATCCCCAGGCAATCTGGTTAACATTAAGGAAATATGGGAGTGCAAATATCTAGACCAGGGGTCAGCAACCTTTTTAAGTCAGGAGTCGGGTCATGCTCCCTCAGACAGCTGAGAGGGCCAGGCTGGTGGTTCCCTCCACCATAAATGCTGCTGTAAATGCTGCTGTAACTGTGTCCACAGCTATCGTAAACTTATTTATGGCAGCAGTAAATGTGTCCACTTGTTTACGACAGCTGTAAACATCTCTGCAGCCGCCATAAATGAGTCCGCTTCCAGTGCCAACGGTGATGGTGCCAGTGGTTGGAGTGAGGGTGGGGGCCTGATGATTTCTATGAGCATATTGCTGCATCCTCCAATCTTGAGATGAATGTACTTCTGAAAGGAGAGTTAAAGAGGAAGAGTCTGGTTAAGGCTTGTGCAGAGAAAGCCACAAGGAAAGTGGGACAGACAGAATAAACTGATAAAAGATGAATAAAGGGGGATAGGTGGTGAATACTTCTGAGAATGAGCACCTGCATGCTACATGTGCATACATGAGAGAGAATGTATATAAAAAGAAGTTAATGAACCAAGGAGATGAACAAAGGGAAGAGGATGAGAAAGCATGGCCCATACTATTTCTATGTGCTTCCCAACCACCTTGAATCCCAAAAAGAAACCCATTATGGAATTTCAGGTTGGAATGAGCATTTACCTCTGATCATATTTTATATCTTAAGAGTCATGTTTCACCTCACTGCTCAATATTGCCTGGCTAAAGACTTGAATTGATCATTCCAGAATCACACTTTCTAGTTCCGACAGAATATCTTCCACACCTACTCCGCAAACAGATTTGGCTTATATAATCTTATTTTGATAGCATTTCAACTGTTTTACATCACTTATTTACAGTGCTACTTTGTAGTATGACATTGGTAAGAACTGTGTTTACTCTCTTAGTCTTCCATTCTTCTTTCTCTCTTTCTCACATATAATCCCCCTACTCTAGATATTATTCTACTTCAGTGCTGCTTCCCTTCAAATATTCCCAAACATGTTTTCAAAGGGCAGAAAATATCCATGTATGGCTGGGTAGTACAGTAAGCCCACCATATCTGTGGGAGCAGATTCCAAGACCTACCACAAATGCCTGAAACAGTGGACAGTAGCAAACCCTATATAGAGTATTGTCTCTTGTTCCCTCTAGTGGTCACTTTTGATAATGCATCTTGGAAAAAACATGCATTATGTACAGTAAAACCCCAGGTTATGGAATTAATCCATTTTGGGACTTTTTCCATGAAGTGGTCTTTCCTTAATGTGAAGCATGGTTTCCCATAGGAATGCATTGGGAGAAACATTCCCAACCTAGAAAAAAAAATCAAAAAATCCCGGACACACAGTAAAAGGGAGTACAAATTATTCTCTCCCGCACCTCGCTGGTGAGCGGCTGGGGTAGAGAAGAAGGGGAGTTCTTAGAGATCGACCCATTGAGGTGTGGGAGAGAAATGGGAATCCTCTAAGAACTCCCCCTCCTCTTCCCCCCCCCCCCAGCCATCTGCCAGCTAAAGAGATTGATCGAAGAAGTGCTGGAGCCCAGTCAAGTGGTGGCCAACCTTAAAAAAAAAGTCAAAAAATGCAGAGCACACAGTAAAAGGGAATGTGCAAAATGAAGCTAGACTCCCTACCTTTTCCATCTCTTAAGAAATATTCCACTAGCCCCGCTGGTGCTTCTTCCTGTGGGTCAACGTTAGCCGCACCTCCCTGTCTGGGAGGGTGACAAACAGGGGCCATTTGTCCAGCCACCGGGGGAGCCCATGTCCTGGCCTCTCTTGCTAAAGAAGCCACCAGCAGGTAAGGGGAGCCACTGCTCCTTCCGCTGGGTGAACATCACTGCAACACTGCTGTCCATCTGTCCACACCAAAGGCTGCCTGAGGACTCACCCCTCCTTCCACCAAGTCATCATTGCCACAGGACTGTTGATACTGTCCATGTTGACCCAGCGAAGATGACTTGGTGGAAGGAGGGATAAATCTTTGGGCAGGCTTCGGTGCAGACAGGCGGACAGCAGCATTGCGGCGATATTCACCCAGCAGAAAGAGGAGCAGCTCCCCTCACCAAAAACCCCAAACAAAGACAACTATTCACGCCACCCACAGACTCTAAAATGGTACAGGGCCAGCACCATAAACCATCCCAGATGCATTCTGGGGAAACCCATTCCATAACACAATTTTTTAAATGTAAATCAGGACATCATTTCCTCAGAATTTCCTTCCGTAAGTTGAGTTTTCCATTAACCGACTCATCCATAACCTGGGGTTTTACTGTATTTCTGGAATTTTTCATATAATATTTTCAGGATGTAAATAATGGCAACCATGGATATCAACTTTGTGGATACAGCAGGTTTACTATATGCTGCATGAAGCATATTTTTTAAAACTGGTCATTGAAGAGACACAACTTTAGTAAAAGAACACCATGTCTATGGTATTCCCTACAGTAATTTAAGAAAACTACAGAACTCAGTGTGTCATCCAAAAGGAAAGAATGATGGTGAAAGGGTCCAACAAGAAAGAAAATGTCAATAGATAAACAGCATTCTAAATGGAAACTAGAATTGGAAATAAATGAGGTTTGAGGGCATTTTCTTTTTTCTTTTCTTTTCCTAGTCACTTACCTTGTAGTACTTTGTCCCCGATTCATTCTGAAACAGTGTTAGACATTTACTGTCCAGTCTCCAGTAATGTCTTTTTCTCTGAAACAAATACCAAAGCATTTTTAATTAAATCACAGTCATCATAATGCTCTAATTGAATCAATCTCAGATGTGTCACTGACTTTTACTTTCTGTCTGTTTAGGATTTTTAAAGGTCTATCAATTGTATTCTTGAATACTGTACTACATTCTTTTAAATATATAACACTAATTCCTGGACTACCAGACTTAAAAACAGAATTGGCTCCCTAGTAATGTGTTATCTGGGAGGAATGAGATTCTAATACCACCTCCTAACTCAGAGCATTGAAGTTTTCCATACTCCTTAGCCGTTTGAAAAAGCCCCTCTGTGACTCAGCAGGGCCATTATACAATTTGAGGAACTAGAGAAAGTAGGAAAAGGAAGATAAACTGGCGAACCCACTTTTTAGCAGCTCTTCAGAGGTTACAACTGAAGTGATTCAGGCTTGCCTCTCAGACTCTCACACAAGATTTTTTCCAGCCAAAGCATCAAGTAGATGCTTCCTGTCTCATAGTCCTTCATTGTACCATTGTCAACAGTAGAAAATGAGTAAGAGACACAACCAACCCCATAGTGAAAGCTAATAGGAAAGCCAAGTCACTTGCCCTTGTGCTGCTTGACACCACCCACGTCTGACCTGATTCAACAGGATTCTATCTTGTTTTTAAAAGCACCTCCAATGTATCTATCGTCTGTCCCTACAGTAGACAGAAATCAACAAGCACACAGGGATCTTTCTCTTTTCACAATTGCTTGCACATGCAGAATTGCTTGCCTGAATGCTGTCCTACTTGAGATGTTTTAACATCTATATTCATAGTTTAAAATGTGTCCCCCAAAATGAGACTAAATTTAAATGACTGACCAGGTTGTCTCTGCTAGTGTAATGAACCATCCATCCTTCTTTCATCATTGTACTGCTCTTCCTCTTTGTATGCTTGATAGATTGCACAACCCTCATCAATGGAATATTATTGCTTGTTGATGGGCTGGTAATAAAAAGAATTACCCATTGTTACACATACATATTTCACCATATTAAATTATAGTGCAGTGAAACCTCGCATAAAGAGCACCTCGCTTAGAGAGTAACTCGCTTAAAGAGCAGAATTTTCTCTGAATGATCACCTCACTTAACAAATAAAACCAACCACAACCTCGCTTAACAAATAAATCGGGTATCACAATTCCCCCCCACACACACACACTAGAAGTCACAATTGGTCACTTACAATGGTGTTTCACTTAAAGAGCAAACTCGCTTAAAGAGCAATCCTGTGGAACACATTATGCTCTTCAAGCGAGTTACCACTATACTGTACTTCATCTTGCTTATAAATTCCACCTCAACTGCCATTTTTACATAGGTAACATCTATGATAGTATTAAGAATACAGGATGATTCTTTATAAAAAAATTATCTACCCACATAAGAATCAGGCATGAACATGCTACTGCACCAAAGAGCTATACCACAGGCTTTAAAATGAGTGCTTCCACAGCCCATGCAACATTACAGAAGTAGCTAGGGCATGCAGTACTTATTAAATCTTGTTCAACAAACCAAGTAATGTTCAAGCTACACTGTGTTGTATTCTCAACATAGCAATAGCAATCACACTTGTATACCACCCCACAGCGTTTAGTGCACTCTCTGGGCAGTTCACAAGTTAATTAGCATTTTGCCCCCAACATGCTGGGTACTCATTTTACCAACATCAGAAGGATGGAAGGCTGAGTCAACCTTGAGCCTTGGTCAGGATTGAACTCACAACATTCTGGCTGCAGTACAGCAGTTCAACCACTGCACCACTAGGGCTAAATGTCCCCAGAATACCTCCCTGACTATTGGCTGGCTTTTAATTTTCAGTCACTTTGTGTCAAAACAAAAGTGCTACTGCAAGCAATTGCTCAGGATGCTTGAATTCTCTATCAGATGGTTTCAGGGAGGTGGTTGTGTTAGGCTGTTTCATTGTGTGTAACAAACACAAACAAAAATGATAGTTAAACTATTGTGGCACATAAAAGACTAATAGGATTATTTCACTGTGAGCTTTTGTGAACCACAATCCACTTCCTTCTATGTGGTAGTGTTTAGCCACAGATCTACATACTCATCTCAAACATTCTGTTTCTGTCACTCTTCTGGTACAATTTGTGTTACTGTATCTGTTCCTTTCAACTGTTATACCACAGTTGATGCAGCATTTTCTCTTCCTTCCTGCAAAAGCCTCCAGCCCCCACCATTCTGAAGGCTGAGTCCAAGAGGGAATGAAAGCCATTGCTTTCTGTCACAACATAGTATACACAACTGTGGGACATTTGGGGAAAAGTGAAGAGATATATAGGCACAGATCATGAATCTTCAAAACAGATAACAGCTTTTAAAATGTTCATTTACATAAACATCTTAGTCATAGGTGGTCTACTGAGATAACTTCCAGACTCTCTATATATTCAATGATGACTACAGTGTGTATAAGAGTGAAAAAGCCACTAAATATATTGTTTGAAATACATTTGTGTATGTGAGTGTTTACATACCACTTTTTTTGCCCCAGCATAGGATTCCTATATTATGTGATGGCAGCAGTACATAGTGACTAAACTGTTGGATTAGAACTCAAGAGACCTTTGTTCTTATCCTCATTCAGCTATAAAACTCAATGATTGACTTTGAGCCAATCACACACTCGCAGTCTGATCTACTTCACAGAGTTACTGTGAAACTCAAGTGGGGGGAAGACCCTTGTATGCCATTTTGAGTTCAGTGGAGAAAATCCAGCTTGATTTGTTTATACTTTTTTTCCCATTTTTGAATATTGCACACAAATTACTGTATTTTCTGGCTGTATTCTACTGAAGAGACTGAGAAATAATTATATATGGTCATTATACCATTGCTAAAACAATAAATATAAAATATAAAAAATATTTTTTCAAAAATAGCGGGGGGGGGGGGAATGACACTAGATAGTCATGGTAGATCTCCATTATTCTGTTAATAATTGCAGAACTGTCTTAAACAAAACCAAAATACAAATTCAACACATATGCCTCACAGACGGACTGACATAAAATTAGAAAACAAGAAGCAAGGTGTGAAAGTACTATTTAAAATGAAACCATTTTTATGTAATCATCTCTGTTTTGTAAGGCAAAACTCAATCCTATAAACTTCCATTCCTACATCCTAATGAGAGGAGGAAGCCATAAGTTAAGAAAGATGATTTAAAACAGATCTTGAACTCTGGTTTACATATGTTCATTCCAATATCTGATTATATATGGATAAGATTTTAAATATACAGTAGTGAGGAAAATTGCTGGCAGATTTGGAAAACACAGCAGCGGCCACAGGATTGGAAAAGGTCAATCTACGTCAGAAGCGTAGCGTGCCTTGGTGGGGCCCCGTATAAAAATTTGTTTGGGGGCCCTTAGGAAGGGTAAAGATTTCTCACAAAAGAAAAAAATGCATAAAATTACTTAAACGGGGAAATCCCGCAGCCTGCGATAACCGATGTAGGGTGTTGCCAACTTTTGAACGCACGCTTTACAAAGCTGACTTGAGACTAAATATCAAGAAAACCAAGATAATGGCAACAGGCCCTATCAGTCCCTGGAAAATAGATGGGGAAGAAGTAGAGGCAGTTACAGATTTTACTTTCCTAGGATCAAAGCTCACTGCAGATGGGGATTGCAGCCATGAAATAAAAAGGCGACTGATTCTCGGGAGGCAAGCGATGAGAAACCTGGGGAACATAGTGAAAAGTAGAGACATTAAATTGCAAACAAAGATTCGCATAGTCAGGGCAATGGTATTCCCTGTGGCAATGTATGGTTGTGAGAGCTGGACCATTAGGAAAGCGGAGCGCAGAAAAATAGACGCCTTTGAGATGTGGTGTTGGAGGAGAGTTTTGAGAGTACCCTGGACAGCGAGGAGAACAAATGGGTCAATCTTAGAAGAAATCAAGCCTGACTGCTCCTTAGAAGGTCAAATAATAAAGATGAAGCTAAAGTACTTTGGACATCAAATGAGAAGAGAGGATTCACTTGAGAAAGCCTTGATGCTTGGAAGGGTAGAGGGCAAAAGAAGAAGGGGACGGCCCAAGATGGGATGGCTAGATGGTATTGTGGAGATAATGGGCACAGAGCTGAGTGAGTTGAGGGGGATGGTGGAGGACAGGAATGCCTGGAGGACAGTGGTCCATGGGGTCGCAGAGGGTCGGAATCGACTGTGCGACTGAACAACAACAACATTTGTTTTGCTTACGCACGTTGGGGGCCCCGTGGCCCTCCTCCCACCTTTGGTCCAACTTTCCTCCCCTTTGCGTTATCTCTTTGCTTCCCGTTAGAAAACCTGTCCAGGGCGGGCAGGCAGGCGCTGAAGAGCAGCGCCACCCTTTTGCGGGTAACGGGCAGGAGGAATTGGGGGTTGGGGGGGCACCAAAGGAGACCGTCCCTTCTCAGGCCTTCCCACAATGACGTTGGCTTCGGCAGAAACAGGAGAGGTGGGAACCGCTGCAACCCGCGCTGCTGGCTGCTGCCCGTGGCCTTTGCCACCATTGGCAGGGCGGGTCCACGGCCGGGGAAGCGGGAGAGACCGTCAAAGCCCTCCCAGCCTCTTCCCGGGCCAGAGTGCCCTCCGCTGCTGTTGCTGCGGTCCCGCCGGAGGCGTCACCAGCGCTCGGCGGCCTCTCCCCGTGCCGCCCCCTCCCCAGTGAAGGTCCCAGAGCGTCCGGCGGTCCGAGTGTCCCTGGTTCATCAGGGGCCGCGCGCGCACCCCCGCTCTCTCGCGTGAGTGGAGGCGACAGAAGCAGCGGAGAAAGGAGAGCCCTGCCCTCCCTTCTTTGTCCTGGGCAGGTGGGAGGGGGCAGCCCAAGGCCTCCCAGAAAGGCACCCGCCCCCAGCCCGCTTCCGGCGCCCTCTCCCAAGGCTCCCTGGCCGTCGCCTCCCTCCCGCTCTGCATTTGTTTTGCTTACGCACGTTGGGGGCCCCCGTGACCCGGGGGCCCCGTATAATTGATACGGCTGATACGGCGGTAGCTACGCCCCTGATCTACATTCCAATTCCAAAGAAGGGCAATGCCAAAGAATGTTCAAATTATCATACAATTGCACTCATCTCTCACACTAGCAAGATCATGCTCAAGATCCTACAAGCTAGGCTTCAACAGTACGTGGATCGAGAACTTCCAGAAGTATAAGATAGGTCTTCTTTTTCTTCCATGACTAGGCCAGATGTGAAACTCCCAAAACAAAGGCACCTTTTTGGGAATTCATTCTGCAATTCCTTTCACCTGATCTAGTGTGAGAAAGATTAGCTAGCAACACATGGTTGACATTACCAGGATACGCCCAATTGTGGTTCACAATCTTCGAAGAGGCTCTTTCTGTGTTTTGAAGAGGCAGGGGAACTAGAAACCAAATTGTCAAAATTTGCTGGATTATGGAGAAAGCAAGGGAGGAAAACATCTACTTCTGTTTCATTGACTACACCAAAGCCTTTGATTGTGTGGATCACAATAAACTGTGACAAGTCCTTAGAGAGAGAGAGGAGTACCAGGCCACCTCACCTGTCTTCTGAGAAATCTGTATGTGGGTCAAGAAGGACAGTTAGGACCGGATATGGAGCAACTGATTGGTTTAAAATAGAAAAAGACATATGACAAGGCTATATATTGTCACCCTGTTTATTTAACTTTTATGCAGAGTAAAGGTTAAAGGTAAAGGTTTCCCTTGCTTGAAGCCAGTCACATCTAACTCTAGAGTTCAGTGCTCATCTCTGTTTCAAAGCTGAAGACCCACGCTGTCTGTTTCTGCAGACCTTTCTGTGGTCATGTGGCAGGCATGACTGGACACTGGACCCTGCTTGTTTAACTTGTATGCAGAGTACATCATGCATAATGAAGGAATGAGTGAAGCACAAGCCAGAATTAAGATTTCTGGGAAAAATATCAACAATATGCAGATGACACTAACCTAATGGCAGAAAGTGAAGAAGACTTAAAGAGCCTCTTGATGAGGGTGAAAGAGAAGTGTGCAAAAGCTGGCCTGAAATTCAACATAAAAAAACCAAGATTATGGCATCTGTCCCCATCACTTCCTGGCAAATAGAAGGGAGAGAAATGGAAGCACTGACAGAGTTTACCTTCTTGGGACCTAAGATCACTGTAGATGGTGACTACAGCTATGAAATAAAAAGGCATTTACTCCTTGGGAGGTAAGCCATGGCAAACCTAGGCAGCATAATAAAAAGTAGAGACACCACCATGCCAAAAGGTAAAGGTAAAGGTTTCCCTTGCTCGAAAGCCAGTCGTATCCGACTCGAGGGGATCAGTGCTCATCTCTGTTTCTAAGCCGAAGAGCCAGCACTGTCTGCTTCTGAAGAAGTTTCCATGGTCATGTGGCAGGCATGACTAGACACTGTAGCACATGGAACACTGTTACCTTCCCACCGAAGTGGTCCCTATTTATCTACTTGCAATTTCTTGTTTTCGAACTGCTAGGTTGGCAGGAGCTGGGACAGAGACGGGAGCTCATTTTGTCCTGCAGTACTCGGGATCTGAACTGCTGACCTTCCGCCTCCCAGTCAGCATCTTAGTGACTTGAGCCACTGCAGTCCCTTCACCATGCCAACAAAAGTTCATATAGTTAAAGCAATGGCCTTCCTAGTAGCAATGTATGACTGTGGGAGCTGGACCATAAGGAAGGCTGAGTGCAGAAGAATAGATGCCTTTGAAATGTGGTGCTGGAGAAGACTTTTGAGAGTCCCCTGGACTGTAAGGAGATCAAATCAGCCCATCCAAAAGGAAATAAATCCTGACTGCTACTTGGAAGGACAAATGCTGAAGCTGAAGCTCAAGTACAGTAAAACCCCGATTTACGAATGCCCCTACTTATGAATAATTTGACTTACAAATTGGTTCTGCACTAAAATCTATGCCTCGAGTTACGAACATGCCCTGATTTACGAATTAATTCTTTTTCTTCTGTGTTGCCTCCAGTGAAGCAAAAAACGCCATTTCCCCTATGGGTTTGATTCAGGTTACATAATCTGCTTCCTCAGAATGCATTGTGCCCTGGGAGGTGTATATGCAGCCTTTCTGACCCCTGTAGGTGGCACTAGAGTATTTAGAGTGATTTCTTTGTCTAGAGTTTCGACACCAAAATGGCTGCCTGTTGCTGTTTCTTGCTGGATTTTCCTGAGTTTTCTGTCCATGTTTGATTTCATTTGATTTATTTGATTTATGTTGTTGCTGTTGCTGTTGTTTTTGTTGCTGTTGCTGTTGTTGTTGTTGTTGGACTTGTATGCCGCCCCACTCGCCAAGCGACTCTGGGCGGCTAACAAAGATACAAAGTATACACTAACAGAGAAAAAACAATATATTACAGTTACAAGATTACAAGATATTGCATCACAAAAACATTTCAAAGGCAATTCAAAACATCCCTAATCACAATAACAATATCAAATCATTAAAAAAAACACTTCAAAAATACTTCATAAATAATACACAAATACCTCCCAAACTCAACCCCACCCACTATGTCCATATCTCTCGAGGCCGTGCTGGAGCTGGCCTGGCCACGGAGGCTCTTTTGAACCCAGCCGGTGTTGGGGGCTGGGTCCGAGGCAGCAAGTCCTGCCTCCCGCCAGGTGCGGAGGTTCTTTTGAACCCAGTTGGTGTTGGGGTCTGAGTCCGAGGCAGCAAGTCCTGTCTCCCACCAAGGCGCAGAGGCTCTTTTGAACCCAGCCAGTTCTTTAAGGTAAGGGACAGCACTTTTACTTATGCATTCTTTTCTTTCAATGTTGCTGTTGTTTTTGGGTGGTTTGATTGATTTTTGGAGGGTGGAGGGGACTGTTTTGATTTTTGGAGGGTAGGGTGGGGACTTTTTCTTTATCCGAATGGGGATGCCTCAACTTATGAACAAATTCAAGTTATGAACAAGGCCATGGAACTGATTTTATTTGTAACTCGAGGTTTTACTGTACTTTGGCCACCAGATGAGGACTCACTGGAGAAGGCCCTAATGCTAGGAAAGATCAAAGGCAAAAGGGAAAGGGGGTAGTAGAGGATGAGATGGCTAGACAGTATCATTGCCACAGAGGGTGTAGATAGGCGGACTGCAGAGGATGACAGTTGACAGAGGAGCCTGGTGTGCTGGAGTCGCAAAGGGTTAGACTTGACTGTGCGACTGAACAACAACAAAAATGAGGATCATTTTATTAGCTCATTAACTGAACTAAGTGTCTTTACAACCTGCCTTTACATCTTCACAATGTCCCTGTAAAAGCCAATGTTTATTATTCCCATTTCACAGTATGAAACTCTGCCAAAGAGATCCCTTTCTTAAGTCCAGTTTATGCATCCATGGCTCAGTATCCATCAAAATCCAGTGCTTTAATCACACAAATTATGACAACTATCTTCTTTAAAAACATTGATATAATTGTAATCTAAATTATTTACCCTAATATACAAGAAAGAGCAGGAGTGACTCTTTTAGACATCAGATACAAAACTGCTTCTTTAGCCTAATTTGTAACTAACACATGCATAAGGTGTTACATTGATTCCTTGCATAACACCATTTAATCAATTGGCTTGCAATGGAATGAGCCTGGCCTTAGATCAAGAGACCCATAAATCTAGGTCAGTTGATCATTTTCCATCAGCAAGTCTGTATAGTCCACCATTCTTCAATAATGTAATTTATTTTGATGCTGACTTTCATATGGGACTATTTCTGGGGGGAAAAATCAAGCCTCTGGCAAATTCATTTTTTTATTCTTTTTAATTTGCCTCAAGTATGGAAAACAGTTTTTGTAAAACAGCTTAAATGGAAGGCAAAGCAGAAGAACACACTTTAAATTGCATAGAAAAGTAACTTTAAGACTTGGAAGCATTGTGCACAATTGCAAAACAAAAGAATGGTTTCACAAACCTGATGGTTTTCACAGCCTCTTCATCTTTATCCCCATCTAGATCTCCAGGATCCATAAAAAACATTTTGTCTTCTGGAGGGGAGGGTTCTTCGACATAATCCAAGCCCCTACCACCATCGCTATTTATTTCACTGCTGTCGACCTCCATTGGCATATCAATATCTTGACCTGGACTAGTCAGTTCTTATTCCAAAACAATAAAGATTAGCAGACATTTCAGGACATCAGCTTAATCTCTGAATCAAAAATCTTAACAAGACAGAGTCCAACTGAGTAACAACCTGAATTTAGCATGTACTGCAGTCTTCTGTTCATTTCATGTGTATCAGAACAAAAGAAATTCAAATAGACACAATCAAGAGAAGGGAACAGGCAGAAACACTTGGGGTAATTTTTTGTTTTGCTAAGGCTACTTTCTATTATGTAGGTACTTCCTGACAGGGGGCAAACCTTCATCAATGGAAAGTTGGCATATGCAGTATTCTTCCATTTGCTCTGCCAGCTGACTCTCTAGCCTCTGATGCAAGAACATCATGACCAAACCTTTCCAGGAAAGGGTGTAGACAGGATGGGAATCTGAGAACAGTACTCCCTTTACACCTGGATTTGTTGCTAATGCAAATTAAATCTAGTTTCCTGCAGCCTCTGACACAGCGGTATGGAGAGGGAGCCAGAAATCCCACAATTCAACCAGGTGCACTCCCATACTCTGATACATTTTTGTTGTTGTTCACAGAAACAATCCCATATCTTTAGGGGCTACCAAATCAAACATGTGAGTAAAAAGTTCATCACAGACTGCTATGCTTTCATTCAATTTGCTTTAGAAAAGAAGATCCTTAGGATTTGAGCAAATTAAACATGGATAACTATAATAAAGAATTTATTGTAATTATGGTAACAACTATGAAATTGCTAATAGCAAAGAATTGGAAAGTATACATTCATACTGGTCTGGAAGAATGGTATAAGGAATTGTGGAAGAATGGGTTACTTACCTGTAACTTTGGTTCTTCGAGTTACGTCTGTGAATTCACACGTTTGGGTTTTGCGCTTGCGCAGAACTCCATTTCGGACTATACCAGAGCTTTGAAAAAAGGAGGGAAAATTTGTTAGGAGGCCCCGCCCACCCCCTTCACAACCCTGGTGCCAGCCCTTTCCCTCCTCAGTCCATTCCAAGCTAGCACCAGGTTACCTCACAGACGTGAGAGAGGGGAGGTGGGTGGGTCACGTGTGAATTCACAGACGTAACTCGAAGAACCAAAGTTACAGGTAAGTAACCCATTCTTCTTCTTCGAGACGTCTGTGAATCCACACGTTTGGGTGAGCAGCAAGCTTCTTGCCGGATGGAGGGTTCACGTCTGGTTCCGGCAGAAGACAGTTACAGCGACAATGACAGGACTGCCCTTCTGAATCGGGTGTCCTGTGTGGCCCTTGTGTCTATTCTGTAACATTGGATGAAAGTTGGGAGTTGTGACCATGTCGCTGATCTACAAATATCCTCAATAGGCACATCCTTTAGGAAAGCCGTTGATGAGGAGATTGCTCTAGTGGAATGAGCCCTGACCTGTTCCGGAAACAGGGTCTTTGAGATTTGTGGTCCTGACAACACACCATGATATGCACTGAGAAGCGATGGTGGATCCCTTTTTGGGGCCTCCATAGGCGATGAATAGTCTTGTGGAGTTGCGAAATGACTTGGCCCTATCAATGTAAAATGGGATGGCTCTTCTCAGATCCAGCATATGCAGGGATCTCTCAACTGACAGTTTCGGCAGAATGGTCTGCAAAAAAGGGATACAGCATGTCACATCAGCAAATAAGCTGGTGTGATTCCGGAGGGCTATGATGAGATAGTCATTTGAACCATTTAGGTACAGCAAAGTACCTGGAAGACAAAAAGACACTGTGAACATAGTGCAGAGGGACCCTGCTGAAGGGTCCATTGCTGAGCTACACAGTGAGCTAGTGCAACATACGAGATTGCAACTGTGCCCATAACATTTCCTCCTGGTGATGAGGGAAAGTGTGAAGGCATAGCTGTGGAAAAGAATATGGATGCCAAAGAGAGTCAAACTACTCCTGGCACATATATGGCAGAATCGCTTTTCCCGCTGTTGGGATAGGAGTACTGCTGGAAAAGAGGTTGACTTGCCTTCTTTACGATTGAAGAAAAAGATGGTGTGTGTTAGGAATTCCTGACAGTGTGATTTGACAGAGCATCCAATATCTCTGGCAGGGTTAGGTCAAGGTTGGTAGGCTTGATAACTCTAAGATGGTTGTGCAATGCAGAAACCTTCTTCAAATCAGATGGTAGTATTCGCTAACCAATGGGCTTAGTCATTTTACTGAAAAGGCCAGTCCGCTCAATAAATATCAGTTCAGAATGCATATAGCATAGTCTGCCATGTGAGGTGAGAGCAAAATATAGGGTATAAGCGGTACAAATTCTGCTGATGGGTAGCATTTGTAGATGCCCAATACTCTCTGAGAACTAGCTACTTTAACACATAAAAGAGAAGTAGCATACAGTTGTCTAAATCGACAATCCATTACTGTTCCTTTCCCTGACGACATATGGAAGGTAGAACAAGACTGATTCGCTTTAATCATCTCCTGTAGAATGACATAAATGTGATTCCACGGAGGAATGTTTGGAGTCATCTGCTAGGATGCCGTGTCACCTGTCTGGGTTAGAGGCCTCAGGTCAGTGTGGTTCTAACATGATGACAGTCACCACTATATGGATTAATTTGAACTAAGAGGATACCTTTGGCAGCTGTAGAAGCTAAAGAGTGTTGTGAAGTCTCCTGCTCAGGGGAGCATGGAACAGAGGCGGCTGCTGTAATATGATCCATGTGGATTTGAGGATCACTATCCCATGATTGTTTGGTGAAGTTATCCTGATGTCTGCTTTGGGGCGATGTAGGAAGCGGGAGCAATCCCAGGCTTGGAGCCAAGGAAAAGGGGCAGTTGAGGCATTTGGTTTCCACCCGGGGGGGGGGCAGGAACGCCGTGGAGCCAATCAGGCATTAAGCCTGCAGTTAGCAGAGTGGGAAGTGCATATCTAGGTGCTGAAGACTGCCGAAGTGCCAAAACTTTCTAAATGTGGAAGTACAGCAATGTCAAAGTGAGCTAGGTGTCAAACCTGCCGATAAACCAACATTTGATTATGCGGAAGCATGACAATGATGAAATACAGCCAGGCATTGAGCCTGCTTGGATGCTGAAACTTCCCTAGTGTGGAAGTGTGGCTACATTGAAGTACTGCTAGGTGACAAGTCAGCTTAGGAGCAGAAGTTTCCGGGAGGTATGTGTTGAGGCTTGGCCAAAAGCTGAAGGCTTCATGGTACAGAAACATGGCAATACTGCAGTACAGCCAGCTGCGGGCAATGTAGAAGTACCGCTAAACTTCAAAGCCCGCTAAGTGCCAACTTCCATGGAGTGGAAGCATGTCAATGCTAAAATATAAATAGGTGTTAGTCTGCCAGGAACCCACCTCCTTGAGTGGAAGCATGGCAATGTAGCAGTACATCTAGGCATCAAAGCCTGGTATGTACCAAAACTTCCAATACTGAAATATAATTAGGTGTCTAGCCCTCTAGAAGCCAAGGCCTCACACAAACTTTGTTGGGGTGGAAGCATACCAATGCTGGATCCAGTCAGGCATCAAGCCTGATAGGTACCATAAATTTCCTTGGAGTGGCAACATGCCAATGATGGATCCAGGCAGGCCTCAAGCCTGCTAGACACCATAAACTTCCCTGGAGTGGAAGCATGCCAATGTTGGATCCAGTCAGGCCTTGGGCCTGCTAGGTACCATAAACTTCCTTGGAGTGGAAGCGTGCCAGCATTGGATCCAGTCAGGCCTCGCGCCTGCTAGGTACCATAAACCTCCTTGAAGTGGAAGTATGCCAGCGTTGGATCCATGCAGGCCTCGCACCTGCTAGGTACCATAAACTCCCTTGGAGTGGAGATGTGGCCATGCTATGGGAAAACCTCAGAGCCAACGTTGAATCCAATGGCAAGTACCACAACATGAGGCATGGCATCCACAGTAATGCCAGAGGCCCTCGGTCTCAAATACCTTGAGCTGAAACAGTCGGTGAGGCATGGCATCCACAAAGTAGAGCCAGAGGCCCTCGGTCTCAAATGCCTTGAGCCGGAACAGTCGGTGAGGCATGGCATCCACAAAGGCGGAGCCAGAGGCCCTGGGTCCCAAATGCCTTGAGCCGGAACAGTCGGTGAGACATGGCATCCACAAAGGCGGAGCCAGAGGCCCTGGGTCCCACATGCCTTGAGCCGGAACAGTCGGTGAGGCATGGCATCCACAAAGGCGGAGCCAGAGGCCCTCGGTCCCACATGCCTTGAGCCGGAACAGTCGGTGAGGCATGGCATCCACAAAGGCGGAGCCAGAGGCCCTCGGTCTCAAATGCCTTGAGCCGGAACAGTCGGTGAGGCATGGCATCCACAAAGGCGAAGCCAGAGGCCCTGGGTCCCACATGCCTTGAGCCGGAACAGTCGGTGAGGCATGGCATCCACAAAGGCAGAGCCAGAGGCCCTGGGTCCCACATGCCTTGAACTGGAACAGTCGGTGAGGCATGGCATCCACAAAGGCGGAGCCAGAGGCCCTCGGTCTCAAATGCCTTGAGCCGGTAACAGTCCCATCCATGGGAGAAGGCGCCGAGGCTTCCGAAGGCATACGAAGCATGTGTTTGGCTTAATGCTGGAAGCATCATATTGTCTTGTAGTTGAAACCTACAGGGAGAAATAGAGAAGAAAAAACCCCTCTCCCATGAGGGAGGGGATGCACATAGAGAAATATAGCTGGCGTATGAACAATAAGTTGAATACCAGGTAATGGATATTGACTATCCTTTGATCCATAATGAAAGCAATGGAAATCAATTGCCTTTGTTTTAAATCCCTGACTGGAGCAGCCGGTGGAAGGAGCCATTTTAAAAGTTCCTTGAGCCTTGCCTTTCTCAGCAAGGTCCTCCATTTTCTAGGCCTTAGAATAAGAAGACATGTTAGAAAATGGCTGGTTGCAAGGCCCAAAAGAGTCTGAGCTGTAGCAGAGTCCTACATTTTGAGAATGCATGTTTTTGACAAGACATGTTAGAACAAGTCTGGTTGCAAGGCCCGAAAAAGCCTAGGCTGTAGCCGGGCCCTCCATTTTCTAGGTCTTAGGAGGAAAAGGCACACTAGAAATGCCTGGTTGCAAGGCCTAAAAGCACTGAGGAACCATTAATATGCTCCTTGTCTAACAATAAGACAGTTTGCAGTATCACTGCCATGAGGCAATGAGGAAGCTTTAATATGGCCTTGTCCAACAATAGGATATTTTGTAGTATCTATCAAGCAAATACAAATTAAAGGCTACAAAGAAATTGATATTATAAAATCTAGTAGTCTCCTGAGAGAGACTGCTTTACTCCTCTTTAAACAAGAGGAATGGAAATGTAAGTCCAAAATTAAAGAGTTGAGGGGAGAACAAGACTTACCCTGATCCCTCTCTGGAGAATTTATTTATTTATTTATTCAGATTTATATTAACAGAATTGAAAAGACCTGCAGTAAGACTAGTTTGACGCAGGAAAATAGCTCTGGAAACCGACATAGGAGTCACTACTGCAGCGGAAAGAAAAAGACTGAGGAGGGAAAGGGCTGGCACCAGGGTTGTGAAGGGGGTGGGCGGGGCCTCCTAACAAATTTTCCCTCCTTTTTTCAAAGCTCTGGTATTATTATTATTATTATTATTATTATTATTATTAAATTCAAATTTATATGCCGCTCTCCTTGCCGAAGCAACCCAGAGCGGCTAACAATGTTACAAAATAGAACATAATATACATACAATATAACAAGTATACAATAAAACAAGTATAATACAATGGATGTGGTCGACAAGACCTTCATAAAAAATAATAAAAAATATAAATGCAGTACAATAAAAAATACAAAAAACAATCATGGATAAACAGTACAAAGCAATAGGGAAAGTCCTCATCCCTTATAAATATTTCAATTAGTAAATAAACATTTAACTAGAGGAGTGGCTGGCCGTGGCTCAGCTGAGGCTGTGGTAGCGGGACTGGCGTCCTTAATCGGCGGCGGCGGCGAGGCAGGAGTCCCTTTGTAGCCGCCAGCCCGGAGCCCAGGTGTTCCTCGCTCTCCCCGCCCGGCCGGCAGGGGAGAACGTCCGGCATTGGTCTCGTGGCGGCGAGGCAGGAGTCCCTTTGTAGCCGCCAGCCCGGAGCCCAGGTGTTCCTCGCTCTCCCCACCCGGCCGGCAGGGGAGAACGTCCAGCGTTGGTCTCGTGGCGGCGAGGCAGGAGTCCCTTTGTAGCCGCCAGCCCGGAGCCCAGGTGTTCCTCGCTCTCCCCGCCCGGCCGGCAGGAGAGAACGTCCGGCGTCTGGCGTTGGTCTCGTGGCGGCGAGGCAGGAGTCCCTTTGTAGCCGCCAGCCCGGAGCCCAGGTGTTCCTCGCTCTCCCCGCCCGGCCGGCAGGGGAGAACGTCTGGCGTTGGTCTCGTGGCGGCGAGGCAGGAGTCCCTTTGTAGCCGCCAGCCCGGACCCCAGGTGTTCCTCGCTCTCCCTGCCCGGCCGGCAGGGGAGAACGTCCGAAATGGGCGTCCGAAATGGACGTCTGAAATGGACGTCCGAAATGGACGTCCGAAATGGACGTCCGAAATGGACGTTTGGGTTTTGCGCAAGCGCAAAACTCAAACGTGTGGATTCACAGACGTCTCGAAGAAGAACCTCGCATTAAACGATAAACTGACATGTGAATTAAAAAAACCCAAAAAAACAATGATAAAAGATAGTGATTTTTTTTTAATTTGGGGATGCTTCATAGACTATGTATTCCAAGAATCTAAGGGTGTTAAGTCAGGTCAAGAACTTATTGCTTTTTAGAAATACCTGTAGGGGATAAATTACTAATAGACAATATGATGAGGATAATGAAGGATAAACAAACGTGGTCTCAGGAGTGGAGGGTGCACCTTGTTATGTGTTATATGTTATGTGTTAACAAGATATGTTGCAAGATGTAAAATATGTGTCTTGTAATGAAATTTGAGTTACGTTGTTATGTAATTTTGTTTAATAAATAAAAAAGAAAAAGAAAAGAAGGTCCTTAAATAGAAGAAAGCAGGAGATGTACAGCAATGATTTTTCTATCACAATCTCACACACATTTCTAAGGGCAGCATTGCTATAAATCACAAAATGTAAAATACATTAGTACTAAGAGTTCACATTGAAGGCTCAAAATTCCTAGAGCTATGTATTTCATTGTTGTTACCTTCACAAAAGTTCTTTCTCATTCACTCTTACCTCCATTGAAGACTACTTCTCCAAGGCAATCTTTAGGGACTTTAGCGGCACAACGTTTGTGACAGTTAAATCTGCAATCTAAAGGGAGGAAATGGTGTTAGTAAAGCACTGAGATTTGGGTTCCCACATCCCCAATCCAACATTAGCTCCCTGGTTAATTTAAGGAGCTATGCTGGGCAAGTGGTAGCTTTATAGCACGAAAGCACCTTATGGACCTCATCAGGTATCACAGACAGGAACTGACCCAACAAAATAATAAAGAAAGGACAAACCAATGTGCAATGAGCCATTAACACATGAAAAGGACAATATGATTTAATTGTTTTCTTTACCAGTAATCTGTAAGTGGAGACAAACAAGTAGAGGCCATTCTGGGGCCAATTCAATGTGACTCCATCACATCCACATTATGTACACCAATACTAAACTAACTTTTTGAGCGCCACTCCATACATACAGAAAACACTCCAAAACAGCTCAAAGAATCCTTCCAAAAGAGTATGGAAAGAAAACAAGTCTAGTGGAAATAAAAAGCAATGCCCTAGAACAGAGGTGACCAAACTAAGGCCTGTGGGCTAGATCTGCCCCACCAATGCAAATCCATCTGGCCTACACGCCTGTAAGGGCATGTTTTACTTCTGCTTCCAGGAGCAATGAGGGAGGTGTGGGCTGGATGGATTGGCATTGGGGGCCAAATCTGGCCCATAGGCCATAGTCTGGGCACCCCTGGTTAAAGCAGAGAAAATGGCAGTCTAAAATCTATCTCATCCTATTGCAAAACAGATTGCAAGGTACATTTTACTTCCACTTCCGGTGGGAGGAACCACATGACCGGCCCACTGAACCACATGACCAGCCCACCGCCAGAAAAGTTTGGGTACCCCTGCCCTAGAAAAAGGGCTGGCTGACCTGCATCCTTCAAAATGACAACATTAAATATATAACAGACTTCTTCTACATCTAACTCCCATGTCTAACACACGGCTAAGATAAGAGGTTTTTATGCGAAATGTCTACCTTTGCACTGCATCCCTTGGCGAAAGAGACCTTTAAGCAGCCTTTTGCAGTACTGGCATATGGTGGGTCGAGTGTAAGAATGAACAGCAAAGGTATGAGGAACCTTTACCCGACAGAGCACCATTTTTTCCATCCATATGGGGCGTCCACTCCAGGAAGGAATCCTCTTACTGGGCTCTGGATTACAACGCTGGAAAGAAAGTGAGGGTTTCAACTAGCAAATATAAAGAGGAGGCAGTTCAAGTACAAAGCAAATTTAATATGCCTGGTCTACTCAAGGAATAGGTAAAGCCAAAATCAGACCTTAGTGATATGCGATTAACTTGTTTTTTAATAATAAATGTACAAAGTGTATTTTTAAAAATAAAAATAAATCAAGTCAGAACAAAACACAAAAATTGCAGTTCTTTGGAGGGGTAGAAAAGGGTGAAATCCAAGGTGCCATAAGCAGCAGGCAAGCTTGCAATGGTTAGATCAAGAAAGATTTCGCAACATACTCATCCAATAATCTGCAGCAGTGCCAAAAAGGGATTCTGCCATGTATTGGCAAGTGCAGGGATTACAGGGATTTCTGCAAATCTAGTACAGTACCTCTGAAAATAATCAGAAGCATTCTCTTGTCTGCATTATTTCAAAAGTTCAAATAAACTTTATATACTGATTTTGCTATTTTAAAGAAACATAACTCAAAATAAAAGCAAAACAATGTTCAGGGGAAAGTTCTGACAGTGAAAGCTACCTAGAATTTTATTTGAGCTAGGATTCAGGAGCTCAAATTAAGTCTGAACACAAAGAACTCCTGAAACTCCACATATTCAAGGAATGGAAGTATATCCTTTGATTCCTCACCATAGCTCAGGGGTTTTCAATCTACAGCCTGTGGGCCGGACATGGCCTGCAGCACCATTTCATGTGCCCCATGTTGCCACCACCACCACCAGAAGTGGTGTTTACAACAGTCGTAAATGCACACTCAACTTTCATAAATGCATTTACAACAGCCGTGGATGCATTTTACTGCAGTGTTTATGGCAAGGGGAACCACCAGTCTGGCCCACTCAGCTGTCTGAGGGGGCGTGGTCTGGCCCACAGCTTTAAAAGGTTGAGAACTACTGCTATACTTTATGCACTTTAATTTTACATAGTTTTCGTCTGAAAGAGTATATCAGATACCTCTTCTACAGTTGTTGCTGAATATTCAGTTTGCACTGATCTTGGGACTGAAAGTGTTGCTCCTGGCAAAGACACATTAGATAAACGCCTCTTCCTCACTCCACTGCAGTTGTTTGGGATCTTGAAGGCGCATCGTTTATGATAGTTTAATCCACATCCTAACAAAATTCATATTAGGGAAGTGAAGATTTTAAAACCTATTAAACATGCCATACATTTAAATGAAATTGAGAGGGACGGCTACATGTCGAATTACATTTTCAGAAAACAAATATCAAGATCTAAACATGGTGAAGCTTATTCTTCACAGTTTAGATTTTAAACCTCCCTCCGCCAATACAACATTGCACTGATCATGTTATTAACAGCAGATCTCTGCAATGCATGGAATTATTATTATTATTTTGGCTTCAACATCCATTTTTTGACCCTGCTTCACCCTGGCTAAAGCCTGCAAACAGGGCCTGTTATGCAATTCATGTTGATGATGATCTTCTTCAGCTCTTCTCCCCCTGGCAGATTATCTAAACAATGTACTTCTGGCTCTGTTGGAACCACAGACATTGAGCAGAAGCCAATGGGCAATAAGTGCTGGGTTACGGATACCTGGACAACAGCCTGTTGACAGGAGGATTGAGAAAGGCACTGCAACCAACTGAACAAAGGCCATATGGAAAAGGATCCCCTTTTGGAACTTTCTTCAAAAGCTATAAAAAGTCAAGGCAAGGAAAGGGAACCTTTCACAAATTCGTACATCATCCCAAAACATTTGTACCTGCTTCTCTGCTTATGGCATACGCATCATACAATTCAACACTAACTCTGCATCTCAAGATCCCCATAAAACAAACAGCATTTTGTTTGCCATAGGAGGAATATATCTTGGCAGGCAAAATATTGCTCATACCATAATATTCTTCCAAAAGTTAAAAACTATTAGGCAGTACTTTATTCTCCCATTCCACACGAATAACACTCTGCTGCATTCAATGTGTGGCTTTTTAAGAATTTGCAGAAGGAACTATCCTTTACCAACATGTGTGAATAGATAAAACAGTGGGGATAATTTCTGATTTGTACAAAAACAAATTAAAGATCATGGGACCAATGGTCACAGTAAACAAGGTATTTGTGAGTTTGTTTGTTTACAGTTACAGCTACTACATTTTTAATACCAGCAAAATCCTTACTCAATACATAATAACCAAACATTAGTTCTTTTGAACTTTAAATATGGTCATCTTACCTTCACATTTCAACCCCTGCCGTACCAAGCCCCAAAGCATCTCTCCACAATAGTCACAAAATGTAGGGGCCTTGTAAGAATGCACATAAAGCATGTGAGGACGAATCTGGAAGTCTTCAACTGTAGCCAAAGCTTTTTTAAAAAAAGGCAAGTGTTTTAAAATAAAAAGCAGTCATACTCCTTTCACATATTTCTACGTATTGACTGAAACAATTCTTAATATCAATGACATCTTCAGCAGAAAGGTTGTCTTGTGTAACTCAAATAATTATGTTCAGATGCTATGAAACAAATACACTGTGAAAAACCTATCCACATGCATATTTTTAACAGCTGATTTTGAATACAGGCCACAGTAACACATTTCTAACAGACAATATATGGACTAAACCCAGCATAAACTCCATTCTCCTTACCAGATAGAACAACTTCAATAAGGTCACCTTCACGTATTTCTTCAGCTGAAGTAATTCGCTGTAAAATGTTTTCTGAGTTCAGATCATGTCGGAAGAGAAGAATTTTATCATACATGCCAAAAAAGCCACACTCTGGGAACTGCAACAATAAAAATGTAGAGTCCAAATTACAACAGTGTGATTTCTGATGCTCTTCAACTGGTAGTGTCAGTACTGATATCTACTGTAAAAATATAAGAATTCCTTAAAATACACCAATCTATTAATTTCATTTCTGAAAAAAATAGTTTGTATTAAAGAAGTCATACTACAAGCTAAAATCCCAAAACAGAAATGATCCAAAGCTACATTATAAAAACATTTTTGTTCTATTTTCTCATTGGTCTTGATGGAAGTCTGATCTGATTTATTGGTCTGAAAAACTCTTACATTTGTCTTGATGGAATAGCAGCTCTGATGAATGTCAGAATCTCATACTTTATGGCAGGGATTCTCAACCTGTGGCCCATGGGCCAAATGTGGCCTCAGCACCATTTCATCTGGGCCCCCACCACCTCCACCACACCAGGAAGTACCATGTGGTGGACAAAGGGCAATATGGCCATCCGGCCCCCAAAACTGTCTGAGGGAGCATGACCCGACCCCTGGTTTTAAAAGGTTGAGAACTCCAGCTTTATGGTTTATAAAAATACTGATTTAAACTATCTCATTAGAATGCAATATATTTTGGCAGAAAAGTTATAAGTAGTAAGTTTTTTAAAAACTGAAGCTTGTTTTTTCTCCATCTGTAATGTAATGACTAGTTACATAACCAATGACACAGCTCTGTGCTATGTGTAATCAAACCTCTGAACCAATATCTAGTCTCACTACTCATTATATAAAAGGCACAGCAATTAAAGCCTCACACATTCCATTGATACCTTAAGACACAAGGTATAATGTGAAAGAAAGAAGTTTTAATAATATCTATGTGCCATCAAATCATTTCTGGCTTATGGCAATCCATCTCATACAAAGGAGTTTGCATTACAAGATACTCATTCTCAATACTTTTCTGACTACTTCTGTAAACATACTGTATATACTTGACTATAAGTCACCCCGCATATAAGCTGAGGTACCTAATTTGGACCTCTAAAACTAGGAAAATAGATTGACCCGAGTATATGTCGGGGGTGGAAAATGCAGCAGCTGCTAGCAAGTTTCAGTAATTAAAATACATGAAAATACAGTAAAATTAATTAATTTAGACATTTGTGTGGTTATTTTTTTTGAATGTTTATGTTGACCCAAGTATAAGTCGAGTCCCATTTTTGGACCTCATTTTGGGGACTAAAAAACTAGATTTATACTCAAGAATATATAATATTTTATTATGAAAATAGTAAATTGGGATTTTACTGCAGCATTTTCTTTATGTTTCAAGCACATCTATTACATATCTCACCCACCTTCTGTTCCCAAATTACTACTTCATCATATGTTGGCATATTTCCTTAATGTCACACCTTAAACATAATGCAACTTTTATCCAATATTCATGATGGGGAAAGGAATAGCCAAGAGAGTTACACTAATTTGTCTAATTTTGTTGTTCTTGTGTGCCATCAAGTTTGAACTGACCTATAGTGATCCTGATAAGGCTTTATAAGGTAAGCAGGATATTTAAGGAGTGGTTTTACAATTCCACACCACCAGTGAGTTTCCATGCAAAGTGGGGATTCAAACCCAAACCTCCTGAATCATAGTCCATCACTCTTTCTACTACACCACATTAACTATCCCCTACTAGGCTGGGGAAATATGGTCAAATTCCTTTGTTCCAGTTACTAACCTGGCTGCTACATTCTAGATCTGTTGTAATCTCCGTATCAGATACAAGGGCAGATCTACGTAGAGAGCATTGCAGTAGTCTATCCACAAAATTAACAATGAATGGACTAGGGTTGTGAGAGAATGTCTGTCCAAGGAGGTGCACAACTGTGAAATCTAATGAAACTGGGAAAAGGCAGCTTTAGACACCACTGCTAGTTGATGTTTAGAAGAGAGTAATGGACCCATAATGAACCCCAAGTTGCATACGCGGTCCCTAGGGGTGAGAGTAATTCCACTCAGGGTAAGGACCAGGCCACCTAGTTGGGCAGACAGCCCCTCAAACACAAAGATCTCCGTCTTGTCAGGGTTAAGTTTCAGCCTGTTCACTTTCGTCCATTCCATGTTCACGTCCAGATACTGTCTGACTTGATTCTACATAATGATTAAACATTGTTGTGTTCTACTGAGCAAACTCCACTGAGTATAATATTCTGTTCCCAATTCCCCTCCTTCTACAACTGGCATCAAAACAATCACCCTTAGGGAAATGGGGTGGGGAGCCTTCTCCTGCCTGACAGCAGCGGGGGCAATATATGATTGCTGTGTAATTGATTGTTTTAATAGGATGATTTATTTGTTTGTTCAGGTAAGGAAAATGTCTAAACAGTGGCCTTATCTGCACTTTGTCTTGTCCTAACAAGCATGAATATTTTGGCTTGCAAAATGGTTTGTATTGCTCCAGAACGCCTGAAACCAAAACGATTAAGTAAAATTTGAAGAATGACATGTCTTGCAAAGACATATATATGTAGTCAAAAAGAATGAGAAAGACAAACGATTTGCTGTACCTTGATGTTTGTTAGCTAACCACCACCTCCACCATGTCTACAATTTTTTTGTTCTTGTCCAAAAAATTAAAGATCTCAGTAAATATCAGCATGCTCTGAATACTTTATGCTTGAAACCTGAATTTTGAGAAACCTTAATTTGCTCTTGTACTCAGTGCTGAAATGCTTCACTTTTTTATTATCAGACATTAGCATCCTATCAATTGTTTTGCAAGCCCAGTTATAATAATAATTTCATGTCAGAAATTGTTCTGGGTTGAAAGATTTTTTTTCTGGAGAAACTCCGCTCAGGGGACACCCGAATGAGGCTCCTTTCATGGCAATCCCAGTTAATACTTCTCCTATGCTAGCTTTACATATCAGTCACAAATGCTGGTTATGGTTGCAAATTCCCATATTGCACTGATAAGATGTTACCTTCTTGCAAATCATGGTGGGAAAATCCTCTGACCACAATGCAAAAATAATATGGTTTTGTAACTGGCAGAAGTGGGAAGAAAAGAAGGACACACTACAGGAAAGATAGTTCCCTTTTGCCTATAAGTGCAGAAAACTGATTGAAAGAAAAAAAGAAAGACAAAAGGGGAGGAGGGAATAACCAAGATGGCAAGGAAGACATGAGGAATGGGAGACAGAACTGGTGTTAATGCAGTATATGCAGTATCTATAATTTCATAATCTGTTCTTTTATCTTCTGTATATTTTGTAAAGTAAGCATCTATATTCTGTTCTCCACCTCACAAGTTATGTAATGTTTTGTGTTTAAACCAAGTGGGCCCAAACTACAGCCCGGGGGCCAGATCCGTCCCCTGACACCAATTCATCCAGCCTGCAAAGCCCTCGTCGCTCCTGGAAGTGGAGGTAAAACACGTCCATACAGGCATGTTTTACTTCCGCTTCCAGGAGTGATGAGGGCTTTGCAGGCCGGATGAATTAGTGTCAGGGGCCAGATCTGGTCCCTGGGCCATAGTGACCAGCTCCCTGAACCACGTGACCTGCCCGCAGCCTGAAAAATTTGGGCACCCGTAGTTTAAACTAACCAGCTCTTTTTCTTCCAAAAGGCCCATATTAAAAAGATTGTTGGTTTTACACTCTCTGTAAAAGTGAAGTACAGTACTGTATCTGGTTCATAACAGAACCCAGCCTCATGTTATGTAACATATTGAAAGCTTGTGATCTCTCCGAAGTTCAGAAGGTCAAAACTAAATTTCAAATAAACTTAGAAGTCAGGGTGTGGCGACAAATCGTTTTGCTGAGATTTGATTCACAGCATGTATTGTTTCAAATTAGCCAGTGCTCACACAGGGGCTACAGATTGATTTGAGAGTTCGGTGTTCATACCGGAGTGATATAAATCCCATTCTAACCCACAGACCCTTTTCTTTCCTTCTTTTCTCTGGTCCCAACTGATCAAATTTATTAATAACAATGACTCGGTGATAAGATCTAGCCTTCATCTCATTTATATAAGAAATTGTTTAAAAAATTAAACCAATTGGAGGATGGTCATGGAAAGGAAAGAATGCAACAGCTGACTCTACATTATGCCACAGCTGACTCTACATCAGGAGTTCTCAACCTTTTTAAGCCGGGGGCCAGGACATGCTTCCTCAGACAGTTTTGGGGACTGGACAGCAATTTTGCCCTTTCTCCACCACGTGGCACTTCCTGGTGTGGTGGAGGCAGTGGGAGGGGGACATGAAATGACACCAAGGGCCGCATCCAGCCCATGGGTCACAGGTTGAGAACTCCTGCTCTACATCATTGAAACTCCACCCACAGACACACCCTCCATCTTTATAAGAATATATCACAATTAACTACACAGAGAAAAATCTGGCAGAGCTGTTCCATCTTGAAAAAGCAGAAGCCCTCAAGCAGCAACTTTGGGGCAAAAAAGACTGGACCAATTCAAATCAGCCTTTGCATCATGATGGCCGGTAAAAAATACTTTGAATTCCCCCATTTTATAGGTGGAGCAAATCCTATGGTATTTGACCATGTAGTCACAACCTCAGTCATAGTACCCTATTTCATACCACATCTATCCTTAAATAAATACTTTCTCTCTGAGACCTTAGGTACCTAGAATAGTCTCACCTGCACTGAATGCTTCAGTGTAAACTATTTATCTATCCATATTTTTTCAGTGATACATAAATAATAAAAAATAGGAAAACAAACTGCATGCAGTATTTGCCACAAAATATAACTTCAAAGATCATGCAGAATACACTCTAACAAGTCATTTTCTGCTAAACAAATGGAGCTATTATCCTGTTTCTTCAGGGAACAGAGACATTTGGTCAAATGACCAGAGGCAGTGCATGGGCAAAATACTTTTCCTAAGCTAAAGTACAACTGTATTCACTTAAAATCTGGAAAATAGGAAAATGAGCCTGTCAAGTCATATTTTGCTTCTAAACGTTGTGATTCACTGTTGCCAATTTTCTTTCTCTAGTAAATTTGAAACTAAATTGCAAGTCACACTTAATTTTTTTAGTACAAAACCATCGCAATATTTTTCTAGCTTTGTGGTATCCTGAAGTACCAAGGTTTTCTCACACTCCTCTTTAATAAGAAAACAATGTGCAGATTATTTTTGGACTGTACTTTCAACTAAGACAATCTGGTATCTCTCTTTACCTCTCCATCCCAGTTGAATAGTCATACCACAATGTTTTTATAAGCTTGTACATAAGGTACAGTGAATCCAAGTTCATTTCATACAAATGGAAAACCAAGACGCTGGATCATTTGTTTGGAATGTAAAAGCATCTCTCCGTTAAATAAATGCATGAAACTTGTATCAATTCAGTGTACCATTCCAGGAAGTTAATTTGTTTCTTGACTATGTTCTATGAACTTCTTGAGCCGCGTGCTTTGCTGTTTTGTGTTATTTTAAATTTCAAGATTTCTGAACACAGTACATAGATTATTTTATTTCAATCTACATATTACTAATTTTATGAATTGCCTCTCTGTTGAAATATAGTGTTCATTTTAAAAGTGCTGTGCACAAATCTAAAAAAAATTCTATTTGTAATTTTGTATATTATTTTCTTAATTTTATTGTTTGTACTCCATCCTGAGAGGATGTTAACTCAATAAAACAATTAATATTTAGAAAAATATGAATTAATAAAGTTAATCTTCAGACCAAATTTATTTATATTTATTTATTCAATTTGTATATCTGCCCCAATTGACATGCGACTCTGGAAATTAGACATTTCCAATCCCTGTTCCTATGGTGTGTTGTATTTTAAATGTACAGTATCAGCATTATTAGCAACCTTTATTTTAACTTCCTCGGATTTTTGTAGTGGTTCAGAGGAAGTAGGATATACAATCAGCTTTGGTTTTTTAATTCTATTCTGGTTTTTATTCCTTTTTATTCCATATGGATCATGGAAAAAACAAAGGAATATCAGAAACAAGTCTACTTCTGTTTCATTGACTACACTAAGGCCTTTGACTGTGTTAAATGATGATAAATTTGCTGTTCGTAGGTATATTGCAATATTTGAGATCTCAAAAACCTGATGTGCTAGGGAAAAAAAGCATGCCAGATTCAGAATCAGCACCTCAAAATTACCTTAGAATCATTCATGCCAGAAAAATTGTATTGACCAGTCACTAATTTTATCACTATAATTCTATAACTGACTCGCACCAACATGCAGTCAGGAATGACAATTGAGTTGGTCAATAGCATAAAAATGTGATGTGATAGAGCAAATCTGAGATCATATTTGTAATTAACAGCCTGAAATTAGTATAAAACAACTGCAAAAGCTCATGCTCATGCGGGGGGGGGGGATTGTATAGCTGTGTATGATGATAAATTTGCTATTCATAGGTATATTGCAATATTTGAGATCTCAAAAACCTGATGTGCTAGAAAAAAAACGGATGCCAGATTCGGAATCAGCACCTCAAAATTACCTTAGAATCGTTAGAGTACCTCATGCCAGAAAAAAATGTGTTGACCAGTGTAATTTGTTCCTCTTGCAAAAACTAAGAACCTCTTCTAAAGACAAAAAATACTTGGATGCACCAGAGGTAGAAATGGAAAGGTTTTCCATCAAATATTTGCTCTCTAAGCCATTTAGGACTCTAAGGATAAACTCTAGCACTTGCAATCAAGCTCACAAATAGGCATTCAGTATAGTAATCTGACTCCACCTAAACAGATGAGTCAAAAGAAATTTAGCAGCAAAGCTCTGAACTACAGTAGTTGCAATCTGCAAACCACCTTCAAGACCCAAAGTGGTCAGTAATCTGATTTGGAGTTTACCAGAGCAGAACTGCCTATTTCCAAAAAGATGCAGCATCCAAAATAAGAAGCAAGTATTTACTACTAATGCATCTTCCAATTCCTAACCAGTATAAACAAAGGGTGTTGGTTCCAAACCACCATCTTTCTCAAATCCACATTCCTATCATTATCGCCCCAGTGAATTTAACTGATGAAAATAAAAATCACAGAGAGGAAACTGACACTAACCCATGGCCATATGTTAAGGTTTGGTCTCCCATTAAACTGGTAAGGTTTTTGTGCCGTAACCATAATTTTGATATCCTAAAAAATCTATGGAGAATAAATTAACAGTGGCAATTAGAGATGATGGTTAGATGCTACCACCAGGATTCTGAGCTGTTGCAGAACAAAAGGCAAGTGCTATTGGTCTCAGGTGCTTCTTGTTAACCAGAAGTATTTCACTGATTTTACAGGGCTCAGCTTATGAGGCCTGCAATAAGATAACTCAAACCATGAAGACTTGCCATTATTACCCAAAAGTCTCTTGAACTTTCTAGTTGTTTTAAAAAACCCTGCTGTGTTAAAAAATTGAAGGTGACTGGAGGGTAGGAATGCTGTGTGAGACTGGATGTATCCTGGAGGATACATACCGTCCACAAGTGACATACAGTATTGTTCTTTCCTGTTTTATACTTGTGTAAGAAACACAAAAATTGTATTGTGATCTCAATTCCCCAGCTGGAAAGGCACTTTCAATTTACTTAACAAATTCCTTTCATATCCTCTCCTATCTAATAATGTTTCTCCCTGCCTTCAGTCTCTGGAAAACAACAACCAAACCTGTGCACTTTGTCTTTCTTCATCAGCTGTAAATCCCACTGTAATGGCCCACAGGTGTTTCCTCTGAGAAAGGCATTTGACTAGAGGCAGACCTTCAATTGAAGGAGCAGAACTAACACCTCAGCCTTTCACGCATAGATTCAAACAAATTTACAGAGATCTAGGGCAGAAACCTTTAGCTTTGGGATTGTAGAATATTTGTATTTTATTTTTGGCATTTTAATTACCAGTACACTGGAACCTCAAGTTATAAACAGTTCAAGTTACGAAATTTCTGAGTTACGAATAAAAATCCATAGAAAATAATCACTCAAGTTATGATTTTTTTGGGAACAGATTAATTGATTTTTCCATGCATTCCTATGGGAAACATCATTTTGAGTTACGAATGCATTCCTATGGGAAATTGTGTTCAATGCATTCCTATGGGAAATTCAAATTATAAATTTTTTGTAACACACAACTCCCAAGGAACGCATTAAATTTATAACTCGAGGTTCCAGTGTATGTAAACTGCCCAGGGTGTACGCATATTCCAGATGGGTGGTATAAAAGTGTATTAAATAAATACGATGGCAGGACTTTGCCACTGCCCGAGGACCAACTGCAGCTGGGGCAGGAGGCTGCCACGGCAACTGCACTGGGACCACCTTCACCACCTGACTCCTGGGACCCCGACCCTGGCTGGGGCTTGAAAAGGCTGCTGTGATGGCAGAACTTTGCTGCCACTGCTCCCCAAGGACTATCTGTGGTTGGGGCAGGAGGCCGCCATGGCAACCGCGCCAGGACCACCTCCACCACCTAGCTCCTGGGACCCCACCCATGGTCGGGCAGTAGGATTTTGCCACAGCCACACCTGAACTTAATTGCCGTTGGGGTAGAGAGGTGTTGATTAGCATTGTAATGGTATCTTGTTTATATTGTATTGTATACAGTATTGTATATTGTTGATTACTGTATAATTTTTGAGCTGCCCTGAGTTGGGTTACCCCTGATTGGGCGGCATATAAGTGGAAAAATTTAATTAAATTAAATTTAAATTAGTACAATAATTCCTGTGCCTTCTCAGGCAGGAATCCAACTGAAAGATTGCTTGAGTAATCAAGGAGAATGGGCTACTCTTTTATTCTGAAAGTAGGTCTTTCAGCATAACAAGTTAGTTTTGCATGCAGAAGCCACAAAAACATCAGAAATATATTTGAAACACCCTTGTTTTGGGCTTGTTTGCAGGATCCAGGTTGTTTTAAAAATGAATGCCTCATGACTGAAACCCAGTAGTAAGTTAGAGTAGGCATACTGAGTCAATGGGAGATTTGTAGTGTCAACACCTTTGTAAATTCCATTGATTTAGTGGGCTTAATCTAATTGCAACTTACTACTGTATGTACTTGATTTCAGCCACTATTTTTGCAACATAACAGTACTCTAAGGTCTTTTACAGGTCACTTGTATCCAAACAGAATATCAAACTCTGACTTCAGCATGCCAAAGATTAGCAAAGTTCCTATGGTTTATCAGGGCCAACACCAACTTCTTCACCTCAGGAAGGATAGTAAATTTTCCCGCTGATGTATTTGGCATTCGGTGGTGTTAGATATTTGCAAACTGAGGTTTCACTGAGCTTTTATGTATATATTTTGCTGCCCTGGCTGCCTATGAAACAAACAACAAAAACACTTATTGAAGACTCTGCTTTAGCCAGTTTTGTTCCATGACCATTATGTTAGTTTTTAAAACATGTACTGTATTCTACTTCTCTTGGTTTATGGCTCGTGCTGAGTATTTATCAAATCATTTTTCCTAAATAAAACAATTATACTAATTCTAAATACAGGAAATCACTTTGGAATGCCCTTTCTAAGATGTTAACTAAGCCAAAATTTTCACTAGCAAAGCATTAGTGAGAATCACACCAAAACTAAAATCAATCTTATCTGTGCTCTTGCACTCTATGATTTAGAAAAACAATGCCTTCTACATTAAAATAACATTGCAAAAATTAAATGGCACATGGGATGAGAAAGTGTGGCCCTGGACTCCAGGCTAGTTTTATGCCACAGAATGTTCTGAGCAGAAAATTGCCTCAGACCTGCCAGAACTGGCAACCCCAATCTATGTAGCCTATTTCTGTGTCTTTAATGCAAACATGTATGTAAATGCTACTCTATTCAAAAACCTAATGTGGAGCTTGACTACACAAAGAAAAAAAGTGGAGAAAGCTTTAGGTTTGGGGCAAACTGATTCTTTTTTTTTTCTATTGATCACACAAAATAATGGGAAACAGAAATCAGCCTAAAGTGATACACCTCCAATCCATAGTTTTTCCTCTCTTCCAGAGACCCTCTAGTAAATCAATGTTTCCCAAATGCTGGTTTGTGGACTTCAATTCCCAGAAGCCTAAGTCATTTCCCCAAAACACTGATCAGCCAATGAACTGACTTAGGCTTCTGGGAATTGGAGTCCACTTGTGGGCTGTGTACTCCCTGTTGGGAACCGCTGCTCTTGTTGAATCTTTTTGTTTTGGTTCATGGCATGTGATCACTTTGAATCAATCCAGAAAGGAATGACCAATCATACGTACACATACATACACGCACACGTACAAAAGCAGTGCCAGCACTCATTTCTCTCCCCAAAGACTCTCCCCCAAATACTGATTTTAACAGCTTCTCCTGGATGAAAACTGTTTACCATTCAAGCAGTTCTGCTGGTCTGCAAGATAAGATGAGGAAGTGGGCAAATTGAGGCAGGAAAAGCCCTCTTAAGGCAGTTCCTTTGAATCTAGCCATCTACAGGTCCTTAGACTTGCAACAAAGCTGTACAGTAATTAAAAAACTATTCCTTCTCTGCCTGTGTGGTCACTTAAATTAAAGAAAACCCAAACCCCTGGTACAACTTCGGAGCAAGAGAATATGAGTGATTTCACATTTCCCTAGCAGTATAGTCACATCCATATGCTATCCAGTTGCCAAACAGAATGAACAAAAAACAGAGCAAATAATGCAATACATGGCAGAAGAATATTTAGATTTTCTGAAATCATAGCTATCAATGTAACTTGCAAGTACAGTAATACCTCAGATAACGTTTACCTCAGATAACGCTAAAATCGCATAACGTTAAGTAATCTGGGGAGGAGAATTGCATCAAATAATGTTAATGTCCTATGGGATGTATCGGATAACAACCGCTAAAGCCTGTGCGGTTACAATGTACAGTATCTCTATGGCGCTTTAACGTTATCCGATCCATCCCATAAGATTTTAACATGCATCGGATAACACTAAAAATCTGATAACACCAAGACTTGTGGAACCAAGTTTTAGCGTTATCCGAGGTTTTAGTGTATCAAATTTTCTCTGATTTTCAAGATCTCCTCATACCTCTGCCATAAGTAATGCCTTCTATCACCACATCATTTGGTACTCTATGATAGATACAGATTTATACACATCAATGTTGTCATGGAACTACAGTGGTACCTCGTTTAAAGAGCATAATGTGTTCCATGGGATTACTCTTTCAGCGAGTTGCTTTTTAAGCGAAACTTTTGGAAAAAGTGCCATCACTACCATTGTAAATGACCAATTGTGACTTCGGGGGGGGGGTCGTGAAACCTGATTTAGCTGTTAAGCGAGTTTTTGGTTGTCTTTAGTTGTTAAGTGAGGGTGACCATTCAGAGAAAATCCTGCTCTTTATGCGAGTTAGTCTCTAAGTGAGGCACTCTTTATGCGAGGCTTTATTGTGCATTCACTACAGTTTGTATAAAGTGATAAGGGAAATGTCTCTGCATATGTTATTGATCATTGCAGCTAATACAATACCAGTAGTAAATTAGAACTAGAGTAGCCATATTGAATGAATGAAATTTATATAAGTGCTAACTCACCAAGTCCCCATTGATTAGATAGGCCTATTCTAATTATAACCTACTACAGTACTTAATTTTGGCCATAAAAGAGCAGACAATCTTTTTCATGAAAGAGAATTTTTATAGAAATCAGCAAGTAATATATTTGTGAAAACTTATTATTACCTAAAAAGTTGAAGACCTAACTCTTTTAAAAAATATATTATTCTTGCCTAAAATGCAGGTCATAAAATCAGTATAACACTTCTGACAAACTAGACCTAACAAGGTGTGCCAATAACTATTGCTCAGTTACATACCATTTTGAGGAAGGACAATTGTGGATACCATGGATTAAAGGAAAACAAAAAAGTGGGTTCTAGATCAAATCAAGACAGAACTCTCCCTAAAAACACAAGTGACTAAACAGAGACTTTTGTACTTTGGATATAAATGAGAAGACAACATTCACTGGAAATACAGTCAAACCTCTCATAACGAGCATTTCGCTTAGCGAAAAACTTGCATATTGGGCAAGTGCTAAGCGGTCCAACTCACATAACAAATTTTTCACTATGTGAGTCAGACTTTTCTCGCTGTGCAAGTTTTCCCCATAGAAACACTCATTATGTGAGTTTTTCCATATGGAAAAGTCCGACTCACATAGCAAAAAATTTGTTATGCAAGTCTGACTCGCATAGCGAATTTTTCGCATAGCGAGCAGCCTCGCAGAATGCATTAAATTCGTTATGCAAGGTATGACTGTACAATAATCTAAGGAAAAATTGAAAGTAACAGAAAAAATAAGAGACCAAGTGGCTCAACAAATGAAGACACAGCCTTAGGTTTGGAAAAGCTGAGCAGGCTTTTGATAACAGGAATTTTTTGAGATCTCCAATTCACTGGAATGCCTTAAGTTGGAAGCAACTTGACAATACATAACTACAACAACAGTGTTGACACTTAAGCACTTGGATTTAGAAATTGTTGAAGTAATGACTTTACTTTTATCAGCAGTAGCTTATTCTGCTGGCATAGAAATAATATTCTCTTCCTTTGGACACGTTCATTCTAAACTGAGAAATCATTTGGAACCCAATAAAGCAAGATAGCTTGTGTTTCTTTCACAGACTATGAAAATCAAGAAGATAAAGATAAATGAGCTACAGAGGAAAATATTTTCAGGTTTTTATACAGGGGCTGGGCTAGTAGTCTAAGTTTTTTAAAAAGATATTTTATTTAACCACATCAGTCGAAAACATGAATGTTTAAGCAAATACAAAAATACATATACTATACTGTACAGTAATACCTCAGATAACGCTAAGACTTGGTTCCACAAGTCTTGGTGTTATCTGATTTTTAGCGTTATCCGATGCATGTTAAAATCCTATGGGATGGCTTGGATAATGTTAAAGCTCCATAGAGATACATTGTAACTGCACAGGCTTTAGCGGCTGTTATTTAAATCTTGTCTTGCTGACTAGTGGTTTAAATTCAGTGATGGGATGTAACAGGTTCTCACCAGTTCGCCAGAACCGGTAGTAACTTTTCCCAGTGTCTCGGAGAACCGGTAGGGAACCACCTTCGGGGCTTACCTTTTCACTGGTTCCCTGGCGGCCTGGCTTGGGGTTTTTAAGTAAAGTCTTGGAGTTACCTCATCAATAAGCTACACCTGTGCTGTTCCAATTCCTGTTCCAATTGGAGAACCCTTAAGGAGGTACAGCTGTTTTACATTTACATTAAGGCATATTATCCTAGAGAACTGGTTAGACAAAGACTTAGTACCTAACTTCTTTAACTGTTGAAAAGTTGAAAAATACCAAAATGAAGCCATCTTGTGGTGAGTTCATTCTGTAGTTCCTTCCATCTGACCTAGTGTGAGAAAGATTAGCCAGAATAAGCTTTAAGCTCTGGTTTAAAAGCTCTGGTTGATTTGTGTTTGGGGTGGGTGGGTGAGTGTATTTTAAAGTATTATTTATTTATTTGTTTAATTAATTAATTAATTAATTAATTAATTTACGGGTTTGTGTTGTGGGTGGGTGGGTTGAGGGGTGTGTGTGTGTGCTTATTTTTATTTTATTTTTATTTATTTATTATTTTTTCTTTGGCCCCACCCACGACGTCAGGACGTCATGACATGAGCTCTGCCCACACTGTGATGATGTCATGGTGGGGTAGTAAAAATTTTGACATCCCACCACTGTTTAAATTGATTTTATTTAGATCATAATCACCTTGCCCAGCAATCACAGAGGGTTGCCATCCAGCTCCTGGTGTGCTTGGAAGATGATAAGGACCAATGCATTAGTCCAGGGATTCTCAACCTGCGGCCCATGGGACGAATGAGGCCCACAGCACCATTTCATGTGGCCCCCACCACCTCCACCACACCAGGAAGTGTCATGTGATGGAGGAAGGGCAAAATGGCCGTCCGGCCCCCGAAGCTGAGGGAGCATGACCCAGCCTCAAGCTTTAAAAGGTTGAGAATTCCTGCATTAGACCACAATAGTGTAAGGTTCTCAAAGAAGGTGCCAGCTGTATGAGTGCTACCACAGCTACTGCTTCAGCGAGGGACCTATCTTAACTATGCCTAGTCTTCCCCTGCAGTGCACGCAGTGCTGTCTCAACACCCCCTCAAGATTATCTTCTGAGCTGGTGCCTTGGTTAGAACAGTTTTATCCACAACATATATCCCATATCATCCTGAAATCCTTACATTGTATCCTATGTATAAAATATACAGTAAAACCTTGGGTTACAACCACCTCAGTTTAAGTTTGCTGTGGTTTACAATGACTAAACAACAACAACAATGGCAAATCCTATGGAATGTCATCCCAATTTACAAAATTTTAATGTATTTGTTTCGGTTTACAACAATTATTTCAGGACCTTTTAAAAAAAATTTAATTAATTTAATTATTATTTTTTAATTTTAATTTAATGGATGTTTTGGGTAAAAAAAATCAGGCTACAATGGAGGCTGTTGGAATGGACCTCCATTATAACCCAGGCTTTTACTGTAATTGTATACTGAGAGATATACAAATGGGCTCCCTACTTGCTCTTTTTCCTCCTCTCTGGAAAGGTCATCAGCACAACTGAGGAGGGATTTCTCTATATCAAAGAGTCTGTTTTCAGACAGGTGACAGGTGTCCCCAAGGTTCTCTGGAGTCTGAATGGACAACCTCCAACTTAATGATGGAAGGTAAAATATTTAGAAGCCAGGACAGACAAAAAGAACACAACTGTTAAATGATTGTTCAACAAAAAAGGTGAATTAAAAGCCACAAGACATCTACATTTACCTCCATCCACCATGACTGTTAATAATAATGAAGAAGATATATGTAAGGTTTGAAATATATTCTTTGCAGATGGCATAGAAGACATTATGATCAAAAACACAGACAACAATGGAAGATGGCTTCAAAGACAAAGCTGAAAGGATAGAGACGATTTACTCATATACAACATAAGCAGAAACAGCTCACACATAAATGACTTTGATGCAGTGAGACAGATCAAAAAGAAGTCTCTGCAGGCAAAGACTAAGCATATTCTCAGTACAGTAACTGAAAAACATTGCTTGTAATGGAAACCTGAGAGGATGAGGCAATCAAATTGCTGCCATGCTGGTTCCAGAGATACAGAAAAAGCAATTCTACTTCTGTCTTCTACTCTCGTTTAGGATTAGGAAACCTTCTTTAAAAACTCTCAACACTTTCGATAGTTCCTAGAATACATAAAGTATATACAGTAAAACCTCAGATAACACTAAAACCTGGTTCCACAAGTCTTGGTGTTATACGATTTTTAGTGTTTTATTATTATTATTATTATTATTATTATTATTATTATTATTATTATTATTATTATTATATCGACTTATATGCCGCCCCACTCGCTGAGCGACTCTGGGCGGCTTACAGAGGAAAAAGTTTACAATTACACAGCAATTACAGTCAGATATCACATAGTAAATCACAGTATCGGATATACAATACAGTAATACCTCATATAACATTAGTATCGAATAACACGAAAATCGCATAACATCAAGGAATCTGGGGGGAAGAATTGCATCAGATAACATTAAGATCCTATGGGATGCTTCAGATAACAACCGCGAAAGCCTGTGTGGTTACAATGTATCTCTATGGATCCCATAGAGGATCAGATAACACTAAAAATCATATAACACGAAGACTTGTGGAACCAGGTTTTAGTGTTATATGAGGTTTTACTGTATATATATCTCCACTTAATAGTTACAATTACACACATTAGATTCTCTAATAACAGTTACAATTTACACAACATTAGATTAAAACATTCTAAGAAATAATCAAAAACACTGTAATATAAGTCATCACAGCATCAAAATTCACTAACAATACCAAACAACAATCAAATTTATAACACCAGTTCAGTTTACACATACAGAAGCAGAAACTTAATAAAAAGCAACTACTAAATCCCGCAATAAGTACCAAGCCAGTCCGCCCCGCCACAGGTGTTTCTAATGATGGTGGCGGATACTCGAACCGCCGCGCTTTTATCTGATGCATGTTAAAATCCTATGAGATCCATAGAGATACATTGTAACCACACAGGCTTTAGCGGTTGTTATCTGAAGCATCCCATAGGATCTTAATGTTATCCGATGCAATTCTTCCCCCCAGATTCCTTAATGTTATGCGATTTTCATGTTATTCGATACTAATGTTATATGAGGTATTACTGTATTTGTTTAAAGCAGGGATGGTCAAAATTTTCAGGCTGCGGGCTGGTCACGTGGTTGAGCAGGCCGATCTCATGGTTCCTCCCACCAGAAGTGGAAGTAAACCGCGCCTGCACATGTCCAAAATGCTGCCATAAATACATCTGCAGCTGTCATAAATGCTTTTAAAACAGCTGCAGGTGCATTAACGGCAGCATTTTACACATGAACAAGCACATTTAACTTCTGCTTCCAGGAGCAGTGTGGGCCGGGTTATTAGGCACCACAGGCCGTAGTTTGGCCACCCCTGGTTTTAGGTATACAGTAATACCCCGGATAACGTTATGACTTGGTTCCACAAGTCATGACGTTATCCGATTTTTAGCGTTGTCCAATGCATGCATCGAACAATGCTAAAAAAAAAAAAAGCCTGGACTTCAGGGACAAACCGCTTTAAAGGCAGGCAGGGAAAGAAAGAGACCCAATCGGGTCTCTTTTCCTCCCTGCCATTAAAGCCACCCCCCACACCCGCAGCGGTCTCTGCAACTGCAGTAGGGTTTGGGAAAGGCGCGCCTTTCCCCTGACCCTACTGCAGTCGCAGAGACTGCTTGTGTCTCTTTCCCTCCCTGTATTTAAACTACAGGGAGGCGGAAAGAGAGAGACGTGATTGGTTCGCTAAAGACCCAATCACGTTTCTCTCTTTCTTCCTCCCTGTAGTTTAAATACAGGGAGGGAAAGAGACACAAGCAGTCTCTGCGACTGCAGTAGAGTCGAGGAAAGGCGTGTGCTTTTCCCCGACCCTACTGCAGTCGCAGAAACCGCTGCGGGTGGGGGTGGATTGGGTAGTTCTACCCAAACCACCCCACACCCGCAGACCATTGCCTCGGATAACGCTAAGAATTATTATCCAGAATCGTTATCCGATGCAAGTTTTTTCCAAAAAAACTTGCATCGTTATCCGATTCTAGCGTTATCTAATGCAATCGTTATCCGGGGTATTATTGTATGTGTATTCTTTCTGTAGTATTAGGATAACAATCTAACCCTCAATGCTTTATTCCAATTCTAAAAGACCAAAGTACCTAACTGGCCTGCTTTTAATCTAAACAGAATGAAACAGTAGCATTTGTAACTAGACAAGATCTAGTATGTTCACAAAAGAAGTGCTGATATGCTGCATGAAATCAATTCAATTTGTGAACCCAAAGTATCAATGTACAGCAGGAGTTCTCAACCTTTTCAAGCCAAGGGCCGGGTCACACTCCCTCAGACAGCTTCAGGGGCTAGACAGCCATTTTGCCCTGCCTGCCACACATGGCACTTCCGGGTGTGACAGAGGCAGTGGGCAGCCACATGAAATGGTGTTGCAGGCCACATCTGTGCCCCAGGCCGTAGATTGAGAACCCCTGCTCTAGAGAAGACATGACTCTCATATCTCTGCAACCTCATCATATGATTGATTGGTGACCGTCGTGACAGTATGCAATCACCATGCTTCTGCATTATATGCCCACTCACTCCCACTAGCACCTCCTTGAGTAACACTTCTTTATCATCTGTGAAAAATATGACAAAATTAGAGGAAGTCTTATCAGCTTGACCAGCAAATGACTTTTTTTTTTTACATTCCAACTCCAAAAAGCATGTGAATGAATATGTATGGTGGGCATACATACACATAACTTTTTAACACAGAAAATGATGATATAGTATTAAGAAAGCTTTCCCTAAAACTTATTCATTTGTTTGCAAAACCAGAAAAAGAGAACTTTGATGGAAAACTCACAAAACAGCAACACAGAATTATTTACTACCTATTAGCAATGACAAAATGATACTTCCCTATATGACAGGTGTTCTCAACTTTTTAAGCTATGGCCTGGGCATGCCCCCTCAGACAGCTGAGCGGGGTGACCTGGTGGTGTCCCCCCCCCAGTACACACTGCCATAAATGTGTCTGCAGCTGTCGTAAACACAATAATGACAGCTGCCGGCACATTTATGGCTGTCATAAATGCATCCACTTCTGCTTCCAGTGGCAGCAGTGTGGGCCACATGAAATGGTGCCAAGGGCTGTAGGTTGAGAAACCCAGCTATATGGAAAAAGAAATTTAAATGTGAAAAAGGTACAATTTTCTACCTATCATTTTGATCTAACAATGCACTTTACACAGAGCACATCTGTTCATTGATGAGAAGAAATGCACTAGAAAGCTAAATGAAACTGTGAAACCATATTTACACACAACTATCAGTTTGAATGTCTGATACAAGTGTATCCAAAACTGTCTCCCTGTTTTCCTCACACATGCAGGAGCAGCAGGAGACACATTCAGAAGGGTTTTAAACAGTACAGTACTGTACATATAAAGGCCAGGAGGGCTTTTGCACAACTTTGTGTCATTCGCCAGTTACGCCCACTCCTAGATCAGGACTCCTTGCTCATGATCACACATGCTCTGGTCACCTCCAGACTTGATTATTGTAATGCGCTCTACATGGGGCTGCCCTTGTTGACCATTCAGAGGCTGCAACTGGTCCAGAATGCAGCTGCCCAGGTGGTGATGGGATACGGGCATTATGCACATGCCTCACCACTGCTTTGGGTGCTGCACTGGTTGCCAGTATGTCTCCTGGTGCAATTCAAGATGCTGGTAATCACCTTTAAAGCCCTACATGGTAGTGGGCCAGGATACTTAAGAGACCGCCTCACCCCAAGAACTTATGTCTGTCCCACCAAAGCAGACGGGAGAGGGTCTCTAGTTGTTCCATCGGCCAGAGAGGCACATCTCTCTGGCACCAGAAGGAATGCCTTCTCTGTGTCTGCTCCAGCCCTATGGAACCTCCTGCCAGCGGAGCTACGTCTCCAGACGGAGTTGCTCCCCTTTAGGAAGAATTTAAAAACATGGCTGGTGGAGCAGGTATGGGGTACGGGCTGCACAACGATCCCAGCTCGCTGGTTGGTTTGAGCCCCCTCTCTCCCTCAGCTTTTTTTAATATTTAAGAGTTAGTTTATTTATTTTTTTAATCTGATATTAATTTGTCTATCTTTTAAAATTTTAATCTGAATTGTTGTTGATGTTTTTATGATATGTTAAACCGCCCTGAGTTTCCCCGGTAAGGAGGGCAGTATACAAATACAAATAAATAAATAAATAAATAAATAAATAAATAATAAATCTGAGATACAAAATAAAACAAAAACAGAAGAAAAGTCACATAACAGCAGCATACATTAAAGCAGTGGTTTCCAACCTTCCTTTGGCTATGCCCCACCTAAGCATCTCTAAATTCCTGACACACACACCCCTTGTGACATATAATTCTTATTATTCAAAAAGTGAACTCCTATTCCGGTGGAGGAAGCCTAAAAGGCCATTTGCTGTGAGTAACTCATTCTCAAATTGCCCCCCACAGCATTAAAGATAGGAAGTTAACTAGCCTTCAAGATAATGTAATAAAGAATGGATAACATAAGACCAAATGTATTCAAAGCACGTTAATTTTTTAATAAGTCAATTAAGAATAACAAAGCCATGAAGCTGCTGCTGTAACAGTGCAAGAGAAAAAGCTTAATCATAAGGGAGAGGCTGGTTTCAAACCAGAAGAATGCAGTATGAGAGGAGTGCTGGCAGTTAACAAAATAGAGCACATAAGATTAGGAAAAGAAGATACTGTATAATGGCAAACAACACTTGTCTACAGGATGCCAAAAAAAGGAAGATGAGCTATTTCAAGAAATACTGTGGGAGACATGAGTGCTGATAACAGAAAAGTGAGATGACAGTGAAAAACTGAAGATGAATTTTGGAAAGATGGATAATGTACACAACAACAGTAAGTTGGGGAAACACTTTTGATATACAGTAACTTAACTATGTTTGTTAATTCAGGACTGAGAATGAAGTGAAGAAAAAATGTTTACACATGCTTATCTACAATGTCTCCAAACATAAAATGCTGTCAAGAATTGCTATCATTCAAAAGAAGCCCAATTCCATATTGCCTTTTCTGACCAAATAAGACATTAGAAAATATATCACCAAGTGCAGTTATAGTCACAAAGGAATCAGAGACATGGCTGCCCTAATTTAGGATAGTTTTCACTTTTTCACATAAAACGGTCACACTGTGGAAGGACCACTGTACACTGGTATAGCAGGAAGAATAATACTGCAGGTTCAACCCCTGGCCATGAAAAGCAAAAAAGACTATCTAAATCCATGGGGAGATGCTAAACTAGATAATAATAATTTTGTGTCAGAAATTATTCTAAACTAGATAAGTCATTGGTTTGATTTGATAGAAAAACAATTCTGTTTCAAAGAAATATTCACTCCATTTTAGAAGAACTCTTTGATTACTTCATTGAATGTGCATTAGGGTTAATTGAGTAACATTTAAACATTTCCTTTGTGCTCTGTAAATATTACCTTTTGGTTAACAGATCTAGTTTTAGAAAGAGAACCCAGCAGGAAGTAACTAAAAAGAATCATTCTGGGCAGTTAACACTGGATGACAAGATTCCAAGAGTAGGAAGCCCGAGTAAAGTTAATAGGGAAGGGATAAGATTGAATATAAGCTCTTACAGAAAAATGGACGAGTAAAGGACATTAAAAAAGGACAGCTTTTACTACAACCTATCAAAAAGTACAAAACAAACACCAAGGTAGTATCGAAACACTTTTAAATCCTCTCCAGGATTGTCATCAAAATGTTTTCACTGTATCCTTATTAAAACAAGAACTGTAATTTTTAACACTCTACAACAGTCACATTTCAACACATTACATTACAGGCTGTGAATGAGGATGGTGATGGTAGGTTTAATTCACTAACGAAGGTGGCAGATCTGCCAAACAGATTTGGCCACTGAAATCAAGCTAAACACATTTGTATACTAATCAAGGAGATGAGCCAAATATTTTATAGGATGATTTGTTTTAACTTCTTTTCATACCCATTTTAAGAGCTTCTTTCTATCAGAATGCAACTTCTTCCATCTGAAGTTGAACTTTTAGAATTATTTCTGTGAAAAATACTCAATCAAATGGAAAATCTCCATCCCAACAGAAGCATATCTTCCTTTTGGGGGCTCTTTCAATAAAAGAGTAGGAAAAGATCTAGTTTAACACAGCCTTTAAAGGGGTTTTTTATTCAGCCAAACTCAGAGATATGTTGACAGCATGGGATAGGGAGTAGTCTATTGAACTAACTGATCTTAGAATGTATTTAGCTTGAATCCTAGTACTAGCTGGGATCAGAGAGATAAAAGGGTAGGGAAGGAGTGGAGCAAGAGAAGAGCTAAGTTATAACAAATTCAAACCTTCTCTTAGCCAAGACAATTACGCACTACATTGGCACAAATTTAGGTCAGGAAAAAGGAAACAATAATTCTTATTATCTAGATGACTATCATGTATGGCAAGTTTCCAAAAAATTCTAGGTATGGAGTATACAGATATGATTTAGCAATCCCTTCTGGGCATTCTGGAACTGTGCAACTTGCCCAAGACTACGCAAGTTGGCTCTTCATTCCAAAAATGGAGAATTGAATTTCCAATCTGTGACTCCTCAACCAGATACACAATTCATGAAGTTGTCCAACCAGCAGCAAGGTCAAGGTAGTCCAGAGCAATCCCCTCATCCCTTGGCTGTGATGGCTATTTTATAATACAGTAAAACCTCACATAAAGAGCGCCTTGCTTAGAGACTAACTCGCATAAAGAGCAGAATTTTCTCCGAATGGTTGCCTCGCTTAACAACTAAAACCAACCAAAAACTCGCTTAACAACTTAATCAGGGTTCGCAATTCCCCCCCCCCCGCCAGAAGTCACAATTGGTCACTTACAATGGTGTTTCATTTAAAGAGCAAACTCACTTAAAGAGCAATCCCGTGGAATGCATTATGCTCTTTAAGCGAGGTACCACTGTATGAGTATAAGGATGTTATCATTAGCTCTGTCCCAACTCCCATGCATTTAAAAAACACAATCAGTTCCAAGGGGGCAAATTCGGTCAGCTGTGAAATAGCCTAACAGGCAAAATTCTAACAGGCATGCTACAAAATGCAGTTTAGCAGATAAAACACTTTCATGCTGGAAAATTTGGCTACAATATTTATTTATTTATTCATTCATTCATTCATTCAAATTTGTATACCACCCTCCTTACCAAGGCAACTCAGGGCAGTTTAACATCATATAAAATCATCAATAAAAGTACGTATAAAAAAAGTTTAAGTTTAAAAAAGACATATTAATAACGGAATTAAAAAGTTAAAACTCACTCTTAAAGCTAAAAGTTAAAAGAAAGATTAAAAGAGAGGTTAAAAGAGAGAGGGAGTTTACACCAACCAACAGGCTTGGGTCGTTGTACAACCTGTACCCCATACCTGCCCCGCCAGCCATGTTTTTAAATTCTTCCTAAAAGACAGCAACTATACAATATATATACAATATGAGTTTAGGTCTTTGTTTTTAAACTTTTAGATGTCTTAAAGTCCTGGCCAAGATCAGATTCCCTTACATGATCTGCCTGTACTCTTAGAGCCATAATGCCACCTGTGCACCAGCTGTGAGAACTGTTAGGAAAAGGAATTCAGCACAAGTAAGTACCCTTCCTCCCTATTTCCTGATCATATGTTTTCTGCCTGCGCACAAATGTGCTCATTCTCCAGCTGTTGCTGCCATAATCTGAGCTTTCATTCACATACAGTCACACTAAGGAAAAGGAGGGGACACAACCAGAATCTGAAGTTCTAATCCTTTTACAGTACAATTGGCTGTCTATGATGTATTTCCGAATTGCATCTGAGTGTTGATTCAAGGGAGACTGCCAAGAACAGACAGGAAGAAACACACTGAAAAGGACCAATCAAGACAAAAAGATACACCAGAATGAAATCAGTAAGAAAATTAAATAGAACAGATAAAACATAAAAACGTCTTCACAAAGAAATTACAGTGGTGCCTCGCTTAAAGAGCATAATGCGTTCCACAGGATTGCTCTTTAAGCGAGTTTGCTCTTTAAGCGAAACACCATTGTAAATGACCAGTTGTGTGGGTGCTGCAAACCCCAAATTATTTGTTAAGCGAGTTTTTGGTTGGTTTTATTTGTTAAGCGAAGTGAACATTCAGAGAAAATTCTGCTCTTTAAGTGAGTTACTCTTTAAGCGAAACGCTCTTTATGCGAGGTTTGACTGTATTCAGAGAAAAGCTATCATTTTGAGCAACCAAGATAAAACCCTAACACCTCTCACAAATCCTGCACACTGATCTCCTATTACCACATACTAGTCAGTTGCTCTCAGTGGCGAAAATCCTGTAACTAAGCATAGCAAATTGTACCAAAGTAGACACACTGAATCAATGGGAATTTAATGACTCAGCTCTTCCATAGGTTCCATCAATTCAAATGGGCCTACTATGTGACTTACAAAGTCACAATAAGAGGGGGCTCTTTTGAATCAATAGAATTTACAGACATATTGACTCATCAAATCTCCACTGATTCAATAGTTCTACTCTAGTGCAATTTATTATGCTATGCAATAGGGTTTTGGTCAGTCTCTCACAATATAGTGTAGAAAGTGGGCACTGCTATACTGAATCACTGTTGGTCCACCTCAATAGCACCAAGTGACAATGCACATAAAAAACAGCTTTTCCTCCATTATACATGTTCTGCGTTTATTGCAATGTGTCCTCACCAAGAAATAATGAGCAGGGTCTGCATAGGCAGAATATTCAGATGGCATACTCTGTAAGATTACAAAATACAAGCTTACTATTCCCCAGAAGCCAATGAGGAAATAGCTTTATGTATTAAATTGGACATTGTTAGACCATACACACAGCCAATGAGCATTTTATATTTGCATGTGTTTGTAGTATGCCTATGCAGGAAACACTCCATCATCCATAACACAGTGGGAGTAGCAATGCAAAAACACTGAATTAGTAATCTGGGCCATATGGAGCAAAGGGTGCATCTGCTTTCTATCTCTTTCTTGCTGAAGAGGAGGAAAGGTAGGAAACCAATTCACTGCCGCCACCTCCAGCAAACTTGAGCAATTTCCCACATATAGTTGTCAGTAACTGGACAGTAAGCAGTTTGGTGAGGAGATGAAGACAGCTTCAAATTGCACTTCTAACAGTGCAAATAAATGAGGTTTCCCTTAGAAACTGTTTGATTTCTTGAAAACGTTTTTAAAACTTTATTTCCCCACCCATCACTATAAGGTTGATATTGGTTTAGAAAGGCACTGAAGGAGGTTTCTCTTTTAACTTCCCTGAAATAAGTACCTGTAGCAGGAGGACACTCCACTTGTGCCACAACTAGAAAGGACAGCCTGCAGTGAAAAATCCAGAAAATTTTCTCAGGAAAGGAAGCTCTGTCTAGTTCAGTACAGTTTTTACCCTAAGTAGACAGGTGTAGGGTTTGCACCCATGCTACTGCAGAAGCCTAAATTTCTGTTGTTGTTTAGTCGCACAGTCGATTATGACCCTTTGCGACCCTATGGACCATTGCCCTCCAGGTACCTCTGTCCTCCACCATCTTCCTCAGCCAGCCCAGCTCTGTGCACATTGCATCTAAACATAGTCACATTTATTCCCAAATGGCCCACTGGGCATAAAGGTATTTGCTCCTAAGATTCCAGAGGATCATAGCCATTAGAAGTAAGAAATCAATTCAAGAGTAAATCCAGCTATATTCAATCTTTTCTAAGGTTCATGTGAAAGATAAACCAGAGTCTAGAGGAGTATTTCCCAATCTTTGTTTTTGGGGCTTCAATTCCCAGAAGCCTAAGTCAGTTCCCCAAAGTACTGATCAACCAATGTACTGACTTAGGCTTCTGGGAACTGAAGTCCCCCTGTGGAGCCTGGGCCCCACATTGGGAACCACTGGTCTAAAACTTCACCTTGCTAGCTAAGCTCTTTCCTTTCCTTTTTCTTGTTCCTCCCCATTTTTTGTTCCAAAGGCCTAAGACAGGGGTGCCCAAACTCCGGCCTGCAGGCCTAATTGGCCCTCTGCATATAATTAATGTGGCCTGCTGTGAGCATCCAGGCTTCACCGCGGACTGCCTCAACCCCCGCCCCGCCCCCACCTGACGTCAGCAGTGGTGGCGATGGAGGCAGCAACTACACTTCTTCCAGACTACTCTGAGTAGCCTCTTACTCGATCCTTTCCACTCAGCAACCTGTGCTAAAGCCGATTGTTGCCTTGAGGGAATTTTTGGAGCCTCCTGCAAGTCATAATTCGCAGTGCTAAGAGAGCCCCCTGGCGTACTCAGGATGGCACCAGGGGGCTCTCTTAGCGCCGCAAATTTTGACTTGCAGGAGGCTCTGAAAATTCCCCAGAGGTAGTGATCAGCTTCAGCACAGGTTGCTGAGGGGAAAGGATCAAGTGAGAGGCTGCTCAGAGCAGCCTGGAAGAAGCGCAGTCGCTGCCTCCGTCGCCACCACTGCTGACGACAAAACTGTCAGCAGTGGAGGCAGCCCGCCTCTGGCCCCCGCAGCTATGTGTCGGGGGTGGGACTGGCCCACAGGAAAAAGTTTGGGCACCACTGGCCTAAGAGAACTTTGTAGGTAGGAAAGACAATGCAGAACATATTCAGAGTAGTAGAAATTGCCTTAAGGAGGTAGATGTGCAAAGCTGGAAGTGATGTGCTGAGGAAGCATTGAAAGGAATAGTGCAAAAACCCATGTGATGGCTACAAAAGACCAAGTCAGCCCATTATGATCTAAAATAACAGTCAAGAGATTTATTTAAATGCACAGGACACTGTATCTTTTCTATAGGGTGGATTTGCAAGATTTTCTCACTTCCCTACAATCTTGCAAATTTGCTGATATGTAGTTTGCTGTGCATGAGATCCCAAACAGCAACTCAAGTCCCAATAAATTATCACATATTGGGGGTGGGGGGCAGCTAGGGGTTTAGGGTCTTCTGGGTTTGTTTGTTTGTTTAATTTCTTCCTTCCAGAGTTCTTTCTCTTTAATTTGTTCTCGTCTATATTTTTTCCTTATACAGTAATACCTCATATAACATTAGTATCGAATAACACGAAAATCGCATAACATCAAGGAATCTGGGGGGAAGAATTGCATCAGATAACATTAAGATCCTATGGGATGCTTCAGATAACAACCGCGAAAGCCTGTGTGGTTACAATGTATCTCTATGGATCCCATAGAGGATCAGATAACACTAAAAATCATATAACACGAAGACTTGTGGAACCAGGTTTTAGTGTTATATGAGGTTTTACTGTACAGAATTTACTTTTAGGGAATAGTTTGTTTATGGTTTGCATAATTATATATGTAAATGGGGTACACAAAAAGAGCCTCCTCAAATATTGTAGTATTTTTTAACCACAATCGGGTGTACCCTAGTAATGGCAACCTTGTGTTGCCAGCTAATCTTTCTCAAACTTGGTCTGGTGAAAGGAGTCTGGCTTCGCTTTGGCAGTTTCACGTCTGGTCACATGGAAGACAAAAACATCTGTAAATTGCCAGCAAGTCAATTCCAACTTATGGTGACCTTTTTCAAGGTTTCCTTAGTAGAGAATACATAGATGTGGTTTATCATTCCCTTCTTCAGGGGGTGCCCCACGTCTGTACAGTTTGTCCAAGGACACATAGGCTGACTCTTCTCACAGGAGTAAAATAGGGAATCGAACTCCAAGCCTCTGGTTCCACATCCAGATAGTTAAACCACTGAACTAATCAGCCCAATATTATATAATTAGTTTGCCCTAATACAAATATTGTTCATCTGTGGATTTTAAATTTTGTTCTGTATAATCAGTGTGATATCCCCTAACTTTTCCGAACGAAGGTAAGATACTATTACTCAGTTAATCAGACAATATATAATTTCAGTGTACAGTAGAGCCTCGCATAAAGAGCTCCTCGTTTAGAGAGTAACTCGCTTAAAGAGCAGAATTTTCTCCGAATGGTTGCCTCACTTAACAACTAAAACCAACCAAAAACTCGCTTAACAACTAAATCAGGGTTCGCAATCCCCCTACCAGAAGTCACAATTGGTCACTTACAATGGTGTTTCGCTTAAAGAGCAAACTCGCTTAAAGAGCAAACTCACTTAAAGGGCAATCCCATGGAACACATTATGCTCTTTAAGTGAGGTACCATTGTATTACTTAAGTACCCTATTTGCTGGCATATAAGACCCAGTTTTCCCCCTTTAAAATATGCTGGAAAATTGTGTGTGTCTTGTACTGTATATAGTGGCCTATAGAGGGCTACTGTATTTTGGTAATAACAGGGTGTGTCTTTATACTCTGATGCATCTTATACGCTGGCAAATATGGTATACTTTGGCTTCATCCTTGGCTATTTGCACTGCCGCCCCCACATCCCATCTCTTGCTAGCTGCCCTGACCTCTGCCCAACAGTCCAAATCCAACAGTAGAAAGGAGATTCCCTACACATATATATGTATACATATCACACATACATGTGAAATAGATTACAAAGAGAAAACATAGAGCATTAATTGGAAGAACAAATGATAGGATTCTTCTTCAGCCAAAAGTAAGCACTTTACCTAAACATGGAAGCAAACTACACAATTATGTGAGTTGCCACACTGACAAAATATTATCTGCCAAGTGTAATTTGCAGGGACCATAAAGGAATTCCATCTCTTAAAAACCAGTGTTACTTTAACAACTCTAAAATCCTGGATGAAAAATGACAGTACGGATTAAAAAAAATTCAGAAAGGCAAAAATAACTAGGAATCCTTGTTGCCCTTCTTTGATTCTGTTCCAGTTTGATGGCATACTTCTTAAGTGTGATGTCATAAGTGGATATGGCACTCAAGATGAGGCCTAACCAGTGCCAAATAGAAAAGAACTAGTACTTCAAAGTTTTTGGACTATACATGTACTTCTATTAATGCAGCCTTTTTTGCAGCCAGATTGCACTGTTGGCTCATACAGTGATACCTTGAGTTACAAATGGTTCGAGTTACAAAATTTTCACACTACGAATGAAAATCAATTGAAAATAATGGCTCGAATTACAAATTCTTCTGGAACAGATTAATTGGTTTTCAATGCATTCCTATGGGAAACTATGTTTCAAGTTATGAATTTTGGTTTTTAATGCATTCCTATGGGAAATTCGAGTTACAAATTTTTCATAACATGAAAAATGTATTAAATTGTAACTTGAGGTACCAATGTATTCAGTATGTAAGCTACAACGTTTCCAAGATTCTTTTCACTTGAAATCTTATTGGGCCAAGTATTCCCCAGGGTATAACTGTGGATTCTTCTCTAGGTGTAGAATTCTAAACTTACTCCTATTAAATTTCATCCTGTTGTTTTCAGCACAGAGCATGAACCTATCAATATTTTTTTGACTTTGTTCCTGTATTGCTCAGGATGCTGAGGATGAAATTCTGCAGGCTCCCTGCCATAGGAGTTCACCCTCAGCATCTGAAGGAAAACAAGAATGTTGAGGAATAGGAACTATTCTGTTTATCCCAACCATCCCTCAACACACACCTTATATGTGGCTCTCCTTGTTAGCTGGAAGGCTGGCAAATTGGCAATTCAGGACCCAGGTACTGCATGACAGTTTGAGCGCCGTCTTTGTCCCAGCTCTTGTCAACCTAGCAGTTCAAAAGCAAGAAATTACAAGTAGATAAATAGGGACGACTTGGGTGAGAAAAGATCTTGGGGACATGAAAAGTGCCTCATTCGGGCACTGAGCAGAGTTCCTCCAGCAAAAATCCTTTCAACCCAGAATAATTTCTGACATGAGATTATTATACCCCAAAGCAAGCTATAGATGAGAGCAGCAGAATGATTCAAATTGTTAACAGTATATGTTGTACTGTACCTTTTGATAAACTACAGAGCACACAAGGTCTTTGACAACAGACAGGGAGAGCTCTTGAGCCTCAACTGTAACAGTCTCACGAGTGAGGCCAATCTGCAGCAGAAAAGAAATTCCATGCACTGATCCCCTGGAATTGGTGAGGCTTGGGGTGCTGAAGCTGCCATTGGACAGCCGTCCCGAGAATCCAGACTGTGGACTTGATGATAACGAAGGAGTAGGTGGAGCAGCAGCATGGGACACAGATGGGGAACATTTCTGTACAGATGGAGGAGAAGATTCGTTTGATGACATCTGACTTGATTTAAAACCATCAAAAACTGGCCAACAGTCCAGAAAATGTGTTGCTTTTTTCCTTTATCCTGCAATACCAGAAGTGTAATCTTGTGCTTCTATAATTCATAAAAATGTCTTCCTATCAAAGTCATCTTCATCTTCCAATTCATTCTGTGCATGATGACATTTAAAATTATTTTTGTCAAAAGTTATTGTAGAAAAGTCCTCTTTGCACAGCTTCAAGTCAGCTGATCAAAAATGCTTTGCCTTTAGCACCACATCCAGATGTTGGGAGAGGCTTACATCATTATGAAATCTTTCTCTCCAGAAACAGAAATAGAAGTTGTTTTTAATAGACACTCTTCCTTTCACAATTTTTGAAACAAACTTAGACTTTGTTTAGAGTGGAAAGCCTATCAAAATGCCACAGTTGAAGTATGCCGCAAAGCAATTCGGCAACATGCACACAATTATACTTACAGCAACTGCTTTGTCAGTATAAAAGAAAATGTAAATAAAAGCCTGGGTCACAAGTACTGTCTTGGACGAATCTGCTCTACTTTCAGCAGTTCTTCCCATACGTGTGAATCACAGAGACCACAAAGAAGAAAATAAGGTTATCCTCAAGGATCTCCACGTTTTCATATTTTTGTTTGAAGATGCTCATCTTACAAATGGAAGGAATAAACTTTCTATGAACACAAGTACTGAGAACAGAAGTGGTGGGTTCACAGTAGCAGTCTGCAGCATTTTGAACTGTAAGATATCGCCTAGTGGGGAGAGAGAAAAATAAATTTTATTTCATGTATACTAAGAATATTATATAACACCACAATTATCCTGTTTAAAAGCAGAAATTATACTGTACTCAAAATGCTTGTGTTATAATCTAGTTCACCTTTCATTTTTAGATGAAAGATATTTCATATCCTTTACAAAGAAACCTCATTTCAATGTAACCAGCTTGCATGCAAACAGTCCTCAGTTCAATTGCTAGGATTTCTACCTTAAAAGATGAGGTACCAAATAAGTGGAACACTTCTTAGAATCATTTTACAGTGTTGTCACTAGACAGAATAAGAATGAAACTTTAAACATACAGTAATTATATTCAAAATGTTGCAACATCATGGGCATTTCTACCATGTACAAACAAAGATGAACCACAGAAACTGCAGTAGAAAAATACTGTGAAGAAAAGCTACACTGAAAATAATAAGCAGTCTACACAGAAAAAATAAAATAAAAACATATTGTGAAGATCTGCAATATGTTGGCTTTTTTGGCAACACATGTGAATCCATCTTCAAAAATCCTCTAACCAGCCAAATAGCTAGGTTTTCACTTAAATTGATCTTTTTCCAAGCAATCATGAAGTAAATGTTTTGTTTCCTTTTATGAATAATAAAGTGTTTCAACTCAAAAAAATAGGTACTAAAAATGTAATATAAAACCTTTCTCCAAAAATATTTTATTTACATCAGTATTTCTCAATATTTTTATTGCAGGAATAAAAACATGCAAGTACCCACTGAGTTTCTGCATTAAACAAGAAGCAGCCTCACAAATAAAGTAGAGTTTATCTCTGTCTACACAATCAAAAAATGATCTCTCTCTGTCTTCTATAGTCTAGGTACAAGAGGAGAGGAGATGGTGAACATCAATCATGTTTTCATGTGTACAGTACTCTAAATTGAAAGGTGACTTTTTGTTTGTTTGTTATTTAGAACATAATCTTCATTCCCAAAATTTCTTTTTTCAACTTCCATCATACTAAATCATTTATTGCAATTCTACCCCTAGCCAATAATAAAGTTTCTATGGTAACTACAACCAATAGACCCAAAGCACATTTTAAGCATTACTTTTTTGCAATATGTCAGTGTTCCTGCAGCATTAAGAAAAAACCTGCTGCATGTTTCCCTTCCTTTCCAGTACATCTCATCATCCTGCAGTTCTTTTAACTTTTTCATTTTCCAAAACTTCTGCCTTTTCTAAAAATGAAAGCAGTACAATGTGCCATGAAAAGAAACATTTTTAATTGAAATTTTTAAAATTACAAAATACTGTAACAAAAAATATCAACAGTGAAAAAGTAAGAAAACTACATACATAAAGCATACTAAAGGAAAAAAGGAAAAGAAGAAAAACAAAATAACATAGGCTTCATATCTTTTCATTTTTCCATCTTCATCATACATTTCAATTCCCCCTTTTATAAATTTATCCTACTCATATCATAATTCATATACGTACTTTCATTTATCTTCCCTTTTTCATGTTAAACACAATTATCTTATATACTAGATTATTTAATATCTGATTATTAGCTTTTCTTATTTTTAGTCATTACTAATATAAAGTAAAATCTAGAGAAATAATATCACCCATGTGCTATGTACATTGTCCCGAATTCACCACTTTTTTCTAACCACCATTATTTTAAATGATCATTTTAATATTTCAGAACAATACTAAATGTCACTTCTGTCCTTCAAACACATACACAGTGTTTATATTAGCATTAATATTATATTTTAATGGAAAATTAAAATGTTTGTGTTTTAGCTTAAACAAAGGGTTGAGGAACATGTAGCCTTTCATACTGGATCAGATTTGCTGCATTCCAAGTCCCACTAGCCATAAGTGGCACAGCCAAAGGTAAGTGATGGTGAGAGTTGGAGTCCCACAAATACCTAGAAGGCCATAATATGCCTGCTTGTGTTACAGAAATAAAAAAAATTGTATTTCATAACAAAAGCAATCAGTTATAGCAGACAAGATAGCAAATTCAAACTCTTGTTTTAGAAATGTTCTCCCAATTTTAAATTTGAAACACTGCACAGCGAGCTCAAATTTCTGAGTAGAAATAAACTGCAGTAGGATTTCTAAATAGATCATAGTATTCAACATCAAACCCTGGAAACCCTAGAAACATATGGGCTGAGATTTAATGTCCACCCCATACATGAGCAGAAAGTACTTCCACTTCCACCTGGAGAAGTAAAGAAATATTTCCAATGGCAGCCACTTATGTTATAAAGTGCTTGTTTTAAGGGGTATGAAACCTTGTAAGCGGCTTTGAGGAAATTCTGTTTGAAACTTAACAAAGTATGTGAAACAGGAACAGCTATTGCTATTGGTGCTCATCTTGGTCATAATTTATCCTTCTATTTCCCCAGTGCAGTGCTAAAGATGCAGTCCTATGGAGACAAATCTAGAAGTAAGATTCATAAAACTCAGTGCATGAAGTCATGTTGTATGATAAATACATAAGTTATTTAAATGACTACCAAGAGACCCAAAGCACATTTTAAGCATTACTTCTTTACAATAGTTCAGTGTTACTTGGACTTTTTTCTAACCTTACAAATGAATTTGTGTTAATTCTTCACTGACAAAAATAGGTATCTTTGCCAGCTAAAAGAGATCCTTCTACAACATAGGAAAAGGAATCTCATGCCACTATATTTTGCAGTGTTAGTTTACATTGTGCTTGACAGAGAAAGGACACAGCAACCAATAGTGGTCAGCACCACGGATTATTCCACACACATATAAAGAAGCACTTTCTCTTGCATATGCATACAGAGAGGCTTTCTGCCTTTGTTACTGAGGCAATAGGACTGCAGTGGATAAGAGCTTCCAGAAAATGAGATGGGACAACACTCTACTTGCTCTAACAAACAGGCCACTGCTGATATTCAATATAAAAATATCCTCTTAGGAATAGCATCACTATCTTGAATAGGGAAAGAATACTAGTACTGTACAAGTATACATGCTAGATAAGCACAAACTGCTGATTTAATGGTTACTGTCTACCTACAATGGAGTGTATAAACCAGGGCTTCACAACCCCCAGCCCATAGATCTAATCTGGCCCATGCATCTCATTAATTTGGCCCTTGGTGAGAACCTAGGAACCTCTAGACCTGCCCCCCACCGCCAGAAGTTATGATACCTCACTTACCGCCGCAGCAGGGGCAGGAATCACATGGTTTTTCCAGGGTTTTGGACAGCTTCTGCTACTCCCCATGATGGCAGAAGGCTTTTCAGAGCATAATCGCTCCATTTTTTTCACAATGTACCCGCTGCATTTCAGCTGCTAGAAAGCATCGCTGGGCGACTTCTGATGCTGGGTGGAGCTTGCATCAGTGGCTGGGTTCCCAGCGCAGAACCAGGACATCAATCAGTGGCACTTTCCAGCAGCCGAAATGCAGTGGGTACACGATGAAAAAGCCCAAAATGGATTATGCTCCGAAAAGCCTCCTGCTGCGTTAGGGAATGGCAGAGGCTGGGTAAGAAGCTGGAAAGATGGCACAATTGCTGCTGCCACTGATGACAATGAAAACATAAGTTCCGGGAGCAAACATGCCTCTGGCCTCTGGCGGGAAGTGTCGGGGGTGGGTCCGGCCCCTGGCAGGAAAACACTGTGAACCCCTGGTATACGCCATAAATTAGCAAAGAGTGATCAGTTAGAGCTGGGGTTCTCAACCTATGGCCTGTGGGCCAGATATGGCCCATGGCACCAGAAAATCCAGCCCCTGCCATTGCTCCCATAGCTGCAGTCACCACCAGAATTGGCCATGGACTCATTTATGAAAGTTGTAAACAGTGGGAGGACAACCAGTCCAGCCCCCGCAACTGTTTGAGGGTGTGTGACCTAGCCCCTGACTTGAAAGGTTGAGAACCCCTGACTTAAATCATGATAGACTCCTTCACTAACTGCTGATTGTTCACTCTTTATTCAGTTCAAAATGCCTCTGCTGAAATCATGTTTTCTTGTTACTGTATTATGATCAAGTTGCCTTTTCCCTTGTACATTCTTCATTGGTTAGGACACAGGTTCTCAACCTTTTCAAGTTGGGGGCCAGGTCATGCTCCATCAAACAGCTGAGAGGGCCAGACTGGTTTCCCATCACCACCACCATTTACAGCTGTCGTAAACACATTTACAACAGCCTTAAATGAGTCCACGGCTGATTCCAGCGGGAGCAGTGGAGGCTGGAGCGAGGCCGGGAGGCAGGTTATTTTGTGCCGCTGGGCGTAGGTTGAGAACCCCTGATTTAAGTTTAAAATGTCCAGATCATGGAGTGATTTTCATAATCAATTTTAACGAATGCATCTCATTAAAAAATTAAGCTATGAGGACTCTGCTGGTATTTTTGCGGCAACTGTCACTTCTTTCCATAAAGAATGCTGCATAAATACATTCCAAGTTGAGCCCTGAATGAACAAAGAAGAGAGGAACACAACGGACTATTTAAAGCAACTATTTCAGAACAGCTCACAGATGTCCAATAAACTAACTGCTCCACAATGTAATGATTTTTACTTCAGTTAATTCTGAAAAAAAAAATCCAAATATATGGACCAAAACAAAAAAAATGTTTGAAACAATGCAAGAGGAGATAAGACTGTCTAGTCAGCTGAAATCATTAGACAACCAGGTCAAGAATCCACACTACACTACTTGCCTGCATCATCCCAAGATTTACTGTCTCTTACCCAGTGAAAATTTCAGTACCACTCAAAACCTTGCACAATATATTTGATTTATTCGTATTTGCCATGTGAAAGGAAGAAACACACTCAAGAGACCTTCAATTTAGAAATAGCTCTCTTCCACTTTCTAAACTGAGGTCACATTCTCAATTGACCCATTTAGGATTACAAAGTGTTAACAATTCATGAAATATCTCTTTGTAATGATAGCTAGCAACTTCTTCAAACAAGATTAATCACCAATAAACAGCTACATTGTAAAGGATCCTTTTCAAAAAAAAAAGTCAAAGCATTATGTAATCAGTGCAGTTCAATTCCTTACCCATTTTTCTCTTGCTAAGTAAAGTATCATTCCCAATTTCTACTGTTTTTCTTAGTTTAATTACACACATCAGAAGCAGGTTTTCATGTCTGTACTATTTCTGTTTGTGTTCTAGAAAATATGATGGTTTCTAACCTTCAGTTCACTTTTGGTATGTTAGAGATAAATGAATAACCACTTTGATTTATTTGTACAGTATTTTAATGGCTTTTTAGTGTCTTTATGATTTTAATTGCTGATGGGATGTTTTTATACAGTATTTCACTATTTTTTATTGGTTGACTGTAAGCCACCTAGAGTCGCTTTGGCGAGGGGGCAGCGATAGAAATCAAATAAATAAATAATAAATAGTACCACCAACTCCCAAGTTAGAAAAAATGGTAATTATTTAGCTGTTTGAGTCCCCAAAGCAAAGTGCCTAGCTTTTGCCATCTTCCCAACAGACAATGGAGGAAGAGTACCTTCTTAGCCACTGGGGACCTAAAGTACCTAGCACAGGAAAGGATAACAAAGGAACTTTGTTTGCCACAAAACGACAAATCAAAATGGGAAGGAGCTGGGTCCCAACAGCCACTATCTCTTTGTACAGTAAGACCTCTACATACGAATTTTTTCCGTTCCATGCAGTTACTTGTATGTTGGAAAAATTGTATGTCGAAAACATGTTGCTTTATCAGAAGAGGCCACTAGATGCCACCGTTTTTTGTACAGTATGTCGAATATTTCCTACTAAAATTTTGTATGTTATTTTTTTTTTAGCCAGGATTTCTATTTGTATGTCAAATTGTTTGTAAGTCAAACCGTTTGTAAGTCGGGGTACCACTGTACAACAATCAAAATTGGCTAAGATTACAACACACACACACACACACACAGCACAGTTGGTACTTCAAGGAGCTTTCTTGATATTCAGACTATAGCTGTATTTACACTGCATCCTGATCACGCTGTTGATGTCGTGTGGCAGCTTTGGAACAGTTACAGGGAGAGAAGATACTTAGAAAAAATACATTAATTAACAAGGAGGCTGTACAATGCAGAAGTGTGTGTTTGTTTGAGGAACATATAGTTCAGTAAAAATCACCATCTAGAACATATGCATCAGACTGCAGTCTCTGTTTTGCAATACTATGTAAAATACTAATTGGTGGCTGGATTCTGTGCTGTTTAACACACTGCTAAGCTGAGTGCTACGCTTCCAACCACTAGGAAAGAGAAAGTTCTTGTTAACAATACTCATATGTTGACCTTCAAGTCAACAACTGGAAATAACATTTTCAGGAACTTCAAACCGAGAAAAAGACCAGCCAAGAAGTAAAGCAAGGAAGCAGCAGAACACAGTACACTGTGGCCCTCCTAACCAGACTATACACTGCTGCCTCAAGGCCAGTGGTTCCCAAAATTTGACCCTCAAATGTCATTAGCTTCACTTTCAAAAAGTCCCAGCCAAATAGAAAATGGCCAAGGATCCTGTGAACTCAAGACTGAGAACTCTGGTACCAAATCCCATCAAAACCTGCTTCTCAGCAACATCACAAATGACTTGTGGAAAAACTTCCACTATTAACCAATTGTACATGACCCATTGTTTGGAGGCTCCTAAAAACTACTGTCTTATTATGGGATTACTCATCATATCAAGAAGTTACTTTATTAGGAAGGCTCTTAAATCTCATGCCTCCCACTTGAGATTATGTCAGACATTCACAACCCATGTCCACCTATGCCTCTGTATTAAGTATGTATTAAGGAAGTGCTTCCCCACTGAATGAAGCATCTTCACTAAGAATGCTCAGGTAACTGTAACTGCTGGACCAGAAGAAAGTGTCCAAGTACCCTTTAGGGCTGACTGAGGCCTGAGTTGCTTTGTTCAATTCACTTGCGATCCAACAAGTGGCCATGAGGGAAAGGGAGGCCATTCCGAAACCTTACCAGCCTTGGATGGGATCCCAAGCCACACTTCTCTGGATGAAGAGAGGCGAGGGAGGACAGGCTAAGGGTTGGAAAGTCTCTTTTCCTGGCTGGGCGGAGGAGAGGAAGAAGAGCAGTTTCTTTCTCCTTCTGCGGTCCGGACTACCCAAAGAAAAAAGCAACTTGCTTTTGAAGAAAAATTAGTATTGGGTAAAGATGGTAGGATGGTGTTGAACCTCAGGCTACACTAAATTTCTTGCTTTCGAACTGCTAGGTTGGCAAGAGCTGGGACAGACGACGGGCCTCATTCCGTACTCGGGTCTTGAACTCCCGACTTGCCGACCTTCCAGCTAACAAGGCGAGCTTCGTAGCCACCGCAGTCGCGCAGATGATCCACCTCCAAACTCTGCCGTCTGTGCATCTTTCCCCAGCCAGGGTGGGGAGAGACGGGATAGCCTCTGAGAGGAGTCCGCCCGCCCGCCTACCTGTTCACCTCGGCACACCTGGCCGCGCCCGGCCTCCCCTCCCCGCCACATCTGGACGGGGGAAGGCAGCCAAGAAGCAGCGCCTAGTTTCCACTCGAGCTCCGCGCTTCATGCTCCTCCTGGGCGCTTCCCACCCACCGGGGTGGCAAAAAACGCCACCTTCTGAGGGACCGAAAGAACTTTCCACGTTGTCCCGCTCGACCCCCGCTCCCTCCCCCTCCCTGCTCCTCCCGCCGCCGCCGCCGCCTCACGGCTCCCGAGCTACTTACTCCTGACTCGGGGTGTGGGGCAGTCAGCCTAGTAGTCTTCTCCCGGGACGAGGTGGCTTCACACGCATCCCATTCCCGCCGCCGCTCCCACTTCGAGCGCGCGTATACACATCCCCACATCCCCACACCGAGAGAAGCCTCAGTCGCCCAGACGGGACAGCCCGGGCGAGAGCATGTCGGGAAGTGAAGTTCCCCCTCCCTCGCTGTCCTCCGGGCGGGGATGAGAGAAAGAACCACAATCCCCAGCGTGCTGCGCGGGATAGAGGCGGAGGGGGCTGGGTCCGGCGCAGGCGCCCTGGCGAGCTCGCGGAGTTTCCGTTACTTGTAGCGCCTGTGGCGGTTGATGTTCTGAGCCGCCAGCGCGGGGGGGGGGGGGGGGAGGCAAAAAAAGAGGGGCGGGTGGAGAAACGTAACGAAGGGGAGAAGGGGGAGGTCGGAGTATGAGGTAATAAACGGGTAGGAGACGCAGCCGTCAAGGGGAGTAATTAATAATGTTTATCTTTTCAAGAGTCCGCGGGGAGGGAGTATTCGAACTCACTCTTCACCGTGCCAGAGAGGCATTGCGGAGTTTGGATTTCTTCAGGATTTTGACCATCGGATCTTTGGTTTCGGGCAAACTCTCCTTCCTGTAGAAGAGCCACGTTATTTTCACAAGCTAGTCTTTACCTCCAACTTCTGGCGAAGCAAGCCAGCAAGTTGAGCTCTGCTAGTTCACGTCCTAAATTCCAAGTGTATTTGATCATCGCCATCTCTTCCGATCATAACCCCCCCAAAAAAAAAAAATGCTTTTGCTCTTATTGTCTCCTGCTTTGAGGACAATCCAAGACATTCCGAAATCAACCCTCACAAAGGATGTTACTGCACTGTGTCACTTTTTTCCGCTTTTAAAACAACAAATACACAGTTGAGGGTCATGATTTTACCGATTTCCTCTGAACAGCACCCAAACTGTTGCAATCGGTAATTAGCTTCACTACCGTCTATTTTTTTCCGTGGTCTTTCTTCCTTTCTGTGTTCTTCGCACACCATAAGAGTCTGCATTTCATTATTCTAAACAGGTTGTTTACGTCACACCTACAACGTGCAAAGCTATTTCAAAGTCTTCCAAATCACGGAGCTCCTGCTGTACTCAAGTGTAGCAACAGCAATTACACTTCAATACCGACTCATAGCGCTTAGGGCACTCTCTGGGCAGTTCACGAGGTAATTAGCATTTTGCCCTAACCTGCTGGGTACTCATTTTACCGACCTCTGAAGGATGGAAGTCTGAGGCAACCTTATCGTCCTCTTCTTCAGGATCGAACTCACAACGTTTTGGCTGCAGTACAGCCGTTTAACCAGTGCGCCTCCAGGGCTCCTGGTGTAGATGAACCAGACATTCCAAGCAGGTTTGCTCCCACTTTTAGGCTTAGTAAGACAATGTTGATTTCTCCTCTTGGGACACACAACCATTCTCTGTTGGAACAATGAGCTATTGCATGGGGCCCATAACCTGCCCTACACTCTGCCGCTCTAGTATGATACAGAATGTTACCTGGTCACAAGTACTGTACTAAAATACAAATCAACTGCCAGACTGGAAATGGGGCTGAGGAGGTGGTCTTGTGGCCTTTACCCGGGCCACATATTCTGGATGGTTCTAACCTGTTTGCATAAGGGTATGCAAGCAGGAAACATTACTAATCATTGAACGTTTTATGGCTTCTCTCTCTCACTGTGACATTGGTCAATCAAAATTCTACTCTCCTGGCCTTCTTTCTTCATGACTTCCCTGGACTGTATTTATACAATAATTTGACCCTGAACAAGCTTCTTTGGGACATGACTGAGGTATGTACAGAGGATGCCAAAAATGTATACATATTTTAAGAAAGGGAAAAGTGTATTAAAATTGTAATACTGTACAGTACTCAATATACACAGTACCTATAAAAAGATGAATACAAATCATGTTTGACTGCTACAATTACAAGAGGTGCTCAAAATGATTACCATCAGCATCCAGACACTTCTGATTGTGGCAAACTACTGCTTGAGCAATTAATTTAATTTAATTATATACCGACCTATCCGATGGACTCTGGGCAGTGTACACAAGTTAAAACCAATATAAAACAATTTTTAAAAAACCTTAAAAACATAGCAATATTACCCACCCACCTCACTGTGCCATTTACTATCTAAAAACAAATATAAAATCTACAAAACCTTAACATTAAACAATTAATTACAGGAGAGGGGAACCTCAGATGAGCCAGAAAGGGGAGCTTGTTGACAATCTCAGCCCCCAGACCCATTTTGCCAACCATGTCTTCAATTATTTCCTAAATGGTAACAACTGGGCCTGGAGGCATAGTTCTACAGGAAGGAGGTTCCATAGTATGGGGGCTACGACCGAGAAGGCCCTTTTCCTTGTGTTGGAGAGGCGAGCCTCCCCAACAGATGGTACCTGAAGGGTGCCCTCTCGGTTTGCTTTTGTGGGATGGGTCAATGTCCTAGGGATTATGAGGTCCTTGAGATATCCTGGTCCACTACCATGAAGGGCTTTAAAGGTGACAACCAGCACCTTGAATTGTTGACCAAATTATTTGCCAAAATCTGTGCATGATAATTCAATTCCTTCCCCAAGTACAGCGAGTGTAACCAGTTTTCTACAGTACACCACATCCTTTAAAGTCCCAGATAGGTAAAGTCGAGGGATGTTAAGTCAGGAGAACATGGGAGAAACTCAACCGCACCTCTTCAAAATGGTCTTTCACTCTTTGAATGACAACTGCCATTTTCTTTGACTATTCTGCCTGTTTCATGGTGACACTAGCATTAATTCTTATGTGCAAACATCATACTACACATTGCTACCATAATTCAATTCAACTTCAAAAAGTAAGACATCAAGGACATTAACTGCGTCAATCCTTCCACAGCACTCACTTCTCATCCTACAGCTGTCTTAACTCAATTCCTAAGCCCCTTAACCAGGGGTTGCCAACCTTTTTTAGTCAGGGGCTGGGTAATGATCCCTCAGACAGTTGAGCAGGTCTGACTGGTGGTTCCCCACCAGGCATGTGCTGGGCCACAGGGACATAGGGATTCATCCCGGTGCGCTTCCCCTCTGACACCCTGGGGCGCCCACAGTCTCCATCCGGAGACTCCAGCTGGTCCAAAATGCGGCGGCCCGGGTAGTGGTGGGGTGTGGGCATTATGCTCGTGCTTCACCGCTGCTCCGGGAGCTGCATTGGTTGCCAGTATGTCTCCGGGTGCAATTCAAGGTGCTGGTTATTACCTTTAAAGCCCTATATGGTAGTGGGCCAGGATACCTAAGAGACCGCGTCACTCCAAGAACATCTGTCCGTCCCACCAGGGCAGATTGGAGAGGCTCCCTTGTTATTCCTTCGGTGAGGGAGGCGCACCTCGCCTGCAACAGGAGGAGAGCCTTCTCCGTGTCCGCCCCGACTCTCTGGAACCTCCTGCCCACCGAACTGCGCCTTCAGACAGAGCTCCTGCCCTTCCGGAAGGGCTTAAAAACCTGGCTGGCAGGGCAAGTTTGGGGACCCGGGAACGTGGGTTCTCATACCAGGTGGTTCATTTAGTGGATTGCCACCACTGGGTCTGTTCGTGGGATCGTGTATTGCTTTTAACCTCTGATGATTTTTAACTCCTGATGTTTTACTGTTGTAGATTGTTTTATGCTTTTATTTTTTATGTAAGCCGCTCAGAGTCGGGTTCTCCCGATTGGGGTGGGGTAACAAATGAATTAAATAAATAAATAATAAATAAAAATAAATATTTTATTGTTTTTTATCATTTCAAGTTTTTTCAAGTTTTTTTTTTTACCAAGGGGTGGGGTCACAATGCTGTTTGATGATGAAAGCACAGTCGTGTGCTTCCATTTAACTGGGCACCAGCGCTGGCAGCCCGCAAGAGGAGGCCAGGTACATTGGGGGGGTTAGGGTGCCCGGGGGGGTGACTCCATTGTGCGTGCCTTGCCTCCTCCCTCAGCTGGCAGCAACTGTCATCACTGCCTTCTTCCCCACCAGAGAGTGGCACTGGGGCTTGGAAAGGCAATGAAGGACCTGGTCTCTTGCTTTCAAACCCCCAGTCACAGTGCCTCTCTCCGGAGGGGAAGACGGAGGTGACGGTTGCAGCCAGCTCAGGGAGGAGGCAAGGTGCGCACAGTGGAGTTGCCAGTGCCCCAGGAAATTGTGAGGAGGCTCCTTTCATGTCCTCAATATCTTTTACCACCGAAGTGGTCCCTATTGCCTTGTTTTCAAACAGCTAGTTTGGCAGGAGCTGGGACCAGAGATGGGTGCTCAATCCATGATATCATGCAGTATCCCCCATAGGAAGTACCCCCTCGCTCCCTGTCAAACGTCCTTTTATCGTAGCCAGCATGCCTGTCCCATCCCCCCCAGCTGTAAATACTGCTGTAAAACATCTGCAGATGTCATAAATGCATTTATGACAGCCACAGGCGCATGTACAGCTGTTGTAAACACATCCACATGTTTCTGCCACCGGCAGTGCAGGCCATAGGTTGCCTACCCCTGCCCTTAACAATGGCAATGTTTGTGAAGATGGTGTACTCCTGCATTTCTAGATTCAGAGGACTTTCTGCTCATCAGAAGCTCAACAGGATACTGGCCTTGAAGTTGAAAGTCACCTCTTCATGTTTTTATTTTCCCTTCCTTTTTGATATTGGTATTTTGTTTTGCTTCCATCAGGGAAATACTTTAACATTTTCTATTATGTGTATCATTATCACACAAATTACCACCACAAACTCACACGCCATTGTTGCTATTGTTTTAACTAGTTTTCTTCTATCCATCTGTTGGGGGGGGGGGGGGGTTTGACCATTAAAGACTTAGGCTGTAATTTCAGCATTCTGTCCAAATATGTGATAAAGTTGAATAATTGGCAAATAATTTGTCATTGGCACATAGCAAAAGACCAGGAAATTAATTAAATATTCCTGTTTCTTTTGAGCCAAAAAACCCAATTGTTGAACAGGTTTGAAACAAGGCATGATCAGTGATGGGATGTAACAGGTTCTCACCAGTTCGCCAGAACCAGTAGTAACTTTTCCCAGTGTCCCGGAGAACTGGTAGCAGATTTTGGGGGGAACCACCTTCGGGGCTTACCTTTTCACTGGTTCCTCCACTGGGTGGGTGTATTTTAATGTATTTATTTATTTAATTTATTTACAGGTTCATGTTATGGGTGGGTGGGTGGGTTGAGGGGTGTGTGTGTGTATGTGTGTGTGCCTATTTTTATTTTATTTTATTATTTTATATTTTTTAAATTTTTTTCCTTTGGTCCCACCCACATCATCATGACATCATGATGTTAGCTCCACCCACACTGATGACATTACGGTGGGGTAGTAAAAATTTTGACATCCCACCACTGGGCATGATGTACAACCAACTGTCTAGTTCTAAATCTAACAATAGTTACTTCCCAGTGCAGACAAATGAGAACGTATACTTAACTGATGGCTTCCAGGATTAATTATGGCTTGTCAAGTAGGGAGGAAGAGGATGTTTGCATTTATCAGCTTTTAAGTCAAAATACTGTCATGCAAACACAGCACAAAAGAAAGGAATTGTTTGATGACAAAAGACAAATCATATATAATTGATATGTATTTTATTATTATTTTTTCACAAACTGTCCACTTTCTGTACACTTATTTAATTTTTATATGCTACATGTTTTTTTTTAATTGACTTAAAAACACAAGAGAAACAAATATAAGTAGTGACACAATGAATAAGAATATTTTAGTGGGTTCCTCATCACACCAGACTAGGTTAAAAGGCATGGAAGGACTTAAGGGGAAAGGGTATGTTATTCTAGAGCCCTGGAGACACATTGGTTAAACTGCTGTACTACAGGCAAAACATGAGTTCATTCCTGATGGAGACCAAGATTGATTCAGCCTTCCATCCTTCTGAGGTTTGGGGCAAAATGCGAATTAATTTGTGAACTGCCTAGAGAGTGCGCTAAGTGCTATGGAGCAGTATATAATTGTAATTGCTATTGCTAATAGCAGTGTCCATTTTACCAGAGGACTGAAACTATTAGCAAAATTACTCCTAAGCAGTAATGGCTTATGGGGTGACTAACAGAGCTGAGGCAAAAGTGGATATTAATGAATACAAAATGTCAAGAACCAAGCATTGTAACATACACACAATAAGGGCATAGCCTAAGCCTCTGTGTCTAGTAAGGAGGGAGGCAGGATTGACCTGGCTTGGGGCAGCCTGAGACAGGATATACTCTATCCTGCCTCAGGCTGCCCCAAGCCAGGTCAATAGAGCCTCTTGTGCCCTAACCAATGAGCCACCACCGCTCTTAACACTAGTCTCTTTTCATTACAAATATGCTAAACAAAGGTAGTCAAAATATTAAGTTTCTATGGATGAAAGTGTTTACATTTTTTGGCTTTCCAAAAAGGAGAGAGGACAACCACAGATTATTTCTTCTTTTTTTGTTCATGGAAGCAAAATCTTACAAAAGGGGTCTTCAACCTTTTAAAGCTGTGGGCCAGACCACAAGCCCTCAGACAGCTGAGCGGCCCAGACTGGTGGTTCCCATGACATAAATGCTGCTGTAAAACGTGTCCATGGCTGTCGTAAATGTGTCTGCTTCCGGTGGCGGCGGTGACATGGGCCACATGAAATGGTGCCATGGGCCATGTCCAGCCCACAGGCCATAGGTTGAGAACCCCTGTCTTACAAGGTTATGTTGCGACAAATACAGCCAGATGTTTTACTTGCAATGTGAGAAAATTCATACCCAACATGTTTGGGGCAAAATGCTAATTAACTTGTGAACTACCCAGAGATCACACTAAGTGCTAAGGGGTGGTATATAAGTGTAATTGCTACCAGTGGTGTGCTGGCCCATAGGGATACAGGGACTCATCTCAGTGTGCCCCAGCGAATGGCGCCCCCCAGATGCAGGGGAGAGGTAATGGGAATGTATGGAATTTCTCCCCCCAACCCCCCCCCCGGGCACCCTATCACTTCCTGTCCATCACCCTCCCAAGGTGCCCAGCACACCCTGATTGCTACCCCTATTACTACTTGTAGAGCCAGAAAATCCATATCAGCAAACTTTTAAATCTTGATGTATTTTAAGTAATATATATAAAGAAAACTTGCTTCACACATTTGAGAAGTTAATACCTCTTCCGTCTTCTTCTTCAGGTGCTCTATCCGTTCTGGCTATTGGCTAGCATCATGGTGATAGCCTTACTATTCTTAACTCCTCAGAACAGTTATTCTGAGCAGGGATGGGCTGGGCCACTGGGACAGTGGGATTCATCCTGGTGCGCCCTCACCTCTGGTGCCCTGGGGTGCAAATAATAATTTTATTACTATTTTATCCACCCGGCACACTGCACTTTAGATTAAGCAATTGCTTCAAACTCCCTTCTTCAGCTTGGAGCAATAGTTTATTCTAAAGTGCTGCATGCTGGGCAAAGCAAGCGAGGGGCAGTGACCAAACAGTTCCCGAATGCAGCCTTCTCCCCCGTCCTTTGGTCACCACCCCTCACTTGCTCCCCAGGCACATTTTGTCACCCTGCTTATTCAACTTATACACAGAGCACATAATGTGCAATGCAGGAATGGAGGAATCACAATTTGGGATCAAAATTGCTGGGAGAAACATCAACAATTTGAGATATGCAGATGATACCACCCTAATGGCAGAAAGTGAGGAGGACCTAAAGAAGCTCGATTAGGTTAAAAGGAAAAAGTGCAAAAGCTGGCAACAGGCCCTATCAGTCCCTGGAAAATAGACGGGGGAGTAGTAGAAGCAGTGACAGATTTTACTTTCTTAGGATCAAAGCTCACTGCAGATGGTGATTGCAGCCATGAAATAAAAAGGCGACTAATTCTTGGGAGGCAAGCTATGAGAAACCTGGAGAACATAGTGAAAAGTAGAGACATCACCTTGTAAACAAAAATTCACATAGTCAAAGCAATGGTATTCCTGGTGGCAATGTATGGTTGTGAGAGCTGGACCATTAGGAAAGCTGAACACAGAAGAATAGATGCCTCTGAGATATGGTATTGGAGGAGAGTTTTGAGAGTCCCGTGGACAGCGAGGAGAACAAATAGGTCAATCTTAGAAGAAATCAACCCTGACTGCTCCTTAGAAGGTCAAATAGTAAAGATGAAGCTAAAGTACTTTGGACATCAAATGAAAAGAGAGGATTCACTTGAGAAAGCCTTGATGCTTGGAAGGGTTGAGGGCAAAAGAAGCCAAAAGTGAGATGGCTAGATGGTATTGTAAACACAATGGGCACAGAGCTGAGCGAGTTGAGGAGGATGGTGGAGGACAGAAGTGCCTGGTGGATAGTGGTCCATGGGGTGGCAAAGGGTCAGAATCGACTGTGCGACTGAACAACAAACAACCAACCTGAAGGAGGGAGCTTGGAGCATTGGTTTATTCTAAAGTGCCATCTGCCAGGCAGATAAAGCGAGGGGTGGTAACGAAGCAGTTCCTGAGGGAAGCCTTCTCCCGTCCCATGGTCACCACCCCTCACTTGGTCTGCCCAGTACAATGCATGGCACTTTAGATTAAGCCATTGCTCCAAGCTCCCTCCTTCAGTTTGGAGCAATGGTTTATTCTAAAGTACTGTGTGCTGGGTGGACCAAATGAGGGGCGGCAGCCAAGGGGACGGGGGAGAAGGCTGCTCCCAGGAACCACTTGGTCACCGTCCCTCACTTGCTCTGCCCACGTGCGGCACTTTAGATTAAGCCGTTGCTCCAAGCTCCCTCGTTCAGCTTGGAGCAATGGTTTGTTCTAAAGTGCCGCTCGCCAGGCAGACCAAACAAGGGGCGGCAACCAAGCAGTTCCTGGGGGCAGCCTTTTCCCCTGTTCCCTTGGCCACCACCCCTTGCTTGCTCCACATGGCACATGGCACTTTAGAATAAGCCATTGCTCCAAACTGAAAGAGGGAGACTGATGATGGTTGGGGGTGGGGGGATGAAGAGGATAATGGAGCGTATGTGCTCTGAGTGCACTGCAGAGCCTGCCTCTGAGAAAAGCTGCCTGGCAGAGACATGTCCCCAAGCACAAGCGAGCTTCCCCCCCCACACACACTCAAATTTTTGTGGTCCCCTCTGTTTTGAACACTTGGTTCCCCCCTCCCCAAATAGGTACCCCCATCGTTCCCTGTCCAGTACCCTCCCATGGTGCCCAGCACACCCCTGCTTCTGATGACATGCCACACCAGTCTCTCAGGTTCTTCAGCCATGAAGTCCATTTAAGCCCAAGGCGTCTCTTCCCAGGGATCTTTCCTTGCAGAATGAGTTGGGAGTATTCTACGAGTATTCCATATTCCCAAGACAATCAATACCTCCTATATTCAGTGAATGGATGTTCTTGTTGCTACTGAAGTGCATATAGTTCAGATAAATGTTTTGTTTGTTTTCCCACCCACTGTGAGGCTCCACCAGACTAGGATTTTGAACATTAAAAAACGTTAGTGTTGTAAACAATGTTAAAGACATTGCTGGCTGCGTTCATTTTCAATGAAGCAAACTCTTTGCTATACAGAAAATATGTTCCAGTTCATCCCTCATGTATATCAGTTTATGAACAATAACAGATGGATACTCGGTATTACTGGAACGATTTTTGGGCAACAATTAAGCTTCTTTTTAAAGCTTAGCTATATTGCATCCAATAGATCCAATGCTTCTTTAATTTGGTATTCTTAGCCAGGCTGGCTGCTTTTTCATAGATTAGAATTTAGGGTGGATTAGGTAAAATCATCATTAAAAGCCTGTAAAATAACACCAACATCCATCTGGGAAGCTTTGTTATGTCCTTTTCTGATTCTAAATTTCTAAAACAAAGAAGTAATTTTGGTTGTATTATTAAAACTCAGTGCAGTTTTCCATTTGATAAATTTTTATTTCATTGTACATAGCCATGTAAACACAAGGCCTGTATAAGTGATTACACTGCACCGTGTTGCTGAAATCTTGCAGTTAAGACACCGACTAAACTAATTGATAATTTAAGTAAGCTAATGTATGTTAAAAGTACAAAAATTGTATTGCTTCATTACAGGCATTGACAGTTACAAAAATTAAACAGAATTATATCAGAGAAATGGAAAGAGAAATACAAACAATATAAACAAGTTTCTCAGTTATCACCCGTACAATAAAGATGTTCAGTCAGTACAGTCCCTAATTTTAATTGTTACTATGGTTAAAAAAAGTAGCCAATTTAGAAAATAATGTATTGATACGTACCGTAGTTGTTTTTGGAACTTACAGAACACAATCCAAAAATATGATTTAAAAAGGGGGTGGGATCCAGACACGTTTCCGTTAATACAATTACAGTGGAACCTCAGTTAACGAATGGCTCACATAACATAAAAATCGAATTACAAAAGGAAATCCATAGAAAATAGTGGCTCAGTTTATGGATTTTTTTCCAGAACGGATTAATTGGTTTGCAATGCATTCCTATGGGAATCCACATTTCAGTTAAAGTATATTGGTTTTGAATGCATTCCTATGGGAAATTCGGTTAAAGTAATTTTTGCTGTAAGAAACATCCTGGAGAATGCATTACAGTAATTACATTAACCGAGGTTCCACTGTATAGGGTATACTTGGACTTCACAATAAGCTGGGATTTCTTTAAAACTAGGCTTATTGTAAGGTAAAGGTAAAGATCGCCTTTGCTCAAAAGCCAGTTGTATCCAACTCTAGGGTTCAGTGCTCATCTCTGTTTATAGCCAAAGAGTCAGCGCTGCCTGTCTGCAGACGTTTCTGTGGACATACAGCAGGCATGACTAAACACTGGAGTGCACAGAACACTGTTTACTTTCCCACTGAAGTGGTATCTATTTATCTACTTGCAATTTCTTGCTTTTGAACTGCTAGGTTGGAAGAAGCTGGGACAGAGATAGGAGCTCATTCCATCATGTAGCACTCCCATCTCGAACTGCTGACCTTCCAGTAATCAAATTCAGCGTCTTAACCACTTGAGCCACCGCAGTCCCAGGCTTACTGTAGACAGGCCAAAATGCCAGCTCCCACTGCCTAATGGGTCATGCAGTAGGAGCAGCCAAACAACCCACAGATCTCTGGGGCATGGTTTACTTAGCATGATGCCAGAACCCAGCAGCAGTAGCAGGCTTACTGATTTTTCTCTCTCCTGACAAGCCAGAGAAATAAGCCATACATTCAATCTATGGCGATTTCACTGACTTGTCAGGATAGAGACAGGCCAGAAGGCTGACTATTGCCAGGCTTTAACATCATTCTAAATAATCTACAGCCCAATATTTGCTGAAAATGAGAGGTAGTAGGAGCCAAATAGGTTCAAAAAGCAGTTTGTTTAAAAAATATGCACATTTCTGAGCTTAGAATATAATTCCTGCAACAACAATAAAGTTTTTGAAAATGCATGAGGATTGTTTATAATTGTTATGCAATTGTACTAGCTATTAATGCCACATTTAGCTAAACTCCGGCTGTATTGTTTATGAAAGATATATTACAATATTCACTTATTGTAAGCCTCCTAAACAAAGAAAAATAAGGTGGAGTTGAAACTTAGTTTCTATTTGTTTCTTTACATTTTGTGAATTAGCTTAGGATCTAAACCAGATTTGGACTAATACTTCTATCCTGCAGTAGCCTCTACTCTGTTTCACTTTTTAGGACACAATCATCTGCAGTCTGACTGCAGGGAGAAAAGCAAGATAGGAAGAGACTTTGTTGTTTATTAAATTCACAGGGCACGATTCTATTGTCTTATATGAGCAATCTTTTAGGCTTTCTCCCTGCCCTCTCATGCCATATCTTACAGTGTCTATGAGATTGGTTGTGCAATTAGTTGCTTGATCAGTTATCCAAGAGATTTGCTGGAACAAGGAAACATTTATGTGATTGCCCTTTCACTCCAAGTATGATACTGGCCATATGATTTACATCCTGCATTAGGCAACTTGTCTTCTGTGAACTGTTAACATCCTTTTTTTTTTTTTAATCTTGATGTTAGCGTAAAAATGACCTCTCTCCTTTCTCTGGACACCAAAACAACAGTCTGCCAATTTACAGCAGACCTAACATCGCTGAGAGATGGAGGGGGCAAAAATTAGCTCTTAATATCGGCTCCACTGGCAGAGATTTTGAACAGAGGGCTTGGGAAGAAAACGAGGCTTAAGACGCGGTGAAGTAGAAAAAGTATTTATTTTCAGATCAAAGTGTGCACTCCTCAATCTAAAATAAGTCTATCCCATCCCAGAGCAAATGACCTAACCAGCAATAGATGGAAATTGCTGGTCTGGCCCCGACTGGACAAACCACAGGAACTTTTATACATTATTGGTGATAAAGAGAGGGGGTGGGGCTTTCTCTATCTAAGCATTTCATTCATGCAGGTATACAGTTATACATGAGCATCTAATACATCATAAATCTAAGGTAGATGAAAAAAGTTCAATCAAAGTTACAAACATCCTGAGCATTTGGTTGCATCCCCATCATTTGGTCATCCAGAGGTCAGAGAGGTCAAAATGCAAATTAAGGGATTGGACTAGTACAATTCTATTGGTACCCTAAATTCGGTTCTTCTATAGGTCAGTTCTAACTTAGACTACAACTACTGTATATACTCGAGTATAAGTCGAGTGTTTAGCCCTAAAAATGAGGTCCAAATAGAGGACTCGACTTATACTCGGGCCAATGACCATGAGGGTCCAAAACCAAAAACCATGCTGGATTGAGACGCACTGAGCGGCAACAAGATGGGGGAACTGGGAGCATCTCAAACCGGCGCAGAGAAAAATCCTTTACCAACAGAGAAGCCGATTGTATTACAAAGAGCTATGGAGAAAAAAGGAGTCATACACAAGTTTTCCCCTTCCAAACCAGAAGCAGTGGGGAAAATCCTTTCCCGTAGCAACACGTGGGAACAACAAAACAGATAAGGCAATCGTATTACAAAGAGCTACAGAGCTCTCTGCAACGCACGCATGTTCCCCTTCTAAATCAATGGAGAAAAATAAGGGGTTTTACATGCCGGTTCCTGCCTTGTCCCTGCTCCATGTGGCAGCCAAAATGGATGACAAAAGCCATGCTTGCTCACAGCGAGAGCAAGCGGCTAGGCTAGAGAGGTGATTCCTGCTTCAGTGCATTTGGCCTGTCTACCCACTTCCCCTGCAGCGCCACCACTGGTTGGGTGGTGCAAATTCGAACATACAATGAAAAAATGCACTACTACTGTAAACACTCAAAACCATACCCACATAAACATATAAATTAATTAATTTCCCCATATTTTCATGTATTTTAATTATTGAAATGGACTAGCAGCTGCTGCAATTTCCACCCCGACTTATATTTGGGTCAATCTATTTCTCTAGTTTTAGAGGTCCAAATTAGGTACCTCGACTTATATTCAGATCAACTTATACTTGAGTAGATACGGTAACTGAATTTTATTCGCTATTTTAAAGTTAACTTACCAGTCACCTTTAATGACTTCTTGGTACTCTCCTGCTGTGAGGAGGGAGGGGACAAGGAGTGGCAGAGGGTGAGCCCTTCCAGATGTCCCACTGGCAGCAATCTTCCCCATCCATCACTGGATGCAGGAAAGAAGATACCATTTTTATGGCTGTGAAAGCATCAGGCCTCTCTGAATTCCTCTGAACCAGCTTCAAAGAGTTCCAGTTTTCCCCTCTATGTGCCATCTGCCCCTCCATTGGAAACATCAGGACAATTTTTTCGATAGGGAAAATTGTTATGCGGGACACCATTTCCCCCAAAACCTAATTGTTATGCGATTTCGTTTATTTATTTATTTAGATTTATATCGCTGCCCACTCATCATGGCAACTCAGCGCAGCTTACAATCAGCAAAACAACACAGCACAAAAATAATTAATACATTTTTCTAAATCAATAATAGATTTCTCTCTCCCCTCTGGCTGTTGGTGGGTGCCCGGAGTATCTTGAAAAGTTGTGAGAATCATATAATTACTCTTAAACCATGGTTCAAACGTAGCTCCCCCTGGGCTTCTGCGATGTCAAATGGCAGTCAGGATCTTGGTCGCCACCTCCTTCCTGCTCTTGCCTGGGGGGGTGGGGGGCAGCGGCATGATGTTTCACTGACCTCCCCCTGGGCTTCTGCGATGTCAATGTCATTGCTATATGGGGAGATTGTTGTATGAGGTTTCACTGTATATCAGACTTCTAACCTACTCATAAGATGCCCCTACATTATATCTTCTAAATAAAACAAACTACGTGACAATCTAACAAAAGGTTCAAAAGATATTAAAAGAAATAGAGATACAATATTCTGATGCTTTGTAGAAACAAACCTAACTTATATTCTTTCCCTGCTGGGAAAAAGCACATGGCTAATGTTTACCTTGCATTCTCCTTAAGGCTAATATTCCCCTTTGTTTAATTATTCATTACTTATCCAGGCTAAGAATTGGCCTATTTGTTCCTAATTACCTTTTTGTAAATTCAATAGATGTGTATTTGAGACAGGGGAAATTTTAGTTTTGAATGTGGTTTTCTTTCCCTTATGGCATATCAGCGAACAATCAAAATAAAGCAGTTAGTCTTTAAAGTGCTACAGTGTTTTTTTATTTTATTTTGTTTGTTTTGTTTTCTGATATGCCTGAACCACAGACTAACACGGCTACTTTCCCTTATGGTGTATGTCAAAAAGAAAAATAACAAACCAACTTTATTGAATGAAATAAAATAAATGGTGAAACTGGAAATTATGGTTTACATCCTGCATTAGGCAACTTGTCTTCTGTGAACTGTCAACTTCCTTAATTTTTTTAATCTTGAGATCCAAGATAATGTAAATAAAACACACCATGTCATCAATTAAATGTTGATTTCCAGTCTAGAACAATCTTTTGTTTTTCAAAAGTGGGAGCTTTTTCTATTGAACTTGCCTGTAACAAAATAAATTTCCACTTCCTGATAAGACACTGGAATGGTTTGTGGTTTCCTATAGGACTCCTGTGTGGCCGGAGGGAAAAGGAAGAGAGGAGGAAGAAGCCGCGGGTCGGGTCGGGCGAGGGAAGGAGCACGCCGCCGACCCAGCGCCCCTTCGGCCATTGTCCCTGTGGCCGGAGGGAAAAGGAAGAGAGGAGGAAGAAGCCGTGGGTCGGGTCGGGCGAGGGAAGGAGCGTGTGCCGCCGACCCAGCGCCCCTTCGGCCACTGTCCCTGTGTCCGGAGAGAAAAGGAAGAGGGGAGGAAGAAGCCACGGGTTGGGTCGGGCGAGGGAAGGAGCGCGCCGCCGACCCAGCACCCCTTCGGCCATTGTCCCTGTGGCCGGAGGGGAAAGGAAGAGAGGAGGAAGAAGCCGCGGGTTGGGTCGGGCAAGGGAAGGAGCACGCCGCTGACCCAGCACCCCTTCGGCCATTGTCCCTGTGGCCGGAGGGAAAAGGAAGAGAGGAGGAAGAAGCCGCGGGTCGGGTCGGGCGAGGGAAGGAGCGCACCGCCGATCCAGCGCCCCTTCGGCCAATCCCCCTGGCCGGAGGGTAAAGAGAAAGAGAAGGAAGAAAAGCCGCGGGTGGGTGGCAAAAAAGACTCGCGCTACCAACCCAGTGCCGCAAAACCCAGAAACAAGTAGCTGCATGCATACGATAAGTAATTCAGTTACACTAATTTAGTTGACTTTAGAGACTTTACAAATAACTGACTCGCACAATACTTAACTTACAGTAGAGACCTTATATATTGGACTTCATAACAAGGATACTTAGAAACTACTGACTTATAACTTCATATAATAAATGCTAATTAGCTATTTTTAGTCTGATATTGTTTAAACTGTGATAATATGCATGATAATACTTTGTTTTAAACTGTGATAACATGTATGATGAGAGGATACTGGCGTAGAAACCAGCAAACCAACGTCAGGAATTTTGCCAAGAGAACCCTATGGACCAAAACAAAAGGCAAAACAAATGGTGCAATTTAGATGTAATAGGATGCTTAGCACAGCAGATCAAAAGAAGGGGAGGGACAGGAAAGGGGGAGGAGAAATACAGTGTTGCAAGGAACAATACTGTAGGGACATGGAATGTGAGGTCTATGAATCAAGGAAAACTGGAAGTGGTAAAAAAGGAAATGGAAAGAATAAGCATTGACATCTTGGGAATCAGCGAGTTAAAATGGTCAGGGATGGGTGAATTCAGCTCTGGAAACCATCATATCTACTACTGTGGACAAGAAAACCTCAGAAAAAACGGAGTAGCCATAATTGTCAATAAAAGGGTGAGAAAAGCAGTAATGGGATATAATCTCAAAAATGATAGAATGATGTCAGTCAGAATACAAGGCAAGCCATTCAATATCACTGTAATCCAAGTATACGCACCAACCACTAGTGCAGATGAAGCCACAATTGACCAGTTCTATGAAGACTTAGAACACCTCATAGAACAGACACCAAGAAATGATTTACACATTATCATAGGAGACTGGAATGCCAAAGTAGGAAATCAAAAAGTAAATGGAATAACAGGCAAGTTTGGTCTTGGAACACAGAATGAAGCAAGCCAAAGACTGATAGAGTTCTGCCAAGATAACACACTGGTCATAGCAAACACTCTCTTCCAGCAACACAAGAGGAGACTTTACACATGGACATCACCAGATGGCCAACATCAAAACCAGATTGATTACATACTCTGCAGTCAACGATGGAGAACTTCCATACAGTCAGCAAAAACAAGACCAGGAACAGATTGTGGCTCAGATCACAACCTACTGATTGCAAAATTCAGACTTAGACTAAAGAAAATAGGAAAAACAATTAGGCCAGAAAGATATGACCTAGAAAACATTCCTTGGGAATACACAGTGGAGGTGTGGAACAGATTTAATGGCTTGGATCAGATAGACAGAGTGCCAGAAGAATTATGGACAGAGATGTGGGACATCATGCAGGAGGAAACAAGGAAAACCATACCAAAAGAAAAGGAACGTAAGAAAGCTAAGTGGTTGTCCGAGGAGGCTCTAAAAATAGCAGAGGACAGAAGGAATGCAAAATGCCAAGGAGAAAGGAAAAAATACAGTCACTTAAATACAGAATTTCAAAGAAAAGCAAGGAGAGATAAGGAAACCTACCTGAACGAACAGTGCAAAGAAATAGAGGAAAACAATATCAGGGGTAGGACTAGACATCTTTTTAAAAAAATTGGGGAACTCAAGGGAACATTTAAAGCAAAAATGACCATGATAAAAGACAAAGATGGCAAGGAGTTAGCAGATGCAGAAGAGATTAAGAAAAGATGGAAAGAGTACACAGAGGAACTCTACAAAAAGGACCTCAACACCCCTGATAATCACAATGATGAGAACATGGAACATGAGCCAGACATTCTAGAGAGTGAAGTCAGAAAGGCCCTAAAAAACTGCAAACAACAAAGCCAGTTGAGTTGATGGTATCAAAGTTGAACTTTTCAAAGCCCTACAAGATGATGGAATCAAATTATTGCATTCTATATGCCAACAGATTTGGAAAACAAAACAATGGCCACAGGATTGGAAAAGATCTGTATACGTTCCACTCCCCAAAAAGGGTAATGCCAAAGAATGTTCAAATTATCGAACAATTGCGCTCATCCCTCACTCTAGCAAGGTGATGCTCAAGATAATACAGGATAGACTGCAACAGTATGTGGAGAGAGAATTACCAGAAGTGCAGGCGGGTTTCAGAAGAGGCAGGGGGACTAGAGACCACATCGGCAACATCAGATGGATCATGGAAAAAACAAAGGAATATCAGAAACAAGTCTACTTCTGTTTCATTGATTACACTAAGGCTTTTGACTGTGTCGACCACAACAAAATGTGGCAAGTAATTAAAGAGATGGGAATACCGGAACACCTTATAGGCCTCATGAGAAATCTGTACATGAATCAAGAGGCAACAGTTAGGACAGAAAATGGAATGACTGAGTGGTTTGGAATAGGAAAAGGAGTAAGACAAGGCTGCATTTTGTCACCCTGCTTATTCAACTTATACACAGAACACATAATGCGCAATGCAGGGATGGAGGAATCACAATTTGGGATCAAAATTGCTGGAAGAAACATCAACAATTTGAGATATGCAGATGATACCACCCTAATGGCAGAAAGTGAGGAGGACCTAAAGAAGCTCCTGATTAGGTTGAAAGAAGAAAGTGAAAAAGCTGGCTTGAGACTCAATATCAAGAAAACCAAGATCATGGCAACAGGCCCTATCAGTCCCTGGAAAATAGATGGGGAAGAAGTAGAAGCAGTGACAGATTTTACTTTCCTAGGATCAAAGCTCACTGCAGATGGTGATTGCAGCCATGAAATAAAAAGGCGACTGATTCTTGGGAGGCAAGCGATGAGAAACCTGGGGAACATAGTGAAAAGCAGAGACATCACATTGAAAACAAAAATTTGCATAGTCAAAGCAATGGTATTCCCTGTGGCAATGTATGGTTGTGAGAGCTGGACCATTAGGAAAACTGAGCGCAGAAGAATAGACGCCTTTGAGATGTGGTGTTGGAGGAGAGTTTTGAGAGTCCCTTGGACAGCGAGGAGAACAAATGGATCAATCTTCGAAGAAATCACCCCTGACTGCTCCTTAGAAGGTCAAATAATAAAGATGAAGCTAAAGTACTTTGGACATCAAATGAGAAGAGAGGATTCACTTGAGAAAGCTTTGATGCTTGGAAGGGTCGAGGGCAAAAGAAGAAGGGGACGGCCCAAGATGAGATGGCTAGATGGTATTGTGGAGACAATGGGCACAGAACTGAGCAAGTTGAGGGGGATGGTGGAGGACAGGAGTGCCTGGCGGACAGTGGTCCATGGGGTCGCAGAGGATCGGAATCGACTGTGCGACTGAACAACAACAAAATAGGACTCCTGTCTACTTGAACCTAAGAAATCCTTTCAGTCTCTGCCTCATTTCAGTAGAGTGAAAGAAGAAATTAATAAACTATGAATTCCCCTACTCATGTTGTTAAATACTATGAACCATGTCTGCCGAAAGTAGATTTACAGTACAGTGCAGCCAAGTGCAAAATCTTGTAAATTTTTATCTGGAAAATTGTTGGCACATATATTTGCTTGTATCTACCGAAATTAATGGAAAGTCAAAGTGCTTACTGGGCCGGTCCTGAACATTTTGTTTTTCGAGTAGAATATCAAATAGCACTTCACACTCCTCACATCAAAAGGCATAGGTAGAGGACTCAAAATGGGTCGAATTAATTAGACACCCAAAGCAAAAAATCCCATAAATGCTGTTTCCCTTCCTAGGAATACGAATACAACAATAATAAATTGCATAATTAACAAATTACTGGCCTTTCATACTACAGGTATCTGAAATCAGCAACCGGAAGCAAATCCCTCAATCTTTGGATATATAAAGCCTTTTAATTTTAGATACAGTAATACCTTGGATAACAATTACATCAGATAACGTTAAAATGGGATAATGATGCAAAATTTTGACAAAAAAATTACATCAGATAACGATGTTTTAGTGTTATCTGAGGTAATCGTAGTAGCAGTGTGGCTAAGAAGCCGAATGAATGCTCCCCATTTGGCTTCCCAGCCATGCCACTGCTGTGCCTGTAGCAGCAGCATGGCTGGGACGTTGACAAGGGACTCCCTGTTCTGCTTCCCAGCCACGTCGCTGCTGCGCTGCCATCGGCGCTTGGGTTGGGGGCAGGAACAGGTGCGCACACCAGTTCTCCCCAAACCAAGTGCCTACGTGATCGCAGCACGCAACTGGCACTTGGGGGGACTGGCACGTGCACCCATTCCTCCCCACAACCCATTCACCAATCGATCGCAGCATGCAATCGGCGCTTGGGGGGGACCAGCATGCATGCCCGTTCCTCCCCACAACCCAAGCGCCAATCGATCGCAGCGCACGATTGGCACTTGGGTTGGGAGGGACCGGCTCAAGCACCCGTTCCTCCCCACAACCCTGGCCCCGATTGCAGCCTGTGATTGCTGGCTGGGTTGGGGGGGAGAACCTTTCTCTCTCCAGACCCTGGGCCTCGCCTGCGCTGTCAGGGTCCCAGGCACATGGCTGCACCACTTTCTAGCCCAGCTAAATCCCTGAAGGTAGAACTTTCCTACCTGGGGGGGGGGGAGCCGGGGGTGGCGGCGGCAAGGTTGACCTGGGCCCCTGGGCACCTAAACCTGCCCTACGCCACTGGTCTGTCTGTCTATGGCTTCAGTCTGCAAAACAATCAAGTAGGGGCAAATTCAACTGAATACAATACAGCTTATATAGTATACATAAGAATGCCTTGTAAATGCAGTATTCAGAACTTGTAAGGGGCAATGTTTCTCCCACATGTTTGTTTGTTTATTTCACTGGCATATTTTTAGAAAACATTTCAGCAAAAAGTTATCATAAATGGTATGTGGACATGTTTCTCTAAAGTTGTATTTAATCTCAGCATAGAACAGGATAGACCTACTACAACCTTCAAAGACTCCCATACTTTTCACCTGATCACCTGTGCAGGTTTTGGTTGTCTTGAAGCTTTTCTGAAACACCTATTCTTTCAGAGACCCACTTCAAGACCAGATGGGAGGACAGAAAAGAGAACAGCCAGGCCAGGACACAGGGTTGCTCATGCCGTCACTCAGTTCTTTTTATAGAGCGCTGGTGGCACAGTGGTTAAACTGCTGTACTGCAGCCAACATTAGTGATGTTGTGAGTTCGATCCTGAGCAGGGCTCAAGGTTGACCCAGCCTTCCAAGGTCGGTAAAATGACATTCAACAGGTGGCATAGTGAAACATCATGGCCACTAGTATATAGGTTAAAATGTCAGAAAATTGTACATTAAGCCACATGTTATAGTGGTAAAGAAATGAAATTAATCAGTTACAAAAGACCTTGAATCATCTTAAGACTGATACATTTGTTCTAACATGAGCTTTTGAGAGCTGCAGCCACTTCAGTGAGTTTTTTTCAGTAACCACGAGGTGGCCCTATAATGCCTTGAACAACAATTGTGGGAGGCATTCTAAAAAAGAAGATATAATAGCAGGATGCTTTAGAAATGGCAGGGAGAGATGGAATTAGAAATATTTTAGGTTATCTTCTAAATTTGGATCCATAGATAATAATTAAAAACATTGAATTATTTTCTTTTCTTTTTTTCATTATGTATAGAAAGTTTTCAGAAGAGCTGCTGCATTAAGTCTGTTGCAACAAAAAAAATCAGCTTTTACACATGAAGAAGTGGGCCTCAGACCTTAAAAGCTTCTGCCAATTAAAAGGTGTTGCTATTAAAATGCCACAAAGCTCTTTGTTTAACACAGAAAAGAATTTTCCAAACTACTGTTATCAAACCACAGGCATTTTCTCAAACAAAACTTCATCACGTTTTTAAATGAAAGCAAAAATGTTTAAGGTAAAGGTCACCTTTGCTTGAAAGCCAGTACAGTTGTACCTCGCTTAAAGAGCATTATTCGTTCCACAGGATTGCTCTTTAAGCGGGTTTGCTCTTTAAGCGAAACACCATTGTAAGTGACCAATTGTGGGAGGGATTATGAACCGTGATTTATTTGTTAAGCGAGTTTATGGTGGGTTTTATTTGTTAAGCGAAGCGAACACTCAGAGAAAATTCTGCTCTTTAAGCGAGTTACTCTTTAAGCGAGGTGCTCTTTATGCGAGGTTTGACTGTATTATCTGACTCTAGGGTTCAGTGATCATCTTTGTTTATAGCTGAAGAGTCAGTGCTAGTTGCATTTGCTGACGTTTTTGTGGACATGTGACAGGCATACCTAGACACCGGAATGCATGGAATGCTACTTACCTTCCTACCAAAGGGGTACCTATCTATCTACTTGCAATTTCTCGCTTTTGAACTGCAAGGTTGGCAGAAGCTGAGACAGAGATGGAAGCTCATTCTGTCATGCAGTTCTCAAGTCTCAAACTGCTGACCGGCCACCTTCCAGCCAGCATTTTAACCATTTGAGCCACTGCAGTCCCCAATAATGTTTAAACCAATGTTTACATATAAATAACTGCTCTGGATTCTTTCTTATTTACACATTTCCTTTGTACCCTTCCTCACTTTATACATACTTTTCATTCTTCCATTTTTATGTATTCTTTATTACCTTACCTGTGAGTAGATATGTCATATTTTATATATTACCATATCTAGATGAGCTTCTTCAGTTTAAAGCAGTTCATATACGGAGTATACTATGCATGTTATTATTGGACAGACTCTTGTTCCACCTGATGCTGTTCTGGCTGATAGCCTTTGAAGTTTCCCAGCTGTAGATAATCTCTTGAGAAAAGAAAACTCAGGCCAAATACCAAAGGCCTGTGGATCAGCTAATTGCTAATTAGAAGAAATTGATTTTATCTGGAAAGAAATAAAAACCATAAATTATTTTGAGAAAAGTTATCCTATTCTAGAAAATTCAAGGAGTTTCAGATTATGGTTGGTGGAAAATTTTTGGAGGTGGATGATGGGTATAAATCTCAGTGGGAAAGGAAAATTGTTTCAGCTTACCTTTGCTGTTGAGAGTTATGCTCTGATGTTGTCATGCTTGAGTTCTGCCTAGCAGCTAGACAGCTCCTGAAACTATGCTACAGTATAAGTAATATTTTAGGATTAGCTTTTATTGGGGATTTGTTTTCAAAGTGCTCCCTTCTATTTCATGTAGAATGGATGTGCTTTATTCCCTGAAATGTTGAACTTTTTGAAATTATACTCAGTCTTTTTGGAACATTTGCACCATCTTTAAATAAAAATAAAACTTTCAACCTGGTTTAGTTCCTTGTGGAAAGTGAGGCTTTCTGTGGTACTGTTTTCAATCCTTGGACTTTGCTATGCAAAAAGTAATTTGCTTTGTGGATGTTGGGTCTCTGCGCTACCTTGCAAGTTTGGCATGCAAGTCAAAAGTGTGAAACGTTGTTATTTCATTGAGTTTCCCTGAAGCACTAAGGCTCAGTCTGGAAGCTCACAGTCTGGAAGCTCACAGCATTGTCTGGTTTGTGACTGAATTGAAGATTTGAGGAACATGAAATGACATTTCATGTGGGGGGGGAGGGTCAGGGGGGTGGATGGCCCCGGGTGGCGCTTTTCAGGAGGTGGCAAAATGTCCCCACCACTTTGGCCTCCCTCTGCCTGGGCTTAGAGAGCCGGACTTCCCAGGCAGAAGGCAGCCCTTTTGCAGCGCTGGCGGCCAGGCTGCCCCCTCTTTGCCTCCCGCCAGCCGTGGTTGCCCTTGCTCTGCTGCCTCCTCCTCCTGATGGGCGCCAACCAGGACTTTGCGTAAGCCAGAGCAGTGAGCCAGGCAATGGGTGGGAAGGCGGCTTTGCCCAAGCCAACCCAGGAACGCAGGCAGGCAGTAGGTAGGCAGACCCGGCTTGGGGGCCATCATGTTGAAGGCCGCCCTGGGCATGGCAGCAGGGCAGGAAGGGCAGTGGCGGGGGGAGCAGGGCTCCGATTGTCTCTGCATCCTCCTCCCCTTGCCGCTGCGCCCCACTGCGCGCCTTGTCCTGGCCGTGTCCCTGGTGCTGGAGGTGTAGCACGCACCTGGGCTTGGCCTCACTTGCTCACCCCCGCCCGCCCGCCCAGCTGGCCATCAGGGGCTCTGCCTGCCCTGGGTCAAGCCCAGGGGCCTTGGCACAGGCAGCAAGGGGTTAACTGGGTCCCGCAGGGCCCCCGATGAGCCTAGATGGAGGAGGAGATGAGTTTGTTCTTTGCCTCGGGGAGCTGAAGCCAGCGCAACACCACTGAAGAAACCACATTGACATAAAAACTTCTGAGAGTGGTGTGGGTAGCACAGGTTGGATTATTAGATGCTGCAGGCCAGATCCGGCCCATGGGATGTAATTTGGGCACCCCTGCATCAGTGATTATTGCTCACAGTTACTTGACTAGCAGTTTGAAAGCAAGAAATTACAGTTGTAGTAGTAGTAGTTGTTGTTGTTCGATTTATATGCCACTCCATTCCCAAGTGACTCTGGGCTGCTAACAAAGATATTGTACAAAATACCGGTATACAATAACAAAGAAACAATATACTGTATCACAATTACAAGATATCACATCACACACACACACACAAACATTTCAAAACATCCCCAATCACAGTTACAAAATATCAGGTCATCATAAAAACACTTCAAAAATAATACAGAAAACCTCCAAAACTCAACCTCGCCCACTATGTTCATTTCCCTCCAGGCAGAGCTGGAAACGGCCAAGCCTTGGAGGCTCCTTTTCAACCCAGCCCGGGGGGGGGGGGGGCTGGGTCAGAGGCACCTAGATAAAAAGGTAACATTTGACGGGAAAGGTAACAACATTCCGTGTGATCCAGTGTCTAGTCATGCCTGCCACATGACCACGGAAACATCTGCAGAGGCAGACATCACTGGCTCTTTGGCTGTAAACGGAGATGAGCACTGCACTATAGAGTCAGATATGAGTGGCTTTCAAGCAAGGGCGACCTTTACCTAGTTAAGGATAGACTTCAAGTGTTTAGTTTCTGAACAGCTTTAGGTATCTGACTGCGGAGCCAGCAGTTGGGAGTGGAGTTCCCCATTGTGCTTCCAGGGACCTCTAGGGAGAAGAAACAGCATATGTAGTCATGAACAATTTGCCCTGTACCAGGGTGCCCCAAGAAGAAGAAAACTGTAAACCACTTCTGTGAATTCTCTACTTAGAAAACCTTGAAAAGGGTCACCATAAGTCAGAACTGATTTGATGGCACACAGTTATCTTTAATTTTTTTCAATATCAAAACTTTGTCCACAGATATGCCTTTGTATTAGTTCAAATCCAATTGCAACTTTTATCCTTTCAAATTGCCTTTTCTTGTTTTGCTTTTCTCTTTTAATCAATTTACCAATATCCTTTCAGACAGTGGTGGGCTCCAAAAATGTTACTACCATACTGTGGGCGGGGTATGGTGGGAGTGGCCAGGAGGAAAGCCCTGTGTTGCACCCAAATTAGGACGACTTTGTTTCAAAACTTGAATGGGTGGAGCCAGCCAGAATTTCTGCTACTGAATCTGCCAAACTGGTGTGAACCTGCTGATGCCCACCACTGCTTTCAGAATGGTTTCAGAATTTTTAGAGAGAGTGATTTTGTCTCCTAAATCCAGTCTGACCTTCAATCAGCTACTGAGATGGTTTTTGAAAGAGAGAGAGAGAGAGTTGATTTGTTTTTGAGTTTCCTTTCACAAAATGTAGTTTGGTTTTTGCGTTAATCTCTGTGGAGTATCTCTAACCAGGCCAGCTGAGGTGCTAGGAGGAAAAACAAGTGATGTAGTCCAATCCTGTAGCTTTCTCCCCACAACTCCTGATCTTCGCATACTGGGATAAGCAAATAGTGCCAAGGCTGACAGTCTACAGAGGAAGGAGTTGAAACTGCAGTATCACGACATGAGTGGAGACAAATGTTGGCAGGACCTAATGGCAAAAATAATAAAAGTCTCTTGCAGGCACAGAACATTTATAGGACAGATGATGGGTCTGGAACAGATCATATGGAAGATTAGGACCTAAAGCAGGAGATAGGTTAGAAGAGGGCAGGAAGCAGATATTGTATAATGATATATATTTTGAGATGTCAGCTGCATCTGGAAATAAAAACCTGGGTCACCAACACTAAAGAATAATTATAGAGAAGATATAAATATGACAAATGGCTATTTTGCTGAGTATTTGAACTACTGTTGTTCCAGTGTGACAGTTATTATCTTCTCTATGGCAATTTGAAACTTTAAAAAAATATTATGAACAGTTGAGTTGACAGGAAGGTAGCCTCCCAGCCTGGATCCTCTTCATTTTATATAGTGATCAGCTGAATTCAGAAGGCTGGTATGCTTGTCTTCAGAGCAATGATTGGTCACTGGCTCTAATTATTTTACATAGGTCTTTAAAGGCACTGGGAAAAAGAAGAATGATCACCTCAAGAGAAGCACTTTAGAAGAGAACAGAATTAAGGCTTTTATTAAACCATTAAAATATCACAAAGATGCAAACTTTCTAGCTCTGGAAGAGTAAAAAAAAAGACAAGCACTGAAATTTTGTAAGGAATTGCAATTAGAGTAGGCTCATTAAATCAACAGAATTTACATAGGGTGTTCACTTGCCAAATCCTTTAGTTGTAGCTCATTACTGGATTTCAGCCAATGATATCTGCATTTCCTGGGGTAAAAACCTTTGTCTGGGAGATTCTCTGCCTCTCCTTCACCTCCCTAACCTGATGAAGAGTTCTACAGGTCTTGAAAGCTAGTCTGTTTGTAAGATGTTCATGGTCTGATAAAGGCAACACCCACTATTGGTCTGAGGTTTTGCCCAAGTGCCAAATAGCTTTTTTCTTTGTTGTTTCACAGAGTAAGGGAAGATAAAAGAATGTTACTAAAGCCCAGTTATTAGTAAAAGGGAAATCATTTGAATGAGGCTTAGAGATGTGTGGACCTCCAGATGTTAAGATTCTACTCTGCAAGTGGATTGCCCATTCAAGAAAACATCCACCAGTCAGAGGAAACACTACTCTTCTTGGACAGTTTCTTGGCATCCATTCAAAGTGTTTGGAAGAGTTACATTCACAACAGGATGTTGAATCAGAACTACTGAACACAAGGCCTATACTGTAGCTCAACTACAGCTTAGTTGAGCCCTCAATCTATGTGATTGTTCAAATTTCCACTCCAAGAATTATTTTTCTGAGGTAAAAATTTCATAAACATACAGAAAGCTGTACTAGATTCAGATGGAGGAGTGAAAATTGGTGGAAGAAACATGAATAATTTAAGATATGCAGATGACACCATTTTAATGGCAGAAAACAGCAAAGGGTTTTAATGACTTTTAATGAAAGTGAAGGAAGAAAGTGCCAAGACAGGATTGCAGGTGAATGTTAACAAAAATCATGACTACAGAAGAACTACACACCTTTAAAGTTGACAATGAAGAAATTGAGATAGTGAAAGATAGTGTATACCTTGGTTCAATCATCAATCCATATGGGGACCACAACCAAGAAAACAAGAATACTGAGACTTGGAAGGGCAACAATGAAGGAATCAGAAAAGATCATCAAGTGTAAGGGCGGAGTTTGTTTGTTTGTTTGTTTGTTTTTTTGAATAGTAGCCATATTAGTCTGTGTTTCAAACATATCAGAGAGTAATGCAAGACCAGGATAACTCACACTATTGTGTTCCTGATCACTATGTATGGATGTTAAAGCTTGACAGTAAAGGAAAAAATTGATTCATTTGAAATATGTTATTGGAGGAGAACTCTTCAAATACCCTGGACTGCAAAAAAATAAAATAAAAAATCACACACACACAAATAAGTTAGTCCTAAGGCGAATGAAGTCTGAATTGTCTCTGAAGACAAAAAGGGACACTGTTTTACTTCAGGTACATTATGAGAAACCATGATTCTTTGACAGATGCCAGCATGAGAAGGTGAAGAAAATAGATTTAGATGATAAAGATATCAGAATTATCACCAACCTTTATTGGAATCAGACAGCTCAAGTCAGAGTTGAAGAGCAGCTGATGGAGAAGGTTCAGATTCTCAGATGTGTGTGACAAGGCTGTGTGTTGCCCCCAACACTGTTTACTATATATTCGGAGAGTATTTTTTTTCAGAAGCATTATCAGATTTAAACATTGGCATTAAAATTACTGTAATGGGGAATACCTGAATAACATCTGATATACTGATGACACGGTGTTGTTGGCCACAAACATTGCAGATCTTCAGTTGATGGTGGATCGAGTTAGAACTTCAAGTGCAGAATATGGTTTGGATCTCAACACCAAGATGACGAAATGCAGTACGGTAAAACCTCGAGTTACGAACTCAGTTCCTGGGCCTTGTTCGTAAACCGAATCTGTTCATAACTCGAGGCATTTCCATTCAGATAAAGCAAAAGCCCCACCCAACCCTCCAACAATCAAAACAGGCCACCCCCACCCTCCAAAAATCAATCAAACCACCCAATGCAGCAGCACTGAAAGGAAAACATACATAAGCAAAAATGCTGTTCCTTACCTCAAAGAAGCTTTGAAAATGGACAGAAAACTCAGAAAACTCAAACAATAAACTGCAACTGGCAGCCATTTTGGTGCTGAAACTCCAGACAAAGAACTCCTCTCTAAGCACTCTACTGCCACCTAGAGGGCTCTGAAATATAAAATATTAAAAAATAATATTATAAAATTATAAAATAAAATATAAACCCATGGGGGAAATGGCATTTTTTGCTTCACTGGAGGCAACACAGAGGGGGGGGGGGATCCATTCGTAAATTGGGGCATTTTTGTAACTCGAGGAATGATTTCAGTGCAGAACCAATTCGTAAGTCGAATTATTCATAAGTAGAGGCATTCGTAAGTAGGGGTTTTACTGTATCTGGTTATAATCTGAACACCAACTCAACAAGGCAAGCTAATGGCAGAAACACAAGAAATTGAAAGAGTTTATAAAATTATCTATTTGGGGAGTATGTTAAATGAAAATTGGGATCCCAAGGTAGAGATTAAAATATGAATAGAAAAAACAAGATCTACCTTCCTAAAAATGTGACACTTGTTATGCAGTAGAGATCTAACTCTTGCTACGAAGATCAAAATTGTGAGATAGTACATATTTCCAGTGTTGCAATATGGAGTTGAAGCTTGGACATTGACTAAAGCATCTCAAAAGAGAATCAAAGCTTTTGAAATGTGGATCTACAGACGGCTGCTAAGGATATCATGTAGAAGTGTGTCTAATGTCTAATGTAGAAGTGTAGTGCCAGATGGCTAAAGAACAGGAACTGTTTAAGACCATTAAACAAAGAAAGCTCCAATACCTTGGGCATATCATAAGGAACAACATGAAATATAGACTACTCCAACTCCAACTATGCAAGAGAAGATCACTGGGAAGAGAGGCCATGGACATAGATGGATTTTGTGGCCAAAGAACCTGAGAGGCTGGTGTAGCATGTCCTTGGAACAACTGTTCCAAGGAGTTAAGACCAGAAAGACTATCACCATGATGATAGTCAATATCTGGAATGGATATGGCACCTAAAGAAGAAGAATGATTCTTTGGAAAGGACAATACTGCTGGCAAAGGTGGAAGGTAAAAGGACAAGAGGAAAGCCAAACAGGAGACTGATTGACTCCATGAGGGAAGCCATAGGCTTGTGTTTGTAAGAACTGAGGTAGGCTGTTAAGGACATGACGGGCTGGATTTCTCTCATTCTCATAGGGTCCCCATGAGTCAACTTGATGGCATGTAACAAAAACAAACATCTAACTCTTATTTCAAAATTCAGTGTGATCCAATAACCTGATGTGTGGTTATAAAAATGCAGGACCTCCAGCAGTTACAGTTTCATTCAAATGCCTATACATACTGGTATATGTTATGGATGTGCTTCAGATTTGGTGCTGATTCAAACAGATTGAGGAGATGTCTGAGTAGAAATAGAATTCTTCCCAACAGGACTGCATCTGAACATTTCTGAGTATTCTTTAGCAAGTTAGGTTCAGAAGGACACCAAACTGATGGGTGGGTTTCCTGACATGGAACTCTGGCTGGAGAGTAAGTTTGACTCTTGTTTCCCTGCTGCTAATAAACATTTGGGACCTTGGGAAACGGAAAGAGCATCCCCAAAAGCCAAAATGTAACCAATGACTTTCCTAGCATATAGATAAAATATTTGCAAAGACTTAAAATGCAATACAAGCTATTTTATTAAAAAAAAGTCCCAGTGTGTCCAATGCAGCTGACTTTCAAGTGAGTGTGGATGAGATTGATTGTAAAGCTGCAATCTACAACTATGGATAGCACAGTTTTAAAAAGAGATGCACCACCTTCAAATGGTGAAAGATATCTGTCTTTGCTCATGATTTTCTTCACTTATAGATCCCACATTTAGCATGCTGTGTTTTGTGGTTGATTAAGGAAAGGTAGATTGAGGTATGCATCTGGTGAACTATTGTCAGGCTAGCAAGTCAATCAGAGGGAGAAATTTTTCCTGTAACATCCGTTCTGATCCTTTTAGTGGCATATTAACAAGAGTTTTGTGGGAGGCATGGAAGGAGCCACCTCAAAGAATGTGAGGGCTGTGTACACATTTGGAAACCCCCTGGGCAATGACAGCAACATTTCAGCTGATCCTTCTGCTTCAGAAGTACCGTTGGATTACGAAAGTGGAAAGAGATTTTGTAAGAAGTTCATCAAAACAATACTGCAGAGATGGGGTTCTTCTTCTGTGTCTAGTCCAGACATGAAACTGCCAAAATGAAGCCACCTCTTAGTGAGTTCATTCTGCAATTCTTTTCGCCTGACCTAGTGTGAGAAAGATTAGCCAGCAACATAAGGTTGCTGTTACTGGAGTACACCCAATTGTGGTTCAAAAATACCACAGACTTTTAGAAGGCTCTTTCTGTGTACCCCCTAGAAATGGGATGGGGCAGGAGGATCCAGGCATTGCACAGGGCCTTGCACAGGTGATTTTGCATATCTTAAAAATAGATGTTCTGTGGACTGGTTGTGTCCCTGCGGGACAGATGATGCATTAAGTTAAAGTCCTCTTAAAGGCCACCCACTCAGGGAATTTTAAAAGTACACCTCATGGCCTGAAATGTATGGCTGCTTTTACGATTCACCAGATTGAGATAGGGGGCCACAGTGGTTTAGTGGTTAAGACACTGAGCTTGGCAACCCAGAAGGTTGGCAGGTCAGTGGTTTGACATCTGAGTGCTGCCTGATGGAGCAAGCTCCCATCATCTGTCCCAGCTCCTGCCAACTTAGCAGTTCAAAAGCAAAAAAATTGAAGCAGATAAATAGCAGAAGCGTAGCGTGCCTTGGCGGGGCCCCGTATAAAAATTTGTTTGGGGGCCCTTAGGAAGGGTAAAGATTTCTCACAACAGAAAAAAAATGCATAAAATTAAAAGAAATATTTATTCATCATAATTAAAATTTGGGAAGTTTTTATTAATTTTTTCTTATGCACGTTGGGGGCCCCCGTGGCCCGGGCCCCCCGTATAATTGATACGGCAGATACGGTGGTAGCTACACCCCTGATAAATAGGTACCACTTCGGCAGGAAAGGTAAGTGTTCATTGTGTCCTGGTGTCTAGTCTTGCCTGCCACATGACCACAGAAATGTCTGCAGATACAGACAGTGCTAGCTCTTTGGCTGTAAATGAGCACAGACCCTGTAGAGCGAGAGTTCTCAACCTTAAGCCGGGGGCTGGGTCATGCTTCCTTAGACAACATCAGGGGCCTGAAGGCCATTTTTGCCCTTTCCCCACCACATGGCACTTCTTGGTGTGGTGGAGGCGGTGCCCCCCCCCCCACATGAAATGGTGCTGTGGGCTGCATCTGGCCCACAGGTTGAGAATCCCTGCCATGGAGCCAGACACGAATGACTTTTGAGCAAGGGAGACCTTGACCTAGATTGAGACAGCATCTCATACAAATGCCACAAAGTCCTGCCGTGCGGTGGCGAGTCCACCGCCCTCCCAAGGTGTCCAGCATACCCCTGGTTGGACCTGCCCTCCTCCATCCCACAGGATGGCTCCGCACGGTCTCTGGGACTGACAAGGGGTGGCGGTGTGTGTGTGTTGTGTGTGTGGCGTGGGGGAGACAAGAGGAAATGGTAGGAAGGAGGGGAGCGCATCCTGCCGAGGCGGGATTAGTCATGTGCTGTCCTGCGGATAATGCTGTCGCGGTGCCAGAGACAACTCGCACATCCCAGGGGCGGGGTGGGAGTTGGGAGCGTGGTGGCTCCGTCCCTCTCCCTCTGACGGAGGCTGGGGCCGGCGGGAAGAGCAACGTGAGCCCCGCCGAGGCCAGACGCCGAGGCAGACTGACGGCTGAGGGACTGAGTCCCTCGCCTCACGGGGCCGCCGCTCCCTCAGCGCTGCTTGCCACCCCCGCCGCCGCCCGCCTTTTCCCGCCTCCTCCTTCGCCCGCCGCTGCCTCTCTCAGGTAGACAAGGCAGATGGCGAGGGGCGAGAGGACGCGCGAGGCAGCGGCGGCGGCCTGGCGGTGGTGGCCCGCCTGGCTGCTCTGGCTGGCCGTCGCCTCTTCTTCCCCCCGGCGAGTGGTCGGCAGAGAAGGGAGAGCAGACTGGACTCAGGAGAAGGTGCGTTGCTGGCCTCCTTTTGCCTGCCCTGCTTTGCTGGCCATTTCCCGCCTTCTGGGGGGTTAGCTTGTATGGGAGGGAAATGACAGGGTGGGAGGCAATTGGCCTGGGATGGATCAGGGGCTGCTCAGTCCAGGGTTTTGAAGACATCAGGGTCATAATCACTTTCTCCTTTTTTTAACCAAGAATGAGTGGTGGTGAGGAATGGTCATTTTCCAGGCATGTAGAGCAGGCAGGGCTGGAGCCAGAATTCTAGATTTGGGGGGGGGGGGATTTTTTCAGGAGGGAAAAGGCAGACACACTCACATATATAACATGTCACATATATAGGTCACACTCACATATATAACATTGGCACCATGGGGTGGTGTGGAAGGGGGGAGCTGTTAGCTCAGGAGGGTTTCTGGCCCCCTGGCTACTGCCCTGAGAGCAGGGATGCCCAAACTTTGCAGGCTGTGGGCCAGTCACGTGGGTCAAGCGGCCAGTCGTGTGGTTTAGCAGGCCGGTCATGTGGTTCCTCCCACCAGAAGTAGAAGTAAAATGTGCCTTGCAATCTGTTTTGCAACAGGATGAGATGGATTTTTTTAGGCTGCCATTTCCTCTGCTTAAACTAGGGGTGCCCAAACTATGACCCATGGGCCAGATCTGGTCCCCCCCCCCATGCCAATTCATCTGGCCAACACCACCCTTGTCGCTCCTAGAAGTGGAAGTAAAATGTGCCTGTACGGGGTAGTGTGGGGCGGATGAATTATGGGCCGTAGTTTGGGCACCCCAGTGTAGAGTGATACAAGACTTAACTCTCTGTGTTGTTCTCCTGTTATGTATTTTATGTTACTTTTAGTATGTGCCTTTCTGCATTTTACATTTCTACCCACGGACTGATCACCCTGCCTAGAGGGATTTTGCATATCTTAAAAACAGATGTTCTGTGGACTGGTTGTGTCCCTGTAGGACAGATGATGCATTAAGTTAAAGTCCCCTTAAAGGCCACCCACTCGGCCAAATTATCTTGGCACAAAGCAGAACGTTCTCACACACAAAAGAAACATGGACCTATATTGAACAAAGGTAAAAATGTCCTGAAGGCACGTGATACACATAAGTAACTTGTGACTGGGCTTGAGGATACAACTTGAAAGGTGGGGGGGCATTGAGCCTCATTCCTACCCACCCTCAAACACACACAATCCAGTCTATGAGCCACTCACTTTTGGTGATAGAGCTGTCTTGCTGAAGCTGTCTGACTGCTCAATACATGGATGGGAGATGACCTAGAAATTAACATACAATCCTTGTTCCATGCTGGAAGAAAAGAGACAGTCTGTGAAGCTAGATAACAGGAGCAAGCAGGGTATGAAGCCCTACAGATGAAAGAGCCCAGACGTACATGCACCTACCCAGAAGTAAGTCCAAGAGTTCAGAGCATTTCACAATTTAAAATTATAGGGGGAAATAGGTAAAATTAAAAACAAATTAAAATGTTAAAGTGATTGTACTCTTTATGACCAGAGGTTGGCTACTTCAAATCATTGTCTCAACCATTTACTAGATCACCTTTAGTACACATGGTGTAGCATAAGCTGCATATCCATAAACACTGCATTAAATGATTTTTTTCCACATTCACAGAAAATGTATCCTCTATCCAAGTAGCCTAATTTAACTCATTTTACACTGTCTCTTGCCCTGTAAGCCATCCGGAGTTGCTTTGGCAAGTGGGCAGCTAAACAAGTCGGAATGAATGAATGAATGAATGAATTATTCTTTCATCTTTCTACTTCACTTTGAAAGGTTGTTATGTGACTTCCACATGGTCCAGTCAGAATCTTGTTCAGGTGGGAGACACTAAATTATTGGCATGTATCCATTTGGCAAGGTGTGGTGTTATGCTCTCCATGGGTTTAGCCTAGCCTCTTCTAGTCTAATATTTAGAGCATGAGAGGTATATAGAAAACTTACCTTAATTTTAACCATCATCTAGGACAAGAGTTCTCAACCTTTTTAAGCCGGGGGTGGATCACACTCCCTCAGACAGCTTTTGAGGCAGGAGGGCAGTGGGGAGCCACATGAAATGGTGCCACAGGCCACATCGCCTACGACCAACAGGTTGAGAATCTCTTATCTAGGAGATTGATATCCATGAAGTGGATGAATTTGGAGTGTTGTATTATCTTGTTTTGTTCATTATTTGCTAGCACCTCTCAATGTACTTCTGGAAAGGCGGTAAAGGTAAACGTTTCCCTTGCTTGAAAGCCAGTCATATCCAATTCTAGGGTTCAGTGCTCATCTCTGTTTCAAAGCTGAAGACCCAGCTAATAGACTTTTTCAGTGGGGGTAGGTTTCAGGCAGCCAGTAATAGTCCTGCATAATTCATTAAGAGCTACATACATTTGTTTGACATGTGCTGATTTATCCACATATACAGTACTAGCATATCCTGATGTAGAGTAGCACAGGGACAAAAGTCAAGTTGCTTACCTGTAACTAGTTCTTCACGTGGTCATCAGTGAAGACACTTGCATGGCTGTAGAGTTAACCCATTCATGTGCGTTCACAGAGACTATGAAGAAGCTGTCATTCCTATTGTTTGAAGGTGTGCACTCCAGTCTGACTCAACCAGTTTCTATGTTATTTCTGGCTATATCTTTCTGTCTGGTGTTTAAACAGTGGTGTGTGCATGTGTGTGTTTGGTAGATGAGGATTTGGTCCATAATGGCACCCAATGCTTTGGGGTGGAGCAGTGTTCCAAAATTTTGCCTTCCTAACTGTCTCAGATCTTCTGATACAGCAATTAGCTAGTGCTTGATGGACACAAAGTTTTACCCATGGACTGTCTAGATATGATCTTCATTATAAGTGAAATTCTTGAAGTATAGGAACATCAGTTGATCATTGATGTAAATGTTAAAAAGTAATGGTAGTAGGATGCTACCCTGTGGCAGACCATTTCTTTGATTTCTCCAGTGATTATGCCTCCCTTGAAACTCAACAAAGAATCTTTCATTTTGAAGTAGGACAACCGTTCCTGTTCGTCTGTGATCTTTAGTAAGGAGATAGAGCTTTTTGAGCAGCAGTTGATGGTGGGCAATATCATATGGCACTGTAAGGTCGACAAATGCTGATAAATGCCACTACTGCAGCTGCCCTCCAATAATTTGTCTGCCTTTTCCCTCATTGGAATGATCATTTCTTTTCTGCAGATATAACCATTAATACATGAAGAGAATGGAGTCATCTATACCTAGTGTTTCTGCCTTGGGTGATACTGTTAGAGTAGAACTGTAACAGAGTCTAGTCTAGTCTTGTGACAATGTTACTCTCTGCTTCCCTGACATAATCAAACCACTCATCACAGTAAGTTGTGCATCCTTTATTGTTTCTGAAAATTCTAACAGAAATAGGACGAAGACACACTAAATTTGGGTGAAAAGTCTCAAATGCTGGCTTCCGTGGTGACAGCTTGTATGGAAGTGATTGAATATGTGGGTAGCTCCTTATAAGAAAGGAAGATAACAACTAACTTGCTTCCTGGAAGAGAGGAAGTAAAATAGTTTACATATCACCAAATCATTAACCACAGAGTCCAAAAGAGATCAAGATGGCTAAGCTCACCTGGCTTTCAATCATTGTATCATTCCCTATTCATCTCCCTTTTAGGTTGCATGTTATGTATGCTGGAGCCAATTACTTCCGAAAACATGAAATTCTGAGGGATTAGTTGCTCTCTTCTTTTCAGAACTCATACATCTTTAAAGCAAAACACTGGGAAGAGAGACAAAGGCAGTAGTGTTGCGTTGATTTCAGCTGCCCGGGGTATAAGACAAATGTGCTGCCCTCCTGGTGGACGCCGGCGCCCGCTCCAGCTAGGGCTTCTGGGAATTGTAGTCCAAGAATACCCATAGCCCAAAATGTGCCGCCCGGGGCAAGTTGCCCCCCTCGCCTACACCATTGGGGGCAGGAGGGGTGTTTAAGCAAGGTACCACTGTATTTTAAATGCCAACCTTTCACAGACAGTTTCAAGGGCCTTACTCCCTTTTTATGGTTCTTTACCTTTCTATTATACTTGGTCTGAATCAGAGCTTGAAAAAAAAATTACTTTTTTGAACTACAACTCCCATTTCAACTACAATCTCCATTTCAGCATAGTCACTGGTTTGTGGATTCTTGGGTTCTTTGAACAAGCAACTTGTTCTAGCTGTGACTAGACTACCCTCCTAAGAGAGAATGCTTTCAAATAAAGGCCTGACATGCCTTCAAACAGAGAACTGTCCTCTAAAATGTCAGATGTGCTGACCCAGAAGGAACAGTGAATGAAGCTGGTCTGCTTTCACAGGCCTCCTCCACTCATCCTTTCCTAACGTCTGTTACACTTCCTGGAACTCCGGGGAATTGCTTCAAGAACAATGACACTCTCTGTTAAATCCATAGATAATAAACCACAATAGCAACAGTGATTCTACCATTAAACCATACTGAGGATTGGGGTGGTGTATCAAAACTTGATACATGGAGGTGGGGGTGGGATCTGGAAGTCCAAGACTACTTGGGGGCACATATTCTTCCACCCACAACATTCCACAGAAAAATCTGAAGAGGATTTCCAAGGTCCTTCATCAAATGCATGTAGAAACCATCATCAGACCTCATGTCTTAAGAATAGGTCTTGCACGCACTTCTCTGTCTCCCCCAATCTCCAGCCCCGAACTACTTCAGCCCTTTAAACTAGGGGTGACCAAACATTTCATGCTGTGGGCCATTCATGTGGTTGAGCAGACCTGTCACATGGTTCCTCCCACCGTAAAACACATCTGCAGCTGTCGTAAATGCATTTATAACAGCCACAGGTGCATTTACAGCAGTGTTATAGGCATGCACAGGCACATTATACATATGCACTGGCACATTTTACTTATGCTTTTGGTAGTGGTGAGGGCAGTGTGGGATAGATTATTTGGTGCCATGGGCCAGGGCTGGCCTTTGGGCCGTAGTTTGGCCACCCCTGCTTTAAAATGTTACTTACAGGGATGCCACACAATGCCTCACATACTCCTTCATGGGCTAGAAAACTAATGTGAGTAACAATCAGAGCCTCAGGACATATTCATTACCCAGGAAAAGAGGGGAGTACTTCGTACATATTCCAGTCTTGCAGTTTGACTAAGATTTGGACGTTCACACACATGCATACTTCAGTTATATCTTTTGTTCTATATTGGATGTTTGTTTTAATGGAAATCGGGTGGTAAGTGTTTTTAAATTCTGTAAATTAATATATCCACTATTGCTGAATATAAAGTTTTGCAGCCAAACTTCCTATAACAACTCATTCTCAAAGTCTTGCCTTTGATTCCTTCCACAGTATTCTCACCATCCTACCATTTTAAATGCAACAAGCCTTCAACAAGTTGCAATGCACACTGATGTCAATCGAATGTGGCAAAATGATTTGCACCCAATACTGATTGAGAGATACCCAGGATCTCCGGGCAGCTATGCTGTGCGTCAGGTGAGACTGAACAGGTTGAAAATGTGGTCTGTGCTGATATCTCTGATGAATCTATTCCTCCTGTTTCTTCTTTTCTTGTTTCTTAGTCAACACTTGTTCTCCTACATCTAGCTGCACTGGTTTAGACTGATTCTCGACAAACTACTGTACATTATGGCATTAATAAGAAAGTGTCATATGCTTTCTAAAGCCTTCAGGGAGAACTTCCTCTGCATTCATAGCAGCATGATGATCTTCAGTCTCGTAATATTACATCCCAGGGTCATGGACTAGAAAAGAGTGGCCTTAAAGTAGGGTTGAAGCCATATTCCTGTCTTCACCTTTAAGAAAAAGCCAGTTCTGTAGAAATTCTTAAGCTCTACTGTAGTGTAGCAAGAGCCTCAGTGGTTGGAGTTCGAGGACATTTTGATTAGTTGTCATGATGTCATATTCAGGAATCCTTTTCTCTCTCTCTTTGCTGTAGCTTAAGAGGCAGGCTGGGACATCTTTGCAACAACATACTGCATTCATGATCCCTGCTGTACTTAAAAGTATTTGGGCTGTTTGGTCTTAAATGGACAATTTTAATCCATTAGTTTTACAAAAGGTCTGTCCTTGGTAGATCCATTGGTAGATAGATGGATTTGTTACCATGAATCCGTACAACTGTTGGACTCTCCTTCATGGCATGCCTATGGTGGATTTCATAATGAGGGCCTGCACTGTACTAATGTGTCTCTGTTGGCAGAATGTATGCAGCTAGTAATGAAAAATACACCTTTTGAAATAAATGATTCCTTTAAAAAAAAACCTATTTTAGTGAAAAGAAAGCATACTGAATTAACATACTGTAACAATAAGTCACAGGGGAAGTACAAGTTATTGCTATTGGTGTTTTAATTAAATAATTAAAGTTTATTAATTAGAGGCTCATGTCCTCACAAGTAATAGTCATTAGCAATCAAAGTGCTAGTGGAATGAATTATTTTACTGTATTCTTCATTTTAAAAATACAACATATCCTAAACTATGAAACATTTGAGCACTGATCAGCTTGCATTCTAGAAGGGCCATGAAGCAATGGTACACTTTCTTAGTGCAGCTGGAGTGCAAGTTTGTTTTGCAATTACCAAAGCAAAAAGGGAAAGAGATAATCTGTTTCAAAGAACATCACTTTCCTAGGGGATGGAGTGCTAGAGAGCCTAAACAAAGAAAGTAACATGCATCTCTTGTGCAACAATCAGTGGACACTTTCAAGAAATAATCTGTATGTCCTTCTGTGGGGGAAGAAAAATATTAACAAATTATTCTCAGAGAGATTAAGCGTCCCTTGTCAATTTCAATTAGTATTAACAGCTTGATGACTTTTGTATATGAGGATTTCAATTTCTGCAGCGGATTGGCAATAACAGCTTGGCATGGACAAAACTGGTATTTTTTATTTACACACACGCACGCGCACACACACACACATGCACGCACGCACGCACACACATGCGCACACACATGTATGCGTGCACACACAGAGAGATATTGTATATCACTTCCCAACCCAAACAGATGACCAATTCTACTAAGCTTTCAGGTTTTACTTCCTATATAGTTGTTGTGTGATAGCTGCACATAAAAACTTCCTGTTTGAAAACTAGCCAAGCCTTGACCTACTTCGTATGAAATATGACACTGTGTCAAATCAAACTTCTGCCACATCAACCTTCTCTAGAGCTTGCATTTACTATTAATTTATTGAGTTCTTTGTATCAATAAACACATGTAAGGCCAGTGTATCAAACCGGCAGATTTCTGTTTGTTGCCAGTGGTGTTACATTTAATCATGTCTGGTTTTCATTTTCATAAGCACCAAGTGCCATATTTTATTTTCATTGGACGGGTTTAATGGGAAAGATAATTTCTATTCTTTGTCTTAAAAAAAGGCTAGCCTTTAGACACATCAAACTTAATTTGTACAGCCTATTTCTCATGGGCAAGTATCAACATGTTATATAAGGCACCAAAGGCAGTGTGAGACCTTTGAACCCAATAACATCATATGTTGTGGGAATAATTTTTAAAGCAGATGGGACACATTGCCAAGGAAACATCTAAGCCTGTACCCTCAGCAGAGCATGGTTAAGTGTCATTAGGGAATAGTACAGATCTGGTTGCCTTCATAGAATATTCAACTTCATCCTGACTAGATTTGCAGACAGAAAAGATCCCCTCCCCCCCCCCATGTTCCTGCTTTAATTGTTTCATTGTCTTTTGTGATGAAGACGATGAAGGAGACATAAGAAAAGGCTGTAGGTGAATCCATACACATGCATTCTTGTGTAGGACTGACATAGACAGACAGGGTGTATGTGGTTTAAATCTTTTGTCTGAGCAGCGCAACATTGTCTGAGTCACCCCAGTTCCAATTTCCTACTGTTTGTGGGAAGGACTCTCTCTCAGGCAGCCTTCCATGTCTGTGTAGCACCATTATAAGAGCCAATGCTGTGTGAAGCTAGTAGCTTTATGATAAGGATAATTTAATATCAAATTAATAAATATTGATTAGTTGGTAACTGAGCTGCCTTGCTTAGTAGGAGAAAAAATTACAGGCATAGTCTCTTGCTTCTGAACCCCCCTTCTCTTAAAGTTGTAGCCCAAGGGTAAACAATTACTGATATCAGGCAGGGAGTGCAATTACTACTCCACTAAGACAAAGTAATACATATTGCTCTTTTGCAGAGACCCACTGGTCAGACCTGAAGGAACAATTTATCCTGTGTCACTTCCAAACTCAGATCCCAATTTTCCCACGCTGGGATATTAATATAAAGAGGAAACTTCTTAATTTAGCTTTTAAAATGTTTTTGTTTTTTAATGTTGCATTCAAAACTGTATTGGCCAAAATCTTATTGCTTAACATAGTAAATCACTAGAGTAGACGCTTTGAATCAACAGGGATTTTTACTGAATCAGATCCTCTGTAAGTTTCATTGATTCAATTGGCTTACCCTGTTTACTATGCTAAAAGCAAGGCACAGCTAGAATACTAGAATAGGGCTTATTTAAATACCATGTGACCATTTTAGGGGGGAGGGGGTCGATGGAAAGTCACAGGGGGAGGGGGTACAGTGTGAAGTCATGTGACTCCAAAATTATCGAATTGTACAGAATTCTTGGTGAGTTTGTGAGAGTTGACATGGGAATTCCATAAATAGATGGTTATTATTCCTTTACAGCTAGAAAGATAACTCACTGGTTTAGACATCTGGCTGCAGAGCTAGAGGTTGGGAGTTTGATTCCATGCTATGCTTCCTCAGAGCAGAGTCAACCTATGCTGTCATTGGCAAACTGCACAATCCCAGAGTACTCCTAGAAGGGAATGATAAAACACTTGTGTATATTCTATACCAGTGGTGACAAACCTATGGCACACATGCCAGAGGGGGTTCTCAGAGCTGCCTTTGTGGGCACACGCACCATTGCCCCAGCACAGAGTTTGCTTTGCCCAGCAGCCCAATGGGAGTGCTTCCTCCCTCCCCCAGCACAGAGTTCGCACCACCCCTCTGCCCAGTAGCCCAATGGGAGCACTTCCTTACCTCCCCCAGCACAGAGTTTGCCCCACCCTCTGACCAGAAGCCCAATGGGGGTGCTTCCTCCCTCCCACCAGCACATAGAGGGGTTTGGGTTGCAATTTGGTCACAGTCTCTAAAAGGTTTGCCATCACTGTTCTATACCCTGAAAACCTTTGAAAGAGTTGTTGTTGCTATTACTGCTTTGTTTTATCTACAGAAGAGTCAGGTGAGTTTTTCAAGCAAATAATTGTCAGTTTGCATGGGTTGCTTGCCTTTTCAGTAGTCTAGTCCTTTGACCTGTGGCTGTATACATTTCAGCATATCAAGCACCGTTTGCAAGGATTAGAGGCTGGCTGGGTTGTTGAAGATGACACATTTCAGAGCCACACTCTTTATGGATACCGCACGTTTTCAAATATAATTGGCACCCTGAATCCTCTCGCCAAGCGCCATTTGGTGCTTGCTTGCCATTACGATTCAAAATACTTTCCACCGCAATATGATGATGAAGTATTTGTGGGTGCCACCGACTCAGCAGTGCCTTGTGCGATGATGCTAGAACTGGCACGTGCCCTGGACAGACAACTTCAGTCTCTCAAGGTATTTACTTTCTTTTCAGATGTTGTTTCTGAGGCTATATAGTGTACACAGGCAGAGATTTTTAAAAAAGTTACATATCCCCTTATACTGCCCAACCACTTTGGTTGGATTATTCTTGAAGATGCAATTTAAACACTTGTGTTCCCACCTCTGAGCAAGGGGACTAACATTCCATTTTGTTCCTCCCTCGTTCCATAGCAAACCAATGTGGGGACCAGACCAGATCTCTCCCTGCAACTCATTTTCTTTGATGGCGAAGAAGCATTTGTTCGATGGTCTCCTTCAGATTCTCTGTATGGCTCTCGGTCTTTGGCCCAGAAAATGGCAGCAACTCTGCACCCACCAGGTGCCACAAGTACAACTCAGATTCAGGGCATTGTAAGTTAGAACTTTATGAAGGGGGGGGGGATAGAGTGGTCTTAATTTACTTATCAAGGTAACAGATTCGAAAACAAATTATTTTAGCAACTTTTTGTCTGTTCCAACAGCCTCCGTTGTAACCCGAAAAAAATTGTAACCCAAAACATCCATAGGGATGGATTGGAAAATTAAAAAAAAGGGGTCCTGAATTGATCATTGTAAACTGAAACAAATACATTAAAAATACATTAAAAATTTGTAAACCAGGACAGTGTTTCCATAGAATTTGCTGATGTAAGCCGGAGCAAACTTAAACTGAGGTGGTTGTAACCTGGGGTTTTACTGTATTTGCTTTCCATCACTGACTGAAATTTGGAGATTGTAATTTACATGCGATTAGTGACAAGCCCAGGTGAATTGTGTAACTATACTGAAATCTAAAGGAAATACACCACTGGAAGGTGGCAGCTATCTAAAGCATATTTCCAAATGTATCTACTCACAAAGGACCCAATGAGTTCCCCAAGACTTCCTCAAAGGTAAAACTGTATAGGATTACAAACTGTAGACATGTAATTACCATTTACCAGTACAGTATTAGTTCAACAGATAAGAGAGTCAGAGAATTTGTCTGCAACTCCCCAATTTCAGACAAGGATCATGTATCTACAAAGCCCCAGGATTTACCTCTCTAACAGGCATATTTCTCTACAATTCCTCACAGGATCTTCTTGTGTTACTGGATTTAATTGGTGCTCGAAACCCAACTTTCCCCATTTACTTTCTGAACACAGGTCGATGGTTTGCGAGACTTGAAGCAATTGGTAAGAACAGATTAGAGAAAATGTATCATTTAAAAATTATCTTTTGTACATAGTAGAATCTGTGACTGGTATTAGCAGGCTATTGTGGAGTTAATAGTAACATACAAAGCTCCCCACATTTTATATACAAACTCTGGATATGCCTTTTCCTCCTCTCTCACTGTCTCTCTCTCTTTTGTGCGTGAAAAATCTTTATACCTGGGGTGCCCAAACTATGGCCTGGGGGCTGGATGCGGCCCATGAAGCCCTCGTCGCTCCTAGAAGCGGAATTAACACGGCCAGTACATGCCCATAAAACGCACCTACAGCAAGTTGAACTGTAAGGGCGTGTTTTACTTCCACTTCCAGGAGCAATGTGGACTTAGTGGGCTGGATGAATTGGCATCAGGGGCCGAATCCAGGCCTCAGGCCATAGTGACCAGCCCCCTGAACCACGTGACTGGCCCGCAGCCTGAAAGGTTTGGGTACCCCTGCTTTATACCTTTCTGGCTACCCTATTTCATTTTTAAAATGTGTTTTCTTTTTTCCCTTTTCACCTAAACAGACCAGACTCTTAAAACAAACTATGTGAGTGTAATCCAAACAGTAAAATGCTAAGCAGCAGCTAAATAGATTCACCATATAGTATGTAGTATTTCCTGCATGAAACCGGTATTTCCTGCATGAAACCAATGGGAGTGCTTCCTCCCACCCCTCTGTCCAGCAGCCCCATGGGAGCATTTCCTCTCTCCCCTGTCTGGGGTAAGGTGGGAGGCTCACATGCGGCGTGAGGGTATTCAGTATGCAGGTTAAATTGCCGTGTTGGCACTTTGCAATAAATAAGTGGGTTTTGGATTGCAGTTTAGGTACTCTAAAAGGTTCGCCATCACTGTTCTAGGGTATAATCACAGCAAATGGAACTGCACTCAAGAGACTCAATCTTCTGAAATTACAGGGAAACCAATATTTGCCCCAAAACATTGCTTCAACCAGGTTCTGGATATTTTAAAAAGCAGTTATATTGTCAATCATTACTTAATTGTTGTTTTTAAAACCACAGAACAAAATCTCCAAGATTTGGGTTTGTTAAAGAACTACATTGCTGAAAGACAGTATTTCCGGAGTGATTTACGAAGACATCCAGTTGAAGATGACCATGTTCCATTTCTAAGAAGAGGTATGAAAACCTTTTTTAAAAAAATGTTGCTAGCTGGCAAACAAGGCCATTGCATCTGAGCAATTATTGCATGCTTGGAAGCAGATAATTTAATCCTCGTCAAGAAATCAGGGGGTAGCATTTCCTGTACAGTACTTGCAATTTCTTGCTTTCAAACAGCTAGGTTGGCAGGAGCAGGGGCAGAGATGGGAAAAGAAATAAAAATAGAACCATCAAGAATCATCTTTTTCAAGAAGAATCATGTGGGAAACCTCTTGACTACAGCTTTTTTTAAACTGATGGTAGCTGCCCACCCTGGACAGGGATTCCGTGGGGTCTTGGAGCTGCAGTCTCCGTGACACATGTACAGCTTGAAGAATGCAATGTCACATAGCTGTCCCGGTTTGGTGAGCGAGAATTATGGTAACCCTACATACATAGATAACTGAACAGGAGACTGGATGGGACCTAGACCAGAACATTTGAGAAGCACAGACTTAAAGACATAACATTCTCATACTTTGTTTCCCTTCCCTCATTATAGTGATTGCTGATTTAATTTCTTTATGGGGGCAGCTCCCAAAGTAGCAGGTTTTGGCACAATTTCAGATCTAAAATTTACTAAGAGAAATTATATGTGACTAAAAAGTAACACCACAGCATTTTACCTTCATGCAACATGGCCTAGTAATACAGTAAGAGCCCCAAGTCATCTCTACATGCCTTCTCTCTTATCAGGGGTTCCTGTCCTACACTTGATACCCTCTCCTTTCCCAAGAGTGTGGCACACTATGGAAGATACGGAAGAAAACCTTGACAAGCCCACTGTTGACAACCTCAACAAAATTCTACAAGTGTTTGTGCTTGAATATCTCAACCTGTGATAACACACTTGTAGTACCCACTTGTTTGCTGCTCTGTTCTAAAATACAATCACTAGGTCCTCTTCAGATACTTTTAAGAAGAACAGGTTCTGGATGCTATAGAAACGAATTGATCAGGAACACAGGAAGCAGCTCTATGCTGAGTCAGGTTAATCTGGCCAGTTCAGTCAACACTAGCAGCTGTTCTCCAAGGTTCAGGAAGGATTTTTTACCTTGCCCTTCCCGGAGATGCCAAGAATGAAATGCTGGATCCTCTGCATGCAAATTATTTTTCTATTACTGAGTTTACAGACCACGCGAGTCATTTCTTTGAAATTTAATATAGAAAGTTTTAAACTGGTAACTTTCAAATGCCCTCACCTACCATGGAGAAAATTCAAAGCTTATTATGACAATAGCAGGGATGAAAACAAAGTTCATGTATGCAGACATGCATTTTAGTAAGAGAATTAACACAAAACTTAAAACAATCCATAGTCTTCATTTCTGAAGAAACCATTGTGGCCTTAATTTGAACAGGCTACCTTCTTAGTTCCATCAACACAGTCAAATTCAGGATTTTGTAATTTGGCTAGCAATATTCCAAAGAATCAAGAAAGTGCAAGTTTCTTAAAATCCAATAAGAAGTAATTTTGAACATAGAAATTGGTATAGAAATTCTTCAGTCACTCAGGATATAGACACAGAGGATAAGTGTTGTATGGAAACCATGTTGTTCAATCTTTGCACCATTCTGCAGCACAGCTGAATCTTACAAACTATTCCATAATTTGGGGTTCCATGAAAATTTCCATTCCTTGTGTTATAGCTTGTATATAACTGCAGATGCTCGTCTAAATGAAGTCTTAGTGTCTAAATTACATGTAAGAACATAAGAAAATGATGCACCTAGATTAAATCATTACATTCATAATTTAAATTAGCCTGATTGTGTGGCCATACATCATACCATTTTACCTTTCTATTGTTGTTGTTATTGTTATTTCCTTAGGCAATTATTCAACAGTTGAATTTCAACTTGAAGATGGATTACAGATAGTTGACAGTATAAACTGAATGCCAGTCAACAGGTGTACTCATCTTAACTTTTGAATGTACACATTTTCAGAATGTTTATATGCAATCCTTTTAAAATAACTACTGCATGTGCACCTGTTGTTCACATCCACATTTGCGAATTCTGTTTAACATGGTACACTTTAACAATCTTAGACTTTTGCTTTAGGTATAGCAGCATAAAAGGATGGTTTGACTATTACAGTTAAAGCAGGATGGGCCACAGTTCAGATGTAGCTAAATTACTTATACTATCCCTCAATGTTAGCTATACTAGACAGCGCTTCTTGTTCTTTCATGTCCAGATCAAATTTTAAACTGCCAAAATGGGGCCACCTTCTTTTCATTGGCCAAAATTAAATCCTAACCAATACATGATTCCGCGAATAAATGAGCTGGGTTCTGTATCTCTCCACATTCACACTGTGTGTTGTTGTCTGCCAGCAGCCCCCACTTGAGCATGTTGGTCTTGCATGTAGGGACTCCAATCTTCAGCCTATTCAGGGTCCTCCAAGTGATGTTGGAGAAGTTGAGTTCCTCAACCATATCCTACTTTAATGTTATTCCTTGTTCAATGAGCTCCTCCCTCCACCTTCCCATTTGATTTTGCTCTTGTGTATCCTTAAGAATCCTTAGAACAAGGCAAAGGAGAGGGCTGATGGGAATCCCAAAATTCAGAAGGCCCTAAGCCAGGGGTGCCCAAACTATGGCCCAGGGGCCAGCCAAGGCCCATAGTTTGGGCACCCTGAACCACGACTGGCCCACAGCCCAAAAAGTTTAGGCATCCCTGCCCTAAGCTGTCCACCCCTAGCATAAAATTACATACAGTAAAACCTCAGATAATGCTAAAACTTGGTTCCAGAAATCTGAGTGTTATCCGATTTTTAATGTTATCCGATGCATGCATCAGATAACGTTAAAATCCTATGGGATGCAATGGATAACATTAAAACTCCATAGAGATACACTCTAACCAGCACAGGCTTTAGCGAATGTTATCCGATGCATCCCATAGAATTTTAACGTTATGTGATGCAATTTTTTCCCCAGATTGCTTAACGTTATGCGGTTTTAGTGTTATCTAAACGTTATCCAAGGTATTACTGTACTTCTCAATGCTTGTAATGTTGGACTTTATATGCTAGGGATAGGACTTCATCCAAATAACTGTCGTTTGAAATCAGGAGAGTAACTTTTAGGGTGAATGTTTCAGTTGTCAAATAGCCACTAGGTGTTTTATCATTGCTGTTATACAAACTATAGTAAAGCCTCTACTTACGTAAAAAGTCTGTTCCGTAGGCTTTTATGTAAATTAGTTTTTTACTTAACTCAAAGCAAACCATTAGGAAAATTATGTTTATGCAAATCGAAGCAACCCATAGGAAAAATGAATTATTTACGTAACTCAAAGCAGACCCATAGGAAAATGTGTTATGTAAATCAGGATATTTGTGTAAACCGGGACATGGTTTTAGTACAAAAATCATTATGCAAGTCAAATTTTATGTAACTCGAGGCATATGTAAGTCAGGGTTTTACTGTATCTACAGCATTCGAAGTGGTAGCCATACTAATCTGTGCAAGCATTTCAGAGAGTAAACAAAACTATTGTGGCACCTTAAAGACTAACTCCTGTATTTAAATGTGAGCTTTCATGGATCAAATCCACTTCATCAGACATAAGAGTGAGGCCTCATTGCATCAATTTATACACATCAGGGACACAATGATTATCCAGCCTGTTGCACAAATAGCCAGTTACAGAAAAGTAACATTGTAGCTTTTTACAACTGGAAATAATGGAAAATCCCCGTTTGTTATTCAAACCTGCTGCAAAAGCCAGGCCCTATTGCAAGTGGTTGCAAAACAAACTTATCTTGCAAGTTGATGCATCACAGCCAGTGGTGGGTTTCAAAAAATTTTTTACTACCTACTCTGTGGACGTAGTATGGTGAGTGTGGCTTGGGGGAACCCTGTGTTGCACCCGAATTAGGACTACTTTATTTCAAAACTTGGATGGGCAGGGTAGCAATTTCTGCTACCGGTTCTGGTGAGCTGGTGTGAACCTGCTGATGCCCACCACTGGTCACATCCAAATCTCACAATGTTTTTGGACTTCAACTTCCAGAAGCCTAAGCCAATTCCCCAAAGCATTGACCAGCCAATGTACACCTCTACCGCACAACATGAATCAGAAGGTGAGCTCATAAAAAAATAGCAGATTCTGCCCTACTCTTAGCTTAGGAAAATAGAAATCAATTAAAAGATGAAACAGTCTGTGCTATCCAGGAAACACTAAATTTGGAAAGTGAAAGGAAGAAGTTCTTGTGGAGGAAGTCCAAATGAATTGTACTCAAGAAGGGGTGTGGGGGTGGAGAAATGAAGACACGTGTGCCTGTCCTTGGATTGTAGAACTCAGCTACAGTATGACAGGTTTAAATATAAGCCTGTTATAAAGGGCAAAACATTGATTATCATCAGTGAGCTGAAAGGAGATATAATAAAAGTGTATATACAGTATTATCTTTTAAACGTTATTGAACAGTAATCCATCAACACAAACCAAATGTTTTCTAAACAAATAGACTAATTAGCACCCTACAGTTATGGTTCACCATTTGTAAGATACTGTCACTCTGGTTTTTAAAATTCCTGTTATTTTTAACTTGGTAAAAAAGGCATTACTTGGTTGCAATATTTAAAGGCAGAAACACTATTTACTGTGGTGGTAAATCGCAAATAACCCATGACTAGGCAAGTACCTCATGGATTGTCGTTGTACTAATCATTTCAGAGGGCAATAATACTAGAAATGAGAAGGAATGTACATGTTCCATTTCAGATCCAGCCGGTAATGCACACCTACCTTTATGAGCAAGCAGCTGCCTAGTAGACTCCTTAAACTGAGTAGGAGGTCACAGTCTACTCTTGACAATTTTGTGGTCAAGGAAAGGAACCACATTATTAAAGGACCTCCTCATGCTCTGCACAGAGCACAATGTACACAATTACAACTGAGTAGGCATTTCTCATACTGGAATCAGGTAGCTTACCAGAGGACCTACTGTTTGTAAATGGAGGTGTACATTTGTCTAAAAACGCAGAAGACAGACTTCTTGAAACCAAACAGCCACACACTAAGGAGTGCCAGTGGATTTAAAAAGCAACAATTATTTCTAGAAATATCCTTTCCACTCTTCAAACACTACTATTGCTAGTTTTAAAATCAGTGTTCCATGCAGCAGTTTTATTTCCCAGCATACCATAAAACAGAACACGGAAACAAAAATTAATCAAAGCTACAACCAGTGACAACACTCTGGTAAAATATAAATATATCTCCTTTAATGTTGAATTGAATTTCAAGAACGTCTTTTGGTTCTTCAAGAGGTCATTTTTCTGAAACATACTTTTCCAAAAACGGAAAATGTGACTTCTAAAAATGGTTGTATGATTATGTCAGAGGCACGAATGTTTCAGGATGTTAATAGAAAACAGGCCACAAATTCTTGCTTCTCTGCTGGTTTGATCCTTTCAAGAACTTCATTCATGTAATATGCTGCAGTCACTTACAAAAGAAGCAACTCTAATTTGAAAACAGTTCACTGCTTGTAGACTTAAGGAGTGACAGGTGAATGATTTCCCATTTAAAGCATGATAACGGTATCAAAGATGAATACGTAGTTTCATGATTGCTGGAAATATTTGATCCCAGTCTTCTAGAAAATTTGAATGGTCTAGTAGAAAAGGAATACAATGGGTGGAAAAGTTCACATAATAAATATGGAAAATAGTTTATTAAGGTCTGGACTGACCTTGTGTGCCAGTCCCATATCTGTGGGGAGCACTGATTAAGCCGGTCCTGAAACCCTGCACCGTCCCCATTCCGGGAGCTCCGAATCCACGAGTAGAAACACCACTATAAGGAGCAGTTCCACTCTTGAAGCCTAGTCCATAAGGCCTTGCCTGAGGATTTGAAAAAATGACTGGGTTCATATTTTTGCCTGGTGTATTAAAAGAGAATTCGGGTGGTGGGCTGCTTGGTTTTGCTGGCGTAGATGTAGCAGGGCTGGAGTTTTCTGTAGCTTTTAGAGGTGGCATGGGAATGATGTGATGATCTGAAAGATTCAGCATATTGTTTGCAATTGGTCCAGTGGCTAAGGTAGGCCTAATCCAGTCATCCTTGAAAATCTGCACAGTCAAAGTTGACACTAATGTATACAACCGATTGGTCACGTGAGCAAGGACCATTTGTTCATTTGCATCTCGTCGAATTCTTACATGTACTGATCCAGCCTAAAAAACAGGTGGAGAAAAACCTCATCAGTTTCTTGGAGGTTATCTTACTAGGCTATTAATTGAGAAAAAGCGAGCATATGTTGGATACATTAGAACAGTGGTGGTGAACCTATGGCAAGCGTGCCAGAGGGGGCACTCACAGCTCTCTCTGTGGGCATGTGTGCCATTGCCCTAGCACAGAATTCACCCTATCCCTCTGGTCAGCAGCCCAATGGGAATGCTTCCTCCCTCCCCCCAGCACAGAGTTCACCCCAACCCTCTGGTCAGCAGCCCAATGGGAGTGCTTCCCCCCCCCCCAGCAGAGTTCACCCCACCCCTCTGTTTGGGCACTTAGTCTCTAAAAAGTTTTCCATCACTGCCTTAAGATTAGAATAATATATACGGTACTGTTATTTCCGATTACATGAGAAATGATTGAATTTTTAAAAGTGACCTGTGTTGCTAAAAACAATGTCCTATAATAACTTGTTTCTAAGTTTAAAAAAAGTTATTTTAGGAGAAAAATACATACTAGAGAACCAAACCCCAATGTCCAGAAGTGTTCATTTCGAACTTCTAAGACACCATCCAAAGTAGAAACCTAGAACAAGACATACAAAAATATGTACTACAGGACTAATATTAAAATACTAATGCTTGGTAAAGGTGTCCTAAGCATGCTCACTTGGGAATTGATTAACTTGCAATCAAAGATCAGAAAACAAAATAAAAAAATGCTGTAGCACTTTAAAGACTAACTGCTATATTTTTATTGTTAGCTTTCATGGATCAAGTCCACTTCTTCAGACAAGGAGTAAAACTTACAGGCATAATTTATATACACCAGATGCAGGGGTTAAAGGGAGAAGGGTTTGCTCAAGTAGAATGACAAGCAAGCATAACAATACAGCTTCCTACAGCTATCAGTAACAATAGATTCATATTAGTTTCAAATGTCTCACTTTCAATCTCAAAGGCTTGGAGAAAGCCCATTCTGGTTTTTGATTTACCTCTTACTTGCATGTCAGAAAACAAACTAAAACACTGTACAGTAAAACCTCGGATAACGCTAAAACTTGGTTCCACAAGTCTTAGTGTTATCTGATTTTTAATGTTATCCGATGCATCCATCAGATAAGGTTAAAATCCTATGGGATGCATCAGATAATGTTAGAACTCCCCAAAGATACATTGTAACCGGCACAGGCTTTAGCAAACACTATCCAATGCATCCCATAGGATTTTAACGTTCTACGATGCAATTCCCCCCCCCCCGATTGCTTAACGTTATGCGGTTTTAGCGTTATCTGATGCAAATGTTATCCAAGGCATTCCTGTACTTGGTTACTTCCTGTTCTGCAAAAGAGAATTGGCAGGAAGGTTGTAATACACCAAAATATAATATATAAAATATCTAGCAGCATATAGCAATCTGTATATCAAGGCCCTTGGTGACAGACCCCTACTCGCTTATAGACAACCCTCCAATCTCAAACAATTATTGACACACAACAGACTACACAGAAGTGGAGCAGAGATGGGAACTAGACCCTGTTGCAAATCCAGATGTCAACTATGCCCCCACATTCACTCTGGAAACAGTATTACTGGACCCAACGGCAACACACACAACATTAAAGGCAGTTTTACTTGTGCTTCTGCCAATGTGATTTATTCCATCTCTTGCCAAAAATGTCTGTCTGTGCTTTATGTAGGACAAACAGGGCAATCTTTATGCAAAAGAATTAATGGACACAAATCAGACATCTGGAATGGCAACACAGAGAAACCTGTCTCAAACCACTTCAATCTACCTGGACACTATCCAAGACCTGAAAGTTACAATTCTGGAACAGAGAAATTACAAAACTAGGATTGAAAGAGAAACAGCAGAAATAAAATACATCCATCTGTTAGACACCCATCACAGGGGATTAAATATTAGCAAAGGGTTTCTGGAACATTATCAAATTTGATACACAGATTGTTATATGCTGCTAGATATTTTATATATTATATTTTGATGTATTACAACCTTCCTGCCAATTCTCTTTAGCAAAACAGGAAGCAACCAAGTACAGTGTTTTTATTTGTTTTCTGACATGCAAGTAAGAGGTTAATCAGAAACAGGAATGGGCTTTCTCCACACCTTTGAGATTGAAAGTGAGACATTTAAAACTAATATGAATAATCTATTGTTATTGATAGCTGTAGGAAGCTGTATTGTTATGCTTGCTTGTCTGTCATTCTGCTTGAGCAAACCCTTCTCCCCAGAAGCGTAGCTTACCTTGGTGGGGCCCCGTATAAAAATTGTTTGGGGGCCCTTTATATGCGGGGCGGAGCTAACGTCATGACATCATGATGTCGTGGGGGGAGCAACGTTATGATGTCGTGGGCGGGGCCAAAAATAAAAATAAAAAAATAAAAAAATAAAATAGAATTAAAATAAACAAACAAACACACACACACCTCAACCCACCCACCCACCCAAACAACCACAACACAAACCCGTAAATAATTTAAATAATTAAAATAAATAAAGAAATAAAATAAAAATTTAATAAAAATCCACCCACCAACCCACCCAACACACACATAAACCACCCACCCACCCGAAACACAAAACCCTCACTTACCCTCCTGGGCCGCATGGCAAGGCGCGCTGCCCCCGACTCCAGCCTCCTCCTCTTCCGGAGCCGCTTGCCCCGTGACCCCCCCCCCCCGCGCGCCCTCCACAGCGCGCTCCTGCAAGTCTCAGACGTCAGCCTGGCGGGGGCGGTGGCAGGCAGGCAGGCAGGCAGGCAGGCGCAACTGTCGCCACCGCCGTCACCACCACCGGACCCGGAGGAGGCGGTGGCGCACTCTGCCAGGCGTCCCCAGGCCATGGGGATTCGGCAGCAGCGGACAGCCCGGGCAGGCCTCAACCTGCCCGTGGGAGCTGGGCGGCCCCAGGGGAGGTGCCCTCCTCTGAGGGCCACCATCGGAGCCGCTCTGAGAAGCTGCGACTCCGACTCCGAAATTTTATTTTTTAAAATTGGAGCCAAAAATGGCTCCAATAAAGTGCGCATGCGCAGAAACTCAATCTGACGCATGCACAATGCATCAGATTGAGTTTCTGCGCATGCGCAGTAAATTTTTGCTCTTTTTTCCTTTCTTTCTTTTTTTTTTTGCTGTTGGGGCCCCCCGTAGCCCGGGGCCCCCGTATAATTGATACGGCTGATACGGCGGTAGCTACGCCTCTGCTTCTCCCTTTAACCCCTGCATTTGGTGTATATAAATCATGCCTGCAAGTTTCACTCCTTGTCTGAAGAAGTGGACTTGATCCACGAAAGCTAACAATAAAAATATAGCAGTTAGTCTCTAAAGTGCTACAGTGTTTTTTATTTTGTTTTCTGATATGCCTGAACCACAAACTAACATGGCTACTATTCCAAAAAACTGCAATCAAAGAGTCTTCAATATAAATATACATAAGATTACGATGGTAGTCTATTTATATCTATATCAATGACAATCTTAATAAGGCACAAATTTATCTAAACATTATCCTGCATATTCTATTAATAAATATGTATAACCAATATTTTAACTGATATGCCAATACAACATGCATACACTCTACAAAACTTTAACAACAGGTAAATGCCATACCCCTGCCATCACCCAGTTCACACAAAAGGCAATATATTTCTATTTCTCTCTCTCTCTCTCTGACACACACAATTGCAAAACATTACAAAAAAATTTCTATCTGGAAGACTGATTAGAACATATTCCCCTCCCCCTTATACTCCTCCTATGTCATTTTTAAAACAATCCCAAATGAAACCACCAAAATAAAGGCCCTCTATAACAGCATCCCACAAGATGAGAGTCCAATATTTATATGAAAACATTATCTCTTCCCACATATATGCAGAGGTATTTTGCATGGATGCTTTGGTCAGTGTGCACAAATGCATCATTTTATTCTAATTTACCTCTCTTATAAGTTTATCTAGCTGTCCAATCACATGAGGTGGTGTAGTCTGGAAAAACAAAGATACTGTACTGTTAATTTAAAGTGCAGATTTGTGTGTCACGAAGGATACTTTTTATTCATTCACTTAAAACATTTTTATATAGCCTTTCAAAACATAGTCTTAAGGTAGTGACAAAGTATTAAAAAATTAAACAAATATGAAATACAGTTAAGGCAACAACATAAAGTATTTGAGGTACTACAGTAAAAAAAAATCTCCAATATGGCCATCTATTAATTATGACTTTAAAACTGATCAAATGAGTGGAAGGTGATTAAGCAGTGCAGCTGGTACAGAGTCAATATTTTATGTATAAATGGAAAAAGTTGTACTCTGTATGGGCTGAAATACCTTTAGATTAATCTCAATGTAGCATGCGTTACACTAGTCTAGAACCAAGATGGGTGTAATAAAAATAGCAGTATTACAAAAGACCAGGGGTTCACAACCTACAGCCCGTGGGCCGGATCCAAATAATCTGGCCCCCAAACTCATTCCAGCTGCTGCTGCAATCAGCTGCAGACTCATTTACAGCCACATAAACATGTTTATGTGGCTGTAAATGAGTCTGCGGCCGTCGTAAACGCATTTACGACAGCCGCAGAGGTGTTTTACGGCATTAGTCTGGCCCACTCAGCTGTGTGAGGAGGTTTGGTCTGGCCCTTAGCTGGAATACGTTGAGAATCCCTGCAAAAGACAATCAACTGTGACACTCAGTTGTTAACAGTATTGCAGAACTAGGAGCAACTGAAGTAACAGGAAACCAGCTGGCTCACAGTTTATATTGGGCAAGTGATAATGAAAAGACAGGCGTATAATCTTAGCAAGTTTCTTCCCAAAGAAATATTGAGTAGGCGGCAGTTTATGTACAGCATCCTTGTTGATGCATAAAAATAAAAATGTACCAAACAGCACAGCATGAGTTATCAATTTGTTCTTTTGCAGCTCATTAAAAAAATCCCTTTTGAATATCACATTGACACCATCGCTCCACTGTAAACTAGCCCAAAATTTGTGAAAGATTTCCATAGTTACAAAAACTGAGCCACAATACTTTATGAGTGCTCCATTCTTCCTTAAACACTAAAAACCCTCAGAAATTTACAAATCAGTGCACATAATCCACAGTAATATGTTGTAGTGAATGTTCTCATCGTTACAGAAATATGTGTGTTCAGTTACAGCCAGAGGGATCTATTCTGCAAGGCACAGAGGCCACAGCAGCAACAACAAATATTTGCAGCACCTTACAGACAATTGTGATTCAATGTGAAATTTTGTGGATACATCCACTTCTTAAGAAATAGAAGTACTGTATCCACAAAAGCTAACATTGAAATATAAGTTTTTAACATTCCACAACATTTGACTGTTACTAGTTGTTGTTTCAATTTTAATTTTTATCTAGATATGCTGGCACAGACTAACATGGCTGCTTGCCCTGAATTTTTGCCCCCAATATGTTTTTATCTTTCAAGTAATTTTTTAAAAATCGGAATTCTCTAAAGCATATAGAGTCTTCATTTTTGTTTCTCTGTGCTTGGCTTCAATCATTACAATGACCGTCTAAGATATTAACAAACTTACAACAAGGCTGATAAATACAATCTAGATCAGTGGTGGCCAACCTTGGGACTCCAGGTGTTCTTGGACTTCAGCACACCTACTGTTCAGGGCTTCTGGGAACTAAAGCCCAAGAACACCTGGAGTGCCAAGGTTGGCCACCAATGATATGGAGAATAAAGTTGTATCACTTATCTTCTGGCTGTTAAATCCTTTTGCTTCTGTCCAGTAACATTCAGTTTTATTTGCTGACCAGTATGAAGGAATTTTAATACACACCATTGTAAGTGACCAATTGTAACTTCTGTTGTGTGTGTGGGATTGCAAACCCCGATTTATTTGTTAAGCGAGTTTTTGGTTGGTTTTATTTGATAAGTGAAGTGAACATTCAGAGAAAATTCTGCTCTTTAAGTGAGTTACTCTTTAAGCGACACTCTTTATGCGAGGTTTGACTGTACAGTAATACCTCAGATAACGTTTACCTCGGATAACGCTAAAATCGCATAACGTTAAGTAATCTGGGGTGGAGAATTGGATCGAATAACGTTAAGGTCCTATGGGATGGATCGGATAACAACAGCTAAAGCCTGTGCGGTTACAATGTATCTCTCTGGAGCTTTAACGTTATCCGATCCATCCCATAGGATTTTAACATGCATCGGATAACACTAAAAATCGGATAACACCAAGACTTGTGGAACCAAGTCTTAGCGTTATCCAAGGTATTACTGTATTAGTATCTTAATAATACAACAAAAGATTAGGCAAATCACGGCTTGAAATCTTGCTCATGCAAGTATTGTGGCATAAGGCTGATGACATTACTGTCACCAGTAAACTCATCTCAGCTGCAGCAATTTTCAGTAATTAAAGATTTATCCTTCCCGTCCCTTAACCACATGGGCTCTCCACGATAAACGGGGTTATTTGGGACTTACAGGGGGTCTCAGAATAGGAGGGGAAGGGTTTAATTTCTAAACAAATTACCATTACTGTTCCCATCATCATCAGCCTTGCTGTATGAAGATTACATGAGACAAATCTTTTTAAACTAAGAATAATTTCAAGGTATCATTTTGTAATCCTTTTTTTAAAATGAAAGAACCAACCAAATTCACCCAACTTGCAAATCTTATCCCGCCTAAAACAATAGATAAAGCGTTTCATATTCTAAATGTAGTCTGCTCGTGGTTGAAACTATATTCTTCTTTATATATATTTAAACAAGTATGTAGTGATTTTTAAAAATATATTTTTGCAAGTTACAGTAAATTAGATCAGATAACGCTAAAATTGCATAACGTTGGGGAATTTGAGGCAAACATTTGGATCGGATAACATTATGTTAACCATTATGTTAACTATTATGTTAACGTTATCTGATCCATCAGATAACCTTTGCCTCAAATTCCCTGAGGTGTGGCTGTGACTCACCAGTTTCTCTTGGGAGAAAGGGAGGGGCTGCCTGCTCTCAAGCTTGCCACATTTGAATAACAAAGGCTTGCAAAAACCAGTCTGACTAGTTTAGCAAAGCAAAGGCTTAGGACCCTTTCCCCAGTGTAACCCAGAACACTTTGCAGAAAAATAATTGCAAAGAGAAAATTTGACCCAATTACCTTTATGAAGTTTCCCCTTTAAATTCTAAACAGCCTGAACCCAAGATTGTAGCTCCGCAAGCCTCATGCATTGTCAATGGAAAACAAGCAGACTGAAACCTTTCACCTACAAAACAATTAAGCTTTTCACACCCTGCAAAGCCCTGAGGGAACTTCCTTTATTATTGCATTGGTAGGTGGGCTGATTCTAAAGGAAAACATTTTTCTAACTTCTGTTCAGATCTTTTAAAACAGCACTTTATAAAATTTTCAAAAATTTAAAAATGCTGTATGGTTTTGTTCCCCTAAAGTCAGGGTGGTCTGGCATGTTTTTGTAATGTATTTACCCTTTAGACAATTATTTCTTAAAGTTCTTTAAGTTTCCACCATATTTCCTTGACTTTCCCTTGAAGCCTCTGTTGCTTATCTCTATGGAGTTAACGTTATCTGATCCACCTGAATAGGATTTTAACCTTATCTGGTGCATGCATCGGATAAGGCTAAAAATCGGATAGCATTAAAACTTGTGGAACCAAGTCTTAACGTTATCCGAGGTATTATTGTACTCAGAAAGAAGAAGCTGTTCATTAGGTTGTTTGTTTTGGGTCATTAATTCAAAAAGGATTTATTGCCAAAACCACAGCTGTCTAAAAATTAATATCATATACTGATATATAGCTGAATAACTCATATGCATTAACAGAGTAGAAAATCACTTTTGGGAATCAACAGATACCTAGTTAACAAAGAATGGATTAAATTCAAACAAAATAGGGCCTTGATAAGATGATAGGTGGAATCAAAATAGAAGCTATTCTGAAGAAATAAGCTATGGAGAGGAGTACTGTAGTTGAAATAACTATAATTCATCTTTATTCTTAGAGGTTCTTCCAATACTTAAAATAGTTCCTTGATCTCTAATCTTAAACGATAAACAGTCAGCAAGTAATTCTTGGAGAGCAACTATTTATCATCCTGCATCTGCTCTTCTGAGATTCTTGCTTTAACAATAATTTTTGAACTTTTCACAGAATGAAAATGTGTTTGCCTGTGTGTGTGTTTGTGCACGCATGCGAGCATGCATACATTTTAGAAAAGCTACTGTATTTGCCAACATATAAGATGCATCGGAATATAAGACGCACCTCGGTTTTTATATACATTTTAAAGGGGGGAAAATAATTTTCTACATTTTTCATGAATTTCCAAAATGATTTATTGTACTAATTTTAGTTATTTATACAGTAATACCTCGCATAACGAGCAAAATGCATTGCATGCAGTTACTCGTTATGCGAGTTGCTCGTTCAGCGAAACACATTTGGGAAGGGTGGGGGGACCTTTCCAATACCCTTCGTAAGGGCCATTTGGGAAGGGTATGGAAAAGGGCCCCCCACCCTTCGCAATCGCCCCACTGCAGCGGGGTGTTTGGGAAGGGGGGACCTTTCCAATACCCTTTGTAAGCACCCCATATGCACGTGTGCGTGCGTGCCATTTGGGAGGGCTACAGGAAAGGTCCCCCCACCCTTCGCAATCGCCCCGGCTGCAGTGCTCTTTGCAGCAGTGGGGTGTTTGGGAAGGGTGGGGGGACCTTTCCAGTACCCTTCGCAAGCGCTCCGCTGACACACGAGTGCATGCCCAAAAAAATGTAACTAGGTATTTTTTAATCTTCATCCTCAAAACCCAGAAATTCATCTCCAGAGCTCTACCAGCCCTCCCAGGCTCAGGACCCTTCGTGATAGCCTGAAGATGGCCTAGGGGGGAGATGAGCCCATTTCTCTCTCTCTCCCACCCCTTCCTCTGCATGAAAACATCTGGGTGCTCTCACAGATGTGTGGCTGCCAGCCTTCCAGGCATGAGGCAAACTGGCTGAGAGATTGAGAGGGAATGAAAAATTCCCCCACCTATCCCCATGAGCAGGAGAGAGGTTTTTTTTTAACATTGCCCTCCCCCCGGCTCATGGCAATCAGCAGTGGCTGGAGCCAGGTTCTTTTAAACCAGAGAGAGGTAGGCTGACTGAATCTTCAACATGACTATTATGATTACCGGCACACAAGACACACTCCATTTTCCCGGTTTATTTTAAGGGGGGAGGAGTACATCTTATATGCAGGCTTATACGGTATATATTTAAAATGTTAATAACTGAAATTTTGCAATACATACTGAGCTGCATCAGACAGTTTTCTGCCCACTTCTCTTTTTGTTCTGTTGCTCAACCCAGTGGCTTCTGCCAGTCACGACTATACGCCAATATACCATTCCAAATTGGCTTTTTTCATTGCCTCACCTGTAGCAATACTTTGCCACTGTAGACACTCATGGGATACATGGTACCAAATGTCATCAAGGCAATGGCTATTGCAGAAGCAGTATCAACAGCAAAATAATTACTGAAAGAAACAAATATAATGTTAGGGGGCACATCTATTTCTCTGTATTAAATATATATGAATGGGACTATTAAACCCAAAAATACTTACTTAATTTCAATAAGCATGTATGTAATGCAAAGAGCTAAAGCTCCAGCAAGGTCAATCAAGACAAAGGGATTCATGCGTGGGAGGAAGATGCTGCTCAAACCGGGAATGATACCACACAAGCTAAAAAGCAAAGAACAGCATAAATTAGAAACAGAAATTGCAAAACAAAGAGCCAAACATAACATGCAGTGAGAATCACTGAGGTATAGTGAATAGATTGACCAGAACATAAGAGACCTACATTCAAATTCCTGCTAGGCATGGAAACTCACAAGAGGACAGGTAATGGTAAAATCATTCCTTCAAATTTGTCACATACCTCAAAAATGTGATGACACATTAGACACACAGTCTTACAACACCACTCTGTAGCTAGAGAGACTGGGACAGTTGTGAACTTTGCTTTTGAATGGAAGCATATCCAGCTTTTTTTACTTCTACTCTCTAAAGTTGCATCAAAAGCAAAGCTGTTATATTTTATATAGCCTGACAAATGCCATGGCCACCATTCCAGTATAACTGTTGGATGGTAAAGCAACTGCTTCACTTGCAGAAAGTCCCTTCTTTGATTCCTGATATCTTTAAATTGAAAAGATGAGGGAACAGATGATAGAAATGTCCCGCAGGCTGCAACTTTTCCATCACCTTCGGCATTCCTTTGACTAGTGATGCTTAAGGGTTTGTGGGCGGTACTATCTCCAGCCTCAACCCATCTATCCAAAAGGACAGTAGCTGCCTCTCCCTCTACCAAGGCAAGATCACCAGCAGGGAGCTTGGTTATCCCCTTCCCTGTCAGAAAGAAACTTTGGCTAGTTCCTCAGGACTGCATTGCTGAAAGGAACAACACACTGGTTCCAATATCATTTGTTTGCCTGTGCATATTATTATATTATACAACCTTGGCACTCCAGATGTTCTTGAACTTCAATTCCCAGAAGCCTGATCCACATGTGTACTGGGAATTGAAGTCCAAGAACACTTGGAGTGCCAAGGTTGGCCATCACTGTATTATAAGCTGCCTTAAGGGTCATTCTGCTATAAGATAAGAAATGTATCTTCTAAATAAAAAAACTAGAGACAACTGGCCGAGATACTGAAGAACTGCTACCAGTTCAAAAGACAACTGTGGATTGAAGGAAATTAAAAGCATTACTATTTGAATAGTTTGACACAGATGACAGCCATTTTCAACTCAACGGGGCCAAGCTCACAGCAAGTCTGAATAACAACCGGAGATTTTCCATTATTGCCAGTTGTAAAAAGCCACAATCTTACTTTTATGTTAGGCTGGCTAACTATTGGCCTCTGTACCTGATGTGTATAAATTTATGCCATGAAGTCTCACTTTTATATCTGACGAAGTGGACTTGATCCACGAAAGCTAACATCAAAATACAGCAGCTAGTCTTTGAGATGCCATAACATTTTATGTCTTTTTGTTTTGTTCACTCCCTTCCTTTTATATAACCCTTGCCCCTGGCTTGCAACTACCGGCACCAACTCAACTCTGTCCCAAGGACTGGCATTTGTACATTCTTAGAGTGCCTATATGCATGTACATAAAAGTACCATGTCAGTATCTGTCTCACCTCCTGCTGAGATCCGCAACATGTTCCTGAAGCCAGCTTGTACTTGCAGCTACATTAAAAAGGTAACACTGATTAACTGTAGGAAAACACTTACTATATCATAGTTGCAAAATCAGCTTTGCTAGAAATCTGTGTTGTGTGTTTTGACTTTAAACAGGCCCAAAATAGCATTTTTATCTTTAAACTGTACACAGATATATCATCAAGGATCGCTACCGTTATACTCCATAGCTGTGAATATTCTGCCCTCAAGCACACACACAACTATGCTATTATAACAGTTGAAAGATGCGATCCTGTACTTCAGTAAGGCCTTTATAAGAAAAGCATGGAATATATGCACCACACATTAAGGTCAATCCACTCTATTATTCTCCCAAGGTAGCTGCACTGTACTTATTAGCTCTACCACTAATAAGATTAGATCACTCTCGTCATCATCCGACACTCGATCCGAGTATACTTTTTCCCTGTCCCAGGGCACCAGGAGGCCTGGTCTTGGGAGACCAGTTGGTTCTGGAGCGCCTTCGCTCTCCAAGGCAAGCAGGAAAAATGTCACTGGCATGAATTTGTTTAAGGTGGATCCCAGCTTGCCAAGAGGTGACCAATACATGATGATCTTGGAGCCATCTCCTGCGGCACATATTAAATGAGACATGCAGGATTTAACACCTGGACTGCAATGGACTGGCACAGCCCTGAGGATATTATCAAGGCGCACCTTCACAGCCAGCCCATCTGGCATGGCCTCTTCTGCCTCCATGACTGTTGGGAATCAGAGTTCCTCCTCCGCTCATTTTGCTGTTTGCCCAATATGATGGTTTCCAGTGGCATTTCCTCCAACACATCACCAAACATACACAAGACTAGTCTGACCAGATAATGTCAAGAATTAGCTGTAAACGTGCCTAGGCTATGGTGACTCAGTGGTTAAGAAGCTTGCCTTGTTCGCTAGAAAAACCACAAGTTGGCACTTCGAGACCCTGATACTGCATGACGGTTTGAGCGCCCCTCTCTGTCCCAGCTCCTGTCAACGTAGCAGTTCGAAAGCAAGAAATTGCAAGCAGATAAATAGGGACCACTTCAGTGGGAAAAGATCTTGAGGACATGAAAGGAGCCTCATTCAGGCATGCCCTGAGCAGAATTCCTCCAGCAAAAATCCTTTCAAACCAGAATAATTTCTGACACAAATATTAGAGTCAGACCAAAGGACTGAGATACTAGATTATTTCTCAAACTGGATATTCTCTATGAAGCTCAATTTATAAACAGTAGTTACTCCCAAGTAAGCACACAGAGGATTGCATTCTTAAGCTACTCTAGATTTAAAATGCTGGGTCCAGTCATCTGTATGAACAAACTTCAACAATACAGATTGACGAAGGAAGAGATGTCATAACAATTACTTAGATAAATCATCTAGAAGTGCAAAAACGATTATGGGGGTCCAACCACAGATTCACTTTGCAAGAAGAAATTATCCTGGGTCTCTGACATCGAGAATGTACAGCAATGCACAGATCCCCAGATGAGGCATTTCTCATTTGCAGTGCAACCTGAAGAACATTAGAAACAGTCAGAGTCACTTTCAAGAAGAAACTCCTGCCGTTTCCTAAATCCCCCAAAACTGTAGTGCAGAGTTAGAAGCACTCCCATCTCCTCCTTCCATGAGCTTTCTATACATATTGCAAATTTTTGGATGGGAAAAGGGGGGGGGGGCAATAATAGATAACATCAGGCTTCTAAGTAATGTTTGCGAAGTCATGAATATTCAGTACTATTAGTTAAGATTGTTTTTCACACTTATTTATGACATACCTTCAGAAACATAAGCAAAGGGTTTATTTCTAACAGATAACATTGTAAACAGGTTGAAAGAGAGTGCCACAAAGGTACCAACCAACAATCGACCCCTAAAAAAAGGAAAGGAGTTAATCTTAATTTTTCATGCCATTCACAAACATAATTGGCTATCAGATTATTAGTCATTACATTACCATTTCTTCTATCAGTCTCTCATTGGAAACTATATTTCATTAAATCCAATTGAAGTAAAAAATGGATTCCTTTGAGTGCTTACTCCAACTTAATATTTTAAAATGTGCTGTAAGCCGCATGGAGTTACTTCAGTGAGGGGGCAGCTAAACAAGTCAAATAAATAATAAAATGCAAGAAAAAAGCTAATGTATACATTACACACTAACATTTTCCTATGCAAAAAGTATACATAAGCTTAAACTCAATAGCAACAACTGCCTTTAGAAGCCACCTTATTCAATTAGTTATACAGTATGTGCATTGATTTATTACTGCAGATACGATAGTTATATATTTTTGCACCTGACCTCATGTTCTGTCAGCATAAATATTATTTTAGAGCTGTGTCTGAAACTGCAGCGCTATGTAAAATTAATAGTGTACTAGTTATGTCACTTTATCACGGTAACATTTAATTTTCAAGCTTCTGCATGTAAAAACCACTTACGTATGAATTTCTGGTTGCTCCAGAAACCGCTCAGCACTACAAGATACAATATTCATAGTTTTAAAATCAACATATTGATACTTGTTTTAATAAATTTGTCAGCCATAAAACATATATACTGTACAGTATTTTTTGTTGTTGTTCAGTCACACAGTCAATTCTGACCCTTTGCAACCCCATGGACCACTGCCCTCCAGGCACCTGTCCTCCACCATCCTCTTCAATTCATTCAGCTCTGTGCCCACTGTGTCTACAATACCATCTAGCCATCTCATTTTTGGCCGCCCCCTTTTTCTTTTGCCCTCCATCTTTCCAAACATCAAGGCTTTCTCAAGCGAATCCTCTCTTCTCATTTGATGTCCAAAGTACTTTAGCTTCATCTATACTATTTGACCTTCTAAGGAGCGGTCAGGTTTGATTTCTTCTAAGATTGACCTATTTGTTCTCCTTGCTGTCCAGGGGACTCTCAAAACTCTCCTCCAATACCACATTTCAAAGGCATCTATTCTTTTGTGCTCAGCTTTCCTAATGGTCCAACTCTCACAACCATACATTACCACTGGGAATACCATTGCTTTGACTATGCAAATCTTTGTTTCCAAGGTGATGTCTCTACTTTTCACTATGTTCCCCAGGTTTCTCATTGCTTGCCTCCCAAGAATCAGTCGCCTTTTTATTTCATAGCTGCATTCACCATCTGCAGTGATCTTTGATCCTAAGAAAGTAAAATCTATCACTGCTTCTACTTCTTCCCCATCTATTTTCCAGGGATTGATAAGGCCTGTGTACATTCTAGTATAAATCAACCTGCAACACATAAAACATCTTATCATTACTTGGAACTATGCCCGGGGGGGAGGGGACCCAATATATATATATATATATATTCCAATCGCTCTTTAAATATAAAAAGGATATATAATCAGAAGTGCCTGGCGGACAGTGGTCCATGAGGTCGCGACGGGTCGGAATTGACTGTGCAACTGAACAACAACAACATATAATCATACTTTTCCTAGGAAGATGGGACAAAATAAAAAAGTTGTGCTTAAATACCTCTGTTGCTAGTCATTTACAAGTGCATCTGTATATTTTTAGTGATTAATACAGAAAGAGCCTCCTCAAAGATTGTGGGGGTTTCAACCACAATTGGGCATACCCTGGTAACGGCAACCTTGTGTTGCTGGCTAATCTTTCTCACACTAGGTCAGTCAAAAGGAAATGCAGAATGAACTCATCAAAAGGTGCCTTCATTTTGTCAGTTTCACTTCTGGCCTAGACATGGAAGAAGTGATTGACTGCATCCTTCAAACAGATCTAGCAAAGCATTAAGTTGCTGGTGAGATCTTATTATCTATTTACACCTACCTTTCCTTAAGTATAAAAAGCGCCCCAAGCTGTGCCAGAACAGTAGAAGCAAATACTGCTAGGACTTCAAATCTTTCAAACCTGAAATTTCGAAGAACAAATATTTTAAAATCAACATGAACAAGAAATAATATTTATGAGCAAGTAAATCCCACTTGAAAGTTAAGTAAGCTTGAAGTCTCACTATATGCTAAACTGAATCACAAAAAGACAAGGTTCACACAACTTTGGGAAAAGTTGAATATAAGAAAAGAGGAAGATCGAAAGAGATGAACTGATTCAATAAAGAAACCCATAGCCCAGGGGCTCTCAACGTTTTCATTGTGGGCCTGACCACCACCACGACAGCTGATCATGCCAGTCACATGGTTCCTCCCACCGGAAGCAGAAGTAAAACACACATGCGCAGAAGGCGTTTACAGCAGCATTCTGCACATGCACAGGTGTGTTTTACTTCCACTTCTGGGAGCAGCAAGGGCTGGATGATTTGGCATCGGGGCCAGGGCCAGCCCATGGGCTGTAGGTTGCAAATGCCTGCTATAGCCTTTCGTTTGCAAGATCTGAGTAGAGTTGTTACAGATAAGACGATTTCAAAGTCATTACTTCTTGCCATTTTTGCTGTTATGCGTCATCAAACAACTTCCAACACTAACCTTTACAAGGTTTTCAAAGTAAATGAAATAGCTAACAAATAGCTTACCACTGCTATCCCGACTGAATTTTCATGGCCAAGCAGGGATTTGAACCTAAGTCATCTGAACATTTTTTCTACTGCACTATAGTAATGTTTCCATTTCATCTCTCTTAAGGTAACTTGTTACTCACAGACTGTTTTAAACTGTGTCAGGTATTAAGCAAGCAAATAAAATCACATAAGGCCTGATGTGACTAATATATGGGCCAGAAAACAGCTGTATCATATTAGGGGTCATTTGTGATGATCCTAACTCAAACAATACCTAATTAGTCCAGAACAAAGAATTTTAGAATTAAATATTAGGTACAATGCTGGTTTTGTATCCATGTTCCATCCTTCTTTTATCTGGCTAAAAACTCTTTATAGGGATTTTTTGCAGGTTCATAAATAGATTTTGATCCTGTTTTTAAAAAATCAATTAATCTTTATATAAGCTTTCAGAGAAACAAAACCATTTTTAATATTTTCTAATATGTAAACAATAAATATATTATGCAAACTTACCCAAATGAATAGGCTGGGGAGGGCTTCTTCATCATTATCCAGTAACTTATTAGGCATGTTATTAAGCTAAACAAACAGAAACAAACAAAATTCAAATAAGTAAAATCTACCTATTAAAATGGCTAACTCTCGTGTTTCAAAACTTAAATTTTCTTTATATTCCTCTGACAGTACAATCCAACATATGGCTGTTAGGAAGTTAATTCCCCTGATCACTGAGAATGAGTTTTTGTTTCATTTAATGACTGCAGAACTCCTGCCACTTGTTTACCAAATTTAATACTCTGTCTTCCAAACAACTACACAACAAAGCCTACAAGTATAATGGAAAAATACACAAGCTTGATAGGAATAGATGCCATGATGGTGAACCTTGGCACACCAGGTGTTCTTGGACTTCAATTACCAGAAGCCTAAGTCAGCACTCCTGCTGATCAGGGCTTCTGTGAATTGAAGTTCAAGAACAGCTGGAGTGCCAAGGTTCACCATCACTGGAATAGAGGAAAGTAATTAAAATTCAAGAGCTCCAGCAAGATCGAAGACATACTTATCTCTATTACATGATTGCCTTTGCAATATATTTTTTATTAATATGATTTTGGTCAATATATTTTGTCTTCCTGAAAACTTTTGAGCTGTTCTGCTGTACAAGGGATGTGGCAACAAAATGTAGAAAATATACTGAGTAATTTACAAGTGCAATTCAATCCCCACTTATCTTAGATAGAAGGAAACTCTAGATATTTCTCCACTTCTGATATTATTTTAAAGGATATCAGAAAACAAAATAAAAATAAAAATAAAAACACTGCAGCACTTTAAAGACTAACTGCTATATTTTTACTGTGAGCTTTTGTGGATCAAGTCCATTTCTTTCGTGGACTTGCTCCATGAAAGCTCATAGTAAAAATATAGCAGTTAGTCCTTAAAGTGCTGCAGTGTGTTTTCCCCCCCTGATATGCCTGAACCACAGACTAACACAGCTACTATTCAAAAAAATATTTTCAAGGAGAATTTCTTACAGATCAACTTAAAGGAGAATGCTTTAAATTCTTGGGGTGTGTGTGTGTGTGTGTAATATTGTGTTTACTTGTTAAATTTCTGACGATAAGAAACGACTTATGAAATGTTAGCAGCAATGAAGCTGATCTTACCTCCACTGGCAAATCATTTCAGAGGGTAGAAGCAATGGCAGAGAAAGGATCTGGTCCTTGCTTTTCTCACATCTCTAGGTGTGACCATTTGGAAATTAAGCATCTGAGTGCTCTAGGTATAATTTCTGAGGAAGAGAAATTCCCTAAGATAGCATGGCCCCATGAGTGCTTTGAAGGCTTTGTAGGTTAGTACTAACACCTTGAACCTGGTACGGAATGCAATGGGCAGCCAACACAGATGAGTCAAGACCAGCATGAAATGGTCAAATCCGTCAATACCAACCATCAGCCTGGCAGCCACATTTTGTACCCACTGAAGTCTCTGCACTAGCCACAAGGGTAGCCCCTCGTAGAAGACATTACAATAGTTGATTCTGGATATTACCGATACATAGATTAATGCTATCGGGGATCTCCTGCCAAAGAGGGAGCAGAGCTGGGCTATGTGTCACAGATGAAAAAATGCATACTTGACCAACGTTGACACAATTTTCCAGTGTCAAAGACTGGTCATGCTGCACGTCCAGATTATATACATTCTCCCTCAGAGGGAGAACGACATCCACCAACTTGAAGAGAATCCTTTCAACATGAGACTGTTTCATCAGCAGCACCTCCATCTTATCCAGATTCAGCCTATTATCCCCAATCCACACCGTGAATGCTTCAAGGCACTCCTCCAGCTTCCGATGGCATTCATTGCTGAGGTGAAGGAGAAATAAAGTTGAGTATCATCAGCATACTGGTGGAAGCAGATTCCAGATCTCCTGATGACCTCTCCCAGAGGCCTCATATAGACCCTTGAGGTGCCCCATATTGTTGTACCCAGGGGTCAAATAGCTCTTCCTTGGGTTGTAATCTCTGTACATGCCTCTCCAGGAAGGATGAAGCTAGGCCAAAGTCAAGCCCCAACAGCTATCTCAGTAAGCTTGTTCAGGAAGATACTGTAGTTGACAGTAGTAAAGGCTGATGAGAGGTCCAAGAGAACCAACAGGAAAGATTTACCACTGTTGGCCTCTCTTAGTTCATCCAGCAGAGTGACCAATATCATCTCCGTCCAATGGTGGACCTGAACTCAGATTGGTGTGGATACAGGCATTCAGTAGCCTCCAAAAACATCCTCAGCTGGTCTGATAATTAAAATCATGTCAGTAGAGTGAGGTTTTTTTCAAGATGGGCAGGATGATTATCTCCTTCAGTTGCACAGGCATAATGCCCTCATGGAGAGAGTAAATGATCTCTCTGACCCATCCTATATTGCATCACTAGCCACCTTTATGATCCATGAAGGACAAGGATCCAAAAAAGTAGTGGTGGCTTAATGAGAGTTCTTGAGGCCTCCTGAGATATTACAGGCTGAAACTGATCCACCAAACATGGACTAGACTGTGCACTGCACATCTCATTCTAATTTACTGTATCAAATTTGGAATCAAGATCTGCAGAGAGGGCATCCACTTTGGTTTTAAAATATGTTCCCGGACTATTACAATTGGCAAATGCCAGCTGTAATTCCTCAACTTGCCTCCCACCAAGGAGCTCTGATGTTATCTGAAAAAAGTCTTGTTGGTTGCCAGTGCTCTGAATACTGTTTGTTGGATATTGTGGTTTCCTCACCAATTTTAAAGTATTGGCATAGCTCCTGGAACATTCCTTAACAGAAGAGCTGGATAAACTCTGAGCCAGATTTGACATTTGAGAGCAATCGTAGACCATTTTTCCACAGGGAGACAACAGTATCATAATCCCATTTAGTCAAAGACCCCCGCAAAGCATTTTGGAAATCATCAAGATCCATAAGCCTGCAAGGGGCATCCTAATCAGTCCAAGCTCCCTAAAGGGAGGGGTCGATATCTGCACCACAAATCACAGCTCTCTTTTTTACAATGAACAATAAATTTTGCTCACCAGAAATTTACCAAGTAAAAACACTCCCACTATGACCAATTTTTCTTCAATGAAAATTTCAAACATTCTAATTCAAGTTGATACCATAAATTCTCCTTAAAAACAATATCAGAAGGGGGGAAATTTCAGAGACATTATCGTGGGCATGAGTTACTAAATAAACTAGAAAATGTTTAATTTCTTTTTAGTCTAACGTTTAATATTGTATTAATTTATATTTTTTAACTGTTAATAGGGAATTGAATTTTGATCGGTGGTCTTCAACTATGTACTGCGCTATGGGGCGGTATAGAAGTGTAATTGTTATGTATTTTTAACCTGTTTTTTAAGCCGCCCAGAGTTGGGTTTTACCCGATTGGGGTGGGATAACAAGTTGGAACAAACAAACAAATAAATAAATAATGTGCATGTACTGTCTTGTTTTTATCATGCAACCATGCAATTATTCCTATAGCTGCTAACAGCCCCCACAAGTTCCCACACTTCAACTTCAGCCCAGGGAATGATGTCATTAACTTCTTCCACAGGGCTTTTTCAGATGAGGAAATGCAGACCACTAGGGAATCTGCAGAGTAAGAGCATGTCATATAACAGAAAGCAAAACAAACAACATTCTTGGCCACTTTTGCAGTAGTACAGCAACTGCAAAACTATAACCAAAAGAATCTTGGGGGGGTGGGGGGGGGAATGGACACTTTCTCATGGGGAAATGAAACCTTTGTTATAGGATAAATTATGCACAGTACTAGCTTCACTCTTTTTTTGGCGCTGGACAAAAAGCTATTTTCCTTCCTATCAGACTAAGAGGGATGGAACTGTATTATAACCACAAAGTTATAAGCATCTACATCAATCCTTTGCAAACATTAACCTTTCAAAGGTCCAGAGAAGGTAATGAATGCAGAAGAATGACAGTAAGTGTTACATCAAAATTTCTCTGAAAGTAATTTTGTAAGAAACATTCTGATCTCTCTCTCTCTCACACACACACATTTTCTTATTCCTCTAGAAACATAAGGCTGCCTTGCAGATTTATTTCAAAACTTTCTTCACTGTTTTTCCCAGTGGCTGCCTTTCTAGCACCCCCACACCCTGTCCTAGAATGAAACTGAGTAGAGCTCATTGTGAAAGAAGTAAAATGGTGGACAGGCTCTCAACCCATTTGCTGTTGATGAGGCATTGCGAAAACAAAAGACCCTTTGTAGGGAAAAAGGAACAAAGCCATGCTTCGGCAACTGCAAATTTCAGATTCCAGCATTTTAAAAACTGTTGCAGAATTTCTCCTTTCCCTGGAGAAATCCAGTGACATCCCCTCTACTGAATTTCTTGGTCCACAAATGAGGTGGAGAATTTCAAAATGACATTGATACACTGCTGTAAAACCTACCTGAAAAGATCAAAGATTGTTAAGTAGGTATATGCCGTTAAAGCTGTGGAAAGAAGGTTTATACTTTAGTTCTGTGCCATCAAGACAGATTTATAGCAACCCTAATAGAGCTTTCAAGATAAATAAGATATTTAAATAGTGGTTCTACCAGTTCCGTTTCCTACGTAATCAGCATATTTGATCATACAGTATTTGACATTTCCACACTGTGAACAGCAAGACAATGCAAGGGAACTGCAAATGCCAAAGATCTGGGCATGATCCACTGAAGCTAAATGGTGGTGTCAGGATTATCTATATTTCTTCCTTCAGGTCAATGGATAGAGGGGGCAGGAACAATTGCCATACAGTACCAAGGTAAGGTCACAGCCACTTCCCTAAGACAGACATTCGTACATTGCTGGACAACTCCCAACAGTGATAGCTAGCATAGCTGACAATAAGGAATACTGAGAGCTGAAATTCAATAATAACTATGTTTTACTTATCCTGATAGGCAACATCTTCTATCCTACAGTCTCTCTGTTGAGAGAAATGAAGTGAAGTAGGGATGAAGAGAGGAAGATTCAGGAAAAAGATGAACATGAGATCATCACCATCTCCCCATACTCACTTATACACATACCCACCCACTTTCATACATACACCCCTGACTTCCTACCACTTGATTCTTCTTCTGTGTTTAGGCCAGATATGAAACTGCCAAAATGACGCCACCTTTGGAGAGTTCATTCTGCAGTTCCTTTCGCCTGACCTGGTGTGAGAAAAATTAGCTGGCAACACAAGGTTACCATTACCAGGGTACACCCAACTGTGGTTCAAAAATACCACAATCTTTGAGGAGGCGCTTTCTGTGTACCCTCACCACTTGATGAACACATCGTTGTTACTTCAGGAGCCTTTCTCAAACAGCAACACATAAGATGGTAATATTTTGACAGTTGTATGGTGCCTTCTCAGCAATTTCCCAAAGAGAAAAGGGAAAGTGCTCACATTAGTTCAGGAGAACAAGGCTCCCTCTCTTTTTAGGTCATTCATTCACCTATGATACCACACTCTGTTACCCCCCCCCCTTTTCCTCCCTGTTTCCATTGTCAATGGGTCCTGTCACCAGGAAATTGCAGGGACAAAAGGTGCAAGAAAGTAAATTATCTACATTGACTAGAATCCTATGGAACAGATTCCATAGAAAAGTGGAAAATTTGTGGCAGCAAGCTGCTGTTAATTAATGAGTTACTGCTTCCTTTCCTGATTAAGTCATCAAGTCACGCAACTGGCCTACAACAAAGAATGTGAGCAGCAACTCAATAATTAACAGCACGTTGCTGCCATTATGTAATCAATCACATTTACATCATAAATCCTAAAAGTAAGTTTTATCAGAGGCAGTGAATATGTAGTTCTTTAGATGTTATTTGATTACAAATCCAATTTTCACCAGTCAGTGTAGCTTATGGGGTACACAGAGCCTCCTTGAAGATTGTAGCATTTGTGAACCACAATCAGGCACACCCTGGTAATGGCAAACCTTGTGTTGCTGATTAAACTTTCTCACACTAGGTCAGGCGAAAGGAACTGCAGAATAAACTCACCAAAATATGCCTTCATCTTGGCAGTTTCATGTCTAGCCTAGACATGGAATAATAATTTTAAAAGTGTAGCTTATAGTAAAGAATAATGAGAGCTGTATTCCAGTAACTTCTGAAAGGCTGCACACCTTGCCAATTTACCCCAAGCCACAAATACAAATGGCAGCCAAACAGAAAAAGCACAGAAAGTCACAGTCACCATCATTCACTGTTAACTGCTCAGTATCTAATTAATAGGATTTCTATCTATGCTTTTCTCCAAGATTGAGAAATTTATCTCAGAATAATGAAAGCATGTTGCTATTGCAGCAATAGCAGCTCCACAAATTCCTAGATACATTCCACATATTGTAATTTTAATGGAACATCCACTGATACGTCACAATAAACTGTGAGTAAAGATAACAAATAACAGAAAATTGTAATTCAATTTATCCTACTAGCGTATTAAAATCTGCCTGAAGAAAACTACAAGAGAGAAGTAGACACTCAGATGATCTAAAATATCTTTTATAAGAAGAACGACATCACTAGATGTCACATGTTGTTCATATGTCTAAAGTTAATTTTGTTATAAATCAATAGTTAGAAGGGGCCTATGAGTCCATTAGATCCAACCACAGCTCAATTTCTGCTTAATGTAGGAATCCAAACTAAAGCAGATCTGACAGATGGTTGTCCAATTTTCTGTTGAATGCCTCCAGTGTTGCTCACCACCTCCTGAGTTAATTGGTTCCATTGTCATACTGCTCTAACAGTTAAGAAACATAATTACAACTTAAATGAATAGAACAGAAACATACCTATGCTGTTTGTAGAACTGCACCACATAAGAAGGAAACCAGTACATACTACGTTTATTGCACCAAACAGCAAAATCTTCCAGGACTGTAAATAACAAATAGTTATAACTGCTTAAGAAAGGAATTTTTAAAAATCTAATTGATTTATTAAAAAAGCTTTATTGAAGAAATATATAACTCTGCAATGTACAAATAGTTTTGATCATCCTCAAGCTATCATCAGTTTTAATCTTATTGATCTCAAGATGCATGCAGAACTGAAGGTTCAGAACAGACTTGCCTCTCACAAAGCCCTACACACAAGCAGCCATTGCACTGAGATTGGTCATGAGACAATTAGCACAATATAGTTAGTGTTAACATGAGATGGACCAACTCAATAAAGGAAGCTATAACTTTTAATATATAATCATTAAGTACTAAACATCACAACACTATATGGTAAGACAATGAACTATACAACCAGAGCAATAAATTAGGAGAGGAAAAAGTAAGCAAACAAACCACATCATTTATTAAAAACATTCAATTATTTGTGTGCTGAAACAACTACATATTCTGCAAAATTTAAATTAAGTAATTGCATAAAGATTTGTAGTACTGTAACCTGTTTTTAATCAAGCCAGGTAAGAGATAAACATCTGAAAAATGCATGCCACTGAAAAATCATTTTTCTTTTTCCATTGTAAAAGAAAATTCTTACCCTTCGATCAGCTGCTACTGATCTAAATTCCTGTGTTAACTTGCCAAGTAGAGATCTCTGTGTTTTGCGAAACAAGTGTATTGTGCCCTAAAAACCAAAAAGCAATGGCACTAGTCAAAATACAGAAAATATTCCATCACTATCTGTGATATGAAAAAGCAAAGAATAAGATACTAATGCACCAGCTAACACTAACTACATGGAGTAAAAGCATCAGCTAATCAAATCTAAATACATGACAGCTGCTAGACTTTAACTTTTTTAAAAAAAACTTCTGGTCCTTTAACAGATATGAAGCAGGCAAAATGCAACAGAAGTCCCTTTACTTCCATAGTTAAATACAGTAAAACCTCATATAACACTAAAACCTAGTTCCACAAGTCTTGGTGTTATATGATTTTTAGTGTTATCTGATGCATGTTAAAATCCTATGGGATCCATAGAGATACATTGTAACCACACAGGCTTTAACGGTTGTTATCTGAAGCATCCCATAGGATCTTAATGTTATCTGATGCAATTCTTCCCCCCAGATTTCTTAATGTTATGCGATTTTAGTGTTATTCAATACTAATGTTATATGAGGTATTACTGTATTATTCAACTTTTAATCATGCTTGCCCTACAAGTAACTCAGATTCTCTGGTACATAGTTTTATTGACACTGTAACATCATACAGCGATTTAGGCTAAGAGATGCCCACATGTTTAGAAGCACCAGCAAACTCCACAGTGGAGACAGGATCTGACCACTGGGCTCTTCCCTCCCTCAGACGGGCAGCTTCCTACTCCTCTAGCCCAGCTTGGTCTATTGTCTTGTCTCTTGTGACAGAGATTCAAAAAGTGCAAGGCTTATTAATTAGTTATTAAGATCTTACACCCCGGCATCCAATTACAAAGTATGAGGCTAGGTTCCAGTATAAAATGAACCAGGAGGCAACATGTTTCCCTGGCATGGAACTAAACACAAGAACAGGCCCTGCTGTTAAAAAGCAACCAACCACCAATAGCCCAGGATCTGGCTGAAATGTCCACCATACTTTTCACCCCTTCCTATCTGCTCCTCACCTTTTAAATAACATTTTATTCTAAAAATAATATAAAATATTATTTATTTATTTATTTATTATTCGTATTTAGTATCCCGCCCCAATCGGGAAGACCCGACTCTGGGCAGCTTACAACATACATTACCGCCATAGGTAATGGTCATAACAATATATAAAAACCTTAAAAGTTCATAGAAAAATTTAAAACATTAAAGCAATAAAACAGATAAAACAACTAAAAACAGATACAGATGCAGATGCCAGGTGGGGGGAGGGATGGCTGCCCTTAAATCAGTCATCCTAGGTGGGAACCTGCGTTACTATGTCCCCACACTTGACCTGCCAGCCAGGTCTTTACGCCCTTTCGGAAGGGCAGGACCTAACAAAAAAACTAAAAATATACAGTATAACATTATATTATATATGTGCACAGCACATGGGATGTTATGGCAAACCTTGGCACTCCAGGTGTTCTTGGACATCAATTCCCAGAAGCCCAAGTCAGCACTCCTGCTGATCAGGGCTTCTGGGAATTGAAATTCAACAACACCTGGAGTGCCAAGGTTCACCATCACTGAAACCATCAGCTTATTGTCAGTGTATAACATTAATTTCATCTATTTGTCCCCTCTTTACAGGTTGTATATTCTTGTCCCGGCGTTACTCCTTTCACTTTAATTAGGGCATACTAAATAATTTCCCCCTCCCATCTCTTTAAAATTATTTTTATCCCTTATTTAACTTTAAATCACAAGTCAACCTGTCATATATAGGTATATTCCGTAGTTCTTTGATCCAGCTCAAATTCACATGTTACTTTCCCTTTTGTTTTTACAATAAGTAGTCTCAGAGCTGTTACCATTACAATAATCATTTCTTTTTTAATCTATTTCTAACCCGCTCTCTCTGGCCATTAGACCACACAGCCTCTTGGGGGCAGAGAGTTCGGGTCTGCTTGTAGTAGGTCCATGAAAAGGCCCTTTCCGTCTCCCGCCTGGCCAAGGAAGGGCAGCAAAACCTTTGCGGAGCTGGGGAGGAAAGCCAGGCGGCCATTCGGCGGCGCCCGCGGGCAGAGCCCCCACTTCACCCTCCTTTCCCCGCATAAACCGTATCCACACGTGCACCCCGCCAAGTAAACCCCGTCCTTTTGGGCGCGTGTATGTGTTGGGGGGACTCACCATGTTGGGGGACCCGTGGCTCCCCACAGGGGCCGGAAAAGGCAGGCCCCTCTTGTCACCATAGAGATAAGGAAGGAGGCCAAGTCGCTGACGTGTAATTGGTCGACGCCGAACAGAGCAGGAAGTGACGCCGCGTTTCGTCCCGCCTCTGCCTACTCAAAGAGGCGGGGCCCCGGCGGCAGTGGTATGTGTTGCGCATGCGCCTTCGTTGTCTGAGGAGACGGGCGCTGTGCTGACAACTCTCCTGGGAAGTGGGCGGGGTCAGAGACCCGACCGCGGCGGGTATTGGTTGTTGCTTCTTCCAGCGGCGAGGTGGTGGCTCGCGCGTCCCTTCACGGTGGCATGTCATTAGAAGGAATGGGCGAGAGTGTCCCTCCTTGGGAAAACTGCTTTACAATGACTGAAATTGTGGATCTTTGCGATGCCCTGCTAGGCCTTCGAAGAGCACATAATGCACAACACAGGGCTGGATGAATCATAATTTGGGATCAAAATTGCTGGGAGAAGCATCAACAACATAAACTATGCAGATGATACCACCCTAATGGCAGAAAGTGAGGAGGACCTAAAGAAGCTCCTGATTAGGTTGAAAGAAGAAAGTGAAAAAGCTGGCTTGAGACTCAATATCAAGAAAACCATGATAACGACAACAGGCCCTATCAGTCCCTGGAAAATAGATGGGGAAGAAGTAGAAGCAGTGGCAGATTTTACTTTCTTAGGATCAAAGCTCACAGCAGATGGTGATTGCAGCCATGAAATAAAAAGGCGACTGATTCTTGGGAGGCAAGCGATGAGAAACCTGGGGAACATAGTGAAAAGTAGAGACATCACATTGCAAACAAAAATTCGCATAGTCAAAGCAATGGTATTCCCTGTGGCAATGTATGGTTGTGAGAGCTGGAACATTAGGAAAGCTGAGCGCAGAAGAATAGATGCCTTTGAGATGTGGTGTTGGAGGAGAGTTTTGAGAGTCCCATGGACAGCAAGGAGAACAAATAGGTCAATCTTAGAAGAAATCAACCCTGACTGCTCCTTAGAAAGTCAAATTGTAAAGATGAAGCTAAGGTACTTTGGACATCGAATGAGAAGAGAGGATTCGCTTGAGAAAGCCGTGATGCTGGGAAAGGTGGAGGGCAAAAGAAAAAGGAGGCGGCCAAAAATGAGATGGTTGGATGGTATTGTGGAGACAATGGAGCTCAGCGAGTTGAGGGGGATGGTGGAGAACAGGAGTGCCTGGCGGGCAATGGTCCATGGGGTCGCAGAGGGTTGGAATTGACTGTGCGACTGAACAACAAAAAATTGCAATTTCAAAATGCGGCCCTCTTCAGGGGGAGCCATAGGCAGACGCCTGGTTTCTTATGTTTGTGGAACGAGAAAGATATTATTAGATCCAACCTGTGGGGATTTTTCTCCCAAAGTCAGTTTTAATGTTATTCATTATTTGCATTTCTATCCCGCCCATCTGGGATATTTTCCCACTCTTACAACACATTAAAAATATTTACAATAACAATAAAAACAAAAATAAGCAAACTGAATAAAATTATAGGTAACGACAAAGCAACAAAAACTTCCAAGAAACAAAGCTTGACACAACATTTTGGGATTCTCACTGATAATTTTCTTGTATTATCCACAAGAAATTGGTGCATTTCTGAAGAAGTGATTTTGAATCACAAAGACTTGCATAATGTTTGGATTCTCTTTTAGGGATTCAATACAGATAAGTGCCTTTCTCCTGCATTGAACAATTACCACAGTGATTGGAAACCTCTGGCTTTCCCATCTAAACCAATTTGATAGCCAAAGTTTCTCCAGTCCTTTCACAAAATGACCAAGAAGGAGCTTATAACCTGAGAGTCGTGCCCTTGATTCCCCCACGTTAATACAAACTTAATTACTGAAAATTTCCAGCAGAATAAATAGCAGGTGTTTTCTGCATAGACCTGGTGAGAAAGAAAATGTTCATGGTTCTTCTCATCTACTTCCCCACATAAGAGTAGAAGGATTTAAATTTTACTATTTTCTTAGTGGGAAGCTAACAGAATGTTAAAGAAGCTAGCTTCCTTAACATTGTTCTTATGGAATCATTTCCCCTATACAGGTATAGGTGGTGGTGAACCTATGGCATGGGTGCCAAAGGAGGCACTCGGAGCAGTGGTAGGATGTCAAAAATTTTACTACCCCACCATGATGTCATCACAGTGTGAGTGGAGCTAACATCATGATGTCATGACATCATGGGTGGAGCCAATGTCATGACATTGTGGGCAGGGCCAAATAAAAAAATAAACACACACACACACACACACACACACACACACACACACACACACACACACACACACAGCTCAACCCACCCACCCACAACACAAACATGTAACTAAATAAATTAAATAAAAATATAAATGCATTAAAATATACCACCACCCAAACACCCACCCACCCCAAACATAAATCAACCAGAGCTTTTAAACCAGAGTTTAAAGCTTATTCTGGCTAATCTTTCTCACACTAGGTCAGATGGAAGGAACTACAGAATGAACTCACCAGAAGATGGCTTCATTTTGGCACTTTTCAACAGTTAAAGAAGTAAGGTACTAAGTCTTTGCCTAACCAGTTCTCTAGGATAATATGCCTTAATGTAAATGTAAAACAGCTGTACCTCCTTAAGAGTTCTCCAATTGGAACAGCAATTGGAACAGTACAGGTGTAGCTTATTGATGAGGTAACTCCAAGACTTTGCTTAAAAACCCCAAGCCAGGCCACTAGGCCTGCCGGCTGCCAGGTCTTTTTAGGAATGGTGGTAGTACGTCAATATAGGTAAAGGTATTAAATACACTTTAAAATACACACAGATACACCACATCCAAAGGTGAGTCACTTACCCTGGGGAGCAGGCTATAGGGAGTTTCAGGCTAGCAGCTTCTCTTCCTCCTCCCCCCTTGGGAGGACAGCAAGGAGGCTGTGTATACCGGCCAAGGACTGTAGGCATGCATGCACACCAAGTCCTTGGCACGCATGCGCAGTGGGGGAACCAGTGAAAAGGTAAGTCCCGAAGGTGGTTCCCCCCAAAAGCTGCTACCGGTTCTCCGGGACACTGGGAAAAGTTACTACCGGTTCTGGAGAACTGGTAAGAACCTGTTACATCCCATCACTGACTCAGAGCCCTCTCTGTGGGCACCTGTGCAGTCACCCCAGCACAGTTTGCCCCTCCCCTCTGCCCAGCAACCCAATGGGAGTGTTTACTTCATCCCCTGTTGCTGTGTTGGCACTTTGTGATAAAAAAATGTTTTTTGGGTTGCAGTTTGGGCGCTCGGTCTCTAAAAGGTTCGCCATCACTGCCGTATATGTTGCTTAAAGGTCACCCTTGCTCGATAGCCAGTCATATCTGACTCTAAGGTTCAGTGCTCATCTCTGTTTATAGCCAAAGAGCCAGCGCTGTCTGAGTCTACATACGTTTCCTTGGACATGTGGCAGGCATGTCTAAACACTGGAGTGCACGGAATGCTGTTTACCTGTAGCATATTCTGAGCATCGGCATGCCATGTGAAAGAATTATTGCTTATTTCCCCTTTCTCCCTTTGCCTAATAACAAATACGTAATACACGTATAAACATCCCTTCTCTGGCATCCGTTTCTGGCAAATAGGATTAACTCAAAGGGAAGTTCTCACACTGGCATGAGGCAAAAACAGAAAAACAGGACACGTCTTTGGATGTAAACGATACGTAATCAGAATGCTTGGGTAAGCTCTTGTATTCCTATATAGAAGGGGGTCTTTGGAAATAAACTTCAGAATGCTTGCATGAAGATCTTGGTGTCCTGTCCTTCTTCCCACATTTACCTTCCCATCAAAGTGGTGCCTATTTATCTACTTGCAGTTTCTTGCTTTCGAACTGCTAGGTTGGCTGGAACTGGGACAGAGACAGGAGCTCATTCCATCATGCAGTACCCGGGTATTGAACTGCTAACCTTCCACCTTCCAGTTAGCATCTTAACCAGAGAACAAAAAAAATCACACTCAGTTTCAGAGCAACCTCTGCTCCATTTAACTTACAGGGAAGGGCTACTGAATTCAGATTGTAACAAGATGAACTTCAAACGTGGACAAGGATTTGAGAAAAGAGGACGGTCACACATTATAAAGGTGTCTTATCTTGGGACAAAATCCCAGGTTTAAGGGGTTGAAAGGGCAAAGTTCTTAGACTTTAAGGCTTAAAGGGAGTTAGAAGCCCTCAAGAGAGTTGTAGATTATGGAGCTAGGAAAATACCAGGGTGGAGAGATTAAAAAGGCAGATCACAGAGGAGATGGTAAGCAGTGTCCATGACCATGTGCTGCAGCAGAAGTGACACCAGTTTAGGGACACAGAAAATGTCATGTGACCTCAGAAGATCAGCTCTGGAAATTATTTTGGCAGCCAAGCTCTGGCTGCAAGCCCGAAGGCTAATCTCTGACAACAGAAGGTCAGAGAAAGTGAAGAGAGAGGACTAAACCATGCAGCCAAATTTTGCAATATTTTTCAACATTTTAATATTGCCTGTTTGCCAACAGGTACTTATGGAAGGGTACAATGCAATTTTTTTGTTGTTGCCAAAAACCCGTTGAAATCCAAAGTCTTGAAAGCAGAGCAACAAAAACCTACAAGTACAGCTGGCTGTGGGCTGCATTCTAACAAGTGAATACAGAGCAAAACAAAGAATGGTTGTATTGTTCAGTGAAAAGCAAAGGAAAAAGGATCTTCTATATTGGAATTGTTTTCAACCTGTGTGTTGTCAGGATAAAGCCCCTACCTTGTGGTTAGTCTCTTCATTTAGTTATGGGACAAAAAGGAGAGATAAAGAAAACAAACATTGAAGGCGGGTCTTTAGAAAATTCTGACCATAAATGTTTTGTTACATTATATTATTTCTGTGCCTCTTATCTCCCACAAAGTGGCTTACAATAGTTTTTTTAAAGAAAAAAACTGAAATACAACCAATAAAATTCATACATTAAAATAGGATCAAACTCATTGTGCTATTAAATTTTTATTGCTTTAAAATAAATTAAAATACTAATCCTAGTTTAATTACTGAGAGAAAACCAGCACAACATCTAAAACCATGTAGTCTGAGTCTATTCATAGCCAAAGATTTGCCTTAAAGGTATTTACTGCCCCTGGCATTGGGCAGGAAGTAAACCCAGCTTCCTCTCTAGCATATTTCCTCCACAGGACTGATTAGAGAAATTACACTTACTGACAAATAATTTCTGGGCTTATTTGGAAGCACTGTACTGTACTAGGTTTTCTTCTCCAATTTTTTAATATTACAAACATAAAAAAGAAAAAACCTAGGATACATATAAGCCCTTAGCATGAGTATCATCATCATCATCATGCTAGACAGGAGTCTAGCTGCAGTATTTAGTGCCAGCTGAAATACTCTATACCAGTGGTGCCCAAACTAAGGGCCGGGGGCCAGGTGCGGCCCCCAACGCCAATTCATCTGGCCCGCGAAGCCCTCGTCACTCCTGTAAGCGGAAGTAAAACACACCCATAATCGGCCTACAGCCCAAAAAGTTTGGGCACCCATACAGTACTGTACTTACTTTTCAGAAGTATTCTTAAATACATGGCAATAGTCTAACTAAGGAAAACATGTCTGAGCAGGAAAGTGTCACTGTGACACATTTCTCTCTTTCAGATCTGGCCATAGTCATCCATTGGAAAAGCACGTATGCACTTGTAAAAGCTAATTATATTATTTGGCAGAATTTATACCAGCTAAACAGGGCATAGAAAAATCAAATACTTCATTACTGCTCAAGGTTGAGGGTGATACAGCATTATAAGCTTTGCCACACCTTTTGCTATTAATACTATTTTCAATTTTATGCTGAATTCAGTCATGTTATTTAGTAATGAGCAACCATCAAGTGTGGTTTTCTTAATTCCAGATTTAGAAAGATAAATTACTCCTTATGGTTGAATACGTAACCTCAGCTACTTGTTCAGTTCCCTGATATGTTTATTGATAAAAAGAACATTTTTACTACCTTCCATTCTGACTGCTGGTTCTTTAAATACTCTGGATTAATTAGTTCTTGTATCAGGGAAGACAGTAGCTTCATTGAGCAGATGTTTTGAATTGGTAGGAGAATTATGAAAAAGTACATCACTCCAAACAGTATTAATTTTCAATATATTGTTTAGCAAATATGAATGATTAAAATTAAACAGAATACTTTGATAGAAACATGTAGGTTAAATGAAAAGTATGAGTTTAAATTTATGTATATAGATGTATATGTATATAGATGTGGAATAAGAACAGAAGAAGATTGCATTGCACATCACCATTCTGATCATAGAAGAGTGTTCAGAGAAGAACCAATTGGTAAAATACAGCAAACGGAATTTCAGAATATTCACATGTACTACATGAAACCTAAGTAGATTACTTCAGATACTTCAATGCTAACAGCAGATACACCTTTAGTATTAAAAGTGAAAGAATGCCTACATGACTCCAGATGAATAGCCAGGGGTGAGGAGACCGGATGGACAAGGAGGGCCCTTGCCGCCGCTGTGAGGGAAACGGCCAGCCAGGGGTGATGGAGTCTGGATGGCTGAGGAGGGATGGCTGAGGAGAGATGCTGCCGGCACGAGACCACCCCAGCAAGCACCGGGCAGCTGAAACCACCATGGAGGAGCAGAGGAGTAGCTGCATGCATACAAGTAATTGATCCACACTACTGTAGTCGACTTTATATACTGATATAGTGACTTTACAAATAACTGATTTACACAATAGTGAACTTACAGTAGAGACTTGATATAGTGGACTTTCCTTTTCATACCAAGGTGTTTTCCCCCCTTCATAACAAGGATGATGACTAATGAGATAATTAGAAACTCCAGATTTCTAACTTCATATAACCAGCACTAATTAGCTCAATTTTTAGTCTGATACTGTGTTTTAAACTGTGATAATATGCATGATAATACTGTACTTTGTTTTAAACTGTGATAACATGTATGATGCGAAGATACTGGCATAGAAACCGGCAAACCAACAAAACAAAAGGCAAAACAAAAGGGGCAATTTAGATGAAATAGGATGCTTAGCACATCAGATTAGAAGGGGAGGGACAGGAAAGGGGGAGGAGAAATACAGTGTTGTAAGGAACAATACTGTATAGGGACATAGAATTTAAGATCTATGAACCAAGGAAAACTGGAAGTGGTAAAAAAAGGAAATGGAAAGAATAAACATTGACATCTTAGGAATCAGCGAGTTAAAATGGACAGGGATGGATGAATTCAGCTCTAGAAACCATCATATCTACTACCGTGGACAAGAAAATCTCAGAAAAAATGGAGTAGCCATAATTGTCAATAAAAGAGTGAGAATAGCAGTAATGGGATATACAGCAATCTCAAAAATGATAGAATGATGCTAGTCAGAACACAAGGCAAACTATTCAACATCACTATAATCCAAATATATGCACCAACCACTGGTACAGATGAAGCCACAGTTGACCAGTTCTATGAGGACGTAGAACACCTCATAGAACAGACACCAAGAAATGATGCACACATTATCATAGGAAACTGGAGTGCCAAAGTAGGAAAGCAAAAAGTAAATGGAGTAACAGGCAAGCTTGGTCTTGGAACACAGAATGAAGCAGGGCAAAGATTGATAGAGTTCTGCCAAGAAAATGCAGTAGTCATAGCAAACACCGTCTTCTAGCAACACAAGAGGAGACTTTACACATGGACATCACCAGATGGCCAACATCGAAACCAGACTGACTACATACTCTGCAGCGAAAGGTGGAGAACCTCCATACAGTCAGCAAAAATGAGACCTGGAGCAGAATGTGGCTCAGATCACAACCTACTGATCACAAAATTCAGGCTTAGACTAAAGAAAATAGGGAAAACAATTAGGCCAGACAGATATGACCTAGACAACATCCCTAAGGAATACACGGTGGAGGTATGGAACAGATTCAATGGCTTGGATCTGACAGACAGAGTACCAGAAGAATTATGGACAGAGATGTGGAACATCATGCAGGAGGCAGCAAGGAAAACCATAAAAAAAAGAAAAGAAGAATAAGAAAGCAAAGTGGTTGTCTGATGAGGCTCTTAAAATAGCAGAGGAAAGAAGGAACCCAAAAGGCAAAGGAGAAAGAAAAAAAATACAATCATTTGAATAGACTTTCAAATAAAAGGAGAGATAAGGAAACCTACCTAAATGAAAAATGCAAAGAAATAGAGGAAAACAACACAAGAGGCAGGACCAGAGATCTGTTCAAAAAATTGGGGAAATCAAGGGAATGTTTAAAGCAAAAATGACCATGATAAGGGACAAAGGTGGCAAGGAAATAGCTGATGCAGAAGAGATTAAGAAAAGATGGAAAGAGTACACAGAGGAAGTCTGCAAAAAAGATCTCAACACTCCTGATAATAACAATGATGAGGAAATTGAACTTGAGCAAAACATCCTAGAGAGAGAAGTCAGAAAGGCCCTAAAAAGCACTGCAAACAACAAAGCCAGTGGAGATGATGGTATCCAAGTTGAACTTTTCAAAGCCCTAAAAGATGATGGAATCAAATTATTGCATTCTATATGCCAGCAGATTTGGAAAACACAACAATGGCCACAGGATTGGAAAAGATCAGTATATGTTCCAATCCCCAAAAAGGATAATGCCAAAGAATGTTCAAATTCGAACAATTGTGCTCATCCCGAATGTTAGCAAGGTGATGTTCAAGATAATAAGTATAGACTGCAGCAGCACGTGGAGAGAGAATTACCACAAGTACAGGCAGGGTTCCGAAGAGGGAGGGGAACTAGGGACCACATTGCCAAAATACGTTGGATCATGGAGAAAACAAAGGAATACCAGAAACAAGTCTACTTCTGTTTCATTGACTACGCCAAGACCTTTGACTGTGCGGACCACAATAAAATGTGGCAAGTAATCAAAGAGATAGGAATACCAGAGCACCTTATATGCCTCATGAGAAATCTGTACATGAATCAAGAGGCAACAGTTAGGACAGAATACAGAATGACGGAGTGGTTTGGAATAGGAAAAGGAGTAAGACAAGGCTTCATTTTGTCACCCTGCTTATTCAGCTTATACGCAGAGCACATAATGTGCAATGCAGGGATGGAGGAATCACAATATGGGATCAAAATTGCTGGGAGAAACATCAACAATTTGAGATATGCAGATGATACCACCCTAATGGCAGAAAGCAAGGAAGGCCTAAAGAAGCTCCTGCTTAGGTTGAAAGAAGAGAGTGCAAAAGCTGGCTTGAGACTCAGCATCAAGAAAACTAAGATCATGGCAACAGGCCCTATCAGTCCCTGGAAAATAGATGGGGAAGAAGTAGAAGCAGTGACAGATTTTACTTTCTTAGGATCAAAGCTCACTGCAGATGGTGACTGCAGCCATGAAATAAAAAGGTGACTGATTCTTAGGAGACAATCTATGAGAAATCTGGGGAACATAGTTAAAAGTAGAGAATCACCTTGCAAACAAAGGTTCATATAGTCAAAGCAATTGTATTCCCAGTGGTAATGTATGATTGTGAGAGCTGGACAATTAGGAAAGTTGAGTGCAGAAGAATAGATGCCTTTGAGATGTGGTGTTGGAGGAGAGTTGTGAGAGTCCCCTGGACAGCGAGAACAAATAAGTCGATCCTAAAAGAAATAAAACCTGAGTGCTCCTTAGAAGTTCAAATAGTAAAGATGAAGATAAGGTACTTTGGACATCAAATGAGAAGAGAGGATTCACTCAAGAAAGCCTTGATGCTGGGAAAGGTGGAGGGCAAAAGGGGGCGGCCAAAGGTGAGATGGCTGGATGGTATTGTAGACACAATGGGCATAGAGCTGAGCAAGTTGAGGAGGATGGTGGAGGACAGAAGTGCCTGGCGGACAGTGGTCCATGGTGTCGCAAAGGGTTGGAATTGATTGGGTGACTGAACAACAATATAGAATCATAGAAAGAAGAAATGGATCAAAAAGAATCAATGTCTGAAATAAAGGGCAAAATCTACTTTAAAAGATAAATGTTCAAATGCAGTTACGAGGGGATAAGGGGAATCCAGCAGCAGCAAAAAAAAAATCAGTCTAAAGTACAATATAGTTTGGTGATATGGAACGAATAGTGAATTGAAGGCAGTCTTATCTAACAAAAACATCAATTGCCTGCAACATTTAAATAAAGTATTCAGTAGTCACTCAATTTTTTCACTTTTTATTTAGAATCTAACAAAATGTATGTAATAAAATTAAAAAAACTGGTTTCAGCACACTGTATTTAAATTAGAATTTACATCAGTTAAGATTTTTAGTCTCAAAGAACTGAAATAGAAGAATTCTACAAACAACTTTCCATGATCTTATACCATATCAGAAATATTAACAGCAGCAGATAATGATAACATATGTGAAATACATGAATCTGGACGACATAATAGAATAAAACTGAAAACAAACCAATTTTTTTTATCAAGTATCTCAAGTTTTTAATCTTATAAGACTTTCTCATGCTTTTACACATTTTATTTTCCCAATATAAATTCAGATCATAATACTGAATAGCAATGTCTAATAAGAAAATTAAGGTTTGCAAAAGAAAATCTTGAGAACTTTCTCTTAATGGACACTATCATGCAGTCTTTCTGTAGTTGAAAATACAGTCAATATGAAAACATTCTAGTTTCGGCAGCACCTTTGGTTTTGAATTCAAAATATGATTAGCATCTCAAGTTCTTTCTTGAACACATATTACCTTAGGAGAAACATCTCAAAGATGGAAAGGTAACAGATATCTAACAATATTTCCAGTTTAATATTTAGGTGGGAATGCTTGCCTCTGTTTTTTATAACAGCATTGTGTATTTCTTAGCAGACTCTTGTAATATGTTATAGACTCTTTCTGAGAGCACAGGTTACAATAATCTTAACAAACAGTTGTTCAAAACGCTGACACTTAGACGCTGCTGTGTCTGTACTGCTTAATGAGTGAAATCATTCAATTTCTATCTTTGACTGAAGATTTTTTTACCTAGTTCCCACTAGTGCCTAGATACCAGACCCAGTATCAACTAGAAATCAGAGATGTTTGGGGGCCAAAAGAATAATTGTTATTAGAATGGTAAATTACAAGGATGAATAACCTATCTATTGAACAACAAATTTGACTACAGAAAACTCAAAAAAGGACATTGTTCAAATGAAACTGCATTAGAGACAGCATTAAAATAGAGCACAATAAGACTATAGAAGCTGGCAGCATTATTTGATTATACAACCCCTAACATGTGTCCCTTAGCATCCTTTGATAAGCTTGTTAAGTACTGTATTAGAATTAACTTATGTAATTGAATTTTGGATATTCTTGCCAAGAAGCCTGATAACTCTTTCTTCACCTTAAAATAACACACATAAAACCCAAAATTAATCCTTTTGAGTTTTTTTAAAAAATGTGAACTACAAAGAGCAGCACAAAAGGTCACAAGGGGGATCATGAGGATACAAAGAAATGTGTCCTGTTCAAGTAAACTATTGAAGTCTTCCCAATATACCATCCGGTTGGTCTAGTAGTAGTTTTTCCAACTCTTTGACTTTTGGACTTCAATTCCTAGAAGCCTAAGTCAATTCCCAACAGCACTGATCTGCCAGTGTACTGACTTAGGCTTCTGGGAATTGAAGTCCAAAAAACAAAGGTTGGAAACACTGGTCTAGTAGTTTCTATTCAGTATCTGAGATACCTAGACCTCAGGTTTAAACGGTATGAAAATTGTTCCCCAGATTTATTGGACATCGCCTTCTGAGGCCAATTCACTGGGAGGCACAAGTCTTTTATCTTCTCATATTTGCTGTAAAATAACTAGAACTGTGCTGAAGTCTGAGCATGGTTTGGGAATGCTAAAGTCCTTTCAAGTTAGGAACCCTAAAACAAACGTCAGCCTTTATAGCTACTCAGTGATTAGGACTATCCCATATATTTTAAAACCTAAACTGTCAGAGATTTTTAAAAGGGCATTTTCCACATTCCTCCCACAAGTATAAGATTCAACTACACCAGAAAGGCAAATCAATATATAAGCATTCAATATCTTACGACTTGATAAACTCAACTTGAGAATTAAGCAACAGGTAACATAGTACATTTAGTCTAGTAGACTTTTTCCTTGAGCTAAAATGCTGACTTTTGCTTATCACACTTAGCTGAAGACAAATACAATTACTGTATTAGCACTACTTTACACACAGTCCATTTCTGTTGTAATCAAACCAGTTTGCCCAGTAAAAATGCAAGTTATAAAGAGCAAACAAAAATCTCTACTACAACAAACGTCTAACAGTTATTCAAAGCTGATGCAGACTTTTCTTCCATTAATGTACGCTACCATAAAGGCTCATTTGTACAGTTAATGTGAAAGCAGGATACTGCATGACACAGGAAAGTGCTCTTAATTTTATTCCACGAAAGGAGGAAAGAGAAAAGATCTTAAACTTTGACTAATAATGAATCTGAGAAGATCAACAATCTAGGCCTCCTAGACATTTCAAAATTTAGCCTAAACTGGGAGCAGTGGTATGCACATTGTAGTTTTTATTCAAAGAAATTTGTAGATTCAATATTTTAATATAACTGGAAGGATGCTTTAACAGCAGCTGATTTGAAAACCCAAGGTTTTTCTAACCTCAACAAAAGGTGAATTGCCATTCATTTATTCTGAACTTTTAGTCACAATGGTATCTGACAGGTCGAATCATGTCAGACAACTCTCTTGCTAAGATTTAACAAATGTTGTTAGTTTTTTGGTAAACACCTAGATTTTCTTGGATGTCATCAGCATAGCTTATATTTCTGGTCTCTGCTACTAATGCTGATACTGTATCTTTAAAAGGGCTCTGTAGGACTGGTATACTCATCAGTACTGTAGTTTTATATTGCAGCTACAAAAAAAAGATGTGTTGCTAGTCTGTTTCAGATCAGTAAGATCAAATTAAATCCACCCCTCGAATTAGAGAGCATTGAGTTTTAAAAATATTTAAGGAGAAAAGTGTATATTCACAGAATTTTCCATTATTATTATTTTTTCATTTTTTGCTCTCTCCCCAATTACGGAACTATAAGATACAGAAGACTCTTCTTATTGGATGAAATTTTCTCCAGCTAGCTTTTCTACCAAAAAGAAAACAAACAAACAAACCAACCATAAACAATTAAGGAGGAACTATGTCAATCCCTTTCATATTAAAAAGTACTTGATTTACATTTTATTTAGCTTTATTCAGTTATTACATAGTTGAGTTTGTGCAGCCGCCCCTTCCTCACATGTTTCCACCATCTTCTTGCATGACAGGTGGATTCATTAGAAGGAGAACCTTCACTGTCTATGGAGCACTCAGTGTGATTTTAAGCTGAGGAGGAACATAGGCTTCCCCACTTTTACATGTTTACCTAGCAAAATTTTAGACTTAAATAATAGAAGTTGACAGTGTTTACTGCCTCTTAGAAGGTCTATTTTTATATACAAATTGAAGAACACCATATTATGAAATTGCCAAAGAGAAAATCTAAAATTTATGTGACAGTTAACACCATCTGATCTCATTTCTTGACCTACGTACCTACAACATGAAAACATCTCCCCTATGGTAGCACATTTGTAAATGTATCAAAGAAATGTTACAAGCAACAAGCGATACAAGACTGGTAATGTAAAGCCCTTTGGTGTTGCTGTTGGTTGTAATTCTGCAGACTGCTTTTTTAACAGTTCTACTGAAAGCAGAATTTCATTACAACAAAGAGTAATAGACCTCCTGCTTTGTACTGTCAACTTTTAAAACAAAAATGTGTTATCTTTCCCAATGCACACACAGTATTTTTATTTGGCACATAAAACAGTTTCTTATACTTAATGATTAAAAGAAAACAAAATGAAATACCATCAGCTAATTTAAAAACTTTTCCTCCCACCTGATAATGTTATTGGAATATTTTAGTCAGCAAACACATATACAAATTACATTTTCTAGCATAATTCAATTGCTAGAATTCATCACTCATGTCTTATTGTGCTTTCTCTTACAGTGCTCTTGATGTAGATCAGATTTAAAACTTGAAAACTTTATAGACAGATTTCTATTCCCCTGCCCTCCTCATATCAGTCTGGTCTTTTTAGTGCAGATATTTTATTTAAAGATCGGGAAAGTTTTATGAACTCTGTCTGTATTCCAGCAGCATTCTGTCTCTGATATCCAATATTCTCTTATATGCAAAATTCTCTCCTTGTGATGACAAAGCTGAATATCAAACTGTAGTGTCCCCAAAGTCCTTGTTCCAACGAATATAACCTTCCAGGGTCTGAGGGCTGAGACTAGGCTTTATTTTCTTCAATGATTCAGTGAAGTCTTGCAATCTGATGTTTCTCATCTAAAAGCAAATAATTTTTTTTGTATTAACTGTCTCAACACTTGTCTGCTCCAGTATCAAAAGGTAGAATACGAAATTCTATTTCTTCCACTAGATGGTGCTAACACATATGAACAAGAGTCCAGCAAGAATTTCACACTGATCGCTTTCCCCCCACTACCAAGATTTGACTAGTTACATATAAAAGTACATAGTTTACACAACTGATTCACCACTCAAGAAGTTTCTTGCATCTTTGAAAATAATTAAATGGATTCTAAATAATGTGTCAGAATGTTGTTTTATGGGACTGATGTGGCAGGAAATGTATGTTGTTACATATCCATCCTGAATGCATTTTAACTTTCACTTTTATGATCATGCCTGTGTTTGAAACAGCACTCTAATAAAACGAATATTACAATTATTGAATTATATGCAAGAAGCTGTTTTCCTATAAAAATAATATTTGAGCTTCTGAATTCTTTGGCCGTAGTGCTGAACATACTGATGTAATGATTATGAATCATAAAATGTTTTAATTATGAAGCTTTGCATGATATAAGGATTAATGACCATGTTTATTTTATATTTGTGTTCTAAGTCCTAAACTGGCACAAGGCGTGACCCAACAAAAATCATTTTAATTGTTCAAATGATTCCAGTGTGTTGTGTTGCTTTTTGGTCTGACTATTTAATTCTATTGTTGACTTCTGTGGCATGGATACACAAAGCAAATGACCCTCTTTATTAGATGACTTACTTAAACAGCAGCCAAAATCCTGTTTTGTAGTTACACCAATGGAAAATAAATGGCATAACTTGCATTAATTATTGCTAATTAATGAGTTCTCATTTGGATTCATTGTACACCGAAGCCACACAACTGGCATGCAATGAAGCAGCCAAACAGGAGCACATTAATTAGTGTAATTAATTGCTGTGGGTTACATAATTTCCCTTCCAGTACCATATCTATGGTACAGGATCTAGTCCAGCAAGTAAAAAACTAAATAATCTTGCTGTTATTTCAGGAATATAACAAAAAATTACAGTGAACACCATACCTACCTAACCTATGTAACAGCTACAAAATATGCAGTGTATTTTTCTCCCTTATCATTTCAACATGAGGCCTCCAAACAAAAGACTATTCTATTGTCAAATGTTTTCAAAAGAGCAGCAAAACTGAATAGTTTGTTTTCTGCTTGGCAAGTCAAGCCTTAAACATCTTACCTCATTAGCAGACATATTCTTTACTTGCTCTGGTTTTAGTTCTGTAGATTAAAGAAATCATAATTAGTCAGTTTCAAAACAAATATATATCCAATCAAGTGTCTTGGTATTTGAATCATAGTCTACACTTAAAGGTCAAGTTTTTTCAGAAACAGTTAAAGATAGGAGCTCAGTTTCATTATTTTTCTAGCCCAAACTAAAAAGAAATCTAGATACTACAAACAGCGTGTCTATGAGAACATTAAACAAAAAATTATTTTGATATATAAAATTTGCATTTTATCACACATCTTTTAGCATATTAATACTGTGCACTAACTTAAACTTCATGGTAAATAGTATCACATGCCTGGAAAAAATTATTTATGCAAGGATATGTACACAAGATTAAATCCAACATCACCTAAGGGGACTTTCACTCACACAATTGGACTTTTGTCTCCATTCCTCCCCTCTATCTCTGACAATCAGTTCCAGAATGTCCTCCAATCCTCCAGTATAGACTGTGAGGAGTGTCAGGGGTTCCAGAACAGAGTAGGGTGGGTGGAGAACACATCTAGATGATTCCAGGTCAGGGAAAACCAAATTAGGATAGCAGTTATCATTCACATCATAAAACTTAATCTTAAATGTCAATGATCATTACTGCCTTGGCACAGAAATTATCCAGTTTTTTAAAAAAAATTGTGTATCACCAACATCACATCACTTCTCCACCATCATCAGAATTCTTGTCTAATAGTATTAATCTGTGTTTTTTAAAAATGACTTTTTATTTAACCAGACACAATAGGGAAAGATTCAAGACCTCACATACTTATTAAAATGGCTCATCTTAGTGGTTCTGATTCAAAGCAGTATGCAACTAATTCTGTGTGCTTCGTGTGACTTGGGACTTTTTGTCTTGAATAATCAACCCCTTTCGTGCTCTTGTGAAGATTGCTTTTTAAAGCTTTTTTTAAAAAAACCTAACAATTTTTTAAAGATCTACTAAAATTTACAGTACATATCCTCTCTAGAAAATGCAAATGTGCCTGTTTGCATCTTAGCAGGTGTAAAAGGGGAACGGTACAACTGCCAGTCAATTCAGTTTTCTCAGTACCTACCTCGTATAGGGCCCAATGCTGCATCTTTTGCTAAAGCTGTCAAATCACTCCCTGAATATCCTTCTGACATTCTTCATAAGAAAAAAAAGGAAACACACTTAACTTCAGGAATGTGTACAACTGCCTTGCACAAAGCTAATCAAGTTTACAATGTTTTAGTCTGTTATTGGTGCATTATTATTATTATTTAATGTAGCCAATAATCTTATAGAAACAGCAGCCTATAAATGCTTTAAATAATTATTTTATTTAATTTTTCAGTTCTATCTACATTAAATAATTTAAACAGCATTATTACTAATTAATATGTGTGTGTGTGTGTGTGTGTGTGTGTGTGTGAGAGAGAGAGAGAGAGAGAGAGAGAGAGAGAGAGAGAGAGAGAGAGAGAGAGAGAGAGAGAGAGAGAAAGTGAGTGAGAGAGAGGGATCAGCTATAGATATTGTTTGTATAAAACAGGGGTGCCCAAACTATGGTCCGGGGTCAGATCTGGACAATGGGCCATAGTTACCACCACCACCCCTGAACCACATGACCAGCCTACAGTCCGAAAAGTTTGGGCACCCCTGGTATAAAAGGACAAGAAGTGAAGCCTGCATATGATAGACTGAGAAACAATTACAGTTAGCATTACTTGTGATGAGCAATAAAGTTAGTGCTAGCAAAGAAATGGAAAGTCACTTACCTAGCCAGCTGTGCTAACTCTTTTTGGGTTAATGGATTTCCTTGCTTGCTTAAGAGATTTTTTAATAAAAGTAGTCTTGTCTGTAAAACACAATATTCAACTGTTTGTGACTGAACAAAATAGCAATATGACATGAAATATATTTGAAACAAAGGCTTGCATCCATCACAATCTTGGCATTACAATGCCATGTGACACATCCTACTTCTCTTTGTTTCCCCTTGGAAGCCCTTGGGATGCCAGAGTTTCCGAGCCTTCCAGAGCAATTTTTTGAGTGCAAGAACAGATTGCACATTGATGATCTATGAAGGAGCAACCATCATCACCCCACTGGCTCATTTAGAGCAGGATCACTCATGTTTTAAAAAGTTTTTAACTAGATTTTTAATTGGTGCAGGTAGGAGGTAGTTTTTCAGTGTTTTTATGAATTTTAAGGGTTTCTACAGTTTAAACGTTGGAGATTTTATGTATGCTGCTCAGTCACGTGTCAATTGAGGGAGCTATACAAATTGAATGAATGAATGAATGAATCTCTAATCTGCAACCACAAGTCACTAGCAGAAAAGTATTGCCTTAGATAAAAGTATCGTTACAAATTACGTACCTCCTCATTTGGTAAAGAAACATAGACACGTTTGGTAAATCGCCTGAAAAACACAAATATGAATGCAGATGTGTAGTTCTGAGAGTAGCATATGATAAAGGTTACCTTTCTCCTACCACACCAAAGTTTAACAAACACACAGACACCATACTTGTTTGGATGAGAAGAGCAAAACAGTAGATGTGGTGAAAGATTTCTAAAGATAGCAATATAATTATTTAGTTGGCCACAATCATGCTGATTAATTATTATTAATAATTATTATTATTATTATTAATAATAATTAGATTAGACTTATATGATTAATGTAGGTCACTGAAATCAATGGGGATTTGGTTAGTCAAATCATTTGTAAATTCCATTGATTCAAACTGGCCTACTTCAGTCTGATTTACTTTGCTAAGTACAGTAACAGAATTTTGGCCACTTGTTGCTCATATACATTTTTAACTGTTAAACAAAGCATATAGTTTAGTTAAAACACATCTGTAGCAAAATTATACAACTGTTTAAAACATCTGATTAAAATGGGATGCTTGTGAAAAATCACACTTCCATTCAGTGAAGGCAATGTGAGTCTCACTTTCTAAAAAAAAATTTATTTGGCTTGTCATTAACCATTTCACAGTTTTTCAACAAATGCCATAATGTTCTGCCCAAGAATGTCAAATTAAAATATAGATAGGTGGCTTATAATCCTCCAGATATTTTTTATCAAGACCTACCTGTAACAGCCACCATAACCAATTGTTAAATATTGAAAGCTTAACTAAAAATGGAAGATACCAGTCTGCCTGCCTCTCCCGTAAAATACTGGAACATGCCACATGCTGTTTTTCAAGTTGTTTTTAAAAAAGGGTTGAATGCAAACTTCCAAAACCTAAATAGCGTATTACAAATGAAAAGTTAATTATCCAGTTCAAAATACCTGAGAACAGCATCATCAAGTTCTTGTGGCCTATTAGTTGCTCCCATTACAAGTATTCGATCTTCTCCTGAGGACTGTACCTAATTTTTCCATAAAGCAACGTTTAAAACACAAAAGAGGAAACATGTGACACATATCCTAAAAAGTGTAAAATCTCAAATACTGTTGTTGTTGCTGCTTTCTGAACACTGCCTTAATAATTGTTAAAATGTATATAAACAAATAGTGTATTTCTTTCATATAGCAAAAAAATGCAGATACACTAGAACATCGGATAACGTTATGACTTGGTTCCACAAGTCATGACGTTACCCGATTTTTAGTGTTGTCCGATGCATGCATCGAACGCTAAAAAAAAAAAAAGCCCTGAATTCAGGGACAAAACGTGCGGTTTGTCCCTGAAGTCATTGCTGCGCTTGGTGGGTGGGTTGGGTATACCCACCCCACCCCCAAGCGCAACGATGGATTGAACACAGCCCGGGCGGGCTGCGTTTGAAGCCTAGCAGTGCCCAGGCTAGCTAGGCTGCACTAGGCTTTTTCCGCAGCCCGTCTGAGCTGTGGACAAAGCCGCTAAGCTTCGGACACAGCCCACCCGGGGTTTGGAAGAAGCCTAGCGCAGCCCAGCATGTGCCCAGGCTAGCTAGCCTGAGCGCCGCTAGGCTTTGAACATAGCCCAGACGGGCTGTTGACAAAGTCTAGAGACACTCGGGCTTCGTCCATCGATCGCTCCGGCTGAACTAGGGTCGGGGGAAAGGCAGGCACCCACGCGCCTTTTCCCCGACCCTAGTTCAGTAGCAGCAATCCATCGCTGGGGTGTGTGTGGATTGGGTAGATGTTTCCACAAAACTTGCATCGTTATCCGATTCTAGCATTATCCGATGTAATCGTTATCCGAGGTATTACTGTAACTACATTCTATCAGGGTGATTTCAGAGTATGTTCTTACATTCTATAGGTCACACTCCCAAGTAAAGAACAGCTGGAGATCAGCAAAATTAAAGAAACAACCATTAATATTTTGCCATGAAAGGATGAATTGTTTTGTCCGTTTGCTCTTCTTTAGTCTAATAAGAGTTCAGTAACAAAAAAGGTATGTGTTAAAAGAGTTTTTAAAAGTGGCTTTCAATCTTTGATATATGTAATTAAAACCACCCACTAGAATAAAAATTAAACAATCATAACTATAAATTAAACTAATCAGAAAGAATAACCAAAAGCAGCAGCAGCAGCCAATATACAACTAGTAATGTTCTCAGAAAGGTCAAAAGGAGTATATTTTTGAAGGCCTCTTTAAAGAGTTCTATTTTCAGAAGCTTCTTAAAAGTCTGAAGGGGGAGGCTTGGTGTACTTACTGTAGAAAGGCATTCCACAAGAACGGGGGCACAAGAAGGCTCAATTTCTATTAATTGTCCTTTTAACCTTTCTTAGTGTAGGGACACAAAGATGAAAAACCACCGAGGACCAGGTAAGATGAGAGAGATGCTCTGACAGATATTGAGGTCCCAAACCATTCAGGGTTTTATATACTAGTACCAAAACCTTGAACATGGCACACAAGCAGATAGTACAGGTGAGCTAGGGTTAGAGAGATATGATTGAACTTACACCTGTAGTGAACCTGGACCTGGTAAAGCTTCTGTATCAAATTTTTAAAAAAAGACTCACATAGAGGGTGAACCAGTGTTGTCAGAGACCCCTATCCAGATAAGATTACAACTGGGCAATTTGCCAAAGCTGGGGAAAAAAAGGCAGATGACCCACAGCAACCACCTGCTGTTCAACAGTAAATGCCAGTTCTGAGAACCCCAAGTTGTGGATCTGACCAGTGGTGGGATTCAAAAATTTTTACTACCTACTCTGGGGAAAGCCCTGCACTGTACCCAAATTAAGACTACTTTATTTCAAAACAGGGATGGGCAAGGCCAGCCAGAATTTCTGCTACCAGTTCTGGCAAACTGGTGTGAACCTGCTGAAGCCCACCACTGGATCTGATCCTTAAGAATAAATCCATCTAGTTTAGGAACACACACACACAGTGGTCAGGAGGACCCCAAAACAACATGATCTTCATCTGGTCCAGATTTAGTTTCAACTTGTTAGCCTTCATCCAAGACTAGAGAGCGTTCAAAGCATTGGACTGCAATTACTGAAGATGGAGTAAAGGAAAGAAAGAACTGTGTGTCATCAACTCATCAGAAATTTCCAGATGACTTCCCCCAGCAGCCTCATGAAGATATTAAAATCCCACCTTTTACTCCCTTTAAAGAACCTAACTCCCACAATGAAAAACAAAACAAAACAAAACAGCTACTTTCCCCCACCCCTATCCAAGGATATTAACATCTTTATAGGTCTTCTATTATTATATATATCATTTAATTAAGGAGTGGAAACGGAGGTTTGGTAGGAACAATGAAAGCTGCCACTAACATACCAGAGAAGTCATAGACAGATAGCATCTCACACTTAGAAATGGATATAAAGATTAAAAGAGTGTTACAAAAACCTTGTGCCATCTAGATTATCACTAAGTTCCACTAATGTTTGAGTCTAGTTCAGAACACACATTGGCTCAAAACCAGTAGATAAATGTATACCATGTAAGGCTAATGGCATTGTCAACCACATTGGTTGTTAAAAGATTTTAAAATGCTGATCCTCTCACAAAGATCCTGAGGCTTCTTTTGAATCCCTTTTGTCACGTGGAAGCCGTTAGTACAATCATCCTGGCACTAATATTCAGAAATTGAAGACTCCCTTCCTCTCATCCCACAACTTCCAACAATTTAAAAATAAAATAAAAAGGCTCTCAAGGGAGCCTAGGACCGTGGTAGGGAGAATCAGACATTTTTAAATTCCAAGAAACTGCCACAACTGATTACATCATCAGCCTTATGTGACAAAATTCAGCTACTAAATAACCACTGCTGGTATCCATCACTGTAATATCACAGTATGTTCAATACTTACACCATCAAACTCTATTAGGAATTCTGTTTTTAAACGTCTACTTGCATCATGTTCACCTTCTCTTCTTTCACACAATAGACTATCCACTTCATCTAAAAAAATGGTGTCAACATTATAAAATTTATACTCCTAAAATGTAGCTAAAATAACCTCTACTTTAATTTTTTTCAGTGCATATATATATATATATATATATTCAGTGCATATTCCTGAACCTGGAATACTGTATATAATGAGAAAATAACAGCCTCAGTTTATTCACTGTAGCTTCTAGAGAAAGTTCACATTAGACCTGATCTAGAACTTATTTACTTTAAGACAGTCTGTGGTATCCATAAAGCTCTCTTCCAACACAAGATTTCAAATGAGTCAAATCGACTCATCTGCTGGATTATTTATTGACTTGGCATCTAATATTCTTCAAAAAGGTTGTGACACCACTTTCCAATACACAATACAGAACACAAAATGTAAAAAAAAAAGTATAACAAGCTTTAAAAAAATATATAATTAATCAAATATATAATTAATCAAATATATAATTAATCAAATAGGCAGCTTTGCCTAATCACATCAATAGGTAAAGGTCACCCTTGCTCAAAAGCCAGTCATATCCAACGCTAGGGTGTGGTGTGTCTGCAAACGTTTCCATGGAGATGTGGCAGGCATGACTAGACACCAGAGTGCATGGAACGCTGTTTACCTTCCCACCGACGCAGTGCCTATTTATCTACTTGCAATTTCTTGCTTTCAAACTGCTAGGTTGGCAGGAGCTGGGACAGAGGCAGGTGGCCAATCCATCATGCAGCACTCGGGTCTCAAACTGCTGACCTTCCAGTCATCAAGTTCAGCATCTTAACCGACAAACCACTGCAGTCCCTAATCACATCCATAGTAAAAGTGAATGTATCTCAACTTGGCAAATATAGCTTACCTATAAATATTATAGAAGGTTGAAGGTCTCTGGCTACTGCAAAAAGAGTACGTACTAATTTCTCCCCTTCACCAACCTGGAGGGGGAACAAAAGGAATTCTGCAATGTCTGATTCAGTTTATAACTTCAGTTCACTTATCATCAGCATGAGTTAGAACAAATCTAACCTAACAGATATGTAACAGAATTAATTACAGCTATTAATTACTTTTTATTCAGATATGATTTCAACAGTCCTAGTCTGGAATCAAACCTAAACACATTAACCATGGTAATAAAGACAGAAACAATAGTAAACATCAGGAAGAACAAGGAAAAGGACTTAGCAGCAGCAATAAAACAACCAGCAACATTTAAAAAGGGAATTGCTTCTCAAAAAGAAAAATCTGTCTGTTTCCTCTGAAGATTTTCTATATAACATCTCCCCAACGGTCCTATGGAACTTTATAGACTTCCATGGAGAATTCAGAAGCTTGCATTTGTCACAGCTGGCATTTATTCCAAAGGGATGAAGTTCAGTAAGACCCAGAGGAATATTTTACACCTTGTAAAATTTACTCTCTTTTGAATATCCTTTAACATTTTTGCCACCATGCAAGAAAGATAAACTGAAACCTCCAGTAAAATCTATGTTTTCTTCTTTTTATTAAACAGGTACATGAAAGCAGAGACTGTATAATTGTTCTATATTCTTTTCTTTTATTGAATATCCAAAAATCATAACTATGAAAACTTAATGAACTAAATGTAAGTTATAATTGCTCTCACAAAACTTTAAAATGCTCTGATAAAAAGTAATATGGTACTTAAAAGTGGAATAACAAAACTAAAGTGTTACAAATATTTCATAATAAAAAAGAAGTTATAAAATTAACTCTCAGTTAAGCCACATTTATGAAATATCTTAATAAGACCATGTAGTTAATAGACTACAGTGTTTCCCAAATGCTGGTGTTTGGACTTCAATTCCCAGAAGCCTAAGTCATTTCCCCAAAGCACTGATCAGCCAATGTACTGACTTAGGTTTCTGGGAATTGAAGTCCCCCTGTGGGCTGTGTACCCCTTGTTGGGAACCACTGGACTAGAACATAACCAATTACAATTCACATCAGTATACATGATTTTTTTAAATGGTGCTCTCCGGGCTTCATTTGCTTCTTGCCCTGGCTAACATTTCTGGCCATTATTTAAACCCCTATTTAAAAATCAACAATTCTTTCTGCACGGCCTGGTTAGCCAGAGGCCTGGTGTACCAAGGAAGAGAATTTAATAGGAATTTCTACTGTCCCTGCACTTTGTGTAACTCCAAGGGCCTGTAGCTCAGAATCTGGCAGGCTGCCACTCTGGTGAAAAACATCCTCCTCATCTTGCAAAGCTTGGAGATATATAAAAGCCATTTTTATCAAGACAGACTTTGACAAAGGCTTTTTTATTACCTTATTCCTCCTACTTAATTTAATAGATTTATATACTGCCCTATCCAATGGACTCTAGGCGATGTACACAAGTTAAAACCAATATAAAATAATTTTTAAAACCCTTAAAAACATAGTAATATTACCCCCCCACTGTGCCATTTATTATCTAAAAACAAATATAAAATCTACAAAACCTCAACATTAAAAATTTAAGTACATGAGGGAGGAGCCTCAGATGAGCCAAAATGGGGAGCTTGTTGACAATCCCGGCCCCCAGACCCATTTTGCCAACCACATCTTCAATTCTTTCCTAAATGGCAGCAACTGGTCCTGGAGGCATAATTCTACCGGGAAGAGGTTCCATAGTATGGGGGCTACGACTAAGAAGACCCTTTTCCTTGTGCTGGAGAGTGAGCCTCCCCAACAGATGGTACCTGAAGGGTGCCCTCTTGGTTTGCTCTCATGGGATGGGTCGATGTCCTAGGGATGATGCGGTCCCTGAGGTATCCTGATCCGCTACCATGAAGGGCTTTAAAGGTGACAACCAGCACCTTGAATTGCATCCGGAGACATATAGGCAGCCAGTGCAGCTCCCACAGCAGTGGTGAGGCTCGGGCAAAACGACTACACCTCATCATTGTGTGGGCTGCCGCATTCTGGACCAACTGCAGTCTCCAGATCAGTGTTTCCCAAATGCTGGTTTTTGGACTTCAATTCCCAGAAGCCTAAGTCATTTCCCCAAAGCACTGATCAGCCAATGTACTGACTTAGGCTTCTGGGAATTTAAGTCCACTAGTGGGCTGTGTACCCCTTGTTGGGAACCACTGCTCTAGATGGTCATCAAGGGCAGCCCTATGTAGAGTGCATTACAATAGACCAAACGGGAGGTGACTAGGGCATGGGTGACTGTGAGCAGGGCCTCCCAGTCCAGGAGTGGGCACAACTGATTAGTAATACGTGTAACCTGCTCCTGGAGCAGAAGCCTGCTAGTCCAGGAGCAATGTGTTGCTTTATATACCAAAATAGGCAATTAGGAAGAACTGAGGAAAGATTTGAGGGCAAGATTACATAATTTAGAGTCAAGGCAATTAAAAATGCCTCAAATGGCATAATTATCCCTACTACCAATTGGTTACTGACACTGGATATTTAATCCAATGCTTGGGGGAATCACCTGCAAGATTTCTAAGGGGAAATTTCTTGCTTGCTTGGAATATTGCTGCACTAAGCCAATAGTTGAAAGCAGCCTATACTGAGAGAAAAGAAGCTAGAGAAGAACACTGTGTGCACATGTGGTTCCAATAAAAACCAGAGTCTTGTAGTCACGCCTTATGACTCTGGCTTATCAGGTAGACACAAGCCAGAACAGTGCCTAGACATTACCATGAATGTACCACAAATGGAAGGTTCAGCTTTTTTAGTCACTTAAAATCAGGCAATGTGCACTAACAAACTGCCTCGTTGTTCCATGACATTGAGGCTTAGCACTGCAATATTATTAGTAATTAGTATTCTAAACCTATTTTATTGGTAAATTTTCCATCACAATAAAACTGATAATATAAATAAATAGGTATTCTGATTATTCAAATCAGGTTTTATCTGTTTTGTAAAGCCTGCTTTCCTAAAAATCAAACCAAATCCTCTATCTATACTGCACTCCCCAAAGTGGCCTAGTACTATTTGATTATCAACCACGAAAGCAGAGACTGAAATCAAGATGTAGTTTCCTCAAAAACTCTGTCCCCCCCCCCCCCAATCAACCAGCCGCCACAGACTGCCTTAAAACTATGGAAGGCCAGCAAGAAGCTACCAGATAACTGGGCAGAACCACATGACTCTCTACTGCCTGGCCAAGAACAACCATGGCTTGTGTGGAAAGCTTTAACATAGACTGTGTGCAAGGGTAAGAAGATCAAAGGCTAATCTGAGAAAGTGGGCTTTCCCTGTAAATGACAGCCTGTGTGAATGTGAAGTACAAACTATCTCCCATATGATACAATACACACAATGCCCTCAACATGCACTGAGGAGGAACTTATGTTGGCAAGAGGAAATGCTGTTGATGTAGCCTGATATTGGGCAGATGTCATCTAGCCTTTTTAAATTCTATTTTGTTTTATATGTTAATTTTAACTTTGTATGTTATTATATGCTAGTGGTGCATCTGACACAAATAAGGAAATGGACTTTATTAAAAAATCATTTTGACTCAAACAAAATTCTGATCTGCCATTGTTCACAAATCTGCAGACTCATTTTAGTTGCAGCTCTGAAGGAAAAACAAGGTAGCAACAAAATGAGTAGCAGATTTTTTTAAATAATAACAATATTCCTAGAGTACATACTTCCTCAGTTATGTTTCTCAGAACAACCCATTAAATTCGGAGCTCCTAAGCTGTTTCTTCAACTGTACAGCCACAATATACTGTTGTTACTTACATATTTTGATGTTAGACTCGCAGCACTTATGTTAAAGAAGGTTGAATTTGATTCTGCAGCCACAGCTTTGGCCTGCAATAAGAAAAAAAGTCAGAATTATAATACAGTACAGCAATAATAGCATACTTAAATATTTAACATTACAATACAATTAAGATACTGTAACTCTAAATACTCAATCAAAATTTTTGCAAGACAAGGCATCTGACATGGTTGCTCCTGTACTCAAAAACTCATAACATATTAAGTTCACATTTAGCATGTTCCTATTTAAAATATACTGGGCTCAGCAATAACATATGTTCCTATTTTCATTCATTACTATTCTCTTATTTCTGTAAATGCATCTGAAAATGTGGGATGAGAGCTGTTTAGAAAAAATAAAGCTACAGAATGGGACCGAAAAGAACCATGATATAGTATATGCAAAACTAACACAAACAAAATATAGACTGATTTTGAGAAGAAAGATAATTTCTCACCAGCATTGTTTTCCCATTTCCTGGTGGACCAAACAACAACAATCCCCGTGCAGGAGCCCTAAGTCCTGTAAATAACTGAAAAAACATCTGAGTTACATAGTGTTTCACAACACTAAATAAGCATGAATCTATGTGAAAAGCAGTACTTCTGGAGTACATATTTTACACTGGGAAATTTAAATCCAAGTTTATGCCAGCGTCTATCCACTGCTGTGACACAACTCCCTCCCTCAACATTGTCAAAAGCAAACTCATTTGCAGCAAGTTTTGAGAGCAAACAGAGTAATACCTCGGATAACGCTAAGACTTGGTTCCACAAGTCTTGGTGTTATCCGATTTTTAGTGTTATCCGATGCATGTTAAAATCCTATGGGATGTATCGGATAACGTTAATGCTCCATAGAGATACATTGTAACCGCACAGGCTTTAGCGGTTGTTATCCGATACATCCCATAGGACCTTAACGTTATTCGATCCAATTCTCCCCAGATTACTTAACGTTATGCGATTTTAGCGTTATCTGAGGTAAACGTTATCCGAGGTATTACTGTAGTGGGAATAGTTGGCCTCTCAGTTCCACTGACAAAAGGAGCTCCATCAGTAGAACAAAGCTTCTGGATACTGGCTAGTCTTTTAAAAAAAATACAGAGATTCTCAGAAGACCTGTTCTCTCAGCTGTAAGACAAGGAATGAAAAATAATTTTCCAGGTCAGGCTACATGAGACAGAACAGTATGACTCTTATTGCCTCATTCATTCATTCATTCATTCATTTGGTGCGATTTGTATAGCCGCCCAATCGACAGATGACTCTGGGCAGCGTACAGCAATTCAATACAAATATATAAAATTTCCACAATTCCCTATTAAAGCTTTAAAATTCCTAAAACACTGAAAGGCTTCCACCACCCACACCAATTACAAATCTTATTAAAAACTAAAAAAACACATGAGAGGTCATCCAATAAATGAGCCAGTGGGGGTGGTGGGGGTGGTTGCTACTTCCCCACCTCCCCATACCTGCCCTACCAGCCAGGTTTTTAGCTCTTTTCTGAAGGGCAGCAGCTCCATCTGGAGACGCAGTTCAACTGGCAGGAGGTTCCACAGGGCCAGGGTGGATACCAAAAAGGCTCTTCTTCTCGTGCTAAAGAGGCAAGCCTCTGTAGCGGATGATACTTTTAAGGAGCCTCTCTGGTCCACTCTAGTAGGGCAGACAGATAACTTAGGGGCAATATAAGTATCTTAAGTATCCTGGCCCACTACCATGTAGAGCTTTAAAAGTCATCACCAGCACCTTGAATTGCACCTGGAGGCACACTGGCAACCAATACAGCTCCCAAAGCAGGAGTGAGGTATGGGAATAACACCCACACCCCAACACTATATGGGCAACTGGCATATGAGACGAAGCTGTGCAAAAGCCCTCCTGAGAGTACCGAGCCCTGAGGTACCCTGTATTGGAGAGGCCTAGGGCTGGATGTCTCATCCTCCGACCACACCAACTGGGTCTGGCCCCTCAGAAATGAGGAAAACCAGGACCACACAGTGCTCTGGATCCCCAATCATCGGAGCCATTCCAGAAGGATACCATGGTTGATGATATCAAAGGGCACTGAGAGGTCAAGAAGAGCAAGGACGGATGGGTGACCTCCATCCTGCTCCCGCCAGAGATCATCCAACAGTGTGAGCAATGCAGTCTTAATACCATATCCAGGCCTGAATCCTGACTAAAAAGGGTCCAGATACTCCACTTCATCCAGGACCCTCTGTAACTACTGCGCCACTGCCTTCTCCAAAACCTTACCTAAAATGGGAAGGTTGGATACCGGCTGATAGTTGGCCAGTTTCATTGGGTTGAGTGACAGATACTTCAGGAGGGGGCACACCAAAACATGTTTCAGGGATGCAGGGAACACCCCCTTCCCACAAGAATGCATTGACCCAACTGCCTGTCGCCGCCTTGGATACTTTGACCAGCCAGGCAGGACATGGATCCAGCAAACAGGTAGTGGCATGAACAGATCCAAGGAGCCTGTCCACTCCTTCAGGGACAACTGGATCACACTGATCCCAGATAACATGGCAAGGCTGCAAACCAGTCAGCTCCAGACTCACATTATCCACGCTAGGATTAAATTTTGAGTGAATCTGAATGATTTTCTCTGTAAGATAATCAGCAAAATCCTCAGCTGACCCTTGCCAACCAGGGCAAGGCCCTCCTCTACCAAGGATGGACCAAGTCACACAGAACAGGTTCGCTGGGCAATTATCCGCAGAGGCAATAAGGGTGGTGAAATACTGACATTTTGCCACCTCTATCACCACAAGGCAGGCTCTAGCAAGTGTTCGGGTGGAGTCACTCTTGAGTCTTCACCCAGTGGCGCTCTCAGCGTCTCTTTACCCATGCTATAGTTTCCATGCTATTCGAAGGCTGTACAACTCCCAGCCAACTGGTGTAAGCTGGACTCCTCTGTTATCCCTTCCCAAGCAAAGATAATTTTATCCCTATGGGAGGCTGACATATCTACTAGTTAAGGAGACATTAACAGGATGGATGTGTTTTATCTCCTGTCGCATTTTTAATTTTGTTAAAGAATCTCTGTTTTAAATTATATTTTATTATTGTTAATAATCACCTTAAATGCCATTTTTAACAGAAAGGTGTATTATAATTGGTCACAATTGGTCACAATAATTGGTCACAATTGGTCACTTTTATAATTGGTCACAATTGGTCACTTACAATGGTGTTTCGCTTACAGAGCAAACTCGCTTAAAGAGCAATCCTGTGGAACGCATTATGCTTTTTAAGTGAAGTACCCCTTAACTATGTCACCCAGAGATGGACCAATTTAACAAAACAACATTTTTTCAATGGTAGATCATCATCCCCATTTTGAAACCAATTCATGTTTTCTGACACCTGACTAGTGTATGGACATTGTTTACAAAAAGTATACAGTTGTACCTTGTTTAAAGAGCATAATGTGTTCCACAGGATTGCTCTTTAAGCGAGTTTGCTACGTAGGAAGTTGATTATCATAGTTTGGTGCTACGTAGGAAGTTGATCATCATAGCTTTGATTTTCTTTAAGATGTGCTATGTGTAAAAGGTAAAGGTTTCGATTGCTCGAAAGCCAGTCATATCTGACTCTAGGATTCAGTGCTCATCTCTGTTTCAAAGTCAAAGAGCCAGCGTTGTCTGCTTCTGCCGATGTTTCCATGGTCATGTGGCAGGCATGACTAGACACCGAAGTGCACAGAATGCTGTTACCTTCCCACCGAAGTGGTCCCTATTTATCTACTTGCAATTTCTTGCTTTCAAACTGCTAGGTTGGCAGGAGCTGAGACAAAGAGAGGAGCTCATTCCGTCCTGCAGTACTCGGGAGTTGAACTACTGACCTTCTGCCTCCCAGTCAGCATGTTAGCCACTTGAGTCATTGCAGTGCTATGTGAACAAGTACTAAACTGATAATAAACAGGTGATGAGAATACCATACAATAGATATCTCAAGGGTGTTGTATAAATGTTGACCAAGAGTAGATTTCTTACCTCAGGCCTAAGAGAAGGAAGGATAACAATTTCTTGCAAAGCCTGCTTAGCCAGCTCTTGCCCAGCAATATCGTCAAATTTGACAGATGGCCCACTGACAAATACAGAATAGCAATTAGTACAACAACAGACATTTCATTATTCTGGAGTGCAGCTGACTAGTTTTATACCCTTAATCACAGCCAACTGTAACAAACTCATTTACCTTATACCTGTACAGTAATACCTCGGATAACTTTTGCATCAGATAACGCTAAAATCAAATAACGTTAAGCAATCTAGAAAAAAAATTGCATCGCATAACTTTAAATTCTATGGGATGCATCCGATAACGTTTGCTAAAGCCTGTGCTGGTTACAATGTATCTCTATATGGAGTTTTAACGTTATCCGATGCATCCCATAAGATTTTAACGTTATCCAATGCATGCATCGGGATAACATTAAAAATCGGATAACACCAAGCTTTGTGGAACCAAGTTTTAGCGTTATCCGAGGTTTTGCTGTAATATCATCCCCATTTATATTAAAGTGGTCAGTTTCCTAGGCATATGTCTCTATGCTTTATCTACCAGTAGTCTTCCCCAGCAGTTACTTTAAACTCGCCAAGTCAATGAATACAGATAGCAGTATTTGCCGTTTAATAATATCTGCCCATCCCCCACCAATACCTAGAACTAAAGAAAAATCAACAGAAAAAGGCACAAAATGAAACATATGTGGTAATGCTAACTTTTTCTATTACTTACCTGTCTACAATTTCATTCTGAATAAGATTAGCAAGATTACTGTCCACATTTCTAAAAACCTTTGCTTCTTTCTTTTTTCGCACAGCAGTTGTAGGAGTAGAAGGCTTATTTGCTCTATTATTTTTTGGAGTAGCCTGAAGAAGAAAAAATTCATAGATTTTATTGCTAGTTGAAAATCAAACTAGCTTTCATTGTAATAGGTAGCCAGCATTCTGAAGAAACCCACTTGCTTTTTACCATATACCCTAATAAAAGGAAAATTGTCTTGGGGTGGTTACCCTACAGTATGCATCCCTCCAACTCAATTTCCCCTGCAAATCCTTCTGGTTTGCAGCTTGTACCCTAGAATAACTAGAGCATAACTAGTTCTTCAGTTGATGCAAACAACAAATGTAAGAACTGCCTTCCCCAAACCAATTAACCACCTCTAAGTATTTTTTACACTATAAATAGTCAGGCTGCTATCAACTAAAAGCAGAAAAAGGCAAGACAAGGTGAATATGTTACAGTTATATAGTTACTTGAAATATATGGTTTATCACCCTAATATAGTCTCTGAAAGACATTTGACAGGTTTTAGCTGTATCACTCCCCTGACAAAGAAAAGCAAGTTATCTATCCTCACTGACATTTGTTCACAAAGAAAGACTGTCCTCTTTTGGTAGGCTTTTGCTGAGTAATTGGTTGCCTAGAAGGCAATACTGTAATTTTACCTTCTAAAGTCTGCTTTTAAATAATTGTTAAATTATTTTTATTCAATAGTTACAGTATTTAGTTTTAGTATGGATTAACTTCTATTTTTAAAATGTTTTAACTTACTGTATTTTAGCTGTCTCAACATCTGTATTTTAAATATTTTCTAGACCACATCACAAAAAGGGTCATCAGAGAAAGCATGGGGTACACAGAGCCTCCTCAAAGATTGTGGGTTTTTTTAAACCACAATCAGGCATACCCCAGGCAATGGCAACCTCATTGTACCAGCTAATCTTTCTCTTCCTAGGTCAGGCAAAAGGAAACTCCATTTTCTCAGAAATAAGATAAAAACTAATTCAACAATTGTATGTATAAAACCTATAATATCACTGAAAAAACTACACAAAAATGCCAGAGAACAAATATGAAATCTTTAGGCAAAACATGTATTCTATCAGTAAGCTCTTTATGTAAATTTAAAGGTTTCTGAGATTTAACATAAAGGCCCCAATTATCATTTATTAAATATAAGTCCTCAATTTTGAATGTCAAATCTTCTATTAAAGAAAGAACTGGCAAATATACAGCAAACCAAGATTTCCTCTTTACCTTTTGAGCTGAAGTAGCAGGAACATTTCCTTGTCTAGGCACATTAAAATTGGATATTCCAGTATAACTAGGTGTCCGTTGGTGCCCTGAAAGGCATCCCGATCCAGCTTTTGCCACAGATTTTGAACGAGGGAGCGAATTACTAGCATGAGTCAATGGATCCTTCTTTTTTGGAACAGCTCCACTTTCTATAAATAGAAATGATATACGGTATCTGTAAATTGGGAGTATTCCCAAATTGATATCTCTGTAGATCTGCTCAAAATAATAAGTTGTATTTTGATCAGTTCAATCCCCAAGTAGCACAGGATGGAATAGGCTCCCATCTTTGTCCCAGCTCCTGCCAACCTACCAGTTCAAAAGCAAGACATTGCAAGTAGATAAACAGGGATCACTTGGGTGGGAAGGTAAACAACATTCCATGCGCTCCTGCATCTAGTCATGCCTGCCACATGACCACGGAAACATTTACAGAAGCAGACAGCACTGGCTCTTTGGCTTTGAAACAGAGATGAGCACTGAACCCTAGAGTCAGATACGACTAACTTTCGAGCAAGAGAAACATTACTACTTTACAGCATTTTGAGTGGACCCACATTAACAAATACTTCATGTGTAAGGTGATATCTCTTGACTGTCATAAAGATTATTTTCTTTTAATCTAGTTCTTTTGTTATCAATTTGTAGTTAAACAATACTGTACATACAGTCTGTGCACAGTTAAGTCAACTGCAAATGTGCCATGGAATTAGCCTTATTAGTGCATATTTTACCATGCTGCAATGTAATCTCTCCATGTTATTGACTTTAATACACTGTATTGGGAACTACAATTCCCACTATCTCAGGTTGAGGACTGTACCACTTTTTATTTATGTTATACTGTATTCCACTTTCAAATAATCAGAAACACTGCAATGCATTAGTCACATGTTATAGAACTAAAATGGGGAGATACCCTTGCTTAAGGCCCAATAAAATTCAGAGTCAAGATGAGATATGAACCATTAACTTCCTGTATTAAAGTTCAAGGCAGCAAAAACTTCAAAGGCCAAGCCCAATGCACACATGGCCATATACATGACTACATGTATCTAAGGAAGCTTTACTATCCAAACTAATGCAAATAATCCAACAAAACATGATTCACTGCTTGCGCTAGTGCAGTTATTTGAGTGAAATTAAAAGATGATGTTCTATGCTGCTTCTTTACCCATTCTCATTTTAGTCATTCTTGGTTCACAGTGTCCCCAAATTCTTTATATGCCTTAATGTCAGGCTTTAGCTTCTCACTGAAACGTCTGAACCAAACTAACTAAATTTCAGGGTAAGTCACAAAACAACATTACAAAAACAGAAAACAAATATCTACATCAACAAGCTAGGAAAGCCAAAAAGTATTTGCAGTGTATCTAAAAAATGCAATGAATGCACCATATAATTTCTGGGAAGTAGATTCAAGGTGTATGTTGCCACAGCCAAAACATTTATCTCCAGTAATCACTCCTGGTTTTAGTTGGCAATAATATTCATAGGAGGGCACCTGCCATAATATACAGGCAGATCAGTGTGGGGAAATACAACCTGCTATTTACTTGGGATCCAAACCATTTAAGCCTTTCAGTTGTATCTATCATGGATTTCTTCTTCTTCCATGTCTTGGTCAGATGTGAAACTGCCAAAATGAAGGCACCTTTTGGTGAGTTCATTCTACAGTTTCAAGTGCCTTTAAATTCTAGCAAGATGTGTTTCTAATGGCTTGTCCAAAATAGTAGTTTAGAAAACTTCCTCAATTATCTGAATTTTCTAGACAGTGTTCAACAGGTAGCCTCAAATGCAACGCAATCATAATCTGTTCCAGAAGCTGAAAAAGTACTGTATAAATACTCTTGCAGATTTTTCTATGGGGGGACTTAGTAGGCACCCAGGTCTCTTGTTAGTGAAAGACTCCCAACTGCACAAACTGGATCAATGAATAATCCCAACTTGCTGACCTTATCCTTTGATAGGATCTGCAAAAACAAACCATAGGTTTTTTTTAAAGGACTGCAATACCATCCCAAAGCAAAAGACCAACACTCCACTGGCTGATCCTACCAACTCTAATGCATCTTTAGATTGCTTTCAACAAAAATGAAGCATTACTTTCTAGCAAACCTTCCAACTCAACGTCTTCCTTGTCATGATAAAACTTCCAGTTTTCTAAACCCTCATCAATGATCTGAAATAAAAATTTAATACTTCCAGTGCCTCATCTAAATTTAAGCTAAAGGAAACATGAGTTGAATGTTGTCTGAATGCTAATATAATCTCGTTCAACAGCTTCACACAGCTTCTTTAAACAAACGGTGGATGAGCAGTTCAAAAGGCCTGGAATAAAGCCACCTGACTGTACATGCTCTATCAGCAGACCTCTTAAAAGTGAGTTACTGGAATACCAGACCCCTAAATCCTAGTTCTGAGAGTAAATCCAGATAAAGGATACTAAGGCTAATGGTAATAAAAGCTACTGAGATTCAGGACAATTTAGAGTGCAATGGAAACAGTCCTTCTTTCCAGTACATAGCATTTTGTCAGAACTAGAGATTTTATTTCAAAACCAGGGTAAGGAGCCAATTTATCAATTTCATCAAGTATGACTAGAAATACACATTAACATCCAAAAATAATTCTAAGAACGGAATCTTTGAGTCTGGCAATAATTATTACAACCCCCAGATGTAGAAAAGTTTTCTTCAGAAACACTTATAATTGTTTTCTGCAGAACAGCTAGGACTATTCCCTGAGGTACAGAAACAGTTCAATCACTGATAACACTTCAGTAGATTACACCTCCCAAAGCCCACTAGTTTGCTGGTCCATCCTAATATGATCAAAGCAAAACAAACACAATAGCATTTAACCTTTGGGCACCCTCTTTTCTTTTGAATGCAGCATGGACAAGTTTACCTTTACTGTATCTCATAAAGTTTACCTTTATCTTATAAAATCTACAAATGAGACTGAATCAGAAGGTACACCTCTTTTAAAAATGACATTTGCCAAATTACACTTGAAACTATGGCTGAAAGATCACCAGCATAATCGTCAGATCAAATAATTTGTCACCAAAATAGAGAACTGATTGCATTTTATTTTTATTTTTTTTGCTATCAACAGTTACATTCCTAGGCTTATGAGCAAAAACAGGTAGACATGTGGACTTTGGCTGTGTTCAAATGAGAAGATCCTTGTTTAATAAGCCACAAGTAGTGGATTCCACTAAATAAAGCAGTATTAAATATAATGTTTTATGATGCTTTGAAGTTTGTATCTGTTGTTGGGTATTTTGTTATTCACCAACCTGTGTGTTATTTTGGTCAAAATGGCAGTAAATTGAATGATCTGTGAGCCAGTCATCTCTGACTCTAGGGGGTGAAGTTCATCTTCGTTTACAGCCGAAGAGCCAGTGCTCTCTATGTCTACAGACATTTCTGTGGTCGTGTGGCAGGCCTGACTACACACCAGTGTGCATGGAATGCTATTACCTTTTCCGTTGAAGTGGTACCCATTTATTTATTTGCAATTTCTTGCTTTCAAACTGCTAGGTTGGCAGGAGCTCGAACAGAGATGGGAGCTCATTCCATCATGCATCACTCAGGTCTCAAACTGCTGACCTGCTGACCTTCTGGTCATCAAGCTCAGCATCTTAACCACTAAGCCATCATGGCCCCTGTGGTAATTTTAATATGCCATAAAATCTGTCTTTGTAAATCTAGATACTCATATATTACTACAGGGCTTTTCATTACACTAGTACCCCGAATAACGTTATGACTTGGTTCCACAAGTCCCGTCGTTATCCGGTTTTTAATGTTGTGTGATACATTGAACACACAATGTTAAAAAAAGCCCTGTTTCCCTGGAGGCTGCAGGAAGCGAGAACATCGGGATTTGAATCCTGACATTTTGGCTTGCTGCTGCCTCCAGGGAGGTGGGGGAACTTTGGAAACAGCTTGGAGCGGGTTTCCCCACCTCCCTGGACCCGGCAGGGGGGGGGGGGGTCAGAGACCCCAAAATTGGTAAAAAAAAACGTCCGTTTTTTTTACCAATGTTGGGGTTTCTGACCCCCCCGCCGGGTCCAGGGAGGTGGGCAGACCTGATCCAAGGTGTTTCTGGGCTTCCCCGACGTCCTGAGCCAGTGCAGCAAGCCAGAATGTCGGGATTCGAACTCTGACATTCTGGCTTACTGCACTGGCTCAGGACGTCGGGGAAGCCCAGAAACACCTCCAGAGAGATCAGAGGACCCGATCTACAGCTGCAGGGTGGCTGGGGAAGCTGACGGGGACTCCCTGTCGGCTTCCCTAGCCACCCGCCCATGCCTCCGCAGCTGTGGGGTGGCTGGGTAAGCCGATGGGGGAGCCCCCCATCAGCTTTCCAGCCTCCCCACCCCTGCCTCCGTAGCTGCAGGGTGGCTGGGAAGCTGAACAGAGAACCCCGTTCAGCTTTCCAGCCGCCCTGCTGCTAAGAACGACTGTATCATAAACGTTAAAAATCGTGTTATTCGATACAAGATTTTTCCGAAAATCTTGTAACGTTATGCGGTTTTCACGTTATACGGTACTCACGTTATACGGGGTATTACTGTATATGACATTTAAAAGGGTGGGGTGGGGGATTTGAATGACAGCTGGGAGACTACAAGAAAATGAATACTTGTTAACCTTGAAAAGAAAAGAAAACACGCTTCAAGATTTCAGGTCTCTCATTTTGGCTTCTTTAAAACAATTAAATGTAATAATTCAGTCCCTTCAAATAATTCAGTCCCTTGTGTTCAATTCCTACTGCATGAAAGAAGATATTCAGCTACAAAATCTAACAGAAGCTTAGTGAAACATCCTTCTGGGTTTTGTTCTTAATATGGATTTCAAATATTGAGCTGTATGGAAACATAATTTCTGATCATTTGGAAGTTTAAGTGTCTTGCTCAGATATCACAGGAAGACATAACTACATAAGCATTTGATATACAAAGTGTGATCACTGACTACTCTATAACCTTGCTCTATCACCCTACTAGTGTTGTAAAGTACAACATTTCTATACACCAGGGGTTCCCAACCTACAGCCCACAGGCCAGCCCCAGCCCACAACACCATTCCATCTGGCCCATCGCCGCTTCCCCCACACTTAGAAGTGGAAGGGGACACGTTTACATCATCCATAAAACATGCCTGTGGCTGTCATAAATGCAGAAGTGGGTGCACTTATGACAGCCATAAATGTGCCTAATTCTGCTTCCGGGGGGCATGGTCTGGCCCGCTCAGCTGTCCAGGGACATGGTCAGTTCTGCGGCATAAAAAGGTTGGCCACCTCTGCTATACACTGTCTTATGTGTTACAAAGACATCAAATATTTTAAAATAAAACAAGCTCCAGTTTTAGAAGTGGCATTGGATCGATTTTTAAATCATGTCAAAGTTACCAGTGTGAAGCCTGTATGAAGATGGAAGTAATTGTGCAGCTCTCTCATTCTTTCTCTATACCAAGGGTGGGCAAACTACAGCCCATGGGCCAGATCCAGCCCACACCACCAAATCATCCAGCCCGCACCACATTTTGTGCATGCATGGGAGCATTTTACTTCCACTTCCAGTGGGAGGAACCATGTGACCGGGCGGCCGCTCAACCACATGACCGGCCCATGGTGCAAAAAGTTTGGGAACCCCTGCTCTATACTACTTCCTCCATGACTGCTTCCTCCAAGACTTCCTCCATGGTGGACCAGACACTGCTTGCCATACAATTACATTGTTTATCTGAGTGGTATAGGACACTTCGTTCTGTTAGCTGCAACTAAGAAAACAGAGCCAATAAGATTTTCCTTTTTGCATAGAGTCTTCTTTCTTTACAGATAATATTTACATTTGTGCATTCAGGCTTCTCATACAGAACTGAAACATGTGGCTGCTGTAGCATTATGGGCCAAGACATATACTGTGCCACTGTCCTAAATAAAATGACAGTATAAAGCTATACAATGATGCTTTGGGGAATATCAGTTATTGAATTCAAGAAAAATACCCATAGTAGAATCATGTATATTTAGTGTTTTCTTTTTCTCCAGAAATTAATATACCACATCCTCATAAATCATTTAAAGATCCTATACAATTATGTCATCCTTGAATGAGGCTTTGAACAGAGGTAATGAAAGGGAAAATAGGTATTTTGCCCCAAATCTCATAAGCATATAAAAACAATTTTTAAAAAAGAAATAGATTCAATCCAGCATATTTTGAAAACAAAAATCGAATACGCCAGGTTTCTAAAACAGAAATATTAATAAGAGACCAAACTCACATTTTAGCTTAATTTGGGCAGTAGGGCAATTGCACTGTGAAACACATGTTCCACAGAAAGTGAAAATCATTGAGGGTACACAGAAAGAGCCTCCTCAAAGATTGTGAATACCATTGGGCATACCTTGGGTGGCAACCTTGCCAGTTAATCTTTCTAACACCATATCGAACTAAAGAATGAATAAAACTGAGGTGGCAAATCACAAATAGTAATTTGTGGCAGAGAAGTCACATATCTATTTTAACTAACCAGACTGATAAATAGTTAATATAAACTCCATGTCATCATTATATCCTAAAAAGATAACTTCTAAACATGGGTGGCCAGGGCATGCATCTATGCCAGGGGTGCCCAAACTTTTTGGGCCATGGGTCGGTCATGTGGTTCAGGGATCACTTTGGCCTGCAGGCTCAATCCAACCCCCAACACCAAATCCTCCAGTCCATGCTCCAGTCCAGTCTTCTGCTCCCAGAAGCAGAAGTAAAACACACCCGTACAAAGGTAAAACACTTTGTGGGCCAGATAAATCGATGTCAGGGGCCAGATTTGGCCCATGGGCCATAGTTTGAGCACCTCTGATCTATGCCCTCCTTTCAGCACTGTGAGCACCTTCAGTGGGATATGTGTACAACCTCCTCTGTACTAAATGTGAAAAGGTCTTAACAACACACAGGTGTGGGAAGGTTTGGAGCAGGATTTGAATTAATCCCATAATTACAGTCTTCTTCACATTCAGACTGTAATGCTTTAAGAATGCTATATTAGTGTAGGCTTATCTTTCTATTTTAGTACATGGTTAAAGGATGCTAGGAAAGAATAATTTTCTCATGTTGCAATTTTCAAGCAGTTTTCCTCAGGAACAACTCACCCAATTAAAACAGTAACACTGTTATGTTACAAATGTGTGCAAACTTCTTCTGTCCATCCTATACATACTCTGCAATAAACCAAGCTAATGAGCTATTTCAACTAATGAGGGCACGTGCAAAATAATGATCAGCTACTTCTAGTTTTGCAGGAAACAGAACTCAAAACAATCCAGCAAAAGTTTGTTTTATGTCCTAAACTTTTTATTTTAAAAAAATTATTATGCAATAATAGAAGAAAAAAACAACTTTCAAAAAAGAGAAACAAAGACAAAATAATAAAACCTAACCTAAATGATATTTTATCTTCCAACTTAACCAGCAACTATCACCCAATCTCTAAAAATGAAATCTACTAATTTATTTTTAATCATTCTGATATTTTACAAGATATATGTAAACATTTTTTTCTGCATCGTTGTAGTTTTCAAAGTGGCATCTATGTTAGTATGTGCAAGCATATTAGACATGAAACAAAACAATCTCCAAACAAAACAAATAAAGAAGACAAAAATGTTGTAGCACTTAAAGTCTAACTGCTATGCTTTTTTGATAGCATTTAATGTTAAGGTGCCATAATGTTTTTGTCTTTTTTTGTCATTTTTACTATTGCTTTGTTTTTTGACTGATTTTTTTCATATTACTAAATTGCTTTATTAACGCATTAGAAATGCTTCGTCTTCAAAACTACTTCATTTTAAAATGCAGCTAACATTAAAATTCACGGAAAGAAGTTTAGCAAAAAAAATATGGTTAAGACAGTTTTGAGGATGGAATGCACTTAAATAAAACATTTAAAGCAGAGGAAGAGGCAATTTAGCACTGCATATTTTATTTATTATACACTAGAAACTGATAGACATCCCCTAATTAATTAGGTGCTGGTAAAAACCAAACCCACCTGACTGGAGATGTCCATTTCGGCATACCAGGTTAGTACTGTCATTATAGACTTCCATTTGCAGCTTGGGTATTTGCTTAACTGCCTGCATCTTCTCTATGCAGCAAAACAAAGGAGGGGAAAGGACAAATAAAAAACAAAAAATGAACCAATGAAAAGTTACATACACTAATCAAACCAAAATGATTTTGACTTCAGTTAATTTGATATGAGGTATGATTACAAAGCATATTGCTAATGTACACTATGTCCACCGGTACATCTAACAAGTGAATACAATTACTGTATTATGAAAAAGTTGTGACCTATGCTCAGTAACTGAATTTGTCAGAAATAACAGGAGAAAAGACTTGTGGGGAACTTTTCAATGCAGTACAGTCAAACCTCGCATAAAGAGCGCCTCGCTTAAAGAGTAACTTGAGTAAAGAGCAGAATTTTCTCTGAATGTTTGCTTCGCTTAATAAATAAAACCAACCAAAAACTCGCTTAACAAAAAAAATCTGAGTTTGCCGCCCCCCGAAGTCACAATTGGTCACTTACAATGGTATTTTGCTTAAAGAGCAAACTCACTTAAAGAGCAATCCTGTAGAACACATTATGCTCTTTAAGTGAGGTACAACTGTATGATAAAAATTAACTATAGAAATCCACAGGAAAAAGAGTATGTAACAGTATGTAAAAATCTATAACCAGTTGGTACATTTTGAAAACAGGGTTTTATTTCCATCCAGCTTTGTTGGTAATTCTTTTTGTATAATTATTGGTTCACATTTAACAACAACTAACACAAAGACACAAAAGTCTGGTATTGCACCCTTTCTCTCTCATATTAATGTGCAACCTCCTTTTGTATTGACAGCTAACTATTTAGGTATTTTCTCTTTAAATCACCAATAGAATCAATGTGTTTACTTTAATAATCTTCATTTATCTTATTTTCTACTTTGGCTGCCACCAACCATTTAGCTGCAAGCATGTGTGTGTATATGCCCCTTTTACTGAGGCCTTTATAACACTCTCCTCATAGTTAGCCTTCAGGTATTACACTAAACACCAGTCAGTTTGAAAATAACAAATAAGTTTTTATTAAAGTAACAGAGTTTAAAGATCTTTGTTTACTACTCTCCTTTACAGTCATTCAGCACAATCCTTCACCTTGTCTATCTCTCAATCTCTTTGACTATTCTCTCCAACTTTTCTCTCCAACAGCATATTCCAAAATCATAGTAGTTAACAAGTTACACATTTATTCCTTACCATACACCAACTAATGCAATTAGTATACAATAAAAAATACAATTTAGCATCAATTCAGCACCACAATTTATTTCACTGTACTGTACTTAACTACTACCTAACCAAAAGAATTTTGGCAAATTAATTCTACATCTTCTATTCCTCTTGTCCTTTAAACTGATCAATCTCATCAGTCACTTGGTAATTTCTCTTTCATCACAAAGCTGACCTTAATTAATCATACCATCATTTCAACAAGATACATCTGCATAACTACTGTGTAGTAGGTCAAATGTCTGTATACAAAACGCTACCTTTGCGTGCCTCCTTTGCTCTTCATTTTCTCACTACTCTTAACCTCTATTAATAGGACACAGCCATTCCTAACTCAGTGCAAGATTTCATTTCCGGACTACCAAATTACAGATCCCACTCAAAGTTTCTTCAATTTCTAGTTCTATTAAGAACTATCATTCTATTGATATAAGGAATGTTTACAGACACAACAAGCAAAAGACAGGTGTCATCTTTGAGAGCATGTAATCTGAATAGACACACAGATAATACTTTTTGGTGTTTCTTTCAATTGAGATTAGATATTTTACATAAGAATCAAACTGTGGGAGGAAACAAAAGGAAGAAAGGAACAGCATTAGAGATGTGAAGTATTTCTTCTGTTCCTCTGCCGCCATCCCCAAGCCCCCATTTTGCCTTTCACAGGAAACACTGAAAATTTGAGGATGCACTAAAAATGCACATGAAATATATTCACTTTTGGAAGGACTAAAATGCTTTTTAAGATAAGGTTTCACTCACTGTCCTTAGATAAGAGATTTTCTGTGTACAGTGTTGACTGGTACAAGAAGCAAATACAAGATTCAGACCTGTTCCTGCCATCTTCCTGAGAGGAGCAGGCAGAGAGGTTTTTCCCTTGATAATTTTTGCTTGTAGATTTTCAGATGACAAAGGATTGTAGGGGTCATCCATAAAGTTAATAAAAAATTGTCACTGGTCAGAAATCTTCTAGCAGAACCTCTACTGACTTGTTTAAATCCTCTTGTCTGACTTCAGTTTAAATTACAATACTACGTTGTGTGAATCTTTATGAGCAGTGAATTAGCACTGGAGGATATGAATTTATGAGAATAAATATAAACAGGTATACAGGTATACAAAAGGAATATGTGTAGGTTGTTTTTTTCTGGTTTTTATTGAGGAGTTAAATGTTGCTTCTTCCCTGCACTTGCTCTCAACTGTAATTATGAATATTCTTTTTGTTGCTAAATTACTACTAAAGGCTCAATATCATTCGTTTTTAAAATTCAGAATTTGTACAGATAAATTTTAAAAACAGAATAACTACTGAACTGAAAATGCAATGAAACTAGAAGCATCCACATATTTTCCAAAGAAATATACACACACACTGTACACATTTTTATAAAAGACTTCCAAATATATCCATAAAATATATCCGTATCTAAAATAAAAAGACATCCATATGTGGGTACTATCTATATGCCATATATTAATGTCAGTAGTGCTATAAAGTTCTTTATCTGTTAATTATAGATGGGTGTTTATTTTTCCAATGTTATACTTTGCCAACAATAAGGGCATACACAGTCCATTTACAATAGGCAGTGGCTGATCTTCAAGAAATGGATGAATAATTTAAAGACAACTGCTGTACAAGAGCAAATGCTTCAGCATCATGGTCTTTTTTCTTGCTTGCTTTCCTGCTTTCTTTTTTTCTGTTGGGTTTTTTTAGTTCTATGCAAGGTCTTGATCTTACTAGAAGACCAAATTAGAGCAGAATCATTAAATTAATAGCTAAAAATGAGAATGTATGTGGAAATCCAATTGATTCAATGGGGCTATATAAATTAGAATTACTAGTAAGATTCTGGTCAATTAGTTACCTCAAAGTAGTCTTCCTTTCTTCCACTTCAAAATTAAATGAGGGTGGCATGAAAGAATGGGTTGAGTGACACATGGGTCAATTAACTGGCCAAGCAGAAACCTGACTGCAGAAAAGAACAAATCTCAATTTGACTTATTACTTCCTGGCCAAAAATGAAATCACCTACTTTATGAGTCAAGACTGTGCTGATAAGTTGGCTCCAGTGATAGTCAATGTGATGACTAGTAATAACTACAGTGATTATGTTTCCAGAGAAAGCTCACCAATGAATTTTCAAATCTTGTTAATGTCATTGAACCCCCTTTTGTTGTTCAGTTGCACAGTCGATTCTGACCCTTTGCGACCGCATGGACCACTGTCCTCCAGGCACCCCTATCCTCCACCAACCTCCTCAACCCACCCAGCTCTAAGCCCATTGTGTCTACAATAACATCTAGCCATCTCATTTTTATGGGCCCCTTCTTCTTTTGCCCAACACCTTTCCCAGCATCAAGGATTTCTCAAGTGAATCCTCTCTTCTCATTTGATGTCCAAAGTACTTTAGCTTCATCTTTACTATTTGTCCTTCTAAGGAGCAGTCAGGCTTGATTTCTCCTAAGATTGACCTATTTGTTCTCCTTGCTGTCCAGGGTACTCTCAAAACTTTCCTCCAACACCACCTCTCAAAGCGTCTGTTCTTCTGTGCTCAGTCTTCCTTATGGTCCAGCTCTCACAACCATGCATCACTACCGGAAATATCATTATGTGGACTTTTGTTTGCAAGGTGATGTCTCTACTTTTAACTATGTCCCCGAAATTTCTCATAGCTTGCTTCCCAAGAATTAGTCATCTTTTTATTTCATGGCTGCAATCACCATCTGCAGTGATCTTCAATCCTAAGACTGTAAAGTCTATCACTGCTTCTACTTCTTCCCCATCTATTTCCCAGGGACTGACCGGGCCTGTTGCCATTATCTTGGTTTTCTTGATATTAAGTCTCAAGTCAGCTTTTGCACTCTCCTCCTTCAACCTAAGCAAGAGCTTCTTTAGGTCTTCTTCACTTTCTGCCATTAGGATAGTGTCATCTGCATATCTCAAATTTTTGATGTTTCTCCCAGTGATTTTAATTCCAACTTTTGATTCATCCAGCCCTGTGTTGTGCATTATGTGCTCTGCAAAGGCCTAGCAGTGGCTGAGAACATCGCCCCCTCCTCTGGGCCCACAACAATGGCCTGAGGAAGAAGATGCCAAGGCCTAGCAGTGGCTGAGAACATTGCCCCCTCCTCTGGGCCCACAACAACGGCCTGAGGAAGAAGATGAGAAGGCCTAGCAGTGGCTGAGAACATCGCCCCCTCCTCTGGGCCCACAACAACGGCCTGAGGAAGATGCCAAGGCCTAGCAGTGGCTGAGAACATCGCCCCCTCCTCTGGGCCCACAACAACGGCCTGAGGAAGAAGATGCCAAGGCCTAGCAGTGGCTGAGAACATCGCCCCCTCCTCTGTGCCCACAACAATGGCCTGAGGAAGATGATGAGAAGGCCTAGCAGTGGCTGAGAACATCGCTCCCTCCTCTGGGCCCACAACAACGGTCTGAGGAAAAAGATGCCAAGGCCTAGCAGTGTCTGGGGACCTTGCCCACTCCTTTGGGCCCACAACAATGGCCTGACGGGAGTTAGTTTGTGTTGTGCTTTGGTTGTTTTATGTGGTTGCATTTTATAATGTTTATTGTACTGTTGTTTTGACTGTAAGGCGCCCTGAGTTGCCTCGGCGAGTGGGCAGCAATATAAATCTAAATAAATAAGTAAATAATATAAGTTAAATAATAAGCAGGGTGACAAAATGCATCCTTGTCTTATTCCTTTTCCTATTCCAAACCACTCTGTCATTCCATATCCTGTCTTACCTGTTGTTTCTTGACTCTTGTACAGATTTCTCATGAGACATATAAGGTGTTCTGGTATTCCCATCTCTTTAATTACTTGCCACATTTTATTGTGGTCCACACAGTCAAAGGCCTTGATGTAGTCAATTAAACAGAAGTAGACTTGTTTCTGGTATTCCTTTGTTTTCTCCATGATCCAATGTATGTTGATAATTTGGTCTCTAGTTCCCCTGCCTCTTCAGAACCCAGCCTCTACTTCTGGTAGTTCTCTTTCCACGTGCTGCTGAAGCCTGTCCTGTATTATCTTGTGCATAACCTTGCTAGCACCTGAGATGAGCACAATTGTTTGATAATTTGAACATTCTTTAGCATTGTCCTTGCTTGGGATCAGAACGTACACTGATCTTTTCCAATCTGGTGGCCATTGTTGTGTTTTCCAAATCTGCTGGCATATAGAATGCAATGCTTTAATTTCATCATCTTTTAGGGCTTTGAATAATTCAAATGGAATACCATCATCTCCACTGGATTTGTTATTAGCAGTACTTTTTAGGGCTTTTCTTGTGTTGTTGGAAAAGGGTGTTTGCTATGACCTGCCTTTAGACAGACTGAAAAAGTAAAATTGGACTAAATGTATGAACTACAGTGTTACATTTTATGAAACTTCTCTAATCTTAGAGAAGTGAAACAAAATATCAATTAAAATGTATTAAGGGCTGAAAGCTGTTAATCACAATCTCTCTGCAAATGTGTTCTCCCTTTGTACCACAAGCACTGCACAAAAATGGAACAAACGAGGTATGGAGATTTCATTCTCCCATGCAAGAATTTTCTTGTGGTTTTTAATTTAATAAATAAAAGGGATTCCTATGTGAATATTCTTTGTGAATCATGGAGGGATGGTTTTTAATGGTGCCACAGAGCTATGTGGTCGACTTACTCATTCAATTGACACTCAGTTGGATGAACAACTGCTAACTAAGTTTAATGTGCTCTTCTCAACATGCAAATTAATTTAGAATTGTACTTATACTCTTCTTTGATTTTTATACTTCTGAATCTGTTCCAAGTGAAGAAAAACCTCATCTCTGAGCTCATTTTATATTTAGAAAGATATGAAGTTATGAATTAGGGTTTTAAACAAAATCATCCATCCATTCTGCAATTCACCATTTTTCTTGGCCTGCTTTATCAGTAAGTTGAATCTCTTCCGTTTAAACTTATCTATCCAAAAGATATTCCTAAGACAAGGCAATAGCAGGAAGGCGGTGGCAACCAAGATCCCAACTGCCATTTGACATTGCAGAAGCCCAGGGGGAGGTCAGTGAAACATCATGCCACCTCCCCCCCCCCCCGGGCAAGAGCAGGAAATAGATGGCAACTAAGATACCAACTGCCATTTGACATTGCAGAAGCCCAGGGGAATGTCAGTGAAACATCATGCCAACCCCCCCCCCCCCCCTGCAAGAACAGAAAGAAGGTGGCAACCAAAATCCCAACTGCCATTTGACATCGCAGAATCCCAGGGGGAGCTATGTTTGAACCATGGTTATATGATTCTCACAACTTTTGAAGATACTCTGGGCACCCACCAATAGCCAGAGGGGAGAGAGAAATCTATTATTGCTTTAGAAAAATGTATTAATATTTTTTGTGCTCTGTTGGTTTGCTGATTGTAAGCCACCCTGAGTCGCCATGGCGAGTGGGTGGCGATATAAATCTAAATAAATAAATAATAGTAAATAATAAATTGTGAAACTGACCTTTTAAACTATCCTCTACTAAATGTTCTTCCTATAGGTAGATCAATTTTCTTAACCCTTTCAAATAGTAAACAACTCTAACAATGCCATGCTACATTTCTACTTCCTGATTTATTCAAAATCTTAGAGTAACTTTTTCTTTTATACTACCAGCAAAATCCAAAGAATGAGAATATTCTTGCATCTGTGTCATAGTGTGTATACATACTCAACTTGCTAAAACTAATCAAGACATTTTCTAAATGTCTAATTCTCTCTAGCATCAATACAAAATTCTTAAAGAAATGCCCATTGTACTGTTTTCTAAAATGAGAACAATAATAAGATGTACCTAAGAGCTCCAAACGGTCCTTTGCCATTGCCAAATTTGTCTTCATTTTAGCCTGGAGACGGCGAGCTCGTTCATAATGATCTCCTTAAAGAGAAGTTACAAGACAGAGTTAGAGAGCATCTTCTACATTTTAATCTACTAATAAAGTCTAAACAAAATATTAACATTTAAACCCAATTTATAACACATCAAGAAGGCACTTTAATGTTCTGTGTGAGCTCCTTACATTACATTATACATATGACAAAGGGATAACCACAAACAGCATGTACAGACCAGTTATGGTCCTATTTTACAAGCAACTAGTTTATTCCCAGTTCACATTTTCTGCTTCCTCCTAAAGTTTAAATGTAGTCACACATAACTAGTAAAAATATTAGATCTCTTTCTGAAAAGAACTGTACAGTAATACCTCGGATAATGACTGCATCGGATAACGCTAAAATCAGATAACGCTGCAAAATTTCCAAAGAATTTTTGCATCAGATAACGATCTGTCAGCGTTATTCGATGCAGTCGTTTCATACCGGTAGCAGCAGGGTGGCTGAAAAGCTGAACGGCTGGAAAGCTGATGGGGGGCTCCCCCGTCAGCTTCCCCAGCCACCCCACAGCTGCGGAGGCATGGGTGGGTGGCTAGGGAAGCCGACGGGGAGTCCCCGTCAGCTTCCCCAGCCACCCTGCAGCTGTAGATCGGGTCCTCTGATCTCCCTGGAGCAGGCAGGGGGATCAGAGAGCCAGAAATGGGTTTTAAAAACGGACTTTTTTTTTAACCTATTTCAGGCTCTGTGACCCCCCTGCTTGCTCTAGGGCGATCAGAGGACCCGATCCAAGCTATTTCTTGGTTTCCCCGACCTCCCAGGCCAGTGCAACAAGCCAAAATGTCAGGGTTCGAACCCTGACGTTTTGGCTTGCTCCACTGGCCGGGGAGGTGGGAAAAGCCCAGAAACAGCTTCGATCGGGTCCTCTGATCTCCCCAGAGCCAGCAGGGAGGTTATAGAGCCCGAAATGGGTAAAAAAAAGTCCTTTTTTTTTTACCCATTTCGGGGTCTCTGACCCCCCTGCCGGCTCCAGGGAAGTCGGAAGACCCGATCCAAGCTGTTTCTGGACTTCCCCCACCTCCCTTGAGGATGTAACAAGCCAAAACGTCAGGATTTGATTCCTGACGTTTTGGCTTGTTACAGCCTCCAGGAGGGTGGGGGAACTTTGGAAACAGCTTGGATCGGGTCTTCCAACCTCCCTGGAGCCAGCAAGGGGTGGGGTCAGAGACCCCGAAATGGGTAAAAAAAAAACATCAATTTTTTTACCCATTTCGGCTCCCTGACCCTCCTGCCGGCTCCAGGGAGGTCAGAAGACCAGATCCGCGCTATTTTTGAAGTTCCCTCACCTCCCTGGAGGCCGCAGCAAGCCAAAACGTAAGGATTCAAATCCTGACGTTCTGGCTTGCTGCAGCCTCCAGGGAAACAGGGCTTTTTTTAACATTGTGCAATCAATGCATCGCACAACGTTAAAAACCGGATAATGACGAGACTTGTGGAACCAAGTCTCATCGTTATCCAAGGTACTAGTGTACCTGTATTTCAAATTAAGAGATTTAAGTAAGAATCATGATGGCCCATGCTGTGATGGGCAATATCAAACTGCATGTACTCTTCCTCGGGCCCAAATACACTGCTAGATATTCTGAAGCTCCCAAAGACAGCCAAAAATACTCGGTACTTTCTATGAAAAAGATTTTTATCTCAAACCACCTGCCTCACTGCACTTTATGAGACGTTGAGGACAATTCTACTGTATTTGGGGGACAGCCCAAACTCCTGGTACCCCAACTTCCCAATTTTTAAAACAATTGGCCCCAGACTGCTTGTTCAGAATTTGTTGATTCAGTTCCCAGAACTCCTGACTACCAACCCCAACCATGCTGGCCCTTGCCGATGTAAATTGCAATCCACCACCAGCTTTTTAGGTAGAATAAAAAGAACAAAAAATTTGTTTCTTCCATTTTGTAAATTGACATTATTTCGAACAGATCAGTTAGTTTTGGGTCTGGTATGGCAATCAGATGTCCATAATCTTAATGAAGTAAATCAAAATAAATACTGTATATACAGTGTAGGTCACAGTAGAATCTGAAAAGTTGGCTTACCAACTTTCAACGTATTACCAAAGCTCTGCAAACCATGCTGTAACTAGGCAATGGGAAGACCTAAGATTCATTTCCATACCATGGAACACTTCACATGAGAAATTTTGGCTATTAAGCTACCAATACATACTCAAGAACAGTCAAGAGCAGCTTTCTCTACATCCTGCTAATACTGCTGTCAAATATGCATGAAAGTGGACAACACAATCTCAAAGAAACTTTATTTGGCTCATGCATCTGATAACATGACTATGGGTGACAAAATAAATTTCAGCTAAGAGAGCAAACTGTTTTAAAATCTAATCACTAGATATCTTTTACATTTCATACACTTTCCTAAAAATATATATGAATGTTTGTCCAAACTTGTTCATAATTTCTCACACATACAAAGCTGGCTCACCTTGACCAACAACTAGTATTGCTATTCCTTTTTCCAGATCTTTAATCCCCCTTCTGTACCATTCAACAGCTTGTTCCTTTTGTCCTGCTGAAAAAAGGTGGCTGTGTTATTACGCTTAAGAAGAAACAAGTACTGTAATCCAAATTCCAGACACTATAGAGAACCTATGTAACTGTGCTGCAATATACAATATATACTAGTTAAGGTACTCTTGCAACAAGAAGGGTATATAGCAGCCATATATTAAAAAGTAAATTACCAGACATGTCTCCTAGCATTGATTTTTGTTCAAGAGCAACAGAAAATATATGCAAAAAACAATTAAAATGTGTAATTTTATATAGTGCTTTTGAGTATTATATGTGCTTCACACACATTCAACACCTAAGCAATCTGAGTCATAGTATTTGAAGAAAGGGCATTGGCATTCCACTACACAGACTGAGATCTAAGACAGAGGCAGTGGTTTGACAAAAATCATCCAAAAAGTTTATGATTAATAAAACATTTTAATTGAGAACTTCAAAATTCAGAACTCTGGCATTAGACTACTCAAACTGCATTTACCTTAAGACGTGAAATATCTAAAAAAGAATAGTATATCTGCGGTCAAAGAGCACAAAATCAATGTTGAAAAGGAAGACATCCTGTCTGACCCAGAAGAACACAGGAGCAGAAAGCAAGATTATCCATATAGATCAGGGGTTCTCAACCTTTTTAAGACAGGAGCCAGATCATGCCCCCTCAGACTGGTGTCATTCCCTGCTGCCGCCACCTTTGGTGGCAATGGAACCACCCCAAGCCCACCACACCCCAATAAGCCCCCCCACTACACACACACACACACATACACGCTTACTGGCCTGGAGGAGCTAAATGGCATGGGTGAAAGAACCACCTCAGAGCCACCAGGAACACCTCCATGGGTGCCAGAAATGCATCAGTAGGCATCTGAAAAAAACCCATAGCCACCAGGCACACATCCATGCCTGCCAGGAATGCCTCCGGGGGGGGGGGGGCATTCCCAGTAGCCATGGACATGTTTCCAGTGGCTGTGGGGTTTTTCTCGTGACCACAGAGGCATTTCTGGCAGCTGCAGAGGTGTTCCTGATGACTGTGGACACATCCACAACCGCTGGAAATGCAACCGCTGGAGTGAGGGCCAGTTGATTTGGTGCCATGGGCTGTATGTTGAGAATCCCTAATATAGATGCTCAGATTAGGTCAAGCAAATAAGAGTTTCACAGGCTATGAGTTAAGATCAGTGTGAAACTGCTACTATCATCTGTTCCATAAAACCAAAACAAACAGCATTTTAGAACTCAACATACTTTTATTGGAATTTGGGTAGAGGTAACAGGAAACAACAAGGTATTGAAGTCTGTGTCCTGAGTTTAATACAACTCACTAGTCCTACTTTTACTCTATCAGTCTTTAGCCTCCTGATTCCTTTCACCAGGGTCAAAATCTCCCTGGGGTGCTCAATACTCTTCACTGAACCCTCAGCTCAGTCACAAGCCAGTCCCTGGGGTATCTTCCTCTTAAACATGCTCTCCTCAAAGCAAGGAGTGGCATGCTCACATTGAAAGTACACCAGACTACTACTTCCTTGTTCTCCCAGCCTCTTTACACTGGCAGGTGTGCTGCCACTTTCTCTGCCAGTAGCTACTTTACACAGCCATTGGGTCATCTTCTTTTCTCCACTTCCTTCTTTCCCACTCTTCCAAGTAGAAGGACTGCAAAGATGGTTTGTATTCATATTTGGTGGCCTCTCCCTTGGGGACCCAAAACTCCACCCAAACACCCCACCAAGAACCTTCTTTATATAAGTAATCCCACTTGCCAGTGAGGTCTCCTTCTGGGAACTCCTCAGCACAATAATTCCCCACCTACTCCTCTTGGACATCTCCCCAGCCTTTTTCCCTTTGAGGGTCATCATCACTCTCTGGCCCTTTAGCTCCCTGACTCCAGGTTTTAGGGATCCCCCTCCTCTTCTGGGGTTGCTTTTTCTCACTTTTTTTCACTGCACCTCTTTGGTTTGACAGCCTCCCCCCTCCTACTTTGGCTCCTGCTGGGCTTCTGTCTCCCTTGGTGACATGTAGCTTTTATAACCTCCATCTGCTAGGGTAGATAAATTCCCACCATTCCCCTGTTGAAGAAACCATTTGTTTACCTTGTTTCAATTATATAAATAATCAAGAAATCAGAAGACTAGGCTTGAAAGGGCATCAATGAATAAATTTAAAAAGATCATGTGAAATAATGTGTCAGTGGAGACCAAGACCAGGATCATTCACACGATTGTATTCCTGAACACTATGTATAAGTGTAAAAGCTGGAGAGTAAAGAAAGTTGACAGGAAAAAAATTGATTAATTTGAAATATAGTATTGGAGACACCCTAGACCAGGGATTCCCAACCTACAGCCTGAAGGTGAGACCTGGCCCACGATGCTATTCTATCTGGCCCATTGCTGCCTCTGTTGCACCTGGAAGTAGGTACATTTACATCAGCCATAAAACATGCCTTTTGTTGTTCAGTCGCACAGTCAATTCCGACTCTTTGCGACCCCATGGACCATTGCCCTCCAGGCACCTCTGTCCTCCACCATCCTCCTCAACCCACCCAGCTCTGTCCCCACTGCATCTACAATACCATCTAGCCATCTCATTTTTGGCTGCCCCCTTCTTCTTTTGCCCTCCACCTTTCCCAGCATCAAGGCTTTCTCAAGTGAATCCTCTCTTCTCATTTGATGTCCAAAGTACTTTAGCTTCATCTTTACTATTTGAACTTCTAAGGAGCACTCAGGTTTGATTTCTTCTAAGACTGACCCATTTGTTCTCCTTGCTGTCCAGGGGACTCTCAAAACTCTCCTCCAACACCACATTTCAAAGGCATCTATTCTTAGCTCTCACAACCATACATTACCACCGGAAATACCATTGCTTTGACTATACGGATTTTTGTTTTCAAGGTGATGTCTCTATTTTTAACTATGTTCCCCAAGTTTCTCATAGCTTGTCTCCCAAGAATCAGTCACTTTTTTATTCCATGGCTGCAATCTTCATCTGCAGTGATCTTGGATCCTAAGAAAGTAAAATCTGTCACTGCTTCTACTTCTTCCCCATCTATTTCCCAGGGACTGATAGGGCCTGTTGCCATTATCTTGGTTTTCTTGATGTTGAGTCTCAAGCCAGCTTTTGCACTCTCTTCTTTCAATCCAAGCAGCAGCTTCTTTAGGTCTTCCTCACTTTCTGCCATTAGGGTGGTATCATCTGAATATCTCAAACTGTTAATGTTTCGCTCAGCAATTTTGATTCCAAATTGTGATTTCTCCAACCCTGCATTGTGTATTATGTGCTCTGTGTATAAGCTGAATAAGCAGGGTGACAAAATGCAGCCTTGTCTTACTCCTTTTCCTATTCCAAACCACTCTGTCATTCTGTATTCTGTCCTAACTATTGCTTCTTGACTCTTGTACAGAGTTCTCATGATACATATAAGGCGTTCTGGTATTCCCATCTCTTTAATTACTTGCCACATTTTGTTGTGGTCCACACAGTCAAAGGCCTTGGTGTAGTCAATGAAACAGAACGAGTCCATGGCTGTCGTAAACACAGAAGTGGGTGCATTTACAACAGCCATAAATGCACCCACTTCCACTTTCAGGGGCCATGGTTGGGCCCACTAAGCTGTCTGGGGGTGTAGTCAAGCCTGTGGCATGAAAAGGTTGGCCACCCCTGCCCTAGACTGCAAGAAAGATCCTAGAGCAGATCAGGACTGAATTATCTTTGGAGGTAAAAAAGATAAAGCTGAGGCCGTCATTCTTTGGGTACATCGTGAGAAAGCATGAGTCTCTCAAAGATATAGTAATGCTGGAAAAGTTGAAGGCAGCAGGAAAAGAGAAAGACCAAATAAAAGATGGAGTGACTCCTTAAAAGAAACGTCAGTGTTGAGTTTACAAGAATTGAACTGGGCTGTTGAGGACAGAATAAATTGGAAATTACCCATTCAAAGTGTCACCAATAAGATATTGGCGCATTTTATTTCCACTTCCAGGAGCGATGAGGGCTTCATGGGCCAGATGAATTGGCATTGGGGGCCAGCTCCAGCTGCCGGGCTGTAGAGACCAGCTCCGTAAACCACGTGAACGGCCCAGGGCCCCGAAAAGTTTGGGCATCCTGGGATAGAGTAATGGAGGAGAATTTGGGAGATCTGGGTTTGATTCCCTTGATCTGCCACAGAAATTCAGGTTTGCAAGAGCTGAATTAGGCTATTAATGATAGGACACTAAGAAATTTGTTCATTCATATAGTCACAATATGTCACCACTTCAAAAGCTTGAACTATGCAGAGTATTATGTTCAGCCAAATGGAGTGGAGGTCCATCAGCCTCATGAGGAAACTTGTACAGATGCAGACCTCATCTTCCTCACCAAATGCAAACAAGACTACATGCCTAAAGGAATGCCACAATGTTTTATTTTGCATCCATCTACTAACCATTTGAAACTCAACAGGGCCAAACTTCACAACAAATATGAACCCCAACCATGGATCTTGTTATTACCAGTTATAAAAACCCACAGTGATGTGTAAACTTATCCGTTATGCTAGCCAACCACTGTGTGCCTCTATACCTGATGTGTAGAAGTTGATGCCATGAAGTCTCACTCTTATGTTTGACAAAGTGGACTTGAGCCACAAAATGTAACATTAAGATACAGCAGTTAATCTTTAAGGTCCTACAATGCTTTTGTCTTTTTGTTTTGTTTACTCTCTAACGTAGGGGTGCCCAAACTTTTCAGGCTACGGGCCAGTCATGTGGTTCAAGGAGCTGGTCACTATGGCCCAGGGACCGCATCTACCCCCAATGCCAAGTCATCCAGCCCACTATGCCCTTTTCACTTCTGCTTCCAGGAGGGACGAGGGCTTCATGGGCTGAATGAATTGATATCAGGGGCCGCATCCTTTCCCTGGGCTGTAGTTTTGGCACTCCTGCTCTAATGCTTCCACAGACTAACATGACTATCACTTCAAAAACTTAAAATATGTTGAAAGTGACTTAACAGCACAACATCAAGGACTTGTCTTTGTCCCAAAGCATCACCATGAACAAAAGTGAAATAATTCATCTGATATTTGCAACTGACAAGTCATAACTTGCACTTTCTAACTCACTCCTGCTCTCATAAAGAATTTGCAGTTCCTCCTTGGATAACTATACCAGTCTAACAGCACCAACAAGAAAGCCATTTCACATAGATTGCCTCCACTGACTTTCAGTCTACATGTATCATTGTCCTCAGCATTGCCAAGATGCAAACATAAGTCAACACCCTCAAAAGGTACCATGGATAGTGTAACAGAAGAAGCAAGTGTACAATAAAGTGCTAGGATTAGAAATTGAACCTTATTTTGCAGTGTCGTTTTGTTTTGTTGCACTGCTGTACTGTATTGTTATATTTATTGCATTATACTGTATGATTTTTGATTATGTTTATTACCTTTGACTGTCTGATATGTATGGTTTCTGTAAACCGCCCTGAGTTGGTTGCACCGAGTAGGGCGGTATACAAATCGAATAAATGAATGAATGAATGAATGACCCCAGAGAACAAAGAGATTAACTGGGTAGCCTCTTACAGATGCACAGCAAATCCTCCCACAAGCTCTTCTCATCAACACCCTTCACACATAAGAAACACCTGCTCTTTTTGGTCTGCATGAAAATGTTACCCATCTTCCCAATGTAACACCATCTGATCCTTCTAAAGGCACCTCCCTCTCAAGTCTACTCCCCTTTGACTTGATCCACAAAAGCTAACCTTAAAATATAATAGTCTTTAAAGGTGCCACATTTTTGTCTTGTTTTATTTACTCTCTGATATGCTTGCTAACACAGCGACCACTTCAAAAATACCATTTGCGTGTTCACAGCAATCATATTGGGTGGCGTACACAAAAAGAGTCTCCTCGAAGATTGTGGTATTTTTGATCCACAATTGGGTGTGTACCCAGGCAATGGCCACCTTGTTGTGCTGGTTAATCTTTCTCACACTAGGTCAGGCAAAAGAAACTGCAGAAATGGATTCACCCAAAGGTGCCTTCATTTTGGCATTTCATGTCTGGCCTAGACATGTACGAAACAATCGTATTTTAATTAGTATTGAGGAAACAAAGGAGGTATGAACTGCCATCTGCTTAAGAGGAAGTGCAGGGTGAGGTGTTCCTAATGGGAACCCTTTCTTCAGCACCTATAAACCTGATTTGTTGTTGCTTAGTCACACAGTCGAGTCCAACCCCATGGACCACAGCATGCCGCTGTAGGAATTTCAAGCCTCCATTCAGACCAGACAAGCTCTGGCTAAAGTTTATGAGGGCTCCCCTACTTCCAGGCCACCCCACTTCTTCTTCTTCTTCAAGTGCCATATTCATTTCAGATATTGGCTATCATCATAGCAATAGCCTTCCTGTTCTTAACTCCCTGGAACAATTATTCGGAGGTGGTACCACACCACTCTCTCAGACTTCAGCTACGAAGTCCATCTACATCCAGGACCTCTTCCCAGAGATTTTCTCTAAAATAGCGAGTTAGAGTCTTCTATATTTCATATTGTTCCTCATGATATGCTGAAGGTATTGTAGCTTTCTTTGCTTAATGGTCTTAAACAGTTGCATTTTTTTTTTTGAATAGTAGCCGTGTTAGTTTGTTATTCAAGCACATTAGAGAGTTAACAAAACAAACAAAAACGTTATGTCACTTTAAAGACTAAAGGTAACTTTCGTGGATCAAGTCCACTTCATCAGATGAAGTAGACTTGAGCCACAAAAGCTAACATTAAAATAAACAGTTAGTCTTTAAAGTGCTACAATGTTTTGTTTTTGTTTACTCTCTGATACGGTCTTAAACAGTTCTTGTTCTTTATCCATCTGGTGCAACACTTCTATGTTAGTCACATGGTCAACCCATGATATCTTTAGCAGCTGTCTGTAGATCCATATTTCAAAAGCTTCGATTGTCTTTTCAGAAGCTTTAGTAGTCAATGCCCAAGCTTCGACTCCATATATATAGCAACCCTGAGAATAGTAGCATCCCACTATCCCACTCCACTGGGGAGGGAACACCAACACACTACTCCCTTCCCACCCCAACCCCAAGGGGCTGTGGTACAGAAGAGTAGCGTGCCTTGGCGGGGCCCCGTATAAAAATTTGTTTGGGGGCCCTTAGGAAGGGTAAAGATTTGTTTTGCTTACACACGTTGGGGGCCCCCGTGGCCCGGGGCCCCGTATAATTGATATGGCAGATACTCTACGCCTCTACTGTGGTAGCTCCGTGGTTAAGAAGCTCGCCTTGTTAGCAGGAAAGTCGGCAGTTCCAAGACCCGAGTACTGCATGACGGATTGAGCGCCCGTCTCTGTCCCAGCTCCTGCCAACATAGCAGATCGACAGCAAGAAATTGCAAGTAGATAAATAGGTACAATTTCGTTGAGGAAAGATCTTGGGGACATGAAAGGAGCCTTATTCGGGCGGAGTCCCTTATTAAGCAAAAAACCCTTTCGACCCAGAGAAAGCACCTTTTGTGTGTGCTTCTGACACGATGAAAAACACCCCCCAACCCGGGGCCTCACCCGCCTCGTCTTCATCGATGCGCAGCGCCGTGGAGATGCACTCGAAGGCGCGCTTGTGGCAGGCTCGCACCTTCTCCGGAGCCTCCCCCCCGGCCCCGGCTCGGCCCGGGGTGCCTTTGGCGGCTGCCATGAGGGCCCCGCCGCGGGAGAGGCGCTCGCAGAGCCAAGCGAAGAGGAGCCCGAGCTGGAAGGCCAGGAAGCGGAGCAGCGCGAAGGCGGCGAAGAGCGGGTACGAGAAATAATAGAGGTTCCGCTTGTGAGGGGAAGAAGAAGCCACCGCCCCCGCCTCCTCCTCCTCCTGGTGGCCGCGGCGGCGCTGGGGCTGGACGGAGGCAGCCGGCCCGGCCGAGGGGGAAACCCCGGCGGCTCGGCTCGGGGAGCTGGAGGCGGCGAAGCCCTCCTGCTTCTTCTTCTTCCCTCTCCCGCCCGGAGAATTCATTCACCGCCGCCGCCGCCGCCATAACCCGCCGCTGCCAGCGACTGACAACAACAACAAACCCCCGCGCAAGCCCTCCCCGGCCATGGCTCAGCCCCAACCGACGGGGAGGAAAGTGGCGCAGGACCCGTTCCTGAATAAGGGGCGCCGTAACGGCCTCCTCTCGCCGCCTCGAGCGCTATTGTTAACTTTGCGCCTGCGCCAACGGCGGGCACGACAATAGGGGGCGTGGCTGATTAAACCGCCGCCTGAGAAAGAGAGAGAGAGAGCAGCGTGGGACTACAAATCCCATCATGCCACGCTTGCCTTCACGCAATGGGCGGAGCTACCGCGTGTAAGCTTTGTCTCTTTCAATTAACTTCACATCACACACGTACAGTACAGTTACCAGTGGTGGGATGTCAAAAATTTTACCACCCCACCGTAACGTCATCAGTGTGGGCGGAGCTAACATCATGATGTCATGATGATGTGGGTGGGACCAAAGAAAAATAATTTAAAAATATAAAATAATTAAACAAAACAGAAATACAAGAGAATAGAATATTGTATAAGAACGCGAGAAATATATAAGACAAAGAAATATACCCATCTATGTGTTAATTCATTTCATATTTTAAGGTATTATTATTGTCTTGCCTCAAGTATATATTGTAAGTAATGTAAAGTCATATATGGTTTTTTTCCTTTGTTGTTATATGTGTTCCTTATTTGTATTTGTCTGTATGTTGTTTGCTTTTGTAATGTCAGTAAATTGAATAAAATTTAAAAAAAGAAAAAATATATAAAATAATAAAATAAAAATAGGCGCGCGCGCACACACACACACACACACACACACACACACACCTCAACCCACCCATAACACGAACCTGTAAATAAATTAAATAAATAAATACATTAAAATACACCCACCCAGTGGAGGAATCAGTGAAAAGGTAAGCCCCGAAGGTAGTTCCCCCCAAAATCTGCTACAAGTTCTCCAGGACACTGGGAAAAGTTACTACCGGTTCTGGCGAACTGGTGAGAACCTGTTACATCCCATCACTGTACCGTATATAGAAAATTCCTTTCTTCGTGTTAGTTTGCTTTGAATTTTGTCTCCCTACCAGTGATGGGATGCAACAGGTTCTCACCAGTTCTCCAGAAACGGTGGTAACTTTTCCCAGTGTCCCAGAGAACCTGTAGCAGCTTTTAGGGGGAACTGCCTTCGGGGCTTACCTTTTCACTGGTTCCCCCACTGCGCATGCATGCCAAGCACTTGGTGTGCATGCACGCCTAGTGCTTGGCACATATGCACGGCCTCCTTGCTGTCCTCCCAAACGGGGAAGAGGAAGAGAAGCTGCTAGCCTGAATCTCCCTATTGCCTGAAGCTCCCTATTTTTATTGTTTTGTATTTTTTTTTCCTTTGGCCCTGTTCATGACATGACATCATGATGTTAGCTCCGCCCACACTGTGATGACATCACGGTGGGGTAGTAAAATTTTTGACATCCCACCACTGCTCCCTACTGGTATTCCCAGAGGAGCCTACCAATTCCCTTCTTCTTTCGTGTTCCGATCCAACTCTAGACTGCCCAAATAAAGCCACTTTCTTGGCTTTGTCGTTGGTCAAAACGAAGTCCTCATCGGTGCATGTAGCAGCTCCCACTTGAGCATGATGCTGGTCTTACATTTAGGAACTCCAACCCTCAGCATATTCAGGGTCCTCCAAATGACGTAGGGGAGATTGAGATCTTTAGCTATATCCTCCTTTAATGTTAATCCTTGTCCACTGAACTCCTTCCTACATCATCTAATCTGGATTTGCTCTTGCATCCACTCAATAATGTTTGTTCTTGCCATAAAGCTCTTCCTGGATCTAAATCAGCGGATTTGAGGCACATAGCTATTCAGGAGATGTTGAGGGTCATTCTCTTGTTCTGTTATCTCAGTGTCCCCAGCTACTTCTCTCCTTATCTTAGGTGGAGCGACCAACAAGAGGATATATTTTCTTAACTGGCATAGGCTTGTGATGTCAACTTATTTTGTGCGTGTGGATGTGCTCCATACTGGAGTAGCATACTCTGCTGCAGAGACACCCGGGGCCAAAACTGATGTACAGTACACTTGATGTCTCCCTTCTGGTATTCCCAGCAAAGCCTACCAATTCCCTGAAACTTCAGCTAGTGGCCTGAGACCTGACAACCCTATTCCTTTATAGTGTGTGAAAACATATTAACAGGCCTGAACAGCTGAGCTGGGTTGAAGAATTATATCTAATAAATGGTCTTTCATTCAGTCTGCTTGCTGTACGTCAGAGCTATCCTAAAACGGTTAAACTGAAGGGGAAGACAATATAGTCTGTATTCCCATCAACTAGGAAAATAAGGGCAACTGGGAGGCAGCAACTGTTTCTTCCCAAGCAGACAGTCATGGCACAAGAATGATCCCTTTGGTGACATAATATACTGATTAGAGAAGGAGCAATTGCATGGATCTTTGCTTTCCCTCACCTGTCAGAATGAACACTTGGCTCCAATTGCTAGTCACTATTTGACAGAAGTAGCTCGCTGAAATGCATTTTGGCTTGCCAGAGGGTGCAGTGCTAAAGTGTTGAAGACGAAAGAGTTCATTTGTGATAGAGGTATACTATTATAATATTCTATAAGCCAATTTCAGAATAGTTTGATCAGAAAGATAGTTTATAAGACCCCAACATAATAAGCATTTGCCTGAATAAAGAGGGGACACCAAAAAGCCCAAATGTACATAATTTTTAAAAACTTAACCATGAATTATTTCAGGATTAAACTACTTTGGAGAGAAAGAAATGAGATCTTTTAAAGGAAGAAAGACATGGGCATAACCTGTAGACTGTTCTTCAGTGTTAATATCATCATTAAATCTAATGCAGAGATCAATTTGTCCTAAATTAAAGAAGCATGTGAAAGATTAATTTCTCAGTGATTAATTTCTCAGTCAAAACAAAAAGGAATCTTATGGCACGTTCAAGTATAAAAAGCATTCTTTAGCATGAGCACGCATGGAATGTAATTTATTTCATGAATTCTACTGCTCAGCCCTGCTGTAACCGTCTCTTCAGCTGGGAGTGTGGTCCCTAGAATAGCCCCAATACCAGGTCAAATTTGTGACTATGCAAAGTAGGGCTCTCTCTGCAGCATACCAGGAATGCCTTAGCTAAAGCAGACTATGTTATCCAGTAAAAACACAAATGTAATTAGATGTAATTAATTCCTATAAAATAAATATCTAAGGCATAGCTAAATTGCAAGAAGACTCCTCTTAAGTAAATAATAGTGAAACATTTTTTCTCTCCTGCTTCAGACTTGCATCACACAAACGGTTGCACAATTAATCCTGCATTCAGTTTTGCAATTAGTGAAGTCTTTGTTATGAGGGAGAACCTTCCATGCAAGGGGATGTGTGCACAATTGCCAACAGAATTCTGGCTATACTGTATCTGCAATGCAATGTAAGGGCATTTCATTTCTTTTATAATGTAACTATAACTGGTTTTAAAGTTTGAAGTAGTAGCCATTTTAGTCTGTGCAAGCATATCTGAGAGTAAATAAACTGTACTTTGTGTTATAGGCCAGTGACTTGTAGCTTTTAATTTTTTTAATAGCCAGAAAGTATCTACTGTACTATATGTTTATATACAGGATAAATATATCGATAGCTAATTATTTGAGGGCTTGGTCCCGTAGCTAATTTTTAAAAATACTTTTTCTAGGTATAGGTCTGAACTCTTTTAAATTCTGAGGTGTGCGAAAGTTTTGATTTCAACTCAGATTTGACTCTCTGGAGGCAAAAATGATGAAACCAAGGCTATCCTACTTTGGGGACATCTTCTTCTTCCATGTCTAGGCCAGATGTGAAACTGTCAAAATGAAGGCACCTTTTGGTAATTTCGTTCTGCAGCTTGTTTTGCCTGCACTAGTGTGAGAAAATTAGCCGGCAACACAAGTTTGCAATTACCAGGGTATGCCCGATTGTAGTTTTAAAATACCACAATCTTTGAGGAGGATCTTTTTGTGTACCCCAGGCACATCATGAGAAGGCAAAATTCTCTGAAAAAGACAACAATGCTAGAAAAGGTTGAAGGCAACAGGAAAAGACCACATATGAGATAGATCAGGGATTCTCACCCTGCGGCCTGCAGACCAGATGCAGCCCATCGCACCATTTTTTGTGGGGAGCCCACCACCTCCACCACACCAGGAAATGCCATGTGGTGGAGGAAAGGCACAATGGCCGTCCAGCCCGTGAAGCTGTCTGAGGGAGTGTGACCCACCCCTGGCTTAAAAAGGTTGAGAACTCCTGAGATAGTTTGCAAGGGTTGAGCAGGGCTGTAGAGAACAGGACATTTTGGAATTTGGTCAATCATAATAAATAATGGTGTGTCATCAAGTCAATGCTGACTTATTGTGATCCTTTCAGGATTTGCCAGGTTTAACATCTCCTTCTCTTGCCCTGGGTTACCATATCTCAGGATTTGTCCTGAGATTTCCTGCCGTAGTTTGTGCGCGTTGCAACGGAGTGAAACAAATCATCCAACCCACAAGGCAGAAGTAATCTGCAGCACAGAGTGAAATCGTCCTTTTGACAAATTTGTGATGGTTAAAATAAATGTTCAAATACTCGAATTGAGCTGGCTGGATAGTTCCGTGATTTGAGGTGTTTAGTGAGGAAACCATAAATTGGGAAGCAGGAAATCTCAGGACAAATCCTGAGATATGGTAACCCTAGGACTGTGTGTCTTGCCCAGGCTAGCTCTTCTGGGATTCACAGTGGGAAACTGACCTCCCAATTTATGGTTTCCTCACCAAACACCTCAATCACGGAACTATCCAGCCAGCTCAATTCGAGTATTTGAACATTTAACAATCACAAATTTTCCAGAAGGACGATTTCACTCTGTGCTGCAGATTACTTCTGCCTTGTCGGGTTGGGTAATTTGTTTCACTCTCCATTGCAACGCGCACAAACTACGGCCCGGGAACTGGATGCGGCCCCTACAACAATTCAGCCTGCAAAGCCCTCGTCGCTCCTGGAAGCGGAAGTAAAACCCGCCGTACGAGGGCTTTGCAGGCCGGATGAATTGGGGTCAAGAAGGGCCGTATCCAGCAACCGGGCTGTAGTGATTGTCTCCCCCTGAACCAAGTGACCGGCCCGCGGCCCAAAAGGTTTGGGCACGCCGAGTTACAACATGTAGGATCGCCTCAAACGGGCAGCTTTCGGAGTACTATCCGGATTCCCCCCTCCCTCCTCCTCCTCCTCTAGTGGGAAGTAAGGGAAGTTCATCATCACGCACAAGCGTAGTCCTGGCAGCGTTTCTACGGCCCCGTAAATCAGGGCGGTTCTTCCCCCTCGTTTGCGACACACGGCCGCCCTGTTTACGTTCGGCGTCGACGGTTGTTTTGGTCGTTGCTTCGCGACGGGCCCTTCCTCGCTCGTTTATTCTCGTACCGAGGCGGCTCGGCTGTACGGAGGTGAGAGAGAGAGAGAGGGCAGGCGTCGAGTCGGGCTAAGCAGCTGAATTCAGACGTAGGTGGCCCAGCAGCCCTTGGCTTAGATTAAGCCCGAGGAGACCGGAGAGCGTCCGCGCCTCGTGTGTTCCCACGATGCGATCCGGTCCACTCCCGCCTGATCGGTGCAATAGTTTTAATAACCACATGGCAGGTAGTTCGGCTACTTGCTCTCGTACGGATGGTCTGTGTGTCAGTGATGGGATGTAACAGGTTCTCACCAGTTCTCCAGAACCGGTAGTAACTTTCCCCAGCGTCCCGGAGAACCGGTTGCAGCTTTTGGGGGGAACCACCTTCAGGGGTTACCTTTTCACTGGTTCCCCCACTGTGCATGTGCGCCAAGCACTTGGTGTGCATGCACGCCTACAGTGCTTGGCACGTATGCACAGCCTCCTTGCTGTCCTCCCAAGCGGGAAGGAGGAAGAGAAGCTGCTAGCCTGAAGCTCCCTATATAGCCTGCTTCCCTAGATATCCTAGAGAACTTGTTAGGCAAAGACTTAGTACCTAACTTCTTTAACTGTTGAAAAGTGCCAAAATGAAGCCATCTTGTGGTGAGTTCATTCTGTAGTTCCTTCCATCTGACCTAGTGTGAGAAAGATTAGCCAGAATAAGTTTTAAGTTCTGGTTTAAAAGCTCTGGTTGATTTGTGTTGTGGATGGGTGGGTGTTTGGGTGTATTTTAATGTATTTTTATTTATTTATTTATTTAATTTATTTACAGGTTTGTGTTGTGGGTGGGTAGGTGGGTGGGTTGAGGGGTGTGTGTGTGCACGCATGCTTATTTTATTTTATTTTATTTTATTTTGGCCCTGCCCACAATGTCATGACATCATGATGTTGGCTCCACCCATGATGTCATGATATCAGCTCCGCCCACACTGTGATGACATCATGGTGGGGTAGTAAATTTTTTGACATCCCACCACTGTCTGTGTTGCTTTTTGGTGTACAGTCTTGTTTAGTGCAAGTATAATGCAAGCTGGACAGAGCATTTAGTAGGATAGGTAGGCAGGGCTGCGGCCCCCTGTATGCTTCCCTAGGAATCAAACCCAATTTAATCAGGGAGTTTCCTTTTGAATTAGTTTTTACACACAGGTGTAACGTATGGTCATTCCATAACCACTCCTTGTCATTTTTTCTGACACACACCAATTATATTTACAGTGAAAGAGACAGTCTTAAGTAGTTAAGGCACTTTTATCTTTTTTTCCTGACAAAGTAAAGTTCTCCCTTGCTTGAAAGCCAGTCGTATCCGACTCTAGGGTTCAGTGCTCATCTCTGTTTCATAACCAAAGAGCCAGCACTGTCTGCATTTGCAGATGTTTCCGTGGACATGTGGCAGGCATGCCTAGACACCAGAGTGCACGGAATTCTGTTTACCTTCCCACCGAAGTGGTCCCTATTTAACTGAACACAAATTGATAAGCACTTGCAATTGCTCATAACTCTTAGGTTAATAGTTCTAGTTTGTTTATCAGAATTTTAATTGTAATTAGCTAAATAAATTGTGCTTCCCCCCCAGATACTGTTTTATATTTGGTAACCTTCGTACATCATGGACACAGAACAGATTATGGAGAGCCAGCCACAGGTAATGCCATAATTTTCCAGCAATACCATATTAATGAACCTGAATGCTTTTTTTTTACATGTCTAAGTATTTTAGTTATATTTAACAACTGTATATTTAACAACTTTTGCAGGTTCCAGAAAATCCTCATGCAGAATATGGTCTTACAGAGAACGTAGAGGTAACTAAAATACTGACAATCTGAAGATTACCTTATTGTGTTGACCTCATGTAGCCTATTGTCTGCCTAGATTGTTTCATAAAGAAGGAAATGAGTTTGGTTAGAAGGTATCAGCCAAGTCTTTAGGGTTGGTTGCCTGTTGTGGCCATATAATAGCTGATATTATCTGTCAAATGGCACTAAGAATGATTGAGATTTGTGTTAGATCTACAAATCAAATGCAGTACATGTGTTTTCTTAGGACTTAATACAGCAAATGTTGTTGTATATGCAACAACTGATACTATTGTGTGGAATGCTTCTGTATTTTTGTGTGTACTTCTTGGTGTAAACTTTGAATTGAAGTAACTAGAAGCCAAAAATGAGATGGCTAGATGGTATTGTAGAGACAATGGGCACAGAACTGAGCGGGTTGAGGAGGATGGTGGAGGACAGAAGTGCCTGGCGGACAGTGTCCATGGGGTCGCAAAGGGTCAGAATCGACTGTGCAATTGAACAACAAAAGAAATCCCTTTGAACAATATTTACTAGAAATATGTAAACTTGGGTCACACAGTGTTGACAAAAGAAGTGGATAATCTTTTTAAAATTGTTTTACTATCTTCATGAAGTGTCTGCTTTATATTTTAAGCGAATAGTGGAGAATGAGAAAGCAAATGCAGAAAAAACATCAAAGCAGAAAGTGGATCTTCAGTCACTGCCTACACGTGCTTATTTGGATCAGACAGTTGTTCCTATCTTACTACAAGGACTTGCTGTGCTGGCAAAAGAAAGGTATAGTACTCTGGTATTTCATTATGTGATTTGTAAATATTTAACATTTTCTTTTTGCATACTTTATAGAGTATGTGTCTAATTCTTCAAAAAACAAAACAAAATGCTACTCAGATGAGGTGGTAAATTTTTATATGGACTGTGCTAGATGTAAATGAATTATCTTCAATACAAAATAATTGGATGCCTTCAAACGAGACATGTCTCTAGACATGACAATTCTATAGGTGAAAGGAATATTTATGTATGGGGAATTCATTCATGTGAGTCTTCATCTGCATTTTAAAATAATATTGTCCAGACATCTGCCACTTCATTTGCTGTTTCCAAGAACTGAGCTACAATGCATGCTTTGAATTGTGAAGATATCAAAATACAGTATTCTCCAAATACTTAATTTTATGAACCTTAAAACAGTTGTCCTTATTCTTATAGTTATTGATATGGATGTTGTAGATATTTATGCAGGTTTCTCTGTAAAATCTCAGGGCTAGAAATGGAAGAAGGCTAAAAGAAGTTTAGAAACTGGTACTTGGTAAATGAAGCAGTGTTCAGTGCTGCTCTGGGGTACACAGAAACAGCTGCCTCGAGGATTGTGGTACAGTATTTTTGAACCACAATCAGGTGGTTGCAATGGCAATCTTGTTGTGCTGGCTAATTTTTCTTGCACTAGGTCAGGCGAAAGGAACTGCAGAATGAATTCACCAAAGGTGGCTTCATTTTGGCAGTTTAATATCTGTCCTAGACATGGAAGAAGTATTGCTTTGTACAAAATCACACTAGGAGTACACTATCAGTTAACTATTTCTCTTGACAGCTCAATTAGAAGAGGAGAGGAGAGTTAATTAAAGAGCTTATATAGCAAAATATTTTAAGATCAGTATGTTTCATTCCTTTTCCCATATCCAGAGAAATACTGAGCAATTGCCTCTTTCTAAACTGCAATCCTACATAAACCCGTAATTTCATCTATTTCCCATAATTACTGATGCCTGATCTAACTAGATACTGTGATTCTAAAAGTGCTACATTAATGTTTTTAACTTCTTCCGTGTCTAGGGCAGATGTGAAACTGCCAAAATGAAGGCACCTTTTGGTGAGTTCGTTCTGCAGTTCCTTTGGCGTGGCTTAGTGTGAGAAAGATTAGCCAGCAACACAAGGTTGTCATTACCAGGGTGTGCCCAATTGTGGTTCAGAAATACCACAGTCTTCAAGAAGGCTCTTTCTGTATACCCCATGTTTTAACTAAAGGAATTAATATGCTCTCAGAAATTTACCAGTCCCTTAGTGTTAAAAGTAAGAGCAGAGATCAAATCAAAGAGTTTAAAAGAGGTGCCATTCTTCAAAGGTTTTGAAATTTAGCCTATAATAAAAGGGCAGGAAAAATATATTACTTTGGCCCATGGTCTAACAAGCCACATGGCACCATTCAATCCAGCCCATAGGCTCTGTCATTTGGTCCCACCCTTTTCAGACTCATTCTTTTGTATATGCAGCACATTGGGGTATGAATTCCTTTGTCCCTTAGTTACTGTGCCATTTGAAGCAAGACAGGTCTTATAGAGGGTCTTTTCTTTCTTCCTGCATTTTCAGGTTTGCCAATGGAGATGCACCTTTCTCCATAGTTAGTGAAAATGCCAGGCAATCTGGTTTGTAGCATTAAACAGGTAGAAGCCATTAAATATGAGAGCATGCCAAATGTGTTTGGGGAAAGCAAACCCAATGGGCAAGAAAGGTAGAGACAGAATAACAGAGATGCAGACTAAAACACTGGGAAGTGTGGGAGGACAATGATATTATAAAACAAAAGATGATTTAGTCTTTGGCAAAATGAGAGAAAATATACTTACTAAATGGGAGTTTCAACTTAGATTTAAAAGACAGCAGGTTTTTTTTTTACTTAGCTACTGTCTGTCCTATGCTAAATTAGATAACTTGTTAAAATAAAGTACAGTCATGGGAGTTAAAAGAAGTAGGTGTGCAAGAAATTACTATAATTTTTTTCCTTTTCAGACCACCAAATCCTATTGAATTTCTAGCGGCTTATCTGTTAAAAAATAAGGCACAGTTTGAAGACCGAACTTAATTTCATCTGAAGAGGACCTTTTGGTTGCTCAGCATATAATGCTAAACAAACTTCAATTATTATCTTGTATAAACCTTAAAGATCCAAAATCCAAATTACTACAATTTCTTTGATCCTTTTCTTCAATTATTTAATAAAGTATCTTACCTTTTATATGTTTCCTTGTTTTAAACTACCATTTAAACACAAAAGCTTTTGGAATAAAGTACTGAAACTTTAGTTGGGTGAATTGCTTATATAATTCCATGGTTGCCATGGGTTGCCTGCAGAACCAAGATTCAGAACCCACTAAATCACAGTCAGATTACTTTTGGGAAAACCTGTATGGGATTGCTCTGTAATAAGGTAGTTACCAGGGTATTTGACATCATTTAGACCTAAATATTTCATCTGGGAGACAATCTTAAGGAGGGAAAAACCCCAACAAGGTTCATAGACAGTTCACAGTTCCAAACATATAGAATGTTTCTTTACATCTATAGCAATGAATCACAAACTCTGCTAAACAGACATATTTGAACTTCACAATTTAATCTTGCTGACTTTAAACAGAGTTATAATATTTTAAATAAGAACACTTTAGTCAATTGATAAGGTATGGCTGCCTCATGGCTTCCCAGGCTCTGGCAACTCTTAGAGAAGGAGAGCACTGTTTAGTAATAAAGCAGATGTTTTGCACTTAATTAGATTTTGGGTTCCAGTTCTATCTATTTAAAAGACATTCATAATCAAGCTAAGAAACACCTCTGCATGAGAACCTGGAGAAAACTACTAGTAATTAAAGGGGAGCAGGAGACAATACCAGCCTATGTAAATCATGCTTTTTTCTTGATGTAAAGCAGATTTGATAAATACAAAATGAGTTCAATATGAAATAAAATTCACAATGTATTCAATTCCTCAAAGCACTTATCAGCCAATGTACTGAGGCTTCTAGGAGTTGAAGTCCCCCTGTGGGGCATGGGCCCCACATTGGGAAACACTGCTCTAGACCAGTGTTATTTAGCAGCTTTCTAGGCTCATTCCTAGTGAGAAGTATCTGATGAATGCAATTAATGAAATGGCTTTGCAGTTCATGAAAGCATACTGTATCTCCAATAAGACTTGGGGGGCACAAGAGTTTGTTACTTTTCTTGCAACAGATTAACTCAAATACTACCTTGAAAATGTTGTTATTCCAATAAGTAAAAGATTTTTAATGACTATACAGTATACTTATTATTGTGCCTTTGCTTCTAAGTAAGCAACCAAGAGAGGGAACCCTTGAGAAAAGATTAGACTATTTTTGGTAAATGTTGGTTAAAACAATATGGATTTTTAAATATGTGACGTCGCTTCATATCTTTTTAAACCCTCAGTTCCTAGCTAAAACTGGCTTCTATTGTTTTTAAAAATATAATACCTCAGAAAAGAAATCCTAGTGGATAAACTGTTAGCCTGTAAGACAGTTCTCAATCTTTTAAAGCCGGGTGCCAGGTCACGCTCCCTCAGACAGCTTCAGGGGCCGGATGGTCATTTTGCCCTTCCTCCACCACACGGCACTTCCAGATGTGTGTGTGGGGGGGCACATGAAATCCGGCCCATGGGCTGCAGGTTGAGAATCCATTTTAAGATGTTACAGGAGTCTTTATTGACTTTGCTATTATAAAAACTACAGTCGGGTAGGCCCCAACTTTCTTCTGGATTGCACTTCTCTGGCTGGACAACCCAGGCCTCGGATATGTGTAGAAAAGGTAGCATTAGGCCAAATAACCACTCCAAGTTTCTTCAAGAAATATATTGAAAGCATTGAAAAATACAGGATACAGTTCATCAAAAGATCAGCAAGCATTTCAAAGCAGAAATTAACCATCAAGGTTCCAGGGTTCAATTGTTTTGAATCCTTCTATTTTCCCCAGATCCAGAATTGCCATTTTAAATGTACTAAAAATCAATTAAGTGGGTACAAAGCTAACAGAAAAAGCACCTTTTAAAAAGAGGCCCCTTCTATGACAACACGGCTAACATTTCAAAAATGTCAAGAGGACTAAGCAGTCTGTTGCTTTTATTACCAATCTACTGCCATTACTGGAGACCTTTTCTTTATTATTCTAATCATTCAAGTACATTAAGATTATTTTATTGTTGCTATTTCAGATGTGGGCATGTTTGTCTGCTGTAGCAAAACCAACACTCTGTAGTACCATAGATAGGAAAAATTCTATTTAATGGGCTACAGTAAAACAGTAAATAGTATATTAAAGTGGAGTTTACCTTACTGGTGCTTTTAAAAGTCCTTCAGCACTCATTAGTGCAATAACAACTGAATACATACCATAGAAAATTAGATAAACATATCAAGAAAATTCTAGAGTTAGATTCTTATGCCTAGAAGAAAAGTGTATATTCTATATTTAGTGTTTCAAGGGATTAAAATCAGAGGAAAGAGAAAGGGATTAAGCACATGGAACATTATGCAGTAACAACTGCAGTAACAACTGTTACTGTAATTATATTGTTATTTTGATGTTCTTTGATATTATTTATGATTTATTGTCATGTTGTGTTTATGAACTTGTAACTTTACATGTGTTGTGAACTGCCCTGAGTTGGTCCTACCAAGTAGGGCGGTACAGAAATCGAAATATAATAATAATAAAAGTTTTCAGTTGTCATCACATATACTCTGAATTCATCAAAACCATCTCGTCTATGTATTAGTAGCAGTTCTTTCCCACGTTGCATGGTGTCCATTCCTGCCACTACAGCTAACTTGAAAACATGAGTTACAGGTTGTTTGGAATTTAGATCCACAGCCATGACCACAAGCAGTACAAAGAGAAAATTATATCTCGAAGCAGAGAGAAATATAGGTTAGGTTAAAAGCTGCTGCAAGCACCCATTTTTCTCCATATATTAATATAGCCTTTAATGAACATCAGTGGGAGAGAGAGTAAGTTGAAGATACAGTGACATTAGATATTTTATACACATCCCACATATACAGTCCGCACAGTCCACACAGAAATTGGGAGGCATTTCACAAATACCGGAAATATAAATTGTATGTAATCCAGTAAACTCTGGAAATCTACTCTGGATCAAGTTTGTATAGTTTTGATACATTTATCTGAATACTATACAGCCTGTTCTTTCAAGATATTGTACATTGCTTTTTATTCATCTCAGGGTAAGCTACAAAGTTGTTTGAACAGGTGTTTCCAGTACTTCATGACTCACAGAAATTTAATATTTAATTATATTGTTCTTTCAAGAGACATTGCTTTTTATTCAGCTCAGCCTCAGGATAAGCTACAAAGTTCTCTGAACAGGTGTTTCCAGTATTTAATGACTCAGCATCTTAATATTTAATTATATTGAATTAAAGCAAGGGGTTTAATTTTTCTTTAAACCCCTTGCTTGTTGAATCTTGCATTCTATTACTGTAAAACTTGAATACATGGACCCAGATCCTGTTGAGCACTGATGAAGCATAATGCTCTTTAAGTTTTACAACATAAGTGCTGCCAATATGCAAGAGCTAAAATACTTTGCTTATCTTTGAAGTGTCATACAACTTAAAACACTTGCCCTAAAACTGTTGCATAACTGAAGATCCTTGATGTCATCCCATTGTTTTTAGAAATACTGGAGGGACACACTTAAATACAGATTTGCGTCCTATGACTGAGCATCCTATTTGATAAAGGTAACCATTTTTCTGCAATTGCAACATTTAAAATGTTTTTAAAATCAAATATATTGTGACATTATGCCACAGTGACTATGGTAACTGAACGTGTATTTTCCATTATTTGATAGAGGATCTTCCTTAGGAAGGCACAGCAGTTTACTCTCTTTGTCTCTCACTTTCGTTGTGCTGGTTCTCCTTTATTTATTTACTTATTTAAGTTCTATGCTATCTAGTGATAAACACTACCCTAAGTTTTGCTGACATCAGTGGTTCTGTCTCCTTATCACTTCCTCTCTCCAATCCAGTGACATTACTATTTTTGCTTTTCCTCCTCAATCCTCTCTTATTAGTTATTTTGGAAGAAGTGGCCTTTAAGGGCTACTGGTTATCTCCATGGCAGCAGTATAATAATATACCAGATGATAAATGTGGGCGAAGAGTTGAAGTGAATTACGTACTGTATCTCCAAGTTGAACTTTTCAAAGCCAGGCACGATGATGGAATCAAATTATTGCATTCTATATGCCAGCAGATTTGGAAAACACAACAATGGCCAAAGGATTGGAAAAGATCTGTATACGTTCCACTCCCCAAAAAGGGTAATGCCAAAGAATGTTCAAATTATTGAACAATTGCGCTCATCCCTCACGCTAGCAAGGTGATGCTCAAGATAATACAGGATAGACTGCAACAGTATGTGGAGAGAGAATTACCAGAAGTGCAGGCGGGTTTCAGAAGAGGCAGGGGGACTAGAGACCACATCGCCAACATAAGATGGATCATTGATTACACTAAGGCTTTTGACTGTGTCGACCACAACAAAATGTGGCAAGTAATTAAAGAGATGGGAATACCGGAACAGCTTATAGGCCTCATGAGAAATCTGTACATGAATCAGGAGGCAACTGTTAGGACAGAAAATGGAATGACGGAGTGGTTTGGAATAGGAAAAGGAGTAAGACAAGGCTGCATTTTATCACCCTGCTTATTCAACTTATACACAGAACACATAATGTGCAATGCAGGGATGGAGGAATCACAATTTGGGATCAATATTGCTGGGAGAAACATCAACAATTTGAGATATGCAGATGATACCACCCTAATGGCAGAAAGTGAGGAGGACCTAAAGAAGCTCCTGATTAGGTTGAAAGAAAAAAGTGAAAAAGCTGGCTTGAGACTCAATATCAAGAAAACCAAGATAATGGCAACAGGCCCTATCAGTCCCTGGAAAATAGATGGGGAAGAGGTAGAAGCAGTGACAGATTTTACTTTCCTGGGATCAAAGCTCACTGCAGATGGTGATTGCAGCCATGAAATAAAAAGGCGACTGATTCTTGGGAGGCAAGCAATGAGAAACCTAGGGAGCATAGTGAAAAATAGAGACATCACATTGCAAACAAAAATTCGCATAGTCAAAGCAATGGTATTCCCTGTGGCAATATATGGATGTGAGAGCTGGACCATTAGGAAAGCTGAGCGCAGAAGAATAGACGCCTTTGAGATGTGGTGTTGGAGGAGAGTTTTGAGAGTCCCCTGGACAGCGAGAACAAATAGGTCAATCTTAGAAGAAATCAACCCTGACTGCTCCTTAGAAGGTCAAATAATAAAGATAAAGCTAAAGTACTTTGGACATCAAATGAGAAGAGAAGATTCACTTGAGAAAGCCTTTATATTGGAAAAGGTGGAGGGCAAAAGAAGAAGGGGACGGCCCAAGATGAGATGGCTAGATGGTATTGTAGAGACAATGGGCACAGAGCTGAGCGAGTTGAGGGGGATGGTGGAGGAAAGGAGTGCCTGGCGGACAGTGGTCCATGGGGTCGTAGAGGGTCGGAATCGACTGTGCGACTGAACAACAACAACAAATCTTCATTTATATAGTCTACCCTGCTCCTGTTTCAGCACAAAAATTGTGTGCATTCCAATTCTCCTGCCATTGTATCAATGAACTCTAAAAATTAAACATGGTTACATCCTTGCAAGATTTTAAATTGAAGATGTTTATCAGAAGATGACTCTGGAATTCAGAATCCTTACTGCTTTTACAGGTGAATGTTCAGATTTGGCTATGATTTCCTCCCGTCTCTCTCTTGGATGCATGATAAATTTGTGCTCCAGATTATTTTTTCTTTTATAAATCTGTGTTTACAGCCAATTTGATTTGGAGCCAACCTTGTAAGTATTACCATTCCAAACAGCTGTGAAAACATAATGACTTCCAATGTTGAAGAATATGCTTAGCTGAGCCTCTTGGATTTCATAATGGTTCATCATTAGTGCCTCCCCCCCCCACATCCCAAAATACTTCCAAGTTTCTATTTCTTAGGACATTTGTTAAAGGGACATATGTTTATATGTCCCTTTAACAGATGCTAGAAGTTTTTAACTGATGTTAGAAGTTTTTAAACGAAATTGAGACACTTGGTTTTAGGGGGAAAATAAATGGCGGCTGCAACTCATATCCAAAATAGTGTTCCCTCTTTCATCAAAAGCCTAGTGGAACAAAGAGAAGTAATGGGATAAGGTTATCTCTGAAAATACACCAAGAGAAACAACCAGAAGAGAATGTATGTTGTTGCTTTATGTGTCAGGAATGGCATAGTCAAGTGTCAAGCAAACTAGGCAGGAACTACACACTTGAAATAATCCAAAACAAATAGATATACTGTACAGTAATATGCTACCACCTAATGAGGGAGGGACTGTGACCTTTGTGGTGTTGATGGAATAGAACTTCTTACCTGTCTGACTAACATATGGGCCACAACTGCTGGCACATAATGAGACTTTAAAAACTGTCTCCTAATGTAGAGTGTGGTAGCTTAGAGGTTAAGTTGCTGAATTTGACAACTGGAAGGTCAGCAATGCAAGACCCGAGTACTACATGACAGAGTGCGCTCCCGTCTCTGTCCCAGCTCCTGCCAACCTAGTAGCTTGAAAGGAAGAAACTGCAAGTAGATAAATAGGGACCACTTCAGTGGGAAGGTAAACTGTGTTCCATGCACTCCGGTGTCTAGTCATGCCTGGCACATCTCCACGGTAAACGTCTGCAGACGCAGAGAGCGCGGGTTCTTTGACTGTAAAGGTAAATGTAAAGGTCGCCCATACTCGAAAGCCAGTAGTATCCAACTCTAGGTTTCAGTGCTCATCTCTGTTTACAGCCAAAGAGCCAGCGCTGTCTGTTACCATGGAATTACCTTTCCTTCTTCCCTGCAGTCAAAATGAAAAAGGGCTCCATCCTGACCAGGCAAGAGTTTCATAGAGCAATAGAATGACAGTGTAGGAAGGGACCTTTGAGGCTGAGGAGTCCAAAACTCTACTCAATGCAGGAATCCGAATCAAAGGACATCTGACTGAGGGTGGTCCAGTTCCTGGCTTGGCAACACTTCCAAACACATAAGGCTCATCCTGACCTCGACTATTAAGCAAAGCCAGTTGTATCCGACTGTTCCGCTCAAAGCTCATCTGTTTACAGCTAAAGAGCCAGTGTTGTCTGCGTTTGCTGACGTTTCCGTGGACATGTGGCAGGCATGACTAGACACCGAAGTGCAGGGAACGCTGTTTTACCTTCCCACCGAAGTGGTACCTATTTATCTACTTGCAATTTCTTGGCTTTCGAATTGCTCGGTTGGCGGTGGGTAAAAAACAGAAACGAGCACCGAACCCTAGAGTCGGACACGGTTGGCTTTCAAGCCAGGGAGCTCTTCTTCTTCTCCGCTTTTTTACAGCCGAGGCAGGAACTGCTGCTGACCACAGTAACGTCTGAATCAGGTGGCGTTTCTTTCCCGCGCCGTCCTGTAGGGCTCCACCTCACGCCTGTCGCAGCTGGACGGAAAGTGACCGGAGAGAGTCACGTGGCTCCCCCTTTCTGGCTCCCCCGCCGGCGGCCCCGCCCATTGCTTTCGCCAAGCCAAGCTCTCCCTCTTCTCTCTCCCTTCACCTCAGAGACACCGCCCCAGCCAATCCGCGCGGCCAGAAGCCATCGCCACGGCAACTCAGCTCGACCAATCCTAACGGGCCCCGCCCCTGCCCCCCTCCTCCTCCAATCGCGAGGCTGCTTCGGGGAGAGCGGTCCAATGAGGAGGGCCGCCGAAGCACCGGGGAGAACTTACCCAATGGCCTAGGGAGAGGCTTGTGCTTCCCTTGTTGGCCCAATGGCAAGCCACGCTGCTCTAGTCTTCCTTCCACAGGAGCCGAGTTAGTTAGGCCCAAGCCGGCTGCCGTTGCCTCTTCCTGAGGTCTGTCCCGGGCGGCAGGCGCCGCCGCCGCGGCCTTTGGGCACCCTCCAGCTCCCTGTGCCGGCGTCCTTTCCCTCCGTTCCTCTCGGACGGTCGGCGGGTCTCCCAGCCTCGTGGTGCCTTCTGGCGGCGTAGTCCTGGTGGCGGCTCCGCGGAGGCTGGAGCGGGATTCGTAGCGCCCCGGCCGGTCTTCCCTACCGCGAGTCACCCGCCAACCCCCCCCCCCTCCGCCGTCCCGTCTCTCCCCCCCCCACCCCACAACATCATAGGCGGCTCCGGCACCAAGATGTCCAACCGAGGGCTCTGCCGGGAGGCCAGCCACGCCGGCAGCTGGTACACGGCCTCAGGTAGGGCTCGGTCGCCCAAGCCAGCGGGGGGGCCCCCGGGGGTCGTGACCGAATGGGCCACCTACTACGAGAAGCAGGGCAAGGTGACTGTGACCCGCCTTAAGAGGCGCCTTCCATCTGGGGAAGGTAGTGTGCAGGAAGACCTGAAAGTAACGAATGCTCTGCTGTCAGGGGTTGAGAATCACTAATTATTAGGTCCATAATCTGCAGTTGCTCAAGTCACTAAGACGCTGACTGGGAGGCGGAAGGTCAGCAGTTCGATTCCCGAGCACTGCAGGACGGAATGAGCTCCCGTCTCTATCCCAGCTCCTGCCAACCTAGCCGTTGGAAAGCAAGAAATTGCAAGTAGATAAATAGGGACCACTTCGGTGAGAAGGTAAACAGCGTCCTGTGAACTAGTCATGCCTGCCACATGACCATGGATACATCTGCAGAAGCAGACAGCGCTGGCTCTTCGGCTTAGAAACAGAGATGAGCACTGACCTCTAGAGTCGGATACGACTGGCTTTCGAGCAAGGGAAACATTTACCTTTACCTTTAATAGTCGAGGGAGGGCTGCGGTGGCTCAATTGGTTAAGACACTGAACTTGAGGATTGGAAGGTTGGCGGTTCGAGACCTGAGTACTGCGTGACGGAGTGAGCTCCCACCTCTGTCCCGGCTCCTGCCAACCTAGCTATTCGAAAAGCAAGAAATCGCAAGTAGATAAATAGGGACCACTTCGGTGAGAAGGTAAACAGCGTCCTGTGAACTCCGGTGTCTAGTCATGCCTGCCACATGTCCATGGAAACGTCTGCAGACACAGACAGCACTAGCTCTTTAGCTGTAAACAGATGAGCTTTGAACGGAACAGTCGGATACAACTGGCTTTGCTTAATAGTCGAGGTCAGGATGAGCCTTATGTGTTTGGAAGTGTTGCCAAGCCAGGAACTGGACCACCCTCAGTCAGATGTCCTTTGATTCGGATTCCTGCATTGAGTAGAGTTTTGGACTCCTCAGCCTCAAAGGTCCCTTCCTACACTGTCATTCTATTGTTCTGTGAAACTCTTGCCTGGTCAGGATGGAGCCCTTTTTCATTTTGACTGCAGGGAAGAAGGAAAGGTAATTCCATGGTAACTGATCCATGTTAAATTTCAGTGGGCTATCCCAGGAGCACCCTAGTGCCTCGAAAGAGGAACCTGTTCCTTTTACCTGAAGCCTTTGCAGCCCACAGCCCTGCACTTTTGCCCAAGTAAGCCTGGCGCTGGTAAGCTGGACAGAGTTTACTTGGGAGTAATGTCATACTGATCCAGTTCCTCTTAGTTCTAAGAAGAAAGGTGTAGGATCACTCTGTAAGGTTTGTTAATTAATCTTATCAGTCTGTTTCATGGGGCATCAGGGCTCATCTTGATGAGGGAGGGAGGGAGGATGCCTTGCTGCCCAAGCACCTGGCATGGCTTTAAAGGACAGGACTCATTAGCAGATGTGTAATGCCACAATGTTTATTTTGCATCCATCTACTAACCATTTACAACTCAACAGAACCATACTTCACAGTAATAAAACTTACCCCCAGTCAGGGATCTTCTGTTATTACTGGTTGCAAAAAGCCACACTGATTTTTAAAGTTACAGTAAAACCTCGGATAACACTAAAACCTGGTTCCACAAGTCTTGGTGTTATACGATTTTTAGTGTTATCTGATGCATGTTAAAATCCTATGGGATCCATAGAGATACATTGTAACCACACAGGCTTTAGCGGTTGTTATCCGATGCATCCCATAGGATCTTAATGTTATCCGATGCAATTCTTCCCCCCCAGATTGCTTAATGTTATGCGATTTTAGTGTTATTCGATACTAATGTTATCTGAGGTATTACTGTATTTGTTATGCTAGCCAACCATGGTGTGCCTCTGTGCCTGATATGTATAAATCAATGCCATGAATTCTCACTCTTTATGTCTGACAAAGTGGACTTGATCCAGGAAAGTTAACATACAGCAGTTAGTCTTTAAGCTGCCACAATGCCCCCCTTTTTTTGTTTACTCTGATAAGATGATTGAAGGAGCTGATGTAGTTTAGAAGGGGGATCTACCTGGCCTACTTCTGGGGCTGGTGGGCCTCAGACTGAATCAGCACTTTCTGGAATGCAGAGGCCTTTCCTGCAACCTCCCTTTGCTTTCAGCCTTTGGCATTTTTCTTTCTTCTCTTCCTCTGCCCCTCCCACCAGCCCATAAAACAATGAGCTCTTTTAGCCTGTCCAGGGGGGATTGCTGGCCCGGTTCCTATGATTTACCACAACATCTCTCCTTTGTGCCTTTTTTTCTCAATATCCCCGCTTTGAGGAACCCAACAGCACCTTTCTGACTAGAGGCCTGGGGGTGGGGTAGGGAAACAGGCAGAAGAATCCCCTAGTGATTAGCTGCCAGAAGGGACTAGCTGAAGGTTAGAAATGTGTGAATAAAAGGGGTCATTTAGGGTAATGGCAGGGAGAGAGGAGAAAGGGATTGTGGGAACACAACAGTTGTAGCCCTGAGTAGGCCTGGTAGGCATCTTGTTCGGCCCAGCGTCTTGTCATAGCCCGAGGGCCTGAACGTTTTATAATACTCTTGTGATGCTTTGTGTGGTTTCCTGGAGTACTGTATATGACTTCACCTGGCTTACATTATTATGTCATGCAGGTGTAGGAATTCTTAGAGAAACAACACTTCTAGTGTGGTTGATTTTTTTTTTTTTTGGGGGGGGGGAGGTGTCAGTTGCACTTTAATGCTACTTAAAGAATGAACAGACACAGTTGGAGCCGCTGTCAGTCTTTCTCCCCTTTTGTTCCAGTGAGCCTGCTGTGGAAATGCTGTGTGTGTGGTAGTGCCCTCTGGAGTATAGCAGGTGTAAGTTCTCTATAGGATTGCTTCTCACAGGAGTAGTACAGAAATGAAACTTTTCCATTTTAATAAATAGATGTGATTGGGATTAAATATGGAGACCAAAAGGCAGAAAAAGGAGAGGTACATTACAGTTCTGCGAAGAAGCAGGCAGATGTACCTGAGCAGTCCCATACTGGCCGATGAGTCCAGAATGTGTGAGGAGCAGAGGTACAAGTAGGTGGAGCAAGGGACGTGTTTACTCTCCCTTTATCTTTAATGATAAAGTGTAGAGCCTCCTGCTTTAAAGGGGAGGCTGCTCAAAGTGCTATGATAGATATGGGAATGCATTTAAAATTGTTTTCATGTTTTGTTCCAGCTGCTCAGCATCCAAACTTGCTGTGTGAGTTGCAGAATGAACACATGCCCTACTCTTGATAGTTGGCAGCAAGGCAAATAAGCTGAGCAGGCTGGCTAGACAGGTTTGTTGCTGTCTCTGGCTTACATATAGCAAAACCTGATGCAACCTTAGTAATTACAAGAAGGATTGTATGAGCTAGTGTTTTGTACTTTATAAATAAAATGTGTGCTCCGCAAACCACAAAATGAGGGTTAAATTCTACACTTTATTTAAAGAGCATAGTTCTCTGGCTCCTTGGAGAGTGCCAGGGTTATTGTGGTTCATGCTTTCATGAAGCAGAACCTGCTTAATCAGAGGCATGACAGTGAAAACAGATATGCAAAAGCACCCCAAATGCAAAAGGCTTAGTCTTTGTCAGTGCAGTGTAAAGCTTGTATAAATGTATACAAGATAAGCATAGGGACCATTTTAAACAACATGGGTACATACCTTTTGTTATTGCTTCCACAGTGGAAGTTTTGTTTAATGACTTCCATCTTGTAGCAGGTGCTACTCTATAATATTCAAAATACTACAAAGGTCAGAGTTCTTGGGTTGGATCCTATTTTGGCATATTTAACGTTTGGGAGTTTCTCTTTTTAATTATCTGTAATGTTAGAAATATAAATCGTTTTGCTGTGCTGCATAAAAATAAGAAAAAAACTTAATTTAATATATTGAAATGAAAGCTTATGAGGAACGATTTTTCCTAGTTTCTAATAAAGTAGTAAATTGAATGACTTTATTATTTTAAATAATCTTCTATTAGCCTGTTGTAAGCACATGTACATGGGTTAAAATGAAGTATTTTTCTTAGAAATGCATTTACTGTACTAGTTTTTAGCCTTATTGCTTCTTGGATGGTTAAATGTTCTTTTATGTAGGCATTCATAAGCCAGGATACCAGCCATTGCTAAGTATTAATGAAATTACTGTACTGTATCAGTATTTTGAAAAGGAACTGATCAGTCTCAAACAGTATGACTACAAATATGAATTACATATGTTATGAATAATTAATAAAACTTCAGAACTTCCATTTGTTTCTCTCTATTCCTGACTGCTGTGTAGTTGAACCTACAGTTTCTTTTTGTACTAGCGAACCTGCTGATCCACACGTACCTGTATTAGGCTTTTGTTGTACCCTGAGCCATGAGGGAACTTGTTTTCAATTTGTAGCTTTTCTGGTTGCCCAAAAGTGATTCTTATGCTACACAAACAGGCCAGAGGCCATGTTCAAGCCTGCATACAAGGCTTTTGGTTATTTAGCTTGGGATTAAAGGTAAAGGTCACCCTTGCTTGAAATCCAGTCATATCCAATTCTAGGATTCAGTGCATATCTCTGTTTCATAGCTGAAGAGCCAGCACTGTCTGCTTCTGCATATGTTCCTGTGGTCATGTGGCAAGCATGACTAGACACTGGAGCGCACGGAGCGCTGTTTATCTTCCCACCAATGTGGTCCCTATTTATCTACTTGCAATTTCTTGCTTTCAAACTGCTAGGTTGGCAGGAGCTGGGACAAAGACGGGAGCACATTCTGTCCTGCAGTATTCGGGTATTGAACTGCTGACCTGCTGCCTTCCAGCCAGCGTCTTAGCCACTTGAGCCATGGCAGACAATACAATTGTCTTGGATATTTTGAACATCTTGGAAATGTTTATTTGAAAGGTATGGAATAAACACATTACAATAAGTAAAATAGACAGCATATAGTCTTGTGTAGAGATTATTTTATGTTCTTGATTCATGGAATGAGTTGTTTAGCATATGATCTGCTTCTGGTCATTTAACCGAGTTAGACTTCTCATTGTTACTCTGAAATACAGTGAGTGGATTTATTTTGGATTTAATTTAATATTTAGCACAAGTATTGCTCTTAAATATTTTATTTATTTCTAAAATAATTCATCTCCAAATAGGATTTAAATAAAAATATTTCCTCATATTTATTTTCTGAAAGAAATGAAATTATAATGTGACTAAATGTAGCTCCCCACCCTCTGCATTTGGTTTATGTCAGCAGTTGTAAGCTCCAGAATAATGGAAAACTAGGAGTGGGTTTTATTTACAGCAACAACGTGTCAGAAGAGTGCTGTGTTCTCATTTTTGTTCTGGCATTGATAAAGCAATCTCCTTGATTCATTGTACTACTATCTCATAGCACCTCCTCCCCCATCACCCTAAATGGCTTGCTGAGCTGTCACCACTTTTTAAAAATGTAATCTATAGCAAGAGAAGGGATCAAGGCTGTTAGACGTACTATTTTATTGCATTGCACTGCTAAAATTGATCTAACAGGAAGCCTAGCTCCCAGCTGGTTTGGTTTTGAAGGGTTCAGATGGTATGAAAATGTTCTCTGTTTTTGGGATAGAAGCACATTTGTGCAGTGAGCCCATCCATGGGGAAATCTCTGAGGTGCAGATACGGAGCCGTTCAGAGGCTGCCTTGGGCCCACTGGATCCAAAGCACTTCTGTTCTGTGGAGCTGGGATAACTTCATCCCTAATGAAAAGGAGGTGGATTGAAATTTGGAAAAATAACCACTGATAAGCTCTTGGGGCTGGGGGAGCACCATAATTACTCAAGTTGATTTAGTTTACCAACCCATTCACAGAAGGACAATGCCATACTGTTGATGACTTCCCCATTGGGCCATATTTTATATACACTTAGTGGTTGAAAAATTTGGAATTTACTGTGGCAAGATCACCCATGTAATTGTCAAATCAGACATGATCAAAAAATTGACTGCAGGTAGCAAAAACTACAATCAGTAGTGTGATCCTTTTATTTATTGGTGGTATGCAGTGGTGGGCATGGGCTGGTTCACCCCGGTTCTGTAGAACTGGTGGTAACAATCTCAGGTGGTCTCCGGGGAGGGGGGGGGTAGTAACCTTCCCGGGAGACCATCTAGGGTGGTTACCTTTTTTTCCCACCAGCTGCCCAACTCTGCAACCCCAAATGGCTGCTGGTGAGTGTGCATGCATTAAAATACCAATTGACCCATGTGCGCCTTCAGTACTCAGCCTGACACCCCCAGCCAGCCCGATCTTAAAGGGGGCAGCCTGCCTGGGCTCCCTGCTTTAAGAGCTGGCTGGCTGGGGGTGTTTTCATCAGTAGTTAGATAAACCATAAAATATATCCACCTAGATGGCAACCAAATATAAGATAGGTCAACACTAGTACTACTATGGGCCCAATAATGAAGGGTAGTAGCTCAGAATTGTAGAGGTGTTTCTAAGATTTCCATGATCAAGTCATCTCAGAAGGAATTGCTAGTTGTAATGTGAATGTCTTAAGAGATTACTGGGATGCCAGTAGAGTTGGAGCAGATCTTGTCTCCACTGGCAAATCATTCCACATCAAAGAGGCCACTGCTGAAAATGCTCTCCATCTAGTCACCATCTTTTTAGTTCTTTAGGTGTGACTAGATTCAGTTTCAGTATTTGGATGCTCTAGGTATCACTTCTTAGGAAGAGGAGCTCCCGCAGATAGAATGGTTCTGGATCAGTGGTTCCCATTGTGGGGTCCATGTCCCATAGGGGAACTTCTATTCCCCAGAAGTCTTACATTAGCTGATCAGTGCTTTGGGGAATTGACGTCCAAAAACCAAAGGTTGGGAAACACTGTTCTAAACCATTTAGGGCTTTGTATGTCAATACCAAGTCCTTGAACTTTGCACAGAATACAACAGATAACCAGTGCAAGCTAGCCAGGGCAGTGCGATATGCTCATAATGACCAATACCCATTATTAACTTAGCAGCTGCATTCTGTACCTGCTGGAGCCTCTGTACCCACCTCTCCACATAAGTGTGTTGTAGTAGTCAACCTTAGGGATTACCAGCAAATAGGTTAGTGCTGTCAGGGATTCCACATCCAGGAGTGAGCAAAGCTGATCTGATCTCTCATTGGTTTTGTTCTTTAGCCAACTGGATCATTTCCATGAGCCGGTTTTGTATAAGTTTGAGTACGTGTAAATATAAGTCAAGAATTCAACTGGCAGCTATTTGTCACTACTCTTACTATTTTAAAAGGTTATTTTAGTGGATTAAAAATTATTGTTTTTCTGCTATGATTCTCTATGAGATATGAAACATTTTATTTCTAACGTAATGTTTCAAATCTCATACATCCAATTGTTTAAAAGTACAGTAATGTCTTTGAAGCTACAAGAAAGCATTAAAGTGACACAGACTTAATTATGAGGCTATTTCTTTTGGTGCTCTCTTTGTTTAAACATTTGTTTCTTTGCTTAGGACCACAGCTGAGTGCACAACTAGAAGGATGGCTTTCTCAAGTACAGTCTACAAAAAGACCTGCTAGAGCCATCATTGCACCGTAAGTTACTTATTTGTCCATTGCTTCCATCACATGATGAGCATTCGAAGGCAACTGTACCAAATATATATGTAGAAACATTTGTAAGAAAGCTGGTGCTTACACAAAGTAAGAAAGTAAAATGTTCTTTGCCATCATTTTGATGCTCCTGTTGGCTGCCCAAATCAGCTGGGTTCTTCTCTTAAAATTTTGGTGTAAATATCTAAATACATTATATGATGAATTGGGTCCCAAGTAATTTAGATATTTTATTTCTGTTGACACAGTCTGATCAGGTTATCCTGTTGTGGTAATAGAGTAGACCATACTGCCAGTGACTCAAAACAGATCATCAGGCAGCGGTTACCTAACCTGACAACCCTGAGGGCTAACGGCCTTGGGTGGCAAAGTCTACAGGGAAGGGTGGTGGTCTCTTAAGTAATTTAAATCCCACTTGAATCCATCTTGATGGAAGGCAGCAGCTTCATCCATACTGGCCTGGTGTTGAGGAGGACTTTGTGTGCCAAAAGGGCTCAGGACTAGAAAGTGACTCACAGAACTGAATCACTGGTAGGGATGTCACACTGCGATGTGGAAGGCAGATGGAAGGCTACGGCATTATATTGTTCCCAGGACAATCTTCATGACTGATCGCCCTGATGATAGTCAGTAATTGGAATCGGATACGGCACTAGAAGAAGAATGTTGTTGAAATCAACTGACTTGAGCAATCAGTCATTCTCATGGATTCCTAAGTATGCACACCCATTCATTCATTCATTCATACACATACACAACAGCTGCTAACCTATTTCTTGAGGAAGGGAGACGGGAAAGGAGATTAAATAAGAGAGGTTTAAATGGAGAAAAGAGAGTCATTTCACCAATTCAGATGGTTTCCATACTTTTTGGTGAAGCAGAAACAGAACACTATGCTTTGCCAGCCCATGTTGGAGTGGCGGAGTAGTTTTCTTCTCTCTCACACACCCCTTTTTTTCCTTGTTGCTGAGCAAAAGGGGTGGAAATCCAAGACAGGGGAACTTTAAGCCCCTCACTAACCTTCCATTCCATTTTCTGCTCAGGAAACCACTGAGAAGTGGGGAAAAATGGAGCTGTTTCATTTTTACTGTATTGGGATCTTCTGCCTTAAGGGATCATCTTCTAGTGGAGCAGGATTTTTGTCACCCCATGCCTTTCATAGAAGTCTGTGATTTGCAAGGGAGGCAGGTACCATGACAGAAAAATGTTGGGGCTCTAACTAGCCTGCAGGTTCAGAGTTTTTCATCAGTGTTATGTCTACATCTGCCGGTTGAGAGTCATTTAACTCTTGAGTCACTGCTTTAATTTCTGGTAGACAAAATGGACATACTGCTTCTATCTACTACTGTGTTTTTCAGCTGTCAGGTAGATGCTATATGTTAACACCTTCCTAACTTCTTTTCTTTTTGTAGATACCTGTTCGCTAATTTTTTGAACTATTTTTTTGTAGACATGCAGGTTACACTTACTGTGGGTCTTGTGCAGCTCATGCTTACAAACAAGTTGATCCTTCGATCACGTAAGTAGCACAAGAAAAAAATATTACAACAAGTATATTAGAACTTGATCTGTATAGAATTTGGCTTTAAGACAAAGAAGACAAATGCTTTTTTCAGCAGTGTCAGAAACATAATTGGTGTAATCTAGAATTTTTACTAAGAGTTAAGGTAATACTTCAGAAAAATGATATGTCATTTTTGCCTACTTTCTATGCTTTCCTTCCCCTTGAATAGTGGGATTCAAGGGCCCTCTTTGAGCCACTATAGGAGCTGCTGACATGGCTTGCAGGGAGGTGGAGGAATTCTGCCACTTTGCCCTTTTCTTCAGTGCATAATCTGCACTTGAGCTCAGTTCTCTCTTCTAGTGGTAAAAGGAATCCTGCTGTTTGAAGGATTAAATCTGGATCCAGAAGACAGCCTGTGGTTTTGTTTCCCTCCTTACAGTGGTGGGATTAAAAACATTTTTACTACCTACTCTGTGGGCATGGTATGGTGGGCATGGCCAGGGGGAAAGCCCTGCATTGCACCCGCATTAGGACTTTATTCCAAAACTTGGATGGCCAGGGTCAGCCAGAATTTCTGCTACCGGTTCTGGTGAACTGGGGCAAATCTGCTGAATCCCATCACTGTCTCCTTAGCACAGATGGTTAAAATTGGATGGTGTATTTTAGATGAATATGCTTCTAAGAAAATATGGCTGAGGGTTATGCTGTTCTACAGAAGCAGTTGTATTCAGGTGCTATCTGTCAGGAACCCAATAAACTGGATTCCGACTAACACTTCTGTTCTACTTCTGGCAACTTTGACATCTTGTTAGGAAGCCAGCATAGAACCTTTTCTGTTTTAGGGCCCTCAAGGTCACTTTCCAAAACTAGGGAAGTCTCTTGTAGATTTCTAATTCCTGGTTGCCAACCAGATCAGGTATAGCAGTGATGGCGAACCTTGGCTTCTAAAAAAAATTCTTCTTCTAAAAGCTTACAAGCTTTATTCTAAAAAAATATATAAAAGTCAAAAATGTAAAACATTTTAAAAATAAAAAGGAACAATCATTCTATTGTATTTCTTGTCCTTACATTTTAAAACAAGAAACCTATCTAAAGCCATTTCCTGGTTTCAGCCAGTAATTTAACTAAAAACTACATTTCTGCATAAGCTTCCATGCCAACTTCTTCCCTTATTCTAGCCTTCATCCATATATTACAAGCATAACAACTCCCATCTTCCTGTCTTTTTGTTCTGCCTCTTTTCTAGATTTAAACAATTAAATTGCAGTCCACAGTGTCCATCATTTTCCTCCCTTCCCACACATTCCAAAAGTCATTTCCCAGGCTCAAAGATTGTTTTGACTATCTTAAAAAGAAAGGAATTTACACTCAGGCAAAACTCCACTGAGAAGTGAAACTTAAAGAATCTTTACACCTGACCACATTCCAGCTGATTAGTCCTTTCTGATGAAGGAAAAGGAATGAGCAGAAACCATTTTTAAAACTCCAAAACTGAGGCCTTCTTTCAGTTCATTACACTGTCAAACTCCAGCTTCTCTGAGCTAGAGAGGGATTGTGACCCAGAATAATGGGAACTGTATTCCATCATCCTGAATGACAAAAATTCTCTTAACATGGGATGAATGGTTTATGAGGCTTCATTGTCAGAAACGAAGTAATATACCATATATACTCAAGTATAAGTTGAGTTTTTAGCCCCCCAAAAGAGGTCTAAAAGGTGACTTGACTTATACATAGGGTAACAACCATGAGGGTCCCAAAACTGCGCTGGAGTTGGTCCGATTCAGGAGTTTAATGGCTTCGGGTTCTGGAGAGGGGGGAAAGGGAAACATATGACCAGTTAGCCATTACCACAAGTGGCCACGAGAGGGTGCAAATAACAATTTCCCATTTAAATGCATTGGAAATTAACTTTTTTTTTAATTCTGAAGCTTTTCTGCCCCCCCCCCCATGCAGTTCTGTGAGAAACCTAAACTGTGCATAAAAAGAAAGGATTTCACTTATGGTACCTTTGTGTCTTTGTCCCTGCTCCATGTGTCCAAGATGGAGGGGGAAAAGCCATGCTTTGTGCTTGCGGGGAGAGCAAGAGGCTAGGCTAGAGTATCGCTTCATGCCTCAGCGCAATTGGCCGGCCTGCCCACTTCCCCTGCAGTGCCACCACTGGTTGGGAGGTGCAAATACAGTTTTAAAAAAGGCAGTAACTACCATAAATTCTCAAAAACATACCCACACAAATATTTAAATTAACTGATTTTACTGTATTTTCATGTATTTTTATTATTGACACTTTTTATTTATTTATTTTTATTGTTTCATTTCATTTGTACCCCACCCTCCTCCGAAGACTCAGGGAGGCTTTACAACTAAAAACAATTAAAACACATACATAAAAACTCACTAGCAGCTGCTGCATTTTCCACCCCCGACTTATACTCAGGTCAATCTATTTTCCCTAGTTTTAGAGGTCCAAATTAGGTACCTCTACTTATATTCAGGACAACTTATACTTGAGTATATACAGTAGCACTGCTTTCTCTTTCCTTTTACCCCTGTGGTCTTTCTTTCTTTTTTTTTTTGTCTACATTGTTGTTGCCAGCAGCATGTGAAATTACTCAAGAGCCATACCCTGTGAACAAATATATGTAAAGCCATGTGCAGAAAAGGGAAATTTTTGACACAGAGGTGCACTCTTCAAGTTGTGTCATTTGTTTGAAATTTCTCCTATGGGCAAGAGTCAAAGTGGTTTACAGTAAAATGATTAAATGAGTGATGACATTTAAAAAAAATTAAAACATAGTTTAAAAACAAACAAGTAAGGTGAAATAGAGCATCCATACAAATAAATGCTGCTTCTGCAACAAAAGCCTGCCTGCACAGAATAGTCATTATCTATTGATAAAAGATAGCAGTTGTATTCTTGTGGAGTAGGCAGTTATTGATACTCCATCTTTTCTGTTAATTATTTTCAGACGACGGATTTTCATCCTCGGGCCTTCCCATCATGTGCCCCTCTCGCGATGTGCACTTTCTAGTGTGGATATATATAGAACTCCTCTATATGATCTGCGAATTGATCAAAAAGGTATATAAAGAACATAATTCTGCAACACATAAGCAAATCAAGTTTTTCAGTTTCTGACCCAGTATTATTCCTTGTGAGTTCATATTTGAATGAGCTGTGATTGTTTACACTTGAAAATTTTAGCTCTGCAGAATACGATGTATAAAGTAGGATTACATATTCGCTGACATGGGCCAAATATGTCCCAGAACAGAGAATAAGGCATATCAGAGAATACACAAAACAAAAATTATGTAGCACTTTAAAGACTAACTGTTATATTTTAATGTGAGCTTTCGTGGATCAAGTCCACTTCATCAGACATGGGAGTGAGGCTTCATGGCATCTATTTATACACATCAGGTACAGTGGTACAGAGTGATTGGTAAGCATAACAGATAAGCATACAAATCAATGTGGCATCATACAATTGGTTATAGCAGATGGTTGCTGGTTGCTATTCACATTATCTGTAAATTCCCCTATTTTTCAATTGCAAATGTGAGAAGAATGGGAAGATACTATTTCAATTGTAAATATTGGGAAGATACAAAACAAACACTGGCAGATTTGCCTGGACAGTCTATCCAAGACTTGAAAGTTGTGATTCTGGAACAAAGAACTTACAGGACTAGGATCCAGAGAGAGAGATAGCAGAAATAAAATACATCCATCTGTTGGACACCCATCACAAATGTTTTAATATTAGCCAAGGGTTTCTGGGGAATTATCAAATTTGATACACAGATTGTTATATGCTGCTATATATGGTGTGTGTGTGTGTGTGTGTGTGTGTGTGTGTGTGTGTGTGTGTGTGTGTGTGTGTGTGTGTGTATGTATGTATGTGTGTATGTATGTATGTATATATATATATATATATATATATATATATATATATATATATATATATATATATATATATATATTATACCACCTTCACAAACTTTCCTGTAAAATTCTATTTCACAACATGGACTGTCTCACAGAACAAAGGATATGCTCACACAGTAACACAAAGGTTAAACTCATTAGCAAATGTTCAATGCCAGGTGTTTGTTTTGTATCTTCCCAATATTTGTAATTGAAATAGTATCTTCCCACTTTTCTCACATTTGCAATTGAAAAATGGGATTTACAACTAACGTGAATAACAACCAGCGATCATCTGCCATTACCAACTGTGAAACCACACTGATTTGTATGCTTATCTGTTATGCTAACCAATCACTCTGTACCTGATGTGTATAAATAGATGATGAAGCCTCACTCCCATGTCTGATGAAGTGGACTTGATCCATGAAAGCTCACATTGAAATACAGTATAACAGTTAATCTTTAAAGTGCTACAGTGTTTTTGTTTTGTTTATTCTCTGATATGCCTGAAACACAGACTAACACGGCTACTATTTTAAAAAAATCCAGAATAGAGAATGTGAGAGAGTTTTGTGTTAACTTTTGGTAAGCCACTTTTCTAGACTAATTTGAACAAGTGAAGCTAAAGATCACAGTTCTCATGCTAGTTTCTCCATCAGCAGCCCAGAATTCAGTCCAGGCTGGTGTCTTGAACTAATTCTTCCTGTTTCTGTAGCCATAGTTATACAGAAACAAGGAAGAAACAATCAAAAGCTGAATTGGTAATTAAGGTGTCTATTAAATTAATAGAACATGATGAATGTCCCACAATATAATTTTACAAAATCAGTGTTATAGTCCTAAAAGTACTGTCATTTTGTTGCAATTGTTCTTTTAAATTTTGATATTTCATGAAATGACATTTTACATTCTAGAACCATGGTGAAATGTCTTTATTTCATGTGACATGTGTATTAAATATTGGCAGATTTTATAGTTAGTGTTATACAGTAATACCTCATATAACATTAGTATCGAATAACACTAAAATCGCATAACATCAAGGAATCTGGGGGGAAGAATTGCATCAGATAACATTAAGATCCTATGGGATGCTTCAGATAACAACCGCGAAAGCCTGTGTGGTTACAATGTATCTCTATGGATCCCATAGAGGATCAGATAACACTAAAAATCATATAACACGAAGACTTGTGGAACCAGGTTTTAGTGTTATATGAGGTTTTACTGTACTGGGTATAACCATGCTTATAAGTGTCTGTGGTTCTGAGATGTGGGTGCATCTGAATTTAAACAATGTGCCTAAATTTTACACTTATGACAATTCCAAACCTCTGGAATAAGAGAAATAAATACAGTAGTCATAAATTATTACATGTATCTAGTTGCTTCCACCTTCCTGACAGATAGTTTGTTAGATGTTGGAGTCTTGTCTGAGAGATGAATGATAAAAAGTAAGATGAAGTACCTTGTATATTTGTACATGTTCCATGCTGTTGCTTTGTTATGAATGCATTTTAGGAGGAAACATCTAATCCTGTAATACTGTTCAGTACCAGTTATATGAGCCTTATGGAATCACGAATAGCTGGCTACAGATAGTGTGGATTCAAGCTTCCCATATTATGCTGTGCCTGCCATGAAACAGTTTGTTTGTTTTTTTAAAAGTGGTATACAAAAAACAAATGTGTGTAACAGCATGAAAATAGAAATAGTTTTAGCAAAGAGGTTACCTGTGAGCACTACAATGCTAGTACCTGCTTCATATGGTGCCTACAATTGTGCTGCTTCGGAAGGCTGTTTACTCCTGCCTTTCATTAATCTTCAGATCCTGTAGCAACAGCAGTGTTTGAATGGAAGGTGAAGTGGTGAGAAAGGAACCAAAATCTCTTTTATGCTTCAACCAGTGGTTCCCAATGTGGGGCACACATTCCACAGGGGGACTTCAATTCCCAGAAGCCTCAGTCAGTATATTGGATGATCAGTGCTTTGGGAAATTGACTTAGGCTTCTGGGAATTGAAGTACAAAAAGGAAAGGTTGGGAAACACTGGCTTAGATAGTACCTGAAACTTTTCCAACTCGATAAATGTTCTTGTTGTCAATAACTTGTTACACGAGTGTTGTGATCTGTGTGCATTCCTGATAATTACTAGTCTTGACTAATTTTTCTCTATAACTATCTAGCTCAGGCGTTCTCAACATTTTTAAAGCCAGGGGCCGGGTCACGCTCCCTCAGATAGCTTCAGGGGCCGGATGCCCATTTTGCCTTCTTGGTGTGGTGGAGGCGTTAGGGGCCCACATGAAATGGTGCTGCAGGCCACATTCGGCTTACGGGCCACACAGATTGAGACTCCCTGATCTAGCTCATCATTAGATCATTTTAATATTAATTCTCTCTGTTCAGTTGCTGGCCGAAAATAGCAATAAAATCCCCATATATGTGTTCTTCAAAGAGATGGTTGCCTGTCCATCAAGTCACTACACAAAAATCCTTGACGTGCTCCTTAAAAATGTGTGGGTAAAATTTGATCCAACTTCTCAAGGTATGGTAAAAATTAGTTTTTCTTCCTATAGGACAGTGGTGGCAAACCTATGACATGCATGACAGACATGGCACTCCCAGGCCTTTCTGTTGGCACACAAACTGTCACCCCAGGACAGAGTTTGCCCCATCTCTCTGCCCAGCAACCCAATAGGAGTGCTTCCCTCTCACAAGCACAGAGTTTCCCCGCCCCTCTGCCCAGCAACCCAAAGGGAACACTCCCTCCCTTAGCACAGAATTTGCCCCACCACTCTGCCCAGCAGCCCAATGGGAGCACTTCCTCTATCCTCCAGCACAAAGTTTGCCCCGCCCCTCTGTTTGGGCACTCTGTCTCTAAAAGGTTCACCATCACTGCTATAGGAAGTTATTCACAAATGGATTCAGACAGTTTAAATTTCAGCAGTTGTACCAGAGATTTTCTTCATCAAATGAATGATGAGCTAAAAATGATCAAACTACAGCAACAACATTATTTTCAATCAATCACTTTATTACAGTCTATGACCAGCACATTAAAATGGAGATAAACTTTTAAAATTTAAATGCTTAAAATATAGTTAAAATATATTATTTAAAAACATATCCATTCAAAATTTAAAAACTGAGTAAAATCCGATAATGATAAGGGTGAAGAGATAACATAATAAGTAGTGTAGGTCAGCTGCTCAGTGCGGGAGCAATCTCAGTAAACTATAGAGCCACACTAGACTTCCTAGTCAGCAGCCGACGTATCCTACTAGCCTGTGTACAAAAACCCGCCACTTTGCGCGTGATAGCAATCTACTGTCCTGGAGTAGGAAGGAAGCTTGTTGGGCCAGCAATTTCCCTGGGCATTGGCGCAGCAAGGGGATTATTAATTCTGCACGGGCATCCCTATAGAATGAGCAGAAAAGGAGAACATGCTCAATCGATTCAACATCCCCATCTCCACATGGACATAATCGTTCTGAATAGGGTATCCCGTTATATCTGCCCTCATTATTTTAACACATTCATAGTAACAACATACAGTAATACCTTGTATAACGTTTACCTCGAATAACGCTAAAATCACATAACGTTAAGTAATCTGGGGAGGAGAATTGGATCGAATAACGTTAAGGTCCTATGGGATGTATCGGATAACAACCGCTAAAGCCTGTGCGGTTACAATGTATCTCTATGGAGCTTTAACATTATCCGATCCATCCCATAGGATTTTAACATGCATCGGATAACACTAAAAATCAGATAACACCAAGACTTTTGGAACCAAGTATTAGCGTTATCCGAGGTATTACTGTATTTCAGTTCTCTGTGAATGTGAAGAGCAACTTGTATTGTTGTACTGAAATCTTGGGCATAAAATGGAAAGAAGGTGTTTGCTGATCATTTGGCAAAAATGGTTGCTACAAAATCCTTTAAAAACTTTTCCTCCATATCTTCCCTCAACCAGCACCTCAGATTTACTTACTCAGAATCTCCCCAGAAGGTGGTCCAATAAATGATGTAGTCTGATACTTTTTAGTGCCCATTGCTTCTTCATTACAATTCAAATTCAGGTATGGTTTTGGTGTATTGGTTCTGTAGCTGCCCAATAATTTGAGTTGTATATACAGTCAAACCTCGCATAAAGAGTGCCTCGTTTAAAGAGAAACTCGCTTAAAGAGCAGAATTTTCTCTGAATGTTTGCTTCGCTTAACAAATAAAACCAACCGAAAACTCGCTTAACAAATAAATTGGGGTTCGCAATCCCCCCAACAATTGGTCACTTACAATGGTGTTTCGCTTAAAGAGCAATCCTGTGGAACGCATTATGCTCTTTAAGTGAGGTACAACTGTACTTTGACCAGTATGGTTGTTGATTGATTTGCCATTGTACAGCAATAAATATAAGATTAGTTCAAGACACCGGAATGGCTGCTATCTTGAATTTTGGCCTTCCAGTTGAAAAATTAGTTTGGAAACGCAGGTTTTAAATCCATCATAGGAAAATGGGTGCATCCTAGTAATTTAAGGTTTTTCCATAGCTCGAATTCTGTAAGTGACTTAATCCAAGAACAACAGTGATTCTCTAAGGTATGGAGTATTTGTAGAAATTCTTCTCCTTAACAAGTATTTTCCAGTAAGATCATTTTTGGAGTCAATATTTATGCAATGATTATTGCTAATCTTAGTACATAAATCCAATTAATTTTTCTCATATAGTTTTAAAGCAAAGATTATAGTAACACAATATATTGTAGAATTCAGTTGCATATTAAACTTTGTATCAGTTTGGGTTAAATGTAGAGTTTTTCATTCAGTTTTTAGAACAGTTTATTCTTTTAGTTGGACTAATCTATTTGACACTTCTCAGTTTATGCAGAACTGTGGAAGACTGGAATGTTTGAACGTATGTCTCTGCAAACAGATGAAGATGAACACAGTATTGAAATGCATTTGCCTTATACTGCTAAAGCCATGGAAAGGTATCTTGGTTAAAAAAAGATGCAAAACATGTATAATTACTTAATCTATTGATGTTACCTATATAATTTGCAACAGTGGGATCAGTTTCCCACTATCTTGCTCATGTAGAGCAGGGGTTCCCAAACTATGGCCTGCAGGTTGGCCCCGGCCCCCAACACCTTCCCATCCAGCCTGTCGCTGCCTCCATCACATCCAGAAGTGGAAGTGGGCACATTTATGTCATTCATAAAACGCACATGTGCAAACGTGACCACAGCTGGCGTAAATGTGGAAGTGAGTGCATTTAAGCCAGCCATAAAGGTGCCCACTTTTGAGGGCATGGTCCGGCCCATGACGCTGTCTGGTGACATGGTCAGACTCACAATGGAAAAAGGTTGGCCACTCCTGATGTAGAATATCCCAGAATTTTCAGAACCTTAAGAGTTCAGAGATGCTCATCAGAATGAGTTGACTGGATTGAAACTTTTAACTTTGTTAATATGAAGAGACTACTAGATGAAAAGATCGTATGTAATAATTAGGCATGAAGCTTTGTATCCTACTTTGATTCTCTGCCTTTATATAGCCCACTTCATCTCTTTTCCTCCCTCCTTGCCTGCAGGATTTGGAGAATTGGCAGAGATCAAGATCTTGCAACGCCCCAGTTTGCATTGCTGGCTATTATTGCATTTTGCCATATAGATATTCTATTTTTGTGTATTTTTTGAAGTGATAGCCATGTTAGTCTGTGCAAGCATATCAGAGAGTAAACAAATAAAGCAAAAGAAAAAAGAAAAAAAATGCTGTGGCACCTTAAAGACTAACTCCTGTATTTTAATGTTAGCTTTCGTGGACCAAGTCCACTTCTTCAGACATAAGAGTGGATTTTCTTTCTGTACATTTTTACATTTCATATAGAGGCCCAGAGTAGGTGTGCAAATTGGATTGGTTTGGAGATGGACATGTAAATCAAAGAGTTATTTACAACTGGTAATAAAAAGCAATCAGTTTGTCAGGTGACTCTCTGATGGAAAACAGTTTGAATGGTTATATTTACAAAATAAACATTTTGACATGCATCTGACATTATACAACTCCTAGTTAGTTGACTGAGTAAATTTTATGGGTTGAGGCACAGCTAGAAGTCAACAGTCCTAAAAACATCCCTCCCTCCCCTTACCCCATATTTTTGAGTCTGCTATGCATTTGTTGCATTTTTAAATTTGATAATGTCCCAGAAACTCCTGGCTAATATTCAGACCTGTTCTGTGAGTGTCCAGCATGTGTGTTGGCAATTCTAATGTCTGATTTGTGTCCATTAATTCTTTTACGAAGATATTGTCCCTTTCCAGAGTTTTCTAAGTAGAAAATAGACAGAAGCAGATTACCATTCCCTGCTGGGGGTGCCCAGGGACTATGCAGCTTGCCCATGACTACGCATGCAGCTTGCCCATGACTTTTCTCCCTGGAGACATGTATAGTGGTGGATTGAACTCCTAATTTCTGGCTCTGCAGCCAGGTACCAAGCATCTTAAAGAAGTCTGATGATTTCAAAGCAGAAAGGTCCTAAGTGCTTTCTTGATGTTTCTTCCTTCAATGTAGTGCCTTGCAATACAATACTAATCCAGTGATTGCAATGCCTTTTAAAGTATTGTTTGTTTGATTGATCCCTTTAAACCCCACATATCTAGGCACATGGGGTCCTACTCTAGGTGGCTTACAAAAATTTAAAAACAATATAAATATGTATAGATTTTTAAAAAGATAATTATACCTACTTTACTTTTATAGCATAGAATAATAAAGTTGCTAGTTAGGGTATTCCATAATTAACTTCCATAATAATTGAAGTTAATAGAATGCAGAACCTAATTTACTGATCTATAACCCACTGTATTTTTCAGGTTGAAATATTGTTTATAGTACACTAGTAAAATGAAAATGTTTAGAAACATTCTTGGTAGACAGTATGATAGAAACTCAAACTCATATTTTCAAAAATTGGGCCAATTGTTTTGTAAGGTCATTTGAAGCCTCTGAATTCATGGAGCCTCTAAGACAGTGGTTTCCAACGTGGGGCACATGCCCCACAGGGGCCCCTCAATTACCAGAAGCCCAGTGCTTTGGGGAATTGACTTCGACTTCTGGGAATCGAAGTCCAAAAACCAAAGGTTGGGGAAAACTGCTGTAGGATGTAAATGTTGCATGTAGGAACAGTGCATATGTTTTTATGTGCCATCAAGTTACCTTCAATTTACAGCAACACAAGGAATGAGTGACCTCCAAAATATCCTATCATTACCAGCAGTGTTCAACTCTTGAAAATTCAGGGTTGTGGCTTCCTTTCTGGAGTCAGTCTATCTCATATTTGATCTTCCTGCTGTAAAACATATTTGGGGGGGGGGTTTTTAAGATTAAGCAGACTGTGATCATATTCTGGATCCTTATAAATACCTTGCTTTCTTCTCTAAGCCATAAGGATGAGTTTACCATTGTTCCTATACTGGTTGGAGCACTGAGTGAAACAAAAGAACAGGAGTTTGGAAAACTCTTCAGCAAATATTTAGCAGACCCTTGTAATCTCTTTGTGGTTTCATCTGACTTCTGTCATTGGGGTAAGTTAAAACATGTTAATAGTTAGGAACTTCTACGATACATATATGTATATGATATGTATTTACATATATTCACAGAAATGATGTTTTACATCAGGGGTGCCAACCTTTTTAAGTCGGGCTGGGTCACACTCCCTCAGACAGTTGAGGGGGCCAGACTGGTGGTCCCCTCGCTGTTTATGGCTGCTGTAAACACATTTACAACAGCCACAGACACATTTATGGCTGTTGTAAATGATTCTGTGGCCAATTCTGGTGACTGCGGCTGGAGTGAGGGCATGGGTCAGATGATTTTGTGCCACAAGCCAGATCAGGCCCACAGGCCATAGGTTTCCAACCCCTGCTTTAGATTGAAGTATGTTGTAGTCTGACACACCCACCTGGGCAAAATGACCCTAAACTTGATAGTTCTAAACACTTGTGACAAAATGGTACCATTGTCAGAGTTAGGACACAAGTGTAGCATAACATTTTTAGTCCTTTAATCTTGTCAGCTAAATTGTCTAAAAGAAATATAATCTCAGCATGAACTATTTTCTATCATGAGTCACAGTGACTCGTCTCATGATTGTTAACAAATAGAAAAGGGTTAAGCAAAGCTAATCAAAACGCATATTTTTGAGTTTCTAATATTTGTTTATAATAAATATAGATACATTTTCTTATATTTTACAAAAACAACAATATTTTAAAAAATTAATAAATATAAACAAATATTCACCCATACACACATGAGAATATTTATTATAAATGTTTGTTTTTAATGTTTCTACTCAGGTTAGAATTACCAAATTGGAAGTATGGTCCAAATTTAAAATAAGCATTTTCTGCAAAATAATATTTAATTCAATGTAGAGGAGCTTTGCCGAGCTGCATGCCAGTTCTCAATTAAGGAAAAGTCGGAATGGCTGCATTCCAATAGTAGGTGCAGCCAAGGACATAGACCAGAGCCAAAGCACAGATTGCCATTCTTGCCAATCCGGACATTTCCATGCAAAGTATGCAAAGCACAGTTCAAATCTATTCATGCCCTGTTCAGGAAAAAGTCCCAGTGCAACATTGCTCAGGCCCACACAACACAAAAGTCAGAGCATTGAGCTTGAGTTTTGTTGTTGTTCAGTTGCACAGCCGAATCCGACCTCATGGACCCCATGAGCTTGAGTAACTGCTGGGTAAATGTACATACATTGGGATCACTGCTAGGAAATAATAACAGAAGAAGCTCATTGGTTGGTTACTGAACTTCCAGGTCCACATTTTTCTGTAGGTGCCTGTCACTGATTTAATTTTATTATATTTTAGCAATGATGATGTTTGTGAGCTGATATAGCTCAGTGGGCTTGAGCATCTGGCTATGGAGTCAGGAGCTGGGAGTTTGAATCCTCACCATGCCTCTTAGGGAAAGGGCTTGTCCAGGTTATCCAGATCATGGGTGGCTGATGGAATTTTTGCCTTCCTGACCGCCAGAAGGAGAAACTGGTAAATCTGAGTACTGTACTTTATATAGAGAAAACTTTGAGAGAATCATTGTAAGTCAGAAATGACTTGCAACAATATATCGATCTAGTTAGATTCTATTACTGCATTAATCTAGTCAGTTGTTAACTTGTTTGGAATTGTTCTGTGCTGGTGGTGGTGGTGATGATGATGAAGAAAGTGGTGCGCTGTCAAGCCAATTCTGACTTATGGTAGCCCATTCCAGGGTTTTCTAGGTAGAGAGTATTGAGAAGTACTTTACCATTCTTCTGGGGTCACCTGGAACTGTGCAGCTTGCCTATGACTACACAAGCTGGTTATTCTCTGAAAAAAGGATTGGTGAGGGGCGGGGCTGGGCGGGGTCAAACTCCCAACCTCTGGTTCTGCAGATCCCTAAACCGCTGAACTATCTAGCCATATTGTAACATATCCAGAAACATAATGTAATGTATCCAGTATAATGTAAAAAATTATAATATCATAAAGATTGAGTACACATGACTTTAAGTTGCCTGCTAAGATAGTATTGTATTTTGTTTTTTGTTATAGGTCTATATTAAATGTTTTATTTGCTCTTTCGTTTGATATAAATTTTTCTCTCTTAAGGTCAGCGGTTCAGATACAGTTACTATGATGAATCTCAAGGAGAGATATATAGGTCTATTGAACATCTAGATAAAATGGTAGGTTTGAGCATGGGAATAACTAACATGAACAAAGTGGTAAGTAATGACTTCATAGAGTGATGGCCTAGATCAGACGTCAGCAAACCTGTCTCTCCAGATGTTCTTAGACTTCAATTCCCAAAAGCCCTGATCAGCAGGAGCTGACGTGGGCTTCTGGTAATTGAAGTTCAAGAACACCTGGAGAGCCAGTTTTGCTGACCCCTGGCCTAGTTGGACATGTCTAGAGAAGGCAGTTAGGACAAAACATGATGAAGGAATGTTCCCATCATGAAACTATAGTTACAGCAAGGAATAACAATTTGAGCACTTTCTTTTAGCAGCGCTAGGCTTATAACCGAGGATAAATGTGCTATATTCTACATAGAGGCTACATAGCAACTATATAAAAGTTTTGTTTTTCTACCATTTTCTGTGGTGGTTCAGTACATATCTAGGGATTAGTTTAACTCGGGGGGCTCCCAAACCTTTCCTGCCGCGGGCTGGTTATGTGGTTGAGTGGGCCAGTCACATGGTTCCTCCTGCTCTAAAACATGTCCGCAGCTGTCATAAAAGCATTTATGACGGCCATGGGAGCATTTGCACATGTGCGGGCACATGCTTCTAGTAGCATTTGTGCTTGCATGGGTGCGGTTAGCTTCCAGTAATGTTTGCTCATGTGTAGACGTGTTTAACTTCTGTTTCCAATAGTGTCACAGGCCAGATGGTTTGGCACTGTGGGGTGGAGTTTGGCCACCCCTGTTTTAACTTTTTAAATGGGGGAGGAGACCCTTACTTGGCATGAAGTGTCAGCTCACTTTTTATCTTTGAAGTAAAAATGCTGCTCCAGAGTTCAAAAGTGCTTCATTATAACTTTTAGAGTTTAAAACAACTAAAACATTTAGGATGCAGTCTATTTGGGGCCTTTTTAAAAATAAAAACCTGAATGAATAACTGTAAAATAACTACTATCACATTTTCAAAGAAAAAATAGCCTTAAACAAAGTTTAGTTTCACTTACAAGCTGCTGTTACTATAATGTTTCTTCAAGGCCTTTATGTGCCACAGGCCTATGGGAAAATAAATTGCTTATGTCATACTAAGCTTTGGAAGATGTGGAAGCAATTGTATATACCGGTACTACTACACAGTTTAGTATAAGATGTGTATAGATGAGAAGCCAAGAATAAACATTAGGTGGAGTAGTTCTTCTCATAAGAAAGAAAGAGATTTGGTGAGCAGCAACAAGGAGATAAGTTTGTTGCAAGTATGATCAAAATGTAACTTGCCCATGTAGAATAGATCATCAACATCTGTGTAGACCCATGATGGTGAACCTTGGTACTCCAGATGTTCTTGGACTTCAATTCCCAGAATTCTTATAGGTGTGTTTTACTTCTGCTTCTGGGAGCGACGAGGGCAGTGCGGGCCAGATGAATCACAGTAAACCCATTTGTGTAGATTCATAGGGTGCTTGGGCTTCTGGGAATTGAAATCCAAGAACATCTGGAGTGTCAAGGTTCACCATCACTGGTCTAGGTCAATGATTCCCAACTTTGGATTCTCAGATTTTCTTGGAATAAAACTCCCAGAAGCCTTCACCATTGGCTGTGCTGACCAAGATTTCTGGGAACTGTAGTCCAAGAGCATCTACATTTTCTAGATCCAAAGTTGGAAACCACTGGTCTAGATAATATAGAGAGCAAGGCAGTCAATAGTACTTTACAGACACTAAGAATATTGGGAAACATAGCTATGAGCTTCTGAAAAAGATATGTACTTTGGTAAGAAAGACATCAGAATTTAGGAATACTACTGTATCTTTATTAGAAGTGCTGTTGGTTATCCCAGTCAGTAACAGACTTTAATTGACCAGTGGAATTTGATTATCAGTATGTTTGGGCTAGATGTATAGAAATAAGTAGTACTGTATTACAAATTTTACAGCCGTAGGATGGGGTCGCAAAGAGTCGGAATTGACTGTGCGACTGAACAACAACAAAAAAAGGATGTGTCCTCTGTCTTACAGAGATTTAAAAAGAGCTATGCGTGTTTACTGATAATATATTGATAAATATTAGCAAATTGTACTTTCCGCTTCAAAGGCCCTGTACATCTTTATATTAGGTGCTAGGGGCATACAGAGTGGAAAAATCTGTTGTCTTCATATGCTGATTCAAATGGGCCTACTCTAGTTGTGATTTGCTACAGTAAAATAAGCCACTAGAGTAGGCCCATTTGAATCGGTGGAACTTATGGAGAAATTTACTCACCAGATTTTCACTGATTACTGTAATTTACTATACAGTACTAGGCAACAAGATTTCACCCCTTTTCAAAAATATGTATGTTATAGTAAAGCATGCTTGGCATGAAACAAATGTTTCTGGATAAATGCAGCCCTCACTTGTATTTTTAGAATTAATCATATCTTAATATTCTCTTCAGGGTATGAGCATTATAGAGCAGCTTGATCCTGTGTCTTTTAGCAATTACTTGAAGAAATATCACAATACGATATGTGGGAGACATCCAATTGGTGTTTTACTAAATGTAAGTACCACTGTTCCATCAAATCTAAATGTAGCAGTTCCAGACATAGATGGTCTCATCCTCTTCCCTTGTTACTTGGTCTCCATTTCTTGAGAAATGTTCCAGGTATAATGTAACAATTTAGAAGGTTAGTTCAGAGGAGGAGGAGTATAATGACATACTTAAACCATTTGTCACAGTATAGTGGTAGAATGATGGTTTGTGTCCCCAAGTATCTTGCTAGCACTAAGGTTATAAATATTTGAAGTAATTAAGCCCCCCCCCTTTTTTTTTGTGATGTTGTCATGGCTTGGAGTGAAGCAAAATTTTTCTGAAGGGTTTCCAATCCTGTTTTTCTTTCACTAATGTGAGGATTGGAGGACAGTATGCAAAAGCAAATTGACAGATGGTGGAGAATTGCAGAACATGAAATGCTACTTCCAATTACCTTCAGAAGAATTGACTGTGGCCTAGGGTGAGACAGCAGTGTTTGCAAGGAAGAAACAGACATTGCTGCAGGAGTTCTCTCCTATTGGCCATTCCTTCCCTATAAATCAAGCGTGGGCAACTACATGCCCAAGGGCCATGTTTGCCACCTTGGAATCTGCTGGAGAGGCATCATTGCCTGAAATTTGTTGTTTGCAGGTCTTCTCCCTCAAAAGCAATTAAGTGATTGCTTCCATTTGGAGATAGAATGTGCAAGTCATGTTCATGTGCACATACATCCACACTCCAAACCAAAACTGCGCCTTGTTAAAGGAGGTGAGTTGCCACTTCCAAGGGTGGCAGTTCTCTCTTTCTCTTTCTTAAAAAGACATAGTACAATTTCTCCCCCTTCCCCACCTCCAGACAAAGAGCACTTATGTCTTATTCACTATTACTATAAGTATTGCCAGGATGAAGATGAGGGCCCCATGACTACTAAGATAATAGCAATAGCAATTACACTTAGCATATTTGCCGGTGTATAAGATGCATTTGCCAACATATAGACACACTTTCCCCCTTTAAAATATATTGGAAAACAAAGTGTGTCTTATACGTCAGCAAATACGGTATGTCAGCCTATAGCTGCCCTTCCCTTGCCTTAGGCCTCTCCCTAGTCAGTCCCTTTCCAGGAGACCCTCTTTAGGATCCCCCTGGGAACTTACCCCGACTGTGGGGAAGAGGAGCTATAGCCGTGATCCAGCCAAAAACCCTTGACTCTGCAGTATAGCTCTGGGGCTTATCTGCTTGCAGAGCCCAGAAAACCTTATAAAGGGAGAGTAGATAGTGGTAGCATTGGGTAGCATCTGGCTTGCTTATATCTTACCCAATTATCCCAAGAAAGAGACATTTTGAAGGTTATTGTTGTTTATTGAATAATAAAGCATTGTTCATCAAAAGCAAAAGTTCTTCTTGAAACAGGTTACAAAAATCAGCATTCAAAATTACTAATCAAAATAGCATACAGAAGAATTATTCATTCAGGGCTCTTTCCCTAAAAGAAACCTAAATCCCTACTCTGCTAAGTAACAATTGTAAACCTAAGAGAATAGGCCTGGTAAGCTAGCCCATCTCACACTCTTAGTCCATGATCCACTAATGATCCCATCAGCTACGACTGATGATCCCATCTGCCTAGTTTGATAGACAGAAGTGGCCTGGCTTATTTGCATATGGCCAATCAGAGCATTGCATAACTATAAGCAAAGCACTGGTTCTCATAACAATCCTGGTCTTCTCTGCTTGGAGACATGTTGACATTCCATCTCTATGAGATGTACCATAACATAGACTAGGATTTTGCAGCTGTCCAATAAGTTTTGGCTTTGCACTTTGCAAACTGCTTGGGTTCTTCTAGGCCTTAGAAAATAACCAGTTTAACTCCATCTTGGAAATGTTAATAACTTGGGGTCTATTCTATCACATGGTATATACTGAAAAGGCTGGCTAATTCCTTCAAGGTTTTCCCTTGGCGTTGCCTGTGCATCAAAGTATTCTGAGATGTTTAGGCTATTGATGTCTTGGCCAATGTCAGACCATAAGGTGGTCTGCACTTGCATGGAATTGTGGAGCACTTGCTGCCCTGCCTACTGACCTCTTCCATGGCCTCCTAGGTTACCTTAAGGCAGGAGTTCCCAACCTTTTCAAACCAGGGGCTGCATCATGCTCTCCCAGTCAGCTTCAAGGGCCAGATGGCCATTTTGACCTGCCTGCACGATGCGGGGGAGGGGAGGAGAGGGCATTTTGTCCCAACAGCTTCAAAGGGAACAGCCATTTTGTTTCTCTAATGCCTTTGGAGGGGTGGGGGTGGGCACATGAAATGACCCTCAGGCCTTAGTTTGGGGACTCCTGCCTTAAGGCTTTTAATGTGGTGGGTGATACACAGAAGCGTCTGTGGAGCCATCTTTTTTGTTGGAAGCTGGGGAAAACTTATACAGTGGTACCTCATAGAACAAAAATAATTCGTTCTGCAAGGCTTTTCACTATGCAGTTTTTTCATTATTCAAAGCATGCTTCAGATAATGAAATTTCCTATGGGATGCTTCATATAATGAAAATCTCCATAGGAATGCATTGAAAGCCCCCCTGGGAGAAACGTTGCTTCGTATAACAAAATTTTCACTATATGAGGCAACATTTTCCTTCAAATTCCTTTCATTATATGAGTTTTTCGTTATAAGAGCCCTTCGTTATACAGGGTTTTACTGTATCTGATCCTTAGAGCAGGGCAGACAGAGACCTTCAGCTGTCACCTGAGGCTCTTTTACAAAAGTTTCATTTTATTTCAATTTCTGCCAACATTTCTCACAGTCCAATGATTTACTTATTCTTCACAGTTCATTCAGTTATTCCTCCCCCCTTCTCAAAGTTCTAGACATTTACATCCTTTTCACATTTGTGATGGACACATAAAAGATGTGAGAGTGTTGCTAAAACCTATTTTTGGTAGTGTAATTTTTATTACATTTTTTCCTCTCTGTAGGCTATCACAGAACTCCAGAAGAATGGAATGAACATGAGCTTCTCGTTTTTGAATTATGCTCAGTCAAGCCAGTGCCGAAACTGGCAAGATAGCTCAGTGAGTTATGCAGCGGGAGCACTGATGGTCCACTGAACCTCTGACTGCTCAGGGAATGACACCTGCACACTCAATTGGGGTCCCAGCCTTGCCCTGACAAAGTTCCTGGTCTTTGGGTCTACTGAAACCTCAAACTAATAGAACTCTTCTTTTTACTAGTAGGTGTAGTCCTTCCTTAGTTACAACTTATTTTAAAATGCTTTCTTGTTTAGGACAAGGGAAGGAAGGCTGGTGTCAAAATGTTGTGACTTCTAAAACCAGTGGCTATAAAGGTATGATGGCAGGACGGTCCTTGCAAATACAACATGTAAAGCATTTACCACATCCCAGATTTGCACTCTGCAGACCTGTGCACATTTACTCTGCTTTCAGAATAGTTTTGCAAGTTGTAAACAGAAAAGGGTGGAAGCTTTTTAATAAAGATGCATTTATAAAGAAAAAAACCTGTATTAGAATATAATAAAACTCAAGTATAGTCAATTACTACCCGTGTTGTACGACAGATATCTTCTATTTTAGTTGCTAATAAAGGGCTGCACAAACCAAATGTGGTGTGATGTTGCTTGCCTTGAGTGGCTTACTTTTTTTTACACGAAAACTCTTTGTTTTACTTCAGATGTGGCCATGTTTGATTTATTTAAAGCAGAAATGAGGGATCTTTGATGTTTCCGTACCTACAGTTCCATATTCCTTAACCATTTAATAGTCTGTGGTCATTCTTCAGTCACTGGGCCTACCCCAGCTCTAATGCAACTGGAATTGTCTTCCCTTTAGGCAAAGAAAGAAAATGGTTAGTCCATGTTTATCCGCAGTGCTTAAAGCCCCTCTGCCCCTTCAAGTCAGGAAGGGTAATTAAATATCACCAATCACTGATCTGAGATAGCCATTCAGTACTTCCAAGAAATCCTGAGGTAAATTTATTTCCTCTGTCTGCTTCCTTACTTGGAGAATTGACACAAAGTGCTCAGTCAGTTCTCATGAACGGTTGGTTTGGCTGTGCTTGTTACAGAGTGTTTGCTTCTCTGTCCTCCCTTCAGGAGAAAGATTGGAGGGAAGTCTAGTTCTTGGGAGAAGTGTCAGGTTGAAAACCATGTTGTTTTCGCCAGTAGATATGACCGCACCACTTGATGTTATTGAACCCACAAGGAGCCATAGGGGAGGCTCTCCATTTCTATTCCTTACTCTATCTTGAGGCTTCAATTTTTGCATATATTGAAGATAGTGAATGCAGAGAAGCATTCATAGGACATCTGCTTAGTTGTCCATTATATTTTATCATTCTGTGGCATTCTGAGCATAGTCTCGCTTGAGATATGCCGTTCAAATTTAGATGAAGTTCTTGTTTCCCTTGTTTTGGGGAATAGTAGCATTCACTTTGCTCCAGCGTCCTCTCGTGCAGGCTGCTCCTAGCAGAAGCAAGTGTAGAACCATGTCATGAGGAGCAGTCGGGGGAGGAGGGGATGTACCGACATGCAACTGACAAGATTGTATCCGGTTTTGCAGCAGATTTCCAACAATAAATCTCTGAGAAATGAGTTCCTCTGTTCTTGAATCAGACTTTTACTTTATGCTTTTCTCCTCTTATACCAGTGAGGGTGAACCTTTTAGAGACCAAGTGCCCAAACTGCAACCCCAAACCCACTTATTTATTGCAGAATGCCAACACAGCAATGGGGAAGGAAAGAAACACTCCCATTGGGATGTTGGGCAGAGGGGTGGGGCAAACTCTGTGCTGGGGGGAGGGAGAAAGTGCTCCAATTGGGTGACTGGGCAGAGGAGCAGGGCAAACTGCTGGGGTGACTTCATGGGTGTCCACAGAGAAGGCTCTAAGTGCCACCTCTGGCACATGTGCCATATGTTCGCCATTACTGTCTTATAACAATAACCAGATCAAAATCCAGAATGACTGGGCACACTGCGTCCTCATAATCCTGTGGTGGTCCTGATTTCCTTCATCTCTCTCGTCACCACCTCCCAAAAGTTCCAGACCTCTCTACAGAAGCCCAAGATTCCCTCAGACATCCAGATCTTCCTTATCTCTGGCTCATAGCCTAGTTAGCTACTACATCACCCTGCTATACTGTTCCCACCAAAGTATGATCGTATTCTAGAGCCATTTGCAAGCTCTCCATACTGAAATCTTACAAAGTTATGTGGAACACATTTCTTCTTTTTCCAAGTGACAAGTCACTTTGCATACATCTGATTTGTGCACCACCCTCTCCTTTGTTACACACTTTTGGTTCCAGGGGCCTCTCCTTCATTTCTGTCAAAGTCTAACTAGCATCCATCTCAGCCTATATCCATAAAGCATCAGGGATTTCCTGGTTCTTTTTATTTCAGGTTAACGCATTATTCAAACACTTCTGCCATCTCCACCTGCTTGTACTCCATAAACCTCTACCATGGAACCTCAGGATGTCTCCTTTGAACTTTTTGCAACTTGTTGTCTATGCTATCAAGGTAGCTTTAGTCAAATGAAAGGAAGAGCTGGCAGCCCTCTCCCCCGCAACTCTTGGACTTCCACAAAGAAAAAGTTACACCAAAGCTAGACATTAGCTTCTTGCCCAAAATTATCTCCCATCTTCACCAGAGGCATGACATCCTGCCAATTTTAAGCCTTCCCAACTTCCCTGGATGAAGCACCCATTCCCTGGACATTAGACCACTCATTTTGAGGTGCTCTTTGTAAATCCCAGGCTTTTCGATTACACTTCTCATCTCTTTGATTTGCTTACAGCAGTCCCAAGAAAGGTTACCTCATTTTGCCACAGCGAGTTGTAACAGAAGGGACCTGCCTCTCGGGTAGGCCCCAGCGTTCTTCTGGATTGCCTTTCCTTGGCTGGGCAACCCAGGGTCCACATATGTGTAGAAAAGGTAGCATTAGGTCAAATAATCACTCCAAGTTTCTTCAAGAAATAAATTGAAAGCATTGTAACAAGTAGGATACGGTTCATCAAAAGATCAGCAAGCATTTCAAAGCAGAAATTAACCATTAAAGGTTCCAGGAAAAGCACACAGCCCCCCACCTCCTTCCACAAGTCTCACATTTTTTCAGAATGGTTGCCAACATTCCAGGGAAGGGAAAATGCTGTCTGTGTGAGTGTCTGCGTCACTGGGTTACACCTCTGGCCCTCATCCTTAGGTATTCCAGCCCATGATCTTACAGCAAGGGATGTCAATCACATATTCACTTTCATTTTTGCAATTCCATGAGGTTTAATTGTTTTGAATTCTTCTTTTTCCCCATCTCCAGAATCGCCATTTTAAGTGTAGTAAAACTCAATTAAGTGGGTACAAAGCTAAGAGAAAAGCAACTTTTAAAAAGAGGCCCCTGCTGTGACAAGAGTCTTGAAATAGTAGTCGAGGCTGACTGGTGTATGGCCTTGCAAACCATCTCAAGTCTGTCTGGAACTAATTCTTACTCCATGAGAAAAGTAGCTTCCTCTAGCTGTCTCCTGTAGATCAGCTACCTGCTCTCAAATGCTGAAATTCATATGACAGATCAAGGTAAACATTGGGTCCACCACCTTGCATCCTTTAGAATGGCAGTTCTTTCAACAGTGCCTTGGTGACACCACCACTTAGTAAACCAGTTTGCTAGTCACCCATATATGTGATGCACAGAGACTAAAATAAAGAACAGCTTGCTTATGTGTAACTGGTTCTTTGAGTGATCATCTGTGCATTCACATATCTTATGTGCAGTGGTGGGATGTCAAAAATTTTACTACACTGTGATGTCACCACAGTGTGGGCAGAGCTGACATCATGACATCATGGGCGGAGCCAACATATGACATAATGATGTCATGGGCAGGGCCAAAGAAAAAAATTAAAATTAAAATAAGCACACACACACACACCCCTCCACCCACCCACAACACAAACCCATAAAATAAATAAATAAAATAAAAAATACATTAAAATACACTCATCCACCCAAACATCCACCCACCCACCCCAAACAAATCAACCAGAGCTTTTAAACTAGAGCTTAAAGCTTATTCTGGGTAATCTTTCTCACACTAGGTCAGATGGAAGGAACTACAGAATGAACTCACTACAAGATGGCTTCATTTTGGCACTTTTCAACTTTTCAACAGTTAAAGAAGTTAGGTACTAAGTCTTTGCCTAAGCAGTTCTCTAGGATAATATGCCTTAATGTAAATGTAAAACAGCTGTACCTCCTTAAGGTTCTCCAATTGGAACAGCAATTGGAACAGCACAGGTGTAGCTTATTGATGAGGTAACTCCAAGACTTTACTTAAAAACCCCAAGCCAGGCCACCAGGCCTTTTTAGGAACTGTGGTAGTGCGTCAATATAGGTAAAGGTATTAAATACACATTAAAATACACACAGACACACCACATCCAAAGGTGAGTCACCCTGAGGAGCAGGCTATAGGGAGCTTCAGGCAACCACTTCTCTTCCTCCTCCCTGCTTTAGAGGACAGCAAGGAGGCTGTGCATATGCACCAAGCACTGTAGGTGTGCATGCACACCAAGTGCTTGGTGCACATGCGCAGTGGGGGAACCAGTGAAAAGGTAAGCCCCAAAGGTGGTTCCCCCAAAAGCTGCTACCGTTTCTCCAGGACACTAGGGAAAGTTACTACTGGTTCTGGTGAACTGGTGCGAACCTGTTACATCCCGTCACTGCTTATGTGTCTCTCTGGAGGCTCACTGGAAGCTGCTTGGGTTTTTTCTTCTTCCCCTATTGCTGCCATACTTCTGCAGACTTCCAAATCTGGCTCAGGTGGGAGCCTTGTGTATTTATCCCAGGAGGCAGGTAGGATGGTTTCTTGCCAAAATCCTTTCACTTGTGCTTTAGCTCTAGAAGGCTGAGATCAGTACACATATCACTGCATAACATTTTATGGGGTAATCCAGAGGGTTCCCAAACTACAGCCCATGGGCTGGATTCAGCTCCCTGATGCCAATTCATCCCGCCCACGCCACCCGCACTGCTCCTGGAAGCGGAAGTAAAATGTGTCTACGTATGTGCGGGCGCATTTAACTTCCACTTCCTGTGACAGAAACCACATGACTGGCCTGCGGCTCAAAAAGTTTGGGCACCCCTGCAGTAGTCCATGAACTCATCTGCTCTCTAATAGGCATTATGCCTTAAACTGCTGCAAGCCTTTTTGTTGACTTTATCAGGCTGTGTGCAGTAGAGGGAGCTGTTGGGTTTCTAAAACAAATAATACACAGTACTGAGAACAGAATTATGTCTCTGTGTGTTGATCTTACAAGAAGAAGAATAAAACAAACCTTACAAGGAAATATTACGTGTAATAACTTCTGGGAAATGTGCCTTTGTTGAGGTTGGTTATTTTTCCATAACATTCAAAATTCAGAGAAGGCAAAAAGTTTGCTCTCAAATAGAGAAGAACTTAATCCAAAGTTAGAGTTGAAAAATCTATTGATCATTAAACTATCTTGGAAAGATTTGGAGTCCTCCAAGACTCTTCATGTGGCTACACATGTCAGCCCTTGAAGACAGGTGTGAAACAGAAAAGTAAAAAAAAAATCATCTGGGGTAAATACTGACATCAAAGAATTTGCCCTTATACTAAAGTTCAAAATGGAGAGTGCAGTATCCCCAGGAAGGAATCCCTTCTTATTATTTTCACTCTAGTGCAGTGGGTCCCAAAGTGGTGCACATGCCCCATAGGGAGACATCAGTTCCCAGAATCTTAAGTTAGTACATTGCCTGATCAGTGCTTTGGGGAATTGACTTAAGTTTCTGGGAATTGAAGTCCAAAAACCAAAGGTTGGGAAACACTGCACTAGTACATTAAATAACCTCTGGGAGTTGATGGTTAAAGTTTCCCCTGGAAAGGCAAAGAGGCTCCTTGGTTCATTTAGTAGTGGTAGGTAGCAAAGTGGCCACATTCTTAAGGTTACATGTAAATATTGCCCTTGCTTGAAAGCCAGTCATATCTGACTCTAGAGTTCACTGCTCATCTCTGTTTATAGCCAAAGATCCAGCGCTCTTTGCATCTGCAGACATTTCCGTGGACATGTGGCAGGCATGCCTAGACCTTGGAGTACACGGAACAATGTTTACTTTCCCAGCAAAGTGGTCCCTATTTATCTACTTGCAATTTCTTACTTTCGAACTGCTAGGTTGGCAGGAGCTGGGACAGAGATGGGAGCTCACTCCATCGTGCAGTAATTGGGTCTTGATCTGTTGACCTGCCAACCTTTCAGTCATGGCTGAGTAACTCAACCTCCACTATGTCACTTGGAGGAAAATGTATAGGCTGAGGGTCAGAGTCCCTCAATGCAAGGCCAACAGGCTCAAGCAGGGGACTGCTGGCAGACAACAACACACGGTGTGAATGTGGAGAGATACAAAATCTGGCTCATTTACTAGTCTGCCATTTATTGCCAGAAACATGCATTGATGAGAACTTAAGTTTAAAGGTAAAGGCTTCCCTTGCTCAAAAGCCAGTTGTATCCGACTCTAAGGTTTAGTGCTCATCTCTGTTTCAAAGCCAAAGAGCCAGCACTGTCTGCACCTGCAGACGTTCCCGTGGTAATGTGGCAGGCATGACTAGACACCAGAGCGCACGGAACACTGTTTACCTTCCCACCAAAGTGGTCTCTATTTATCTACTTGCAATTTCTTGCTTTCAAACTGCTAGGTTGGCAGGAGCTGGGACAAAGACAGGAGCTCATTCCATCCTGCAGTACTCGGGAATTGAACTGCTGACGTCCTGCCTTACAGTCAGCATCTCAGCTGCTTAAGCCACTGCAGAACTTAAGTAAAGTTAATGGCTTCATTTTGGCATTCCTGGGTTTGATCGGGCCATGAAGGAAGAAACACATGCCAAAAAAATGGATGTAACTCTTAATAAATCATGCAGGCTTATTACTGGTTACCTAAAACCTATCCACACCCGGGGGGGGCGGCGGAATCTATTTGGCTGCCATTGTTTCTCCAGATGTATGTCCTAGCAAATAACAAATGAAATAAATTATATAGCACCAAGCCCATCAACTGGATGGACATCAGCCTCCTAGACCAGTGGTGCCCAAACTAAGGCCTGGGGGCCGGGCGCGTCCCCCGACGCCAATTCATCCAGCTCGCGAAGCCCTCGTCACTCCTGGAAGCGGAAGTAAAATGTGCCCGTACGGGTGTGTTTTACTTCCGCTTCCAGGAGTAACGAGGGCTTCGTGGGCCAGATGAATTGGCATCAGGGGCTGCACCCGGCCCCTGGGCCTTAGTGACCAGCTCTCTGAACCACATGATTGGCCCATGGCCCAAAAAGTTTGGGCACCCCTGTCCTAGACAATGACTAAACTTGAGGGAAAACTAAATAGTGTAGTCAATCTGAAAAGACGAGGCCAAACTTATGGAAAGCAAAAACAACACAACATGCTGAATTGATGGATTATGGCTAGACCATCTGGAAATCATTTAATATATTGTATTTCAAAGTGATGTAAATCAATCAAAGAATCCTCAAGTTAAAAGAGGCTATTTAAAGATAGGTCAAATTTTCTCTGAATCTGGAAAAAAAACCCAACACAGATGTGCATGTAATTTATGCCCTACTACGTGTACAAAACATCTGGTAAACAGCTAAGACAATGCTATTGAGTAACCTGCTGCAGCCAAAACGTGAGTTCAATCCTGATAGGGATCAAGGTTGTCTCAGCCTTCCATTCTTCCAATGTTGGTAAAATAAGAACCCAGCATGTTGAGGGCAAAATGTTAATTACTTTGTGACCCACTCAGAGAGTGTACTAAGCACTATAGGGTGAGTATACAGCATGACTAATTGCTATTGATAATCTGCTTTTGGTGAAAAATAGTGTCATAATTTTTAACATTTTAATCTGTTTCAGAACATGGACATAAATGAATGTCCCTAGTTTTAATTTGTGCAATGTTTTGATGCAAATAAAAGCACACAAGGCACCTCACTTGTACCTTCACGTTAAAACCTAGCTATCTTCTTATGCTTCTTAACTAGGCATTAGCCCAAGGGTGCCCAAACTTTTTGGGCCATGGGCCAATCATGTGGTTCAGGAAGCTGGTCACTAAGGCCTGGGTGCCAGGTGCGGCCCCCAACGCCAATTCATCCGGCCCACGAAGCCCTCGTCACTCCTGGAAGCAGAAATAAAACGTGCATGTATTCCAGTAGCGACGAGGGCTTCGTTGTCTGGATGAATTGGCATTGGGGGCCGCACCTGGCACCCAGGCCTTAGTTTGGGCACCACTGCATTAGCCCAAAAGACATTAGCCCATACCTTCCTTCTTTCCTTCCTTCCTTCCTTCTTTCACCCTCAGAGTGACAACCAATAGCCACTCTCTTTCTCTCCTTCTCACCCATATCTTCTTTTGGAGCTTCTTGTTCACTCCCAATAGTAGACATGTTTCTTTTCTTTTTCTGCACAACTTGCTGGTCATTATTATATTGGACATCTCTACATCTTTGCTAACTCCAGTAGCTGTCATTGTATATAATTTCTTTCTTTTTATTTATTTTGTTGTTGTTCAGTTGCACAGTCGATTCCGACCCTTTGCGACCCCATGGACCACTGTCCGCCAGGCACTTCTGTCCTCCACCATCCTCCTCAACTCTCTCAGCTCTGTGCACATTGTGTCTACAATACCACCTAGCCATCTCATTTTGGGCTACCCCCTTCTTCTTTTGCCCTCCACCCTTCCCAGTATCAAGGCTTTCTCAAGCGAATCCTCTCTTCTTATGTCCAAAGTACTTTAGCTTCATCTTCACTATTTGATCTAAGGAGCAGTCAGGTTTGATTTCTTCTAAGATTGCCCTATTTATTCTCCTTTGTGTCCAGGGGACTCTCAAAACTCTCTTCCAACACCACATCTCAAAGGTATCTATTCTTCTGTGCTCAGATTTCCTTATGGTCCAGCTCTCACAACCATACACTGCCACCGGAAATACCATTGCTTTGACTACGAATTTTTGTTTGCAAGGTGATGTCTCTACTTTTCACTATGTTCCCCAGGTTTCTCATCGCTTGCCTCCCAAGAATCAGTTGCCTCTTTATTTCCTGGCTGCAATCACCATCTGCAGTAAGCTTTGATCCTAAGAAAGTAAAATCTGTCACTGCTTCTACTTCTTCCTCATCTATTTTCCAGGGACTGATGGGGCCTGTTGCCATTATCTTGGTTTTCTTGATATTGAGTCTCAAGCCAGCTTTTGCACTTTCTTCTTTCAACCTAATCAGGAGCTTTTTTAAGTCCCCCTCACTTTCTGCCATTGGGGTGGTATCATCTGCGTACAGTATCTCAATTTGTTGATGTTTCTCCCAGCAATTTTGATCCCAAATTGTGATTCCTCCATCCCTGCATTGTGCATTATGTGCTCTGTGTATAAGTTGAATATGCAGGGTGACACAATGCAGCCTTGTCTTACTCTTTTTCCTATTCCAAACCACTCTGCCCTTCCGTATTCTGTCCTAACTGTTGCCTCTTGATTCATGTACAGATTTCTCATGAGGCATATAAGGTGTTTTGGTATTCCCATTATTTAATTACTTGCCACATTTTGTTGTGGTCCACACAGTCAAAGGCCTTAGTGTAACCAATGAAACAGAAGTAGACTTGTTTCTGATATTCCTTTGTTTTCCCCATGATCCAACATATGTTGGTAATGTGGTCTCTAGTCCTCCTGCCTCTTCTGAACCCCGCCTGCACTTCTGGTAATTCTCTCTCCACATGCTGCTGCAGTCTATCCTGTATTATCTTGAGCATCACCTTGCTAGCGTGTGGGATGAGCACAATTGTTTGATAATTTGAACATTCTTTGGCATTACCCTTTGTGGGGATTGGAACATATACAGTAATACCCCGTATAACGTGAGTAACATATAGCGCTAAAACCGTATAACGTGACAAGATTTTTGGAAAAATCTTGTTTCAAATAACGCGATTTTTAACGTTATACGAGACAGTCGTTCTTAGCAGCAGGGTGGCTGGAAAGCTGAACGGGGTTCTCCGTTCAGCTTCCCAGCCACCCTGCAGCTACGGAGGCAGGGGTGGGGAGGCTGGAAAGCTGATGGGGGGCTCCCCCGTCGGCGTCCCCAGCCACCCCACAGCTGCGGAGGCATGGGCGTGTGGCTAGGGAAGCCGACAGGGAGTCCCCGTCAGCTTCCCCAGCCACCCTGCAGCTGTAGATCGGGTCCTCTGATCTCTCTGGAACAGGCAGGGGACACGATCCAAGGTGTTTCTGGGCTTCCCCGACGTCCTGAGCCAGTGCAGCAAGCCAGAATGTCAGGGTTCGAATCCCAACATTCTGGCTTGCTGCACTGGCTCAGGACGTCGGGGAAGCCCAGAAACACCTTGGATCGGGTCCCCACACCTCCCTGGACCCGGCAGGGGGGTCAGAAACCCCAAAATTGGTAAAAAAAAACCGGACCTTTTTTTTTTACCAATTTTGGGGTCTCTGACCCACCCCCCCCCGGGTCCAGGGAGGTGGGGAAACCCGCTCCAAGCTGTTTCCAAAGTTCCCCCACCTCCCTGGTGGCAGCAGCAAGCCAAAATGTCAGGATTCAAATCCCGACGTTCTCGCTTCCTGCAGCCTCCAGGGAAACAGGGCTTTTTTTTAACATTGTGTGTTCAATGTATCGCACAACGTTAAAAACCGGATAACGACGGGACTTGTGGAACCAAGTCATAACGTTATTCGGGGTACTAGTGTACTGATCTTTTCCAATCCTGTGGCCATTGTTGTGTTTTCCAAATGTGCTGGCATATAGAATGCAATAATTTGATTCCATCATCTTTTAGGGCTTTGAAAAGTTCAACTTGGATACCATCACCTCCACTGGCTTTGTTGTTTGCAGTGCTTTTAGGGCCTTTCTGACTTCACTCTCTTCTAGGATGTCTGGTTCAGGTTCAATTTCTTCATCATTGCTATTATCAGGAGTGTTAAGGTCTTTTTTGTAGAGTTCCTCTGTGTACTCTTTCCATCTTTTCTTAATCTCTTCTGCATCAGCTAACTCCTTGCTGTCTTTGTCCCTTATCATGGCCATTTTTGCTTTAAACGTTCCCTTGATTTCCCCAATTTTTTTGAAAAGATCTCTAGTCCTGCCTTTTCTGTTGTTTTTTTCTATTTCTTTGCACTGTTCATTCAGGTAGGTTTCTTTATCTCTCCTTGATTTTCTTTGAAATTCTGTATTCAAGTGGTTATATTTTTTTTCCTTTCTCCTTTGCCTTTTGCATCCCTTCTTTCCTCTGCTAATATAAGAGCCTCATCGGACAACCACTTAGCTTTCTTACACTTCTTTTCTTTTGGTATGGTTTTCTTTGCTGCTTTCTGCATGATGTCCCGCATCTCTGTCCGTAATTCTTCTGGCACTCTGTCTGTCTGGTCCAAGCCACTGAATCTGTTTCACACCGTGTATTCCTTAGGGAATACCATGTATTCCTTTGGGATGTTGTCTAGATCGTATCCAGAAGAGTAGCGTGCCTTGGCGGGGCCCCGTATAAAAATTTGTTTGGGGGCCCTTAGGAAGGGTAAAGATTTGTTTTGCTTACGCACGTTGGGGCCCCCCGTGGCCCCCGTATAATTTATACCGCAGATACGGCGGTAGCTACGCCTCTGATCGTATCTGTCTGGCCCAATTGTTTTCCCTATTTTCTTTAGTCTAAGTCTGAATTTTGCGATCAGTAGGTTGTGATCTGAGCCCCAATCTGCCCCTGCTCTTGTTTTTGCTGACTGTATGGAGGTTCTCCCTCTTTGGCTGCAGAGTATGTAATCAATCTGGTTTCAATGTTGGCCATCTGGTGATGTCCATGTGTAAAGTCTCCTCTTGTGTTGCTGGAAGAGAGTGTTTGCTATGACCAGTGTGTTATCTTGACAGAACTCTATCAGTCTTTGGTCTGCTTCATTCTGTGTTCCAAGACCAAACTTGCCTGTTATTCCATTTACTTTTTGATTTCCTACTTTGGCATTCCAGTCTCCTATGATAATGTGTACATCTTGGTGTCTGTTCTATGAGGTGTTCTAAGTCCTCATAGAACTGGTCAACTGTGGTTTCATCTGCACTAGTGGTTGGTGCGTATATTTGGATTACAGTGATATTGAACGGTTTGGCTTGTATTCTGACTGACATCATCCTATCATTTTTGAGATTATATCCCATTATATCTTTTTATAGATGCAGGTTTTCCTGGGTTTACTTTCTCCTCCTCCATCTCCATTGGGTGTTGAGGGAGATGCAAGGTTCTTGTTTTCGCACTTCTTGTGGCCTCCACTGGTGTTATTTGGTGTTCTTGTAATATTTCTTTGATGTTATCTCTTCACCTTCCTCTAGGCCTGCCTCGTGATCTTTGTCCTTCTCCACTTGCTACGTATGCCTTGTAAAGTATGGAATTCCAAGACATTCTCTCCAAATGGGCAAACCACTGTATTTATTATTCTTTAGGATTGCAAATTGTCTAAGTGACACAAGTCTCTTCATTTTTTTATTTAGTTAAATATGAAGACCCCAAGAGAAGATTTTATCTTTTCTTATTCCATCTGTTGAAATGTAACATTCAGTTAAGGATTGGCTGTAGAAACGTCTCTGTGCCACTCACTGATGGATGCAGGACTAGCAAAACCACTCCTTAAATATCTCACTTACCTTGAAAACCCTGTTAGGTTCACTATAAATAAGTTCCGACTTGACTTGAAGGCACATAATAAATGAAGATGTGTTTCTTTGCTTTCATTATTAAAGCAGCCTCTTTTACCCTCTACATTGTTTTATTATACTTTTTATCATTTTTGCCACTTAACACCTTCTTGGTTTCATTGTGGAAACTCTCCTGTGATCTCTAATAAATCTTATCCGAATTCTTCTGTTCAGCCAAAGTAAAATGAATATAGAATTTGGTGGCTAATTTTGTCTTTCCCCATTAACCCCTTTAAATCTCTTTTCCTAGTGAGATGAATCCATGGAAATTCTTGGTACAGGTTCTTTCTTCTTGTTATATCACCAACTAGCCTTCTCTTCAAAGGAAGGTAAATTATTATCATGATTTATTACTATAGAATTTAGACGTAACAAGCTAGTTTAAAATATTTCTCACAATAATTTGGAGAGGAAGGCGATTTTAAAATGTCTCAAATCTACACTGATATGTTTATATTTTCAGTCAAAAATATATAATTTATAACAAGAACACGCTGTTTCAAAAGGATATTTGTACAAGTAATTAGTTGAGTTCCCCTTTTGAAAAATATCGTATGCCCACATAGATCATCAATTGACTGGTCTCCAGTGACGGCGGCGGCGGCGGCGGCGGCGGCGGCGGCGGCGGCGGCGGCGACGACAATAACAACAACAACAACAACAACAACAACAACAACAACAACAACAATAATAAATAAATAAATAAATAAATAAATAAATAAATAAATAAATAAATAATAATAATAATAATAATAATAATAATAATAATAATAATAATAATAATAATAATAATAATAATAATAATAATAATGGAATGAGCTCCCATCTCTGTCCCAGCTCCTGCCAACCTAGCAGTTCAGAAGCAAGAAATTGCAAGTAAATAAGTAGGGACTACTTCAGTGGGAAGATAAATAGCATTCTATGCACTCTAGGCATGCCTGCCACACGTCCATGGAAACGTCTGCAGATGCAAACAGCCCTGTCTCTTCGGCTATAAACAGAGATGAGCACTGAACCCTAGAGTCGGATATGACTGGCATTTGAGCAAGAACGACCTTTATCTTTACCTTTACTGATGGTCTGCGGTGGCTTAGTGGTTAAGACACTGAACTTGATGACTGGAACGTTGGCAGGTCAGCAGTTCAAGACCCGAGTACTGCATGACAGAGTGAGCTCCTGTCTCAGTCCCAGCTCCTGCCAATCTAGCAGTTTGAAAGCAAGAAATTGCAAATAGATAAATAGGGACCACTTTGGTGGGATGGTAAACAGCGTTCTGTGCACTCAGGTGTTTAGTCATGCCTGCCAAATGTCCACAGAAACAGCTGCCGACACAGACAGCACTGGCTCTTTGGCTATAAACAGAGATGAACACTGAACCCTAGAGTTGGATATGATCTTTACCTTACTGAGCTACCACAGATACAGGAGAGATGAATTGTTATTTGCCCCATTATTCTCCTGAGTTTCCCAATTAATGTAATGACAAGGGACAGCCAATCTGCCCAAGGATATCTGATCGTCCCACCTGAGCGGAGCGGAGAGGCTCCCTAGTTCCATCAGCCAGAGATGCTCACCTCTCTGGCACTAGGAGAGCCTTCTCCATGTCCACCCTGGCAATTTGGAACCCCCTGCCTCTAGAGCTGAGCCTCCAGTCCAAGTCCTTTAGGAAGGGTGTGAAGACTTGGCTGATGGGACAGGTGTGGGGCAGTGATGGCTCATTGACTCCTCCCTTCTGGCTTATTTAACATCTTATACCCACCCTCTCCCTCTTCAATGTTAAGGAATTGTTTTTAACTTGTTTAACTGGCATTTTAACTGCTTTTTAGGTTTTAATCTTGTTTTTATGATCTGTGATTTTCCATGTTTCTTCACGACCCTTTGTAATCCACCCTGAGTCGCCTACGCGAGTAGGGCGGAATAGAAATTTGAAGAAATAAATAAATAAATTCCCTGAACCTCCTCCACTCAGTAAAAACTCAAAATTGGCCATGAAAATTGGTGCAAAAAATTGAGTGATAAAACATAATACAGTAAAACCTCACATAAAGAGTGTCTTGCTTAGAGACTAACTCGACTAAAGAGCAGAATTTTCTCTGAATGGTCACCTCGATTAACAACTAAAACCAACCAAAAACTCGCTTAACAACTAAATTGGGGTTCCCAACCCCACCACCACCAGAAGTCACAATTGGTCACTTACAATGGTTCACTTAAAGAGCAAACTTGTTTAAAGAGCAATCCCGTGAAACGTACCACTGTACAACTGAGCTCAGAGTCTTTGGTTCAAAGTGGATTCTATTTCTTTCATATTTCTTAAACTTAAGCCTCCAGAATTCACCAAAAATTCCCCCAGCCAGAATTCTGAATGCTGTACCCAAGAAAACTCCCAAGAGTTTTCAATTATTTACAGCTGAGGAATGAAGACTCTGGTAACTGTTAATTGCTTACAGAGAAGAAAGAGAAAGTGGGCGGAAGTGGTAAAACTTTGTGAGATGTATGATTAGGGAACTGGTTGTTTTTTCTTCCTGATGTTACCCCATATCTGAAAATTGCCCCAATGTCCCATATCTGAAAATTGCCCCTTTTATTATTTTTAAAATATGTTTATTTTCATTAAAATGTTTTATTCTTTATTTTCATTTGCCCTCCACGTCAAAGTTAGGCTTAGATGTCCACAAAGACCACACTGTACCATGATTCACTTGCAGGTAACATAACTGCAAGGGTTGATTTTTAATAAATTTATAAAGATCTCAAACCGCTTTTTAAAAAGGCCATGGTCAAAGGTGTCCCCGCCCTCCTTCTGTTTAAACCAAGCCTCAGCAGAAGTGAAAAGACTCTGGGAACTGCAGTTTGGTTTAAAATGCATTTTTTCCTTTCTGCCAAATAGACACAGCAGACTTAACCCTTTCAGTCCTGATTAATTTTATTTCAGCAGTTATACCTGGGATGTCAAATAAATTAATAAAAATGTTTTCAAGTACTTTAAACTGTTCAATTCTTAATTGTTCAACTTAGAATCTCTTAACTTCCACTTCATATGCTCAGACCATATTTGGGCAAGCAGGATCTCAGTCAAGGAAGCTCTATTCATCACTAAAGCTTATCAAGATTCTCTTGATGTTCTGTTTGCCTTAAAGCCTAATTCTATTGTTTCTGGAGAAGTGGATGTTAGGAAATTAGCATATGTGTACACAATAGTGGTAGGATTTTCCTACTTGGGGGCTATTGAATAATATGGGGAGCCCCACATTAGGTAATATTATTTTGGTGACTGTTGGTTCTTCCTTATAAACTGGCATATAAGAAGATAAAAACTAACATTTTAAATTTGCTTCATGTCTTAGAAGGTCAAATAAAAAAGGAACTAAAGCCAGAGATATTGCTGCAATCTGGCTGTTTGGAGTGGCCAGAGAGAGAACAATGGGTGCCATTTAAGCCCATCAAGAACTTTAAGGAAATTTTCTGTCTGCAAGGATGACAAACAACCAGGAAACTTTGGGCTGGGCTTCTGGATGAATTCCTCCAATCAAGAGTGTGTTTTGGGGGAAATACTATATATAGACTTTTGTAACTGACCTCAACTTATCCCATAGCAGCCTCCATGCTGGTCACGTGACAAATCAAATATGGGGGTAGACTCATTCCCCTCCTATGTGATGCCTTGGACCAACAGTGTTTGTGCAAGCCCCTTTCTGCTTCATTTGAATGCACATATAAGCTGGCTTCTCCCATTGTCTGGTACAGAACTTCCTTCCTTTCTGGTTCTGCCCTATGGTAGCAATTTCCCATAGCATATTGACGTTCCCATAAATTTAAAAAGTTAAAAATTTAAAATTTTCAGGTAACACTGAGATGCATTTTCCACAAAGTTTAATGAGCACAGAGTGTCAGTCCCTTAATCCTCTGCACAGTGATGGGATGTCAAAAATTTTCCTTTTTTTTTTTTTTTAAATTTTTATAATTTTTATTAGGTATTAAAAAAAATAATACAAGGATACAAAAGTACAAAAGTACAAAAATACAGAAATACATAACAAGACAATTACAGAAATATCTAGACTTATGAAGATCATGTAAAGTATTTTATGCATAACGATATTACGTGTTACATTTACCACCTTTTTAGACATAATCTTCTACACCTTCTTTTCTATTAGCCCATTAACACCACCCTCGTGCTATATACACTGTCCAGGGAGTTCTGTACCTTTACAATTTCCAAAAGTCATTCTGTTCTTGTACAGGGGGTATGCCCTTTTTTTCCTCCAAAGAATAACTTATAAAAGGTTCCCAGATCCTCCAGAAATTATTACTTTGCATTTTTCCTTTCCTACAATTTATTTCCCAAGTAAGCTTTTCATTTAACGCTAAATCCCACATTTGTATATACCAATCTTGAATATTGATTTGTTCATTACATTTCCACTTTTTGGCTATACATAATCTTGCAACGGTCAACATTATAGTCAATAACTCTTTATTGTTCTTATTCATATCATAATCTCCTATATCTGTTAACAAGATTGTATCTGACCCCATTCCGATCTGCACTTTTAATATATTCTCTATTTCTTTTTCTATTCTTTCCCAGAAAGATTTTAATGCCTCACAGCTACACCACATATGCTCATATGTTCCCTTCATTTTTTTGCATCTCCAACATATATCGCTCAGATTACTATACATTCTGTGCAGGCCGACTGGGGTCCTATACCATCTCCATACTATTTTGTAATTATGCTCTTTGATTCTGACCGACATTGTTCTCATTATCCTTCTTTCCCACATCTTTTGCCATTTTTTTGTTGGTATTCTTATATCTAGTTCCTGTTCCCAACTTTGTCTTAACACCTCTTGTATACTTTGGCTATTATTCAGGATCTTGTAGATTTTACTGACTAATCCTTTAATACCCATTTCTTCATTCCTGACTTTAGCCAAAAGTATCTCAAATTCCGTACAATCTCTATTTAGTCCATTTTCCCTTAGGAATTTCTTATTCCAATTATTTATCTGAAGGATCTTAAACCAGTCTAATTGTAGTTGCGTGTACAGCTCATGCCTTTTTTCCTGATCTTTGCCAGTGTTAACCCAATCTTTTAATAATTTTACCTTCTTTTCTACCAATATATCCCTAATCTTTTTATCAATTTTAATTGGAAAATCCTGAAAATCTTCCACCTCTAAAATCGGTGAAATCCCCGGAGTAAGCTCATTCCTCACTCTGTTCCATGTCTCCACTGTTGTCTTTAACATCAGAACCTGAATCTCCTTTTTTCCTTTTTCCTTTCCATCCCATAAAAACTGCGCCTTACCCTCCTTTGTAAATCCTTTCCCTTCAATTCTTTCCCAGATTGTTTCTTGCCTAATTAAAATCTTTATCACATTTCTTATTTGAAAGGCCCTATAATATTTAATAACATTGGGAATCCCTAGTCCTCCCTCCTTTTGTGAGAGATACCACAGTGATTTGGCTATTCTAGCTCCTCTATTTCCATTACAGTACCTATTGATCATATTCTGATATCCTTTCAACTCCTTGTCAGTATGTCTTAACGGTAAAACATCAAACAAAAAATTCAATTTAGGAACTAACATCATTTTGCATATGGCTATCCTACCAAACCATGACAAATTTAATTTACTATATTGTGCTATTTTCTTCTCTATTTCCTTCTTCTGTCTTCCATAATTTAACTCTTTGAGTTCCCCAATTTTATGTGATAGCATTACTCCCAAATACCTCATTTTCTGTGTAATCTGCACATTATAATTCCTTTTTATTGACTCCTCGTCTTCTTTGTTCCCATTAACTAAGATCATTTCTGTTTTATCCCAATTAACTTTCAGTCCCGTTACTTCCTCGAAGTCTTTCAAATGTTTATTTATTTTAGCTATAGTTTTTGTTGGATGTTTCACCGTTATCAGTGTATCGTCTGCATAGAGGCTTACTTTGGTACCTTCCATTCCAATTATGTCCTCATCTTGACGAATTGTATTTGCCAACATTTCCATAGCCAATATAAACAATGAAGGTGACAATGGACAGCCCTGTCTCGTGCCCGCCTCTAACCTAATCTCATTTGTATAAGATTCATTGAATTTGACTCTTGCCGAACCTTGTTTATATAACTTTCCAATAACCCCTTGAAATTTATCTCCGAATCCATATAATCTTATCAACTCATGAATCGTCACCCATTGTAAAGAGTCAAAGGCTTTGAAAATATCTAATGCTAAGAATCCCATCTTTTCCTTTCTTTTTTCAGCTAAATCCAGTATGTCCACTGCTCTTCTTATAAGGTCCGCCATATGTCTGTTTTTAACAAATCCCGCTTGATCCTTCTTAATATAATTGGCTATGAAACCATTTAATCTGTTTGCCAAAATCGTTGTAAAAATTTTTGCATCTTGATTGATCAGGGAAATTGGTCTATAAGATTCAATTTTTTCTATATTTTTACCAGGCTTGGGAATCAAAACTATAATCGACCTGTTCCATGAATCTGGAGTTGCATCTCCCTCTAAAATCCCATTATATAACTCATATAATCTCGGGGCAATCCAAGGCATAAAATCTTTATAAAACTCAGCTGGTAAACCATCCTCCCCAGGTGCTTTCTCCTTTTTCAACTTTTTTATTACATCTTCTACTTCCTTCATAGATATTCCTTGCTCCATTTTATTCCTATCTTCCTCTGTAATTTTTTTATTTTGTTGCTGTTCAAAGATTAGTCGCATTTTTCTTTGGTTTACCTCTTTTTTTGAATACAAATTTTTATAAAAGTTTTCAATAAGCAAAGCTTTTTCTTTCTTTTTGTTGCATCTTTTCCCATTCTTGTCTACCAAGACACCAACCTGCCCTTTACTCTTTTTATCTCTTGCTGCTTTTGCCAATAATTTAGAATTTTTATTGCCATATTCAAAATATTCTCTCTTAAGAAAGATCAAATCTTTCTTTACTTTTTCAATATCTTTCCCATCCAACTCTTTCTTAATTTTTTTTATCTTCTGAAATGTTTTCTGAGCCTTCTTTTTAGCATATTCCATGTGAAGGTGTTTTAATTGTTGTTCCAATTCCTGATTCCTATTTTGAATTTGTCTATTTCTAATACTATTCAGTTTTATCGATTCCCCTCTAAAGATTGCCTTCATTGTATCCCAAACTCCTCCCCGACTGACCTCATTATTTTCATTAAATTTCCAACTTTCCTCCCATTTCTCCATAATTTGTTTCCTCGTTGATTCCTCTCGATATAACTTCGCATCATATCTCCAAATATACCCTCCTTTTTCTATCTCTTTAAGATTTATATTTGCTGTTACCTTTGCATGGTCAGATTCCCTAAATGTCCTGATCTTTATATCCTCAATTGTTTTGACTAATTCTTCTGTTACAAAAATATAATCTATCCGTGAGTACATATCATGCACGTGTGAATAATAAGTATATTCTCTTTCCTGCGCTTTAAGTTCTCTCCAAACATCCTTCATACCCATGAATTTTCTCCATTCTTCTAATATGTACTTTTTACCTCTTTTTTTTACACTTGTACTGTCAATATCTGAACACATCATATTAAAATCTCCACATAAGACCATGCGTTTAGTCCCTTCCTTATTCAAAATTTTCCCCACTTTATCTAAAAATTCTTGCTGTTTGTCATTTGGAGCATAGATGTTAACCAACGTTATCTCTTCTTCCTCTATTTTTCCTTTTATTATTAAATATCTTCCTTCTGGGTCAGCAATAATTTTATTCACCGTAAACCCCAATTTTTCCGAAATCAGGATTGCAACTCCCCTAGCTTTGGATGTCCCATATGCTTTTTCAAATTTTTTCAAAAATTTTCCTACCACACCGTGATGTCACGGACATTATGGGTATGGCCAACATCATGACATCATGGTGTTGTGGGCGGACCCAACATCATGATGTCATGATGTTGTGGGCAGGGCCAAAAATATATATATATATAAAATTAAAATAAATAAAATAAAATAAAAATAAACACACACACACCTCAACCCACCCACCAACCCACCCAGCTACAACACAAACCCATAAATAAATTAAAGAAATAAAATAAATAAATAAATAAATAAAAATTAAATAAAAATACACCCACTCACCCAAACACCCCAAACACAAATAAACCCACCCACCCCAAACACAAACCCCTCATTACCCTGCTTGGAAACAGCAGAGGTGGTGGCGCGGCAGCAAACTGCTGTGGTGGCAAACTGCCATGGCGGCAAACCGCCACAACGGCATGGCGTTCTGGCAGGGCAGCAGGGCCAGGTGCAGAAAGGTTGCTGCCACCACCGCTTCTTCAGGCGCTCCCTGCGCCCTTCCTTTCCCGGGAGCCAAAATGACTGCCAGGAACTGTGCATGTGTCAAATGAAGGTTTGATGCATGCACAGTACCTGGGAGCCATGTTGGCTCCAAATTTTAATTTTTTGTCCCCCGGTGAGACATCCAAACTGGACGCCTAAAAAAAAAATCCCAGGTGGTTGCTACTGGTTCGGCGAACCACCCGGGAATGTTGCTACCAGTTTGGGCAAACTGGTGCGAACCAGGAATATCCTATCACTGCCTCTGCAGCTTCCACTGAGCTGAACCACACCCACCCCTTTCCTCTTTCTTCATCTCAAGGAGACAATGGCTGCAATTGCCTTCATTTTGGGCAGGTTAAATGGAAAATTCTCTGTTAGGGCTTTAATCTGCTAGCTAAACCCCCAGAATTCTCCCTGAAAAATCTAGAGGTCAAAGTCCAAGAAATATGAAAGTCAATGGAACCTCCATCCTCCACGATCGTCATCCTCAACCCACCCAGATCTGTACCCACTGCATCTACAAAACCATCTAGCCATCTCATCTTTGGCTGCCCCCTTTTTCTTTTGCCCTCCACCTTTCCCAGCATCAAGGCTTTCTCAAGTGAACCCTCTCTTCTCATTTGATGTCCAAAGTACTTTAGCTTCATCTTTACTACAGTAATACCTCAGATAACGATTGCCTCAGATAACACTAAAATTGGATAACATTGAGGAATTTGAGGCAAACATTTGCATGGCACAGCATTAAGATAATGTTGTGTGATGCAAATGTTTGCCTCAAATTCCCCCACGAATGGGTGGGACTCACCAGCTTGCCTTGGGAGAAAGGGTGTGTGTGCCTGCTCTCTTTCTCCCAAAGAGGCAGGCGGAGGATTACAGTGTCTAATCCTCAGCGTGCCTCCTTGAGAGAAAGCATGCAGGCACCACCACCCTTCTCCCAAGGAGGCACACTGAGGATCAGACGCTGTAATCCTCAGTTTGCCTTAGGAGAAAGCGAAAGGAAAAGGAACAGGGCTTTTTTTAAAACATTGTGCGATCAATCCATTGCACAACATTAAAAACCGGATAACGTTATGACTTGTGGAACCAAGTCATAACATTAACCAAGGTACTAGTGTATTTGACCTTCTAAGGAGCAGTCAGGGTTCATTTCTTCTAATATTGACCTATTATCCTCACTGTCCAGGGGACTCTCAAATCTCCTCCAATGCCACATCTCAAAGGCATCTATTCTTCTGTGCTCAGCTTTCCTAATGGTCCAGCTCTCACAACCACACATTACACCAGGAATACCATTGCTTTGACTATGTGAATTTTTGTTTACAAGGTGATGTCTCTGCTTTTCACTATGTTCCCCAGGTTTCTCATCGCTTGTCTTCCAAGAATCAGTCGCCTTTTTATTTCATGGCTGCAATCACACTTATATACCGCCCCCTAGTGCTTAGTGCACTCTCTGGGTGGTTCACAAGTTAATTAGCATTTTGCCCCAACATGCTAGGTACTCATTTTACCAATGTTGGAAGGATGGAAGGCTGAATCAACCTTGATTCCTAGTCCGGATCAAACTCACAACGTCAACAGTTTTGGCTGCATTACAGCAATTTAACTACTGTGCCACCAGGGCTCTTCATGACCAATCGTGTCCAGTTTGGTGTTAATTCTATAGTCCAAGAAGCCATACTAGCTGGAGATGATAGGAGAGGCAGACCAACATTTTTAGACAACGCTAGGTTGGAAGGCTGATTTAGAATTACCTTTTTTTAACACTGTCCCTTTTCAAATTTCAAATATCAATTAACCAATTTCTTAACTTTGAGCTGCAGCTGTATATTTCCTCTTATTATTCTTCTGACATGTACACTGATTGTGTCACATAATATGACTTAGGCTCTGCTAAAGATAAATCAACATTTTTAGAAACTGAAAATGTGGACTCCTGGATCCCTCAAAAATAGCCGCCCCTACAAAATTTCTGGTTGTTAGGAACATCACTTTTCAGTCCATTACTAAATGGCATCCCACCTACTCCAAATTACTGGTATCTTGTTACATTACAATAGCAATATTCCTAAGCTATTTAACCTCCTGCCGACAGATCTCCGGATTTCTGCCTCCAACCACAACTGCTAGCCTTTAGGAAAGACTTAAAGACATGGCTGACCCAGCTGGTGATGGGGTGCTACTGTTGGATCTACTCCACCCTGCTGGCTCATATTGTAATGGGGATTTTAGATTTTTATTTTTGAGATTTTGTGATTTTAAGATTTTTAACATTCAGAAATTTTAGAGTTTTTATTATGTTTATCTATATGTATGGGTTGCTGGAGTGTGTTATGTTGGGGGTGTTTCTTGTGTTGTAAGCCACCCGGAGTCACTTTGGCGAGGGGGCGGCTAAACAAGTCAAATTAAATTAAATTAAAAATAAAAATAACCTGTCTGTATGCTAACAACCCACTTACAAATATAAACTCTTGTTCCTTCCCTCAGTTGGACTCAATACAGTAGTGTAGCATTGATTTCAGCCGCCCGGGGCATAAGCCAAATTTGCCGCCCCCTGGTGGATGCTGGTGCCTGCTCCTGCTAGGGCTTCTGGGAATTATAGTCCAAGAATACCCATAGCCCAAAACGTGCCGCCCGGGGTGAGCCGCCCCCTCACGCCCCCCTTCCTATGCTGCTGACTCAATATATTAGTCATAAGGCAATACAGTAAAACACCGGATAACGCTAAAACTTGGTTCCACAAGTCTTGGTGTTATCCGATTTTTAGTGTTATTTGATCCATGTTAAAATCCTATGGGATGGATTGGATAACGTTAAAGCTCCATAGAGATACATTGTAACCGCACAGGCTTCAGCGGTTGTTATCCGATCCATCCCATAGGACCTTAACATTATTTGATCCAATTCTCCTCCCCAGATTACTTAACTTTATGCAATTTTACCGTTATCCGATCCAATCGTTATCCAGTGTTTTACTGTATATGTCCAAAGCTGGATTCTACATGTTGCAATACAGTACATGCAAATGTGATGTGACTCACTTGCTTTTTTTTTTTTTGCTTTTCATAGCACATCTTTTTCATGGTGAAACATTACCAGTTCAGATTTTTGTAGCCATGAGCTCCTTTCCAGTGAAATAATATTGTTAATGCTTAGAAATTGCTGTAAAAACCATTTTATAACCATTCATTTGCAAAATATATTTACATATTAATACTATAAATTGCAACAAATAAAACACAATGCATTTCCAACAGAAATCACTAGAGGGTGAATATTTGCAGTAAGGCTTACAACTGATTAATGCATGTCAGATATAAAAAGGAATAGCTTCCTTGCATTTACAGTACAGTACTGTGTAAACAGAATAATTCCATGTCAACATACACATCAGCTGTGTAAATGTCTACTGATCTTTCCTTTCCCTGTAAACATCATCTTCACAATTATTGATTTACCAAAGCTAAACCCTCCTACTTGCTTTGATTTTTTATTAGATAGTTAATGACATCTTTTTTCTTCTACTGAAGTCAAGAGGTGGTAAAATAAAAACATTGGCTGGATTTTGACTAGGAAATTAACATTCTAGGGTTTGTTTGTTTTTGTTATTGTATAAGAATTGGTTATTTCACCCAATGAAAAATTGACAAAACCATCACTATAAATCACCAGTAGTTAAGCACCACCAATCTGTCCACTAATCCATCTCACGCTAAATATGGAGGAAGAGGAAAGAAGTAAAGAAAGGCACATATCAATCCCAGAAGAAGCTGCAGGAAACTTTTGAGATATTTGTTGCCTCCATCTGCAGGAAGATCCCAAAAAAGTCTTACCAAATGTTTGTGACTTCCTTAGTACAGTATTGGCACATTTAGAATATACCTCCTCTCTCTTTGTGCCAGTAGCTCCCAGAACCTTTGTTTGACTTTAGTCTTCCAGCTATTCTAAGTACCAAACATTTGAAATACAGTATTTGGGTGCCTGAAAGACATGTTGTTTTCCACATCCCACACAGAGACTCTAATAATACATACAGAGGTATGTTGCAGGATATACAGTATTGTGCATGACAAACCATATTGATTCTGTAGCAGCTACACATTAGAATAGTAAAGGTAAAGGCCACCCTTGCTCAAAAGCAGTCATATCCAACTCTAGGGTTCAGTGCTCATCTCTGTTTCATAGCCAAAGAGCCAGTGCTGTCTGCTTCTGCAGATGCTTCCATGCTAAGCCTACCCACCAAATGAACTATGTCACCAATATGTCACCAATAGTCTATGCAGACTATTCTAATATGCACACCTGCAAGCTCATGGGACAATGAACATCCAATGGACACATAAGAAGCTAGCTGAATAGCATAGTGGTTCAGATATCTGGTAGAGACTGAGCCAGAGACTGGTAGTTTAGTTCCCCACTGTGCCTCCTCCTCCAGGTAGAAGAGCCAGCCTGCATAGTCATGGACTAGCTTCATGGTGAGAGGGGACCTCCAGGTGAAGGGAATGGTAAACTATTTCTGTGTATTCCTTACCTGGGAAGGGTCACCACAAGTCAGAATCAACTTGAGGACATGTCGCCGGTGACATTGGACACCTAAGAAGATTTCCCACTGATTAAATAGAAGCTTAGTCTAAAAAACAAGCCTTTTTAAAGTGAATGTAAGGCAAGTTATCCATGAATAGCAGTAGGATGGTGCTCATCGGTCCTGAATTTCCTTTTATCACTGTTTCCTTGTACTGTATTTGGCTTGAGTTTATTAATGAATTCATTGTGTGTTGTCATCAACAAGTTTAATCAAAAACACACAAATATTAAACTTCAATTCTTGAACAAAGACTTTCAAGACAATGTGTGGACATCATTTGCATGATGGATTTTAAACATCACACAATGTAGTACGTGACAATTTTTAACAAGTAGTTTCATAATATCTTTTTAAGTATTATAGGATGCCATGCTATTTCCATTTGTTGCGGGTGGCTAAGAGAATTTCCATTGTCTCTTTCTTTCCTCCTGTTTGCTGTAACTCTGCTTACTCAGAAAAAATGGAAATGTTAAAACTTAAACTTCTCCTATCTGCTTATTTATTTATTTATTTATTTAGATTTATTATCCCGCCCCAATCAGGCGAACCTGACTCTAGGCGGCTTACAGAAAATTCATAAATTAAAACCTTGAGGTTCAAAATTACTTAAAAGTCAATTAAAAAAGAATTAAACCATGAATTTACAAAAATCTAAAAGATTTAAAAAGGTTAAAAGGTTTAAAAAGATTTAAAAAGTTTAAAAGAGTGAGGGAGGGGTGGCTGTCCCATCAGATCAGCCACCCAACATGGGACCCCACGTTCTTGGAGCCCCACACCTGCCCTGCCAGCCAGGTTTTTAGGCCCTTCCGAAAGGGTAGGAGCTCTGTCTGTAGACGTAACTCAGTTGGCAGGAGGTTCCAAAGGGCCGGGGCGGCCACGGCTTGATATCCCGAAGCAGAATGTCCCCACACAAAAATTCACCATGTGAAGTGATTTAACAAAGAAAATATCCCAGCAGAGAAATTAAAAGTGTGAGTGAAGCCAGGCCAGGAAAAGATAAAGAAGATAGATTTCAACTGTAAAACAATATGACACCAGTTCTTCTCAGTGTTTTCTTAATTTTTAAAAATCACCTACAGAACTCGCATTTTCAGAATGATTTCTCACTCTGTGCTCTGTCAGAAAGGTGCCCAAATTTGTCTTGTTGCTGGTTTATCTGTCTGTTTCAATTTGTTCTCTGTTAAAACCCAGAGCCATTACACAGCCTGGAACAAAAATCAAGTGCCCAGAAATGAAAAAATCAGGAGCCTATTGTTGGATATTCAAAAGTTCTTCGGCGGGAAAACCGCCGAATCCCATTGGCTGGGGGCCAGGCTTACCAGGGTATTTAAACCCTAGCCGCCCGGCCGTTGTTGTTGTTGTTATGATGTGCTCACAATAAACAAACGTGCTGTTCGGTTCAACTACCGTGGCTACTGCGTCCTCCTTCCCATGCATGGATCTCCGGATCTAGCACTGGCGACGAAGGTGGGATACTGAGGATCGAGCCAATCCACACGGAGACAACGAGCCAGCTGCAGTCGGCACAACACCATGGCTACTTACACTGCTCCGCCACCCTTCCAGCCAAAGGAAGAGAAATGGGAGAGCTATATAGACCGTTTTGAATTCTCCCTTCTGGCCGCCGAGTTGGGAAATATTTCGGAAGACAGGAAGAAGGCATTCTTCCTCACACACTGTGGTGCGAAGGTGTACGAAGTGGCCCAAGCGCTGGTGGCCCCGACACCTATTATATCGGTATCGTGGCAAATGTTACAGGCCGCTCTCAAGGGGCATTACTCGCCGGCTCCGTCGAAGTACGTCCACCGGATCAATTTTCGAGATCGATACCAGAAGGATGGGGAGACCGTCAGCAAATTCATAGCCGCCCTGCGAGGAGCTGCTATCCCCGCCGAATTCAGAACGAATCTCGAGGAGGCTCTCATCGAGCAAATCATACGCGGGGTAGTGGACACACGACTCAGAAGGCGCCTTCTAGCCCGCCACGAGCTATCCCTGGCCATCGTTATGGATGAGGCGAGAGCGCATGAAGTCTCTTCATCGGCCGCGTCCTCTCTCCACTGAGCCCCGTCGGCGCCACGGTCAGCCACCGCCCACTATGAAGATACCGTCCCTGAAGCAGAGGACGAAGAAGAGGTAGGCGTATGCGCGACCGACGGGGCAAGCCAAGGCAGGAACGGCCGCCATTGTGCCAGTTGCGGCAGGCCCCATCAGAGGGCACATTGCCGTTTCAACGATGCAATTTGCCGCCACTGCGATAAAAGGGGGCATATTGCAAGGGCCTGCCGCACGAGGCAAACGGCGAGCCAAACAGACCGGCCGATTCAAAATTTCCCGCCAAGCAAGATGGCAGCCAACCAATGGGCAAATCAGAAGCGCCAGTCGAACAACGGTGCCAAATTCGAAAACACCGAGACACACACGGTCACAATCAGCCATGCCGACACGGAAAAGGGAAAGAAAATCTTCACCATAGTCCAAATCGACGGGCAGGACTGCAGGGTGGAGGTCGACTCACGATCCGCCCTGTCCATCATCTCCTGGAACTGGATGAAGCGAGCCTTCCCTTCTCTCAAGGAGTCAGACTTGAGTTCCCAAAGGCTTCGGGTAACAGATAGCCAGGGCAGACTTATCCCCATCGCTGGCCAGAGACGAGTCCGTGTAAGATACGGGGGCAAGGAGTCAACTTTACCCATCACCGTGGTCTACGGAAAGTTCCCAACCCTCCTGGGAACGAACTGGTTTCCGGCCCTGGGATTGACCATTGCAGGTATCCACAGCACCAGCGCCGACCAGACCATTGAGACCTCTCTGCGGGACGACCTGATTGCCGAGTTCCAGGACGTGTTCGGAGAGGAGCTGGGCAAGTATGTGGGGTCCCCTATCTCATTCACCCTGAACCCTAACGTTGCCCCGATCCGTCTTAAGGCTCAGAGGGTCCCCTTGGCCCTCAAGCCCAGGGTGGAAAAGGAACTGGACAAGCTAGTAGCTCAAGGAATACTTGCCCCGGTCAACCATGCTAGGTGGGAGACTCCCATAGTGACCCCCATTAAGCCGGACGGGTCGGTGCGGATTTGTGCGGACTACAAATGCACCATAAACAAAGCCCTACAGCCTAGCGCCTATCCGGTCCCCGTAATTGATCACCTACTACATTCCTTGGGGCCCGGAAAGATGTTTGCCAAACTAGACCTGGCACAGGCGTACCAGCAGTTACCGGTAGACGAAGCCACGGCTGAGGCGTAAACCATAGTCACCCACAGGGGAGCGTTCAAATGCACCCGTTTGCAATTTGGGGTCAGCATCGCGCCGGGACTCTTCCAAAGCACGATGGAGAGACTCCTCCACGGCCTCCCCGGGGTGGTTCCCTATTTTGATGACGTCTTGATCATTGCGGAGAACCTGGGGCAACTCAAGGATAGAGTTGCGGCCGTCCTTGCGAAGTTCAGGGCCGCCGGGTTGAGGGTAAAACGAGACAAGTGCTTACTGGGAGTACCCTTCGTGGAATTTTTGGGGTTCAAAAAAGACTGTAATGGAATACACCCAACCGAGGGTAAGGTGAGAGCAATCCGGGACGCCCTTGCCCCAAAAAACAAACAAGAGCTACAGGCTTTCCTGGGACTATTGAACTTTTATGCGGCATTCCTAAAGGGCAAAGCCACCGCCACCGAACCACTCCATAGACTCTTGGCGGCCAAAGCGGGTTGAGAGTGGGGTCCCGAACAAGATTCGGCATTTAAGGCAGTAAAAAACCTCCTATCTCAGGACAGCTTCCTGATTCAGTACAACGCCACCCTACTGCTCGTCCTGGCCTGCGATGGCTCCCCCTACAGCATCGGCGCTGTCCTCACCCACCGACTGCCCAACGGACTGGAAGCACCCATCGCTTACTACTCTAGAACCATGTCACCGACGGAGTGGAACTACGGGCAAATTGACAAGGAGGCGTTAGCAGCTGTGGCTGGGGTAAGGAAGTTCCACGATTACCTCTACGGACGAGATTTTGAACTCATCACGGACCACAAGCCCCTACTGGGATTCTTGGCGGGGGACCGCCTAACGCCGTCCGCACTTTCCCCCCGCATGCAGCGTTGGGCTCTGTTTTTGTCGGGTTACTCTTACATGCTGACTTATCGCCCCGGAAAACACATGGGTAACGTGGATGCCCTTAGCAGGTGCCCCCTTCCTAACCAGGACGGCGCAGAGCAGGGGGAAGCATCGGTCCTTTTGTTGGACGTTTTGGACTCTGCCCCCATTACCTCGGCAGAGGTTGCCAGGGCCACGGCGAAAGACACCGAGCTCCGGACTGTCTCCAGTTGGGTTCAGCGTGGCTGGCCGGTAAAGGGGGAAGGGGAGTTCAAGACATTTTTTGATAAACGGGATGACTTGTGTTGTGTGGGGGGATGTCTGCTGTGGGGAGATCGGGTGGTAATCCCCAAGAGGCAGTTATGGAAACGTTACATACCAGCCATCCGGGGGTGGTAAAGATGAAGGGCTTGGCAAGAAGCTATGTATGGTGGCCACAGATTGATAAGGACATAGAGGAGTGGGTGAACAAGTGTGAACCATGCCAACTGTCCCGACCAAATCCCCCGGCGGCACCAGTCAGAGAGTGGGAGCAACCCTCGGGCCCGTGGCAGAGACTCCACATTGACCTAGCTGGCCCTTTCCATGGCCAAATATTTCTAATCATCATAGATGCCTACTCAAAGTGGCTTGAGGTGAGGCTCATGAAGAGCACCACGGCCAAGGTTATCATCCAGGAACTCAGGCAGCTGTTCGCCACGCACGGCATTCTGGACACCTTGGTCTCGGACAACGGCCCACAGTTCACGGCCATGGAATTCGAGCAATACCTAGCATCCTTAGGTACCAGACATGCGCTCACTTCCCCGTTTAGAGCACAAGGGAATGGGCAAGCCGAGAGGTTTGTGCGCAGCACGAAGGAGGCTTTGGGCAGGCTGGGACCGGGGGACTGGCAGGAAAGAATAGACACGTTCCTTCTAGCTCAACATAACCTCTCCTGTGCTGCCACGGGAAAGGCTCCCGCGGAACTCCTGATGGACAGGAGGCTCCGCTGCCAACTGGACCGCCTACACCCCCGGTATTCCCCTGATAAGTTCAGGGAAGGACACACGCAAGTCCGCACATTCCCAATTGACACCCCCGTCTACGCCAGAAATTTTGCAGCTGGCCCAATGTGGGAAGAGGGAACCATAGTTGACACGCTGGGCCCGTACACCTATAGGGTCGTTCTCGCTGATGGTCGAATATGAAAAAACGCCATATCGACCAGCTCAGGAGGAGGACAAATCCCGACACGCAAGACAACATCATTCCCGATGGACAGCTTGCCACCGACATGGCCACGCCAGCCCTAGTCAAACTGGTCACTGACCCGGTTCAGCCCTACAACACCCCCTCTAGCTCAGACCCGACACCGGTGGACTTACCTGGAGAAGCAAATCCACCCCCGCTTACCACCGAAGCCACCGCAGCTACTCCGAGACAGGAACCTGCTAGGGCAGAGCAGAGCGGGAGCGACAGGTCCGCTCCGCTCGATGCCCCAGTGCCGACTGAACTGCGCAGGTCTAGTAGGGTCCACACACGCCCCCGTCACCTGGCTGATTTTGTATGTAAATAGGGTTGTAGTGCATTCTGGGGGAAGGGGTGTTGGATATTCAAAAGTTCTTCGGCGGGAAAACCGCCGAATCCCATTGGCTGGGGGGCTGGGGTATTTAACCAGGGTATTTAAACCCTAGCCGCCCGGCTGTTGTTGTTGTTGTTATGATGTGCTCACAATAAACAAACGTGTTGTTCGGTTCAACTACTGTGGCTACTGCGTCCTCCTTCCCACGCATGGATCTCCGGATCTAGCACCTATAACTTCTCTGAGAACTGAAAGTAGTTCATAGTCTTTCCATATAACCATTTGTTGAGGGAATTTTGGTGAATTCCTTTAGTTCAGCAGACCATAAAGTATAGTTGTAGCACAGGGAAATATGTAAAAGAGGAAAGCCAAAAATTACAGCTTCCACCAGATCCCCTTTTGGTTCTCACAGCCACTACCACTTTGTGTAGGGGAGCAAATTGTTCCTGGAGCATTTCAAATAGAATTTTTTTTAACTTACAATTTCTGTACAATGTTGTGTTAAATTCAAAATAATAACAGAATTAAGAAAGGTTGCAGTCTCTCAACCAGGTGGGATTGATATTCATCTGCACAGTCAGAAGATCGGGAGCAGAGAGAGACAAAGCAAGCGGGACAGACAGAAAGAGAGACAGTGTGACCCAGATGCCGTCGTCTTTGTCCACTGCTACTTGTATTCAAGTATACTTTTTTTTCCTGGGACAAACAGGAAAAATGCTACTGGTGTGAATTTGTTTAAAGTTGATCCCAGCTTGCCATGAAGTGACCCACACATTGTGATCACGGAGCCATCTCCTGCGGCATGTACGAAATGAGACATGCAGGATTTAACACCAGGACTGCAATAGACTGTCGCAGCCTTGAAGGTATTAACAAGGTGCACCTCCACAACCAGTCCATCTGGCCATGATCATTGGGAATCAGAATAGTGAAGTGGTTCCTCCTCTGCTCCTTTTGCTGTTGGGCCCAATATGATGGTTTCCAGTGGCATTTCCCCCACTGAGGGGACCATCATCCCACCTAAAGGGGCTCATCTGCCCATAGCCCTTGGCCTTTTTAGGGAGTCATGTTATTTACCACCGCCCAACACTCGGTGTTGAATCGCTGGCTGTATGGTCTACTCCATTATCAGGTATTTTTTAATTTATTTTAAAGAATAAAATACAAAAATAAATAAAATACAAAACAAAGCATACGCAATACAAACAAAATGAAAAACATCAATACATATCATAATTACATTACAAAGTATTTAAATCCTTTCTTCCTTACGCCATCAATCAGTGGTGGGATGTCAAAAATTTTACTACCCCACCGTGATGTCATCACAGTGTGGGCGGAGCTAACATCATGATGTCATGTCATGGGCGGGGCCAAAGAAAAATACAAAATAATAAAAATAGGGAGCTTCAGGCTATAGGGAGCTTCAGGCTAGCAGCTTCTCTTTCTCCTCCCCATTTGGGAGGACAGCAAGGAGGCCGTGCATATGCCCCAAGCACTAGGTGTGCATGCACACCAAGTGGTTGGCATGCATGTACAGTGAGAAAGTAAGCCCCGAAGGTGGTTCCCCCCCAAAGCTGCTACAGGTTCTCTGGGACACTGGGAAAAGTTATTACCGGTTCTGGAGAACTGGTGAGAACCTGTTACATCCCATCACTGCCATCAATACAGTAAATAAAACTTATTTTATTTATTTTATAAGTTTATACTCATTATCCTGATATTTATCTGAATCTCCATTCCTAATCAATTTTTAACATATATACTAATTTTCTTTTTTAAAATAATTTTTCTATTCCCCCCATAGCCCCTCCCTCTCCCACCCGCCCCCGTTACCCCTCCCCCTTCCCCCCCGACTTCCCAGAACTGGACACCCGGTATAGTCCATACCAAATCCCATTAACATCTAAGAAACACCAAAATAAACAAATATTATACCAATCACATCATTCAAATATTCTTAATACTCATAAGCTAACTGGATCTTATCTGTTTTATATCTATCCTGTATAAAATCAATCCAGCATCTCCAATCTAACAAATATCTCTGCCAGATTTGATACTTTAAGCACCCATTCCTCCACTGTACACAATTCTTCCTTTTTCCAATACTGGGTGATCAGTAACCTCGCTGCAGCTATTAAGTTCAATAACAATTTTGTTTCCACAACTGTACATTCAGAAGTAATCCCCAATAAAAATAACTGTGGTGTAAATTTAATTCTCCTCTTAAAAATCTTTTTCTGCATTATCCACCATATTTTTATCCAAAATATTTTAACCTTCTTACACATCCACCAAATATGATAGTACGCAGCATCTTCACAGTCACACCTCCAACATTTAGGTTTTGAATCAGGATACATTATTGACAACTTTTTCGGATCTAAATGCCATCTATAAAATATTTTGTAAAAATTTTCCCTCAAATTTTGAGCTTGTGTAAATTTTACATTTCTAACCCATATCTTTTCCCACATCTCTAACATTATTGGTTCTTGTATATTTTGCACCCATTTTATCATACAATCTTTAACTAATTCAGGGGCCGAGTCAATTGCTATTAATGTCTTATATACCCTTTTAATATGGGCTTGCCCCTGATTCTTAATTTGTTCAATCAATTCCTCATCAATTGTTGATATACCTGTTTTCAAGTCTTCCTTCAATCTGGATTGTAATTGCCCATATTGAAACCAAGTCTGTAATATTCCGGCTCTTTTCAAATCTTCAAGTGGTTTAAGTCGCCATGTATCACCATCCCAATCTAATAATCCTTTATATGTAACTGAATCATGCTTCTGTAAAACACTAATATTGCCTATCGTATGTCTAGGTACTGTCCATATAGGTACCTTTTGATTCAGTTTATATTGGTACTTCTTCCACACTCTTAACAGAGCACTTCTCAATATATGAACTTTAAAAATAGTATCAACCTTTTTCTCATATACCAGATATGCATGCCATCCAAATAACAAATCATGCCCTTCAATATTAAGATTACCCTTCTCCGTCATATTAACCCAGTCACTAACCAGGGTTAATGCTGTTGCATCATAATATAATTCAAATTAGGCATTGTTAAACCACCTCTTTCCCTTGCATCTTGCATAATTTTCATTTTAACCCTCGGTTTTTTACCAGCCCAAACGAACTTATTAAGACCCTTCTGCCATTCATTTAAGTTGACCTCGTTTTTCAATATTGGTATCATTTGAAACAGAAATAAAAATCTTGGTAAGATGTTCATTTTCACAGCAGCTATTCTACCAAGAAGTGATAACCTTAATTTTTCCCAATTTACCAGCTCTCTCTGTACCCTTTGCCATAATAGAACATAGTTATTTTTGTATAACTTTGCATTCGAGGTCTCTATATGAACCCCTAAATATTTAACTTTTTTAACCACCTCAAAACCTGTTATCTCCTGCATATTTTCTTTCTGCTGCCCTGAAACATTTTGAATAAGCACTTTAGTCTTTTGGTTATTGACTTTAAATCCAGAAATCTTCCCATAAACTGAAATTATATTTACAAGTTCCTTAATTGATTGATCCGGTTGTGAAATTGTAATAACCAAGTCATCAGCAAACGCTTTTAGTTTATACTCATAATTCCTTATACTTATACCTTTTATCTCCTTACACGCACGTATTTTAACAAGCAACACTTCCAGTGTTAAGATAAACAGTAAAGGAGATAAAGAGCATCCCTGTCTAGTACCTTTCTCAATCTTACATTTCTCTGAAAGACTGCCATTAATTATCAATTGTGCCGTTTGTTCTTGATATATAGCCTTAATTGCCTGTAAAAAATATGTTCCAAAACCCATCTTTACCAACACTTTTAACAAAAAATTCCAATTAACTTGATCAAAAGCTTTTTCAGCGTCCAAAAATATTAAAGCTGCTAAGACTTGGTTATTCCTTTCTAAATATTCTATTAAATTTATAACATGCCGTACGTTGTATTTCATGTATCAACCCATTATAAAACCTGTTTGATCGTCATGAATAAGTTGCTGGATCACCGGCATCAGTCTATTTGACATAACTTTTGCAAAAATCTGTGTTTAGCAAAGAGATTGGTCTGTAATTTTTTGGCTGGCTAACATCCTGCTCTTCCTTAGGAATCAAAGTTATAAAAGCAGTTTTCCATGACGGTGGAATCTTCCCTTCAGTTTGTACTGTTCTAAATAATTCTTTTAAAGGTTCCACCATTTCTGACTGCAATGTTTTATAATATATGGCTGTCAAGCCATCTGTTCCTGGCGCTTTCCCTACTTTTAACTTTCTTATGGCCAGCATTATTTCTTCCGTAGTTATCAATTGATTCAATCCCTCTCTTTGCTCTTGATTTACTAAAGGGATAGTCAGCCCTTGCAGATATTTATCAATATCACCTAATTGAATATCATCCTTGGCATACAGGTTATTATAAAATTCTGTAAACACCTTATGAATAATCTTCTGTGTAGATACCTCCCTGCCCTTATATTGAACTTTTTCTATAATACTCTGTTTCCTCCTCTTTCTTAAGAGATAAGCTAACCATCTGCCAGATTTATTAGCATTGCAGAATGTATTGTGTTTGAGATATCTCAATTTCATAGCTACCTGTTCTGACAAGAGCTTTGTAAATTGCCCTTTCAGTAACTTTATAGCTGCCTGTATCACCTTATCCCCAGGATTAGAGATAAGTAATTTTTCTTTATCTTTTATCTCCTGCTCTAGAGCCTGCCTCTTCTGTTCCTGTTGACGTTTATTCTTATTATTTAAATAAATTAATGTTCCCCTCATATATGCTTTACTAGCATCCCAAACCATATCTATTGATGTACCCTTGTTCATATTCATAACAAAAAACTCCCTCAGTTGTTTTTTACATTCTTCCACATTTTCTTCATATCTAAATAAATTTTCATTGCTCCTCCATGATCTACGTTCTTGAGTACGATACTCCATTTCCATCCAAATGGGACTGTGATCTGATAAAGTCCTGGGACAAATCTTTACTCTCTTTACCCTAGAAAACAAATAATTAGTAATTAAAATAAAGTCGATCCGGGAGAAAGACTTGTGTCTGTCCGAAAAGAAAGTAAAATCTTTTTCTCCCACATTCTGAACCTGCCATATGTCAACTAGTTCCAATTCATCTTTCAACTCAAAGAAAGACAAAGGAAGTTGAGCACGACTTGATGAAGTGGTTGTCAGTCCCTGTTTGTCATTTCGTGCATCTATAACCCCATTCCAGTATCCCAGAAAAATTATGATTTATAATCCAATTGCGCAATCCTTCTGTGTAGATTACTATAAAAATTCAATTGCTGTTGATTTGGTGCATATAACCCAACTAAAATAATTTTTTCATCTTGTAGATTTAATTCCAAAAAAAGATATCGACCCTGTGTATCCACCTCTATAAGATTAGCTTTCATATATTTCCGAACATAAATCGCCAGACCGTTTTTCTTCTCCATCGCTGAAGCCACAAAGCAAGATCCCAATTTAGAGTTAACCAGATACTCCTGATCAGTCACTTTTATATGCATTTCTTGCAAACATATACACTAGTACCCCGAATAACGTTATGACTTGGTTCCACAAGTCCCGTCGTTATTCGGTTTTTAATGTTGTGTGATACATTGAACACACAATGTTAAAAAAAGCCCTGTTTCCCTGGAGGCTGCAGGAAGCGAGAACATCGGGATTTGAATCCTGACATTTTGGCTTGCTGCTGCCTCCAGGGAGGTGGGAGAACTTTGGAAACAGCTTGGAGCGGGTTTCCCCACCTCCCTGGACCCGGCGGGGGGGGTCAGAGACCCCAAAATTGGTAAAAAAAAACGTCCGTTTTTTTTTACCAATTTTGGGGTTTCTGACCCCCCCGCCGGGTCCAGGGAGGTGGGCAGACCCGATCCAAGGTGTTTCTGGGCTTCCCCGACGTCCTGAGCCAGTGCAGCAAGCCAGAATGTCAGAGTTCGAATCCCAATGTTCTGGCTTCCTGCACTGGCTCAGGACGTCGGGGAAGCCCAGAAACACCTTGGATCGGGTCCCCACACCTCCCTGGACCCAGCGGGGGGGTCAGAAACCCCCAAATTGGTAAAAAAAAACGGACGTTTTTTTTACCAATTTTGGGGGCTCTGACCCCCCCGCCGGGTCCAGGGAGGTGTGGGGACCCGATCCAAGGTGTTTCTGGGCTTCCCCGACGTCCTGAGCCAGTGCAGCAAGCCAGAATGTCAGGATTCGAATCCCGACGTTCTCGCTTCCTGCAGCATAAAAGAGGGTGGGGGGAGTTCAAAATTAGCGCACATCAGCTCTAGGGAGGTCGGGAGACCCGATGCGCGCTAATTTTGAACTTCCCCCACCCTCTTTTATGCTGCAGGAAGCCAGAATGTCGGGATTCGAATCCTGACATTCTGGGTCGCTGCACTGGCTCAGGACATCGGGGAAGCCCAGAAAAAGCTTGGATCGTGTCTGCCCACCTCCCTGGACCCGGCGGGGGGGTCAGAGACCCCAAAATTGGTAAAAAAAAAACGTCCATTTTTTTTTACCAATTTTGGGGTTTCTGACCCCCCCGCTGGGTCCTGGGAGGTGTGGGGACCCGATCCAAGGTGTTTCTGGGCTTCCCCGACGTCCTGAGCCAGTGCAGCAACCCAGAACGTCGGGATTCGAATCCTGACATTCTGGGTCGCTGCACTGGCTCAGGACATCGGGGAAGCCCAGAAAAAGCTTGGATCGTGTCTGCCCACCTCCCTGGACCCGGCGGGGGGGTCAGAGACCCCAAAATTGGTAAAAAAAACGTCCGTTTTTTTTACCAATTTGGGGGTTTCTGACCCCCCCGCCGGGTCCAGGGAGGTGTGGGGACCCGATCCAAGGTGTTTCTGGGCTTCCCCGACGTCCTGAGCCAGTGCAGGAAGCCAGAACGTCGGGATTCGAACTCTGACATTCTGGCTTGCTGCACCGGCTCTGGACGTCGGGGAAGCCCAGAAACACCTCCAGAGAGATCAGAGGACCCGATCTACAGCTGCAGGGTGGCTGGGGAAGCTGACGGGGACTCCCTGTCGGCTTCCCTAGCCACCCGCCCATGCCTCCGCAGCTGTGGGGTGGCTGGGTAAGCCGATGGGGGAGCCCCCCGTCAGCTTTCCAGCCTCCCCACCCCTGCCTCCGTAGCTGCAGGGTGGCTGGGAAGCTGAACGGAGAACCCCGTTCAGCTTTCCACCCACCCTGCTGCTAAGAACGACTGTATCGTGTAACGTTAAAATCGCGTTACTCGATACAAGATGTTTCCGAAAATCTTGTAACGTTATGCGGTTTTAACGATATACGGTACTCGCGTTATACGGGGTATTACTGTAATGTCATTCTTATATCGTTTCAAATAGTGAAAAACCTTCCGTCTCTTTTGAGGTATATTGAGTCCATTTACATTCCATGTCAAAAATTTAATTACCATCAGTTTTGCCCTGAAGCTTCTGGAGCACTTCCTGGAAATCTAAAAATTTTATCTTAGGTCTGGCTCCTCCCACAGCTTCTGTACATTGGGGCATCTGGGGGTGCTGCTGTATCTGTTCCTCCATCGCACCTGCTTGTAGAACATTGACATAAAATTCTTTTGCCTTAACAACTGTATTCAAGCGGTATCTTCTTCCAGAAAGCATCACCACCAGGCCGGTTGGCACATCCCATCTATATTGGCATTCACGTTTTTTAAGCTCATCCGTTAAAAAAAATATTCCTTTCTCTGCCTCAGCATTTTAGGTGGAATTTCTTTCATCACTATTACTTCTTGACCCAATATTTGAAGCTTTTGATTAAAACAGGCTTGTATTAATTCATTCCGAATAGTTCTTCTGGCAAAATAAATCACAACATCTCTTGGCAGATTCTTTTGTCTGGCAACCCAGGAATTAACTCTATAAATTTTTTCAATATCATTAAAAAAAGTTCTGGTTGCACACCCATATGCTCTGCCAATGCCTGAGCACAAATCTTTTTCAAATCTTCACCTTTAGTCTCTTTCCAGCCATGAATTCTAATAGCAAATTCCATTTCATGATATTGGGCAACCAAATTCTGTTGTTCCGCATTGTCCACACGTTGAGCCAATTGCTGGTTCAACTGTTTCATCTTTTCCACTTCAACCTGGTTAGCATGCACTTGATAGCCACAACATTAAAAGCATCTATTATAGCCTCTCGAATCGCCTTGCTTCTAAGTACAATTTCTTGTCTTATATCAACTAACTCCGCAGTCACAGTCTCAAATCTTTGGTCAACATGCTTCTCCATAACCTGGAATTTGCTTTGAATATCTCCAATCGCTTCTTTTAGATCTTTAACTATTGATTCTTTTAAATCTTTATTTAACTCCTGCAGGTCTTTTAAAGTAAGAAGTTGTGGCTGTTGAAATAAAACTTGTGTTTGAAGAGTAGGTTGATGTGGTGACTGAGCTGGTGGGGCAGCTGCTCCCTTAAGGACACCACCTTTCCCCCCTCTAGATGACATGATTTCCAATTAATATATAGCTGACGCAAATTCCAAAGGAAAAAGGAATAAGGAATAAGAAAGAATGAACTTTTCTCAATTGACCAGGAGGTGTCACTGTTGGATAACTTATAATCTTAAGCTTGACTTAAAAGTTTTCCATCACCATTTTAAAAGGGGCATTTTGCCGAAAAATTATTTTAGTAAGGAAAGAAAAAAAAACACAAGCTACTTGCAGTTCGTACTCCTGCTCCAGTTCCGCTTGGTATAATTCTTCTCAGGTTTAAAATAGTTCCAAGGGTGGGGATTCACGTTCCTTGCCCTGCACAAAACTACAGGGGATATCCCAGCAACCAGAGCTTCCTCCGAGCCGCTCTGGGGGGCCCGCCTTCAAGCCACCAGTGTTCAACACCCAGGGGCTTTGGGGGGCTCTACCCTGGCCCAGAATGCTCACCCCCTTCTTCGCCTGAGGGGGGGGGTTGGACCCACGTACGCGGCCGCTGGACGCCGCTTGTGGATCTGACAGTCAGCTGGGGATCGGCTGCCAGAGATTCGGCTGCCGAACGGGACGGAAGCCCAACCAGAAGTCAGGTCTACTCCATTATCGTAGTGGGATGTCAGACCAGACTAAGGCCCAGATGCATAGGAGGAAAAAACTTTGTGGATTGCTTAGTGGGAAGAAGAATTTTTTTAGGTGCTGAAGGCCCCTCTGCTGGTAGCCAATATTAGTCACAGAAGATTGTATTTGCCTTAACTTTACCCATACCTGGTAACCATAAATTCTCTTCATTTCATCTGTACAATTTTCAAGGCACTAAAGAGGAGGTCATTTTATTTAACACTTCCCCCCATTCCAGTCTCTGAGATAATTACCAGGTGATCTCCATCTATCTTGTGCCTAACCTTATTACTTCTATTAAAGTCAATTAAATTGTAAATACCTCTTCTCAAACTGAATACTGTACTGTACTGTACTAATAGTTTAAAATGTCATTAAAATATTTTGCTTCCATTACATGTATGCCTATACCTTTTTAGATCTGGGCAATTATGTCCACTATCATAGCATGCATGTGTGTGTTTCAGCAATGTTCAAGCAAGAACCTTTTCACTCTCAGTATTTCCCAGACAATACCTTAATAAATCTACTAGAGCTGACTTGAAGAATGAGGAAGAAGCAGGGGACAGAGCATGGAGAGAAACTGTGAGTATTCAGTTCGTTAAATTTAAAAAAAAAATCATGTCAGAAGCACACAAAGGTGCTTTCTGGGTTGAAAGGATTTTTGCTGGAGAAACACCACTCAGGGAACCCCTGAATCAGGCTCCTTTCATGACCCCAAGATATTTTCCCAACAAAGCAGTCCCTACTTGCAATTTCTTCATTTCAAACTGCTAGGTTAGGCAGGAGCTGGGACAAAGACGGGCACTCATTCTGTCATGCAGTACTCGGGTCTTGAAATGATTACTTGCCAACTTTCCAGCTAGCAAGGCAAGCTTCTTAACCACTGAGCCACCACAGTCCCTAGTTTATTAATTCTAATATTGTGAAATACCAAGTTGCTTCTGATTTATGGTAATAATATAATAATAATAATTAATAGGGGTTGTGATGGCTGAGTGGTTAAGAAGTTTACCTTGTTACCTGGAAGGCTGGCAAGTCGGCAGTTTGAGACCCGGGTACTGCATGACGGATTGAGTGGCCGTCTCTGTCCCAGCTCTTGGGGACATGAAAGGAGCCTCATTTGGGTGTTCCCTGAGTGGAGTTTGTCCCACAAAAATCCTTTCAACCCAGAATAAGTTCTGACATGGAATTGTTGTTGTTGTTGTTGTTGTTGTTGTTGTTGTTGTTGTTGTTGTTGTTGTTGTTGTTGTTGTTGTTGTTGTTGTTTCATGATATATCTAGAATATGAAAACCTTAGCCTCACTTCAAGGATGTGTTCAGGCTTAATTTAATCTAAAATTAATCTACTTGTCTTTGTGAAGCTCCATAGTATCTGGAATTTTTCCCTTTGAACCCACATCAAATGAATACTTTAATTCTAAAGGGGATCAGATGATTGTTTTATTTAAAAACAAATACAACCCACATTATCACACTGGACATTAAGCCTAACATTTTAATAGATTGCATTCATTAAAAGACAGATTCCCTTGCTCTCCTGATAAAGAAGTGATGAGAGAGACAGGAGCTAACCAGACTCCCCCAGCTCAACATCAAGAAGATCTCAAAACATATAATTCAACATTATAAGTCAACATTTTTATTGCTAAATTGTTTGTGGAAGGGGATATCTTTTCATGACTGTCTGGCCTATCAACTTCCATAGTTCCCAAGTAGTACTTTGTTTTCTTATTAAATTCAAGGCAATTGTACACCAGCTGTGATTCTGCATGCCTTTAGTCCAGTCATTTGACCACCACCCATTCTTATACCTTATACAATGTTGGGATGTTAAGTTTTGGGTAAATATTCATAAAATTGTTTGCAATAAATCTGCTCATTGACTCTGGCCCAGTCACCATTACTCTCACAATAATGCCTCCCAGCTCTGCAAGGGGGTAGACAGATTTCATCAACAATCTTTCTTAAAGCTTGTTAGGCAAACACCAACTTTCAGTGAAATCAAGCTTGAAAAGTTTACCAGTTACATGGAAATGAGCTAGATGCAGTATGCCACAGAAGAAAACTGCTCGTGCCTCACCATTGCTGCAGGAGCTGCACTTGCTGCCAGTTTACCTCCAGGTGCAATTCAAGATGCTGGTTATTACCTTTAAAGCCCCATATGGTAGTGGGCCAGGATACCTAAGAGACCACATCACCCTAAGGCAGGGATCAGCAAACTTGGCTCTCCAGATGTTCTTGGACTTCAATTCCCAGAAGTCCTGATCAGCAGGCATACTGACTTGGGCTTCTGGTAATTGAAGTCCAAGAACACCTGGAGAGCCATGTTTGCAGATCCCTGCCCTAAGGACATCTGTCCGTCCCACCAGAGAGGACCGGAGAAGCTCTCTGGTTGAACCATCAGCTAGAGAGGCGCACCTCTCTAGCACTAGGAGGAGGACCTTTTCTGTGTCTGCTCCGGCCCTATGGAATCTCCTGCCAAGTGACCTGCATCTCCAGATGGAGCTGCTGCCCTTTAGAAGGGGGTTAAGACCTGGCTGGCAGAGCATATATGGGGTATGGGCCAGACGGTTGCCCCAATCTGTTGACTCATCTGACCTCCTCCCTCTCTCTCTCTGTCTTACTTAATCTTTTTACTTAATCTTTTAAATCTTTTAATCTTGATTTTTATATTGTGTTTTTATTCTGTTTTGGAGAGTTTGTTAGCTGGCCTGGGTCTTTTTGAGGAGGGCAGCATAAAAGTGTGATTAAATAAATAAATAAATACTCTACTGTCTCTTCCAGGGAGCAAGCACTGATCCAGAAAAGTGACCCAGTTATCTAAAACATTATTCACCAGTCACAATTAATCATAATGGGAGCAACCAAGTATCACTAAATTTGACAGATTAAATATTTAGGCCTTGTTTCTGGAATATTATTTATTGAACTTATTACTTATGTGAGCAGATGTTATCACTTCCATCTTGTTCAGTGAGACTTACAAGACTGGATTGCACAAACAAACAAACGCAGAAGGAAAAGGCAATACCTTTATTGGATCACTAAACACAAAAAATATCATTGCCAGCTTTCGTGATTCAAGATCACTTCTTCAGGCATTCTTGTGGGTAAGGCAGGGAAATTATCAATGAAAGTCCAAATGTTCATGGCATGATGATCTGTTTGCCAGGCTCTGTTCTTAAAAATGAATTTGAATCAGCAGTCCATTTGATACCCTCCCCACATTTGACAAACACAGGAAACCAGACTGGGTTGGTTTGTTCAACGTGAAGAATGGAGAATTACTTGTAATCTGCATTGCTACTTCTATAGGAATTCATTGAAGTCCTGCAAGCCTGCTTTCTACAATCATCTTTCTTTGTTCTGATCATAAGATTGTTGGCAATAAATCTGCTCATTGACTTTGGCCCAGTCACCATTGCTCTCACAACAATGCTGTCCAGCTCTTCGAGGAGGTAGACAGTTTTCATTAGCAATTTTTCTTAAAGCTTGTTGATCCATGTTAAGGTGACATTAGAGAGCAGTCTGGAAAAGCTCAGCCATTCCTTTCCCAGGGCCAAGAGAAGCAAACATCTTCCAACCAAAGATATGGTGTATATTTGTAGGAAGCGGGGGAGGAGTGTTGTTGCTGTAGGGTTAGGTGACATTGTCACAGTGTTTTTCTATTTGGCATGACACAAAGATCTTTTGGAATGGAGGGTCTCATTATCATTTGTATGAATCGAAATAAACATATCAGTAGCATGTGGTTTCTCTTAACACTCACTGCATCACAAAAAATAAATATTGTCTGCTACTTGGTCTAATCCATGTGTCCTATAGTAAATCAAGTGTGCTGAATCCAAATGTGAAGTCCACTTCTGCCTAGGACATGTGACAATCACGAAAGTGTGAAGTTGTCATCCCCTTTTGTAGCAAATTTTACTCCTTTAATCTGGAGGCTAACAGTTCAGACTTCTCTTTTGACAAAGACAGGTCCTTTACTAGGTCATCTAAATCTGATTGGCTTATAAAATGTGGCTTACCCTCTTCAAATTGTGGTTCATAACATTCATTAACATCAACAGACTGGCACTGGATTCTCTCCATCATGTGGCACTGGTTTCAGAGCAGATTCACAATCAGGATAGACGATTTTTGACTAAGTCTTCTTGGAAAACCCAGCAAATTTACTCATACAGAAGTAGCAGTCCGAGTGATAGTCTTTTGGCTCACACCAAACCATAGGAACAGCAAAAGGCATTTTATTCCTTTTCCCATTCAACCATTGTGTTAGGCCAACATAACACACCTGACAGAAGATATGAGGTGCTCAGCTTTTTATCCTGATCTCCAATTTCACATCCAAAGTAATACTTGTAAGCAAATCTCACCCTCATGGTTAGGTTCTTGCATTAATCATGTGGAATATACACAGTGGTGGGCATCAGCAGGTTTGCACTAGTTTGCCAGAACAGGTAGCAGAAATTCTGGCTGGCCCCGGCCATCCAAGTTTTGAGATAAAGTAGTTCTAATTTGGGTTCAACTCAGGGCTTTCTCCCTGACCACACCCACTATACCACGCCCACAGTGTAGTAGTAAATTTTTTGGAGCCCACTACTGATTATGCAGTAAAACTCCAGCATATGACTCCCCTGGGTTACGTTTGCCGCGGATTACGACTGTACATTTAATTTTAAAAATTCCCTGGGTTACGACCAATTTTCAGTTTATGTCCAAAAATTATGCTACTGTATTTTAAACTCTAAGATGGTAGCGATATCCCTAGCTTTTCCATGCAGTTTGGGAACTTTATCTGATGACAATGACGGCACCGCAGCAGTAGTAAGCACTGCATTGTGACTTCGGGTCAAGGGGCGGCCATTTTGAATTCTGAAATAGTTACGGTGGCCATTTTGAATTTCAAAATAGCCACCACAACTATTTCAGAATTCTGGCCACTCCATTGCTTTTGTGGGCGTGGGGGACAATTGCATCTAGCATTTTTGTATTTTTTTAAATTATTATTTTTCGTCCAGTCAGGACTTTTTAAAAAAAATTTCAGTGCATTCCTATGGGGGAACATGCTTCAGGTTATGATTTTTTCATGTTACGACAGAGGCTGTTGGAACAGACCTCCGTCGTAACCCGAGGTTTTACTGTATTTGCCACAAATCTAACAAAAATTGTCTGGTTTATTAACACAGCTGCACCTACTCATCTTTAGCTCATAACAGATTCATTATGGCCTAGCTGTAATATGCAATAAGATGGTTTCACACTAGAGACAAGCCCTTGGTCCATCTCACCTTATATACCTATTTCTGACATCAGCTCACTGACTTGCCCAGACATGCCTAGCTGTTGCTGGGACATGCATGCCACCAGGGGATGTGATTCAGCTGAGGCAGTATTAGGCATAGTGGTAGCTGCAACTGTTATAATGTTCCCATGTAAAAATACATTACCCAATTACTGATCATTTGAACAGCTACAGCATGCCTATAGCTTAAAATCTGTATGTGATAGGCAAATTCTGAGTTCAGATTTGGAATCAGCACACTCAACTTTCGGAGTCCAGCTCCGTCTGGTAGTGTGGGAAAGAAAGGAGGGAACCTGCGCAGCTTGGTATCTGGTGTCTAAAGATCAATCCAGCTCAGTCTTGACGACTGAGCTGCGACCGACTGACTGACCGCACCTAAACCAGTCACCTTTTATTGATATTCCAGAATAACATGTCACATGATAGAACACATAGGCAAGCAGTATATTGGCAAGCAACCAATCAACTTACAAAATTGCAATGTTTCCCTTATTTGGCACAAGTAGCAGTTCTGTATGTGCTTATCTTAGCTGTTCTGCCTTTGTTCCTTTACGCAAGCTATAGACTGATCTTTTTTTTTAATTTTTATAATTTTATTAGGTATATAAGACATTACAAGTCAGAAAAAATACATGAGACAAAAAACATTACATAACTCTAGAATATATATAAAGAAAGATAAGAAAATAAAATAAAAATTCACACAAACAACAATTCTACATTGGTGTCATCAATCAAGTGTTATTGCCTCTTTATAAACCAAAATTTGAAACTCAAATTATAAACTATATCTCTACATGTCTTCTCATAACCAATATATGTTGTTCGCTAACTCTACTATCCTTTTTAGCTTTAAAACCACCCTTGTGATATATACATTATCCGGGGATTTATGTTTCCTTATGTTTTCCAGAAATCATTTTGCTCAGATACAGGGGGTATGCCTTTATTCTTAACCATTGCATATTCAATGAAAGGTTTCCAAATCCTCCAAAAGTTATTGCCAGTTACTTTACCCTTTTTAAAATTTATCTCCCAGGTAAGCTTTTCATTGAGTGCCAAATCCCACATTTCCTTATACCAGTCCCTTCTTTTTAACTTTTCATTATTTTTCCAATTTCTCGCTATGCATTGTCTGGCGACCGATAACATTATTGCCATCAGTTCCTTGTTGTCTTTGCTCATTTTACATTTATCCACCTCAGTTAACAAGACTGTATTTGACCCCAGTTCCAACTGCAACTCCAATATGTCCTTGATGTCATCCTCAATTTTTCCCCAGAAATCTTTCAAAACGTCACAAGACCATCACATATGCTCATATGTACCTCTAACTTTTTTACATCTCCAACATTTCTCACTCGAATCTTTATATATTAGATGCAGTCTCACTGGGGTTCTATACCATCTCCAAATTAGTTTATAATTATGTTCCTTCACTCTTACCGACATAGATCTCATAATACGTCTTCTCCACATTTCCCCCCATGTTTTCTCAGTAATTATTGTGTTCAATTCCTGTTCCCAGCTATCTTTCAATGCTTGTTGAGCCATCCCCCCTTTATTTAAGATTTTGTATATTTGACTAACTATCCCTTTTAAACCTATGTCTCCTTTTCTTAATTTGACCAGCAATATTTCAAATTCTGTAAGCTCCCTGTCTGATCCCATTTCCAAGAAAAATCTCTTGTTCCAATTATTTATCTGGAGGACTTTGAACCAATCCAACTCCAGTTGCCGATAAAGCTCATTTCTCCTCTCTAGATCCCTACAGCTATAGACTGATCTTGCTAGTTATAGAATAACAGTAAACACGCAGCTAATGAACTTTGTTATGAATACATAACATGTTATATATGAGCAAGCCTGGACTTTGCATTTGCCTTGAATACATAACAGATTATGTTGAGCAAGGCTGGACTTTGCCTGGGCATGTTTATCAGAGCATCTACTAATGTTCGGCAGAGTAAAAAACTAATCATCAACTAATGCTTATCAGAGTACAAAGTTCAGGCTATTATAAGTATGCTTTTATAACTATCCATGAACATATGGATCAATTGAATCCCCACATATATTTTTCCATAGAATCTCCACATGTCTACCTTTCTTATTTAATTTTTTGAGAGAGATCACGCCATCTGTATACAAACTCATTGCTTTCCACTGTGTGAGAAAGACCCTGCCATTTGTTCACAAGTTCATCAGTTTCTGATTCCTCAGCAAGCGATACAGGCTGGTATCGTATCTGATAAGTTTGCTTTCTGGTCAACCCTTCCGATTGATGGGATGGGGAGTTGCATGACCTTAAGGTAGCAAGGAGACTGGGAACACATTGGATAAAACAGCAAAGTAAAATGGATAAAATAAGAAATGCTACAGCACTTATAAACATAGTTCTAATCCATCCCAAGTCCGGAAGCCAGTACCACAATGCATTCCACCAAGGAGGAAGGGGATCCTGTCGAATGTGTTTAACTATATCCTGCAATTCATCCAGCTGGTTTTGAATCTTATTGGAATTGTCAGACAAATTAAAACAACACATATTATGCACACTTTCACAACCCTGATGGTGAAGCAAAAGCAAATAATCGATTGCTGCACAGTTGTCAAGAACCGCGTGACGTAATTCGATCTGTTCCCGGTTAAGCAAGCTAATGGCTTCTGATGTGTGATTGATAGCCTTTACAAAAGCACAGGCAAGTTTCCCCATTTTTACGCTATTCCCCACTGCCAACCCTGGGACCCCAATAAGATTGGCCCTAAGTGCCGCTGCTTCTGGAATGGACAGGAATCTAACGTCACTGTCACAATCAGCTTGGAGGCTAAAGCTCTGGGCATCCCATCGCTTGCGGGATGGGTCTGTCAAGGAGAGAACGTTTGGGCAACACTGCAGTCAGGCGGCTAAGACAGTAGGTAGTGTCAGACAGATTAGCGGGGATATAATTAAATGATTGGTCGCTACATGACCAAAACCAATCTATGGGCAGAAGTACATGAGCCTTGTTATAAGAAACCATTTTGGTCTCATTGGCCAAACAATGGAAGTTCTCTGAGTTGATCCTGAAGCATTTGGGGTGATTACAATTAACGATTCTAGCACATTTCGTGGTATTACTGACTGCTGTGAGCGGAGTGTATAGTGAAACTGCGTCTACCAGGAGCTTCTGAACCGCTCGACCCCATCGGGAACTAGAACAATAGGTGTGTCTAGGTTAAACCCAAACAATGGTGTCTCCTCCCCGGGAGATTGGGCATCAGGAGTATAACACACTGGAAGCAAACATGTATTGAGCAAATGATATGAATGGATACTGTCTTTCAAACAGAAGTCTGTTTGGTTGATGGCTTTAGTGAGACGATATCAGATGTTGTAATCAAGGCGTTGGGATAGGTTATCTGCAAAAAGAGTCTCATCGGAAAAGTCCTCTGCAGCAACCATAGCATTAACAGTTTGGAGGGCTTTTAGGCGCACACTTGCCATCAGTTGTCATCCGAGAGAGCTGTAAAATTCTACGCAGAGTGCCGACACCGTCTTAACCTGTCTGGAGGTTCCAGGGGACTTGAGATGTACGATGAGTTCTTCACGATTGCACCCAGAACTCCTGTTGTGGTACTTGACCTTTGCAATGTTGGACCAGCAGACTCGTGTGACCCCCGGTATATGCCGAGGGCAGAGGCAGCGATGACCTGGACGCCACATGGAAAGTGGTTGACTCTCAATCATGACCAGGCAAAGGCAGCCGAAGAACAGCAACAGCATCCACGGTCTTCCCCGCTGACCCCGCTCGGTATGGATGGACGCAACATGCCGGAACCCAAGTGATGCCATCATCACCGGCAACAGCTGCATAGCCATGCCCCCAGGTGAGGAGAGGAACTGCCCCCCCCCCCGAATCCAGATCCGGAAGTTGTCGATAGGTGACCAGCGGCCGGGCCAGATGCTCTTCTTTCCTGAAATGCAAGTCAACAGGAGGGTGTGCCCTATTGTGAGGAATAAACAGAAAGTTAAGAGAAAACAACACTTTAGCTACAACCATGGGGACCTCTGCTGCAGGAACCCTAGAGTCGGCAAGCTGTTTGGTAAGAAGCGTTTTGAAAGTCAGATGAGCTCTTTCAACGATGGCCTGTCCTGTCAAATTATACGGTATGCCTTGTGTATGCTTGACATTCCACTGTTTACAAAAATCTTTGAAAGAACTTGAGCAATAGGCAGGGCCATTGTCCGTTTTTATGGCCTGCGGCCTGCCCATAACTGCAGCTGTTTCCCCCCGCATTGGGTCCACACAAACGTGTAGTTTGGGGAGGGGGGAAAGCAGGGGTACTTGCGTGATATCCATTTGCCACAACTGGTTGGCTTCCATCCCTCGAGGGTTGACGGCGTCGAAAGGAAGATTTATTGGAGATCTCGTGCAGGAAGGACAGCTGGAAATAATATCCCGGGCCTGAGACATAGGAATGGAGAATTGTTTATGTAGGGTTTTTGCAGATTGGTGAAAGGCCTGATGACTGGCCACAGGGTCATCAAACAATGGAAAGGACTCCTTAGTTGCCTTTAATGCAGCGTCAGCTCTGGCATTCCCTTCCACCAGGTAACCAGGGAGATTGGAATGAGAGCGGAGGTGGGCAACGAAAAACCTGGTGCAGCGGGACACCAATGCTGCCTGGAGCTGCTGGAACAGCGTAAATAAGGCTGAGTCCATGGAAGGAGACAGATAGGCATCAGAGAGGGTAAAAAGCAGGCGATGTACATACTGCGTGTCCACAATTAAATTGAATGGTGTTTGCGGGAAGGTATGGAAAGCAAGTATGACTGCAGCCAATTCCGACCTTTATGCAGATGTTTGGTCATCAGTAAAAAGAACCTTCCACTCTCCCCCTACCTCCTGTCATGTCAGAACACCACACTCTGGAGACCCATCTGTGAATAAAGTGAGAGCATTATGCAAGGGTACAGTGGACAAAGCTATGGAGAGAGTATAAGAGATTTGCTTCAGTAGAGTTATCCGCTTGTCCTTTGGTGGATTGTGGCGGATGGTGCCCTGGAAGTCCGCCACAGCGACCTGAAAGGCTTCTGAATGTTGGTACAAGGCCGCGACCTGCTCTTGAGAGAAAGGAAGGCAAATATAGTCAATGTCAAACCCTGTAAGTTGTACTGCCCTACCCCTGCATTTCAAAAGTAAGTCTGATACTGCATCAGGGAACGAGTAAATGTTTTTGTGAGGGGTATGCGACAGGTGGAGACACTCTACAATGGCTATACACTGTTTGTCTTGCAGAGCAAAGAGGATAGCCGTTGGAACCTTTGGGGTGGCTAAAATAGCACAAGCCAAGGTGTTTACTCCTGGAGGCATCCGGTCAACGGAGACTTGGTGCAAATGGTTGTTAATGAGGCTTATAGCCGCTTTCATCTCCGGAGTGCAGGGTATGACGTCCGCTGGTGCCGTACGACCCACCAGGGCTGAAAACAAAGGTGACAGATCTGCAGTATTAAGTGCCAAAAAAGGTCTTGCCCAGTTAATGTTCCCTAGAAGTTGTTGTAACTGCACCAGGGTGAATTGTTCCGGGGTTTTCAGGACTGGCATTACTGGAATAGAGGCCGTAGTTGACAGTTTATGTCCCAGGTATTTGTAAGGTGGCATACATTGAACCTTCTCAGGGGCGATTATGAGCCCATAAGTTTGTAAGATGGTGGCCAGAGCCGTAAGGTGGTCATTGGACAGTTGTTTATCATGGAGAAGGATATCATCCATATAGTGATATGCAGTGATTGAGGGGAATTTTTCCCGAAATGGCTGGAGTGCCTGGTCCACAAACACCTGGCAAAGTGTGGGAGAGTTGGCCATTCCTTGAGGCAAAACTTTCCAAGCGTAACGCCGCGTTGGGCGATTGTTATTGTATACTGGCAGGGTAAAAGCGAACTTTTCCTGGTCCTGTGGGGCCAAGGGTATGGTGTAAAAGCAATCCTTTAAGTCTATGACCATCACTTGATGATCTTGGGGTATCATGTTGGCATTAGGGAGACCACATTGTAAGGGGCCCATGGGGTAGATCTGCTCATTGACCTTCCGCAGGTCATGCAATAATCTCCATTTGCCAGACATCCTTTTGATAACAAATATAGGAGAGTTCCATGGGCTGGCGGTAGGTTCTATGTGTCCTGCTTCCAATTGCTCCTGAACTAGGGCCTTCGCCGCATGGAGCTTTTCTTTCACCAGCGGCCACTGATCCACCCAAACTGGAGGACCCTCCTTCCATTTAAGGGGGAGAGCGTACAGTGGCGCTGTCGGAGAGGCCCTTATTAAAAATTTGTCTGTATGGTGCAGCCTGCCTGAGACAGGATATCCGTCCCCTACAGAGTTATCGGGAGGTTGAGAACAAGCGGATGGGTGGAAACCACAGTTCCAGAAGCTGACTCAAAGATGATATGATGTACACTTTGTCGGGCTGGCTCATATCCTCCCACCCCCAGCACATCATGCGTTGCTCTGGTTGCCCATTGGGTGGGCCAGACTTTGGCAGCGACCACCATCACGTCCGCCCCCATGTCCACCATCCCCGTGACAGGATGCCCGCCCATCCGTAATGTCATCTGGGGGCGGTCCGGCATGACCTTGATGACGGCCATGGCAAGATAGTCCAGCAGGTCATCATCAGAGGGGATGCATTTGTCTGATATTAGGAAGAGGCGTGCCACCTCCTGGCCTTTGGGTAGCTTGGTCGGCTCTGCGACATCAGCTAGCAAAACCAGAGGCTCTCTGGGCTCCTGCTACAACGGGTAGATACCTGCCATAACATGAATTGTCGGTGGCAAAAGATCCTGTCATGGCAGTACAAGACCCATCAAGGTGGGAGGAAAAGGGCCTTGGCAGGACGTCTCTATGGGCAATATGGACCAGGGGACTCTGAAGTCTACGTCCTCCGCTGTGAAAAGCGGTGATCCGGTAGGTGGATCATCCTGCCCTATTGTTTGTCCCGGGCCTGGGCACGGCCCAGAAACCAGTTTCCCGACTGTCGTTTTTCCTCACCCCCGTTATCCCGACCCGCCGAACGGCACTGGTTGGCCCGATGGTACCCTTTGTGGCATATGGGACATTTCTTGGAGGGGTGGGACTCTTGCTTCGGGGTAGAACGGCACTGGGCTTTAAAGTGTCCCTCCTTTCCACAACCAAAGCACTTTTTTCCTTGAGCCGGATTATTGCGAACCTGCACAGCTGCAGCCAACAATTGAGCCTTGTGACTGTGGGTACCTACATTTTGACATACTCTCATCATATCGGCTAGATTTGTTTCTGGTTTGGTGTAAATGGTGGTGAGGACTGCTTTGCAGTCCTTGTTGGCATTTTCAAACACCAATTGCTTGAGCAACATCTCTCTGGCGGGGGCATTTTCTATTTGTCGGGTGAGTGCCATAATTAAGCGATTCACAAACTCAGTATATTGCTCTTTCGACCCCTGATGAATTGCTGCAAACCCAGCTATGGAGGCACTGCCTCGAGCCGGCACTCTGGTCCAGGTTCGTATCACTACGTCTGCAAGTGTGTGAAGTTGATCGTTTGTGAGAGCGAGTTACTGAGTTGTCCCAGCGAAGTTACCCTCGCCAATCAGCATCTCTACTGTCAGCCAAGGATCGCGTCTCTGATGCTGCAAGGCTAATTCTCGCCACTCCTAGAGGCAGATAAGGGCTTCCGCCGGGGGCAAGAGAGCCCTGACAATTTCCCGCCAATCATTAACACTGGACTTCAGTTCTTTCAGAAGTTTGTAAACTAAGGACACCATTGGTCAGGTGTTCCTGGGTCGTCTTGGGTGGCGGGCCTACCGTGGATAACTGGGAAGGCCATGGCGCCGGCTCCCAGACTCTCTAACATAACCTCAGCCAGAACAGAGGAGAACGCCATACGGCTGCGCTCATTCTCCTGTTTGGTGGTCTGTTCTTGAAGCGGGGTTGGTGGCGGTTGGGCTTTATTTAGGTCAGGGTACAGGATGTTGCGGTCCGGAGGGTCTGGCGGTTCTCTGGGAGTCGCCCCGTCGTCCTCTGTATATGGCGGCGGTGCAGTAGCGACCACCGTCGTAGCAGCTGGAGGGAGAACCTGCGGCAGTCCACTGAGGGACGTCTGAGCCAACAGGATGTTCTTCAGGGTGAGACTCTGAAGACATACGTGGACTTTACACCAAGTGTGTTGCACTGGGATGGGCACTTTGGGATGGTCCTGAAAGGTTGTTCCTATTTTATCCCATGCCTTTAAGTCCAAAGTTCTGTGTTCTGGAACCCAACAACAAAGGTCATCAATAGTCCGGACCAAGTCTTCGACCTCCAGCTTGGGTGACCTTGTGGCCATTTTTGTTAAGCAAAAAGAGGAGGTCGTTGCAGAACTTGAGTTGCGGAGCAGAAAGAGAATTTTCCATATCTGCCTGTAGTGTGTCCTACGTGTTCTTATTTGACAAGCTTGACTCACCCGGGGATTCCTTTGGAATGCGGAGGGAGCACTCTGAACCTTTCAGGTGAAGGAGAGAGAAGCCGTCGTCAGGGAGCGATCACCGCTGTCGTCTGGGAGCGTTTGCCGCTGACTGGAGGGTCTTTTTCGGGTCCCTGTTTGGGCACCACTTTTCGGAGTCCAGGTCCGTCTGGTAGTGTGGGAAAGAAAGGAGGGAACCTGCGCAGCTTGGTATCTGGTGTCTAAAGATCAATCCAGCTCAGTCTTGACGACTGAGCTGCGACCGACTGACTGACCGCACCTAAACCAGTCACCTTTTATTGATATTCCAGAATAACATGTCACATGATAGAACATGTAGGCAAGCAGTATATTGGCAAGCAACCAATCAACTTACAAAATTGCAATGTTTCCCTTATTTGGCACAAGTAGCAGTTCTGTATGTGCTTATTTTAGCTGTTCTGCCTTTGTTCCTTTACGCAAGCTATAGACTGATCTTGCTAGTTATAGAATAACAGGAAACACGCAGCTAATGAACTTTGTTATGAATACATAACATGTTATATATGAGCAAGCCTGGACTTTGCATTTGCCTTCAATACATAACAGACTATGTTGAGCGAGGCTGGATATAAATTGAAATAATAATAATAATAATAATAATAATAATAATAATAATAATAATAATAATAATAATAATAATAATAATAATAATAATAATAATAATAATAATAATAATAATAATTTGCCTGGGCATGTTTATCAGAGCATCTACTAATGTTCGGCAGAGTACAAAACTAATCATCAACTAATGCTTATCAGAGTACAAAGCTCAGGCTGTTATAACTATGCTTTTATAACTATCCATGAACATATGGATCAATTGAATCCCCACATATATGCTTCCATAGAATCTCCACACTCAACATCATGTAAACCACATGTGTTATTCCCAGTAGCAAAATTGTTGTTGTGCAGTCAACACCAGATCCCATTTTAGACAACACGCAATCAGATAGATGCAATATATGAGACAAGACAGAATCAGAGGAAGAGCTCAGATTAAAAAAAAGAGGCAGGCCCATAAAACTCAGATAATCTCTCTCTCTCTCACACACACACACACACACACACACACACAAACACAGATATACACCATATCCTGTAGCCAATGTACCAATCACATGCTGTAGCCTGTCAGGTCTTAGATAACTACTTCCCTCTTCAAATTTTTGTGATCTAACTAGGACCTGCCCTTGGACAGATTACACAGTGAGCCTACCATTAGTAGTTCAAGAACTGAGATTGGCACACTTAATTGAGCCAGACAAGTCTTCTCTTGCACGATAAGACAAAGCATATTATGAGAACATTCCTAGAAATTATGCACAGGGGAAGCCTGCATTCCCTCACTGTTATGTCATTTTGTGCTCACATTACAGACCTTCCCTTACCTGGATGCCATATTGGTGTTGCAAGCTGTAGGAAGTGGGATACTCCTCTGTAATTTTGCCTTTCTAGAAGAGTTGTCTGAGTCTGGCCAGGTTATCCTGCTATAGTAATAGAGTAGACCATACTGCTAGCTATTCAACACCAAGTGTCAGGCAACGGTTAACTAATAAGACAACCCTGAGGACTAACAGCCTTGGGTGCCAAAGTCCACAGGGAAGGGTGAAGGCCCTTTTCCTTGAGCTGGAGAGGCGAGCCTCCCCAACAGATGTTGCCTGAAGGGTGCCCTCTTGGTTTGCTCTTGTAGGTCGGGCTGATTTCCTAGGGACGATGCAGTCCCTGAGGTATCCTGGTCTGCTACAATGAAGGGCTTTAAAGGTGACAACCAGCACCTTGAATTGCACCAGGAGACATATAGGCAGCCAGTGCAGCTCCTGCAGCAGTGGTGATGCACGGTCGAAACAACTACACCCCACCACTGTGAGGGCTGCCACATTCTGGACCAACTGCAGTCTCCGGATGGTCATCAAGGGCAACCCCATGTAGCGCGCATTACAATAGTCCAAATGGGAGGTGACCAGGGCATGGGTGACCGTGAGCAGGCTCTTTTACCCAGAAAGCCCAGTGGGGAAATGAATTCTTAAGCTCTAGCTCCACAACTGGGTACCTGATTCATTGAACTATCCAGCCAGTTCCTTGCGTTCTCATTACCTGTTTAATAAAATCAATGAAATAAAATTATAAAAATTTGATGTGTCCCCCCGATTTATAATGACTGTAATAGGATTTTCAAGGTATGTGAGATATTTAAGGAGCGATTTTTCTCCATAACACTTTAGCCAGCTTCTAAAGGTCAGATGTGTTGCTCAACAAATAATTCTATTTTATTTTTAAATGGGTGAATTTTAGCTTTGTATGTTATTATACACTGATGGTGCATCTGACATGAATAAAGAAAGAACAAATAACAGCTGTAAGCTTTAATTTTGAAATGGATAAAAAATACATATGTTCTCAATTATAAAAGACAAAAGAAAATGTTAATTATTGTTATCTAACTACTTATAAAATAATATATATAAGAACTTTTATTCCAATCGCAGCCATTCCCTTTCAGAAAGAGACAGAACATAATTACGTACAGTATATGCAAATATAACTGCTCACTTAACCAATTAGCACAGAAATCTTTGTTAATTTTAGGAAAACAAAGAAATTGAAGGTTCTTTTGGACAATCAAGAATATTCAGAAAGACTAGAAACAATCCAATTTACACAGTATAGATATTTACCACAGTGCCCTGTCTGTTGTATCCTAATAAATAGGCAACCATTAATTGAAGTATTTTATTAATTAACAGGATAAATCTTTTTGAAGCTTTAAAGAAATGATTAGGAAAGCTGCTACATTTGTGCAAAAGACTACTGAAGCATAATATTGTCCACAAAACAGTTGTTTCAGCAAAGAAATACCACACTTAAGGAACTTCAGTCCAATCAACATAAAGTCTTCTTTATATGTTTTTTTGTGAACATGCTGTGCAGATTCTGGAAATGCCAACTAAAAAAGAAGCACAGGGTTCAGGGAGGACAGGTTTGTAGATAGCCTTATTGTCAAAGATCAACGACACACACATTACAGGGCTTAGAGCAGGGGTAGGGAACCTACGGTTCATTGGCTGGATCCAGCCCATGGCACCAATCAAGCTCCTGACTTATTTCTGCAGTGTAGCTGAGCCCCAAACCACTATGTAAATATTTTTTTAGGTACCTCTCACATCAGCAAATATCTTTACCAATACACTTCCTCAAGGAACAGATACCTAAGGTTGGTGTGTATCCCACGTGCATATGACTGTATGGTGCTACAGTAGGTGAAGTAAGACTTTCTGTAGATATTCATTCTACTTTTCCCAGATTGCCCAATTAACTAGTTTTAATTCATCTAATTGCTTCTACGTTTCATATGAATAAAAGTCATCCAATTGTTTATAAGGAGTTGCAGGTTTAAATGATTACACAGAAACCCATTATTGTGGCTTGCAAAAACCTACAAATATAGTTGCCATCCAAAATTCTTAAAACTATGGTAAACTGCAGATAAGTAGGTTGGAAAAGGGTGAAATACCTCTTTATGTTTGTTATCTCTCACGTTTCCTCCGAGCACTGAGTGTCTTTTGACTAACACCAAAAGCTTAACCCTTCAATTTCCCATTTAGGGGACTGTGGCGGCTTAGAGGTTAAGACACTGAACTTGACCATTGGAAGGTCAGCAGGTCACCATTTTGAGACCCAAATGCTGCACGATGGAGTGAACTCTCATCTCTGTCCCAGCTCCTGCCAACCTAGCAGTTGGAACACAAGAAATTGCAAATTGATAAATAGGTACTGCTTCGGTTGGGAGGTAAACAGTATTCCTTGGACTCTAGTGTTTAGCCATGCTTGCCACATGTCCACGGAAATGTCTGAAGATGCAGACAGTGCTGGTTATTTGGCTATAAATGGAGATGAGCACTGAACCCTAGAGTCAAATATGACTGGATTAAAAGGAGGAACGACCTTTACCTTTACCTTTCCTTCTGGAACCAATAGACTTTTACATGTATTTTGTCAATCTGGTGAAACTAGCTGCTTGCCCTGAAATAGCCTTTTACAAATGTTTGTTGTTGTTTAATCACACAGTCGATTTTGACCCTGTGACTCTATGGACCATTGTCCACCAGGCACCTCTGTCCTCCACCATCTTCCTCAGCCCGCCCAGCTCTGTGCCCATTGCATCTACAATACCATCTAGCCATCTCATTTTTGGCCGCCCCCTTCTTCTTTTGCCCTCCACCTTTCCCAGTATAAAGGCTTTCTCAAGTGAATCTTCTCTTCTCATTTGATGTCCAAAGTATTTTAGCTTCATCTTTACTAGTTGACCTTCTAAGGAGCAGTCAGGGTTGATTTCTTTTAGGATCTACTTATTTGTTCTCCTCGCTGTCCAGGGGGCTCTCAAAACTCTCCTCCAACACGACATTTCAAAGGCATCTATTCTTCCGTGCTCAGCTTTCTTAATGGTCCAGCTCTCACAACCATACATTACCACCGGAAATACCATTGTTTTGACCATGTGGATTTTTGTTTGCAAGGTGATGTCTCTACTTTTCACTATGTTCCCCAAGTTTCTCATCACTTGTCTCCCAAGAATCAGTCATTTTTTTATTCCATGGCTGCAATCTCCATCTGCAGTGATCTTGGATCCTAAGAAAGTAAAATCTGTCACTGCTTCTACTTCTTCCTCATCTATTTCCCCAGGGACTGATAGGGCCAGTTGCCATTATCTTGGTTTTCTTGATGTTGAGTCTCAAGCCAGCTTTTGCACTCTCTTCTTTCAATCTAAACAGCAGCTTCTTTAGGTCTTCCTCACTTTCTGCCATTAGGGTAGCATCATCTGCGCATCTCAAATTGTTGATGTTTCTCCCAGCAATTTTGATCCCAACTTGTAATTCGTCCAACCCTGCATTGTGCATTATGTGCTCTGTGTATAAGTTAAATAAGCAGGGTGACAAAATGCAGCCTTGTCTTACTCCTTTTCCTATTCCAAACCACTCTGTCATTCCATATTCTGTCCTAACTGTTGCTTCTTGACTCTTGTATAGAGTTCTCATGAGGCATATAGGTTTTCTGGTATTCCCATCTCTTTAATTCCTTGCCACATTTTGTTGTGGTCCACACAGTCAAAGGCATTGGTATAATCAATGAAACAGAAGTAGACTTGTTTCTGATAATCCTTTGTTTACAAATATTCAGCACAATGCTGTTCAATCCTCATTGATTAAGTGCCATCCTTATTGATTAAGTGCCATCCTTATTTCTAGGCTCATTTTTTTTACCCTATTAGTTATTTTAACCTTTTATATATTCAAAATATCAAACTTTGATATCCCCCCCCCCCATCAACTCTGTTTATGTTTTGCTTATAGATCCTCTGTTGTTTAATAGTCCAGCAGTTTATTGCTGGCAAACTTGCATTACTCAATGCAGTCTTGCCATTCTGCATAGATCTGTGAAGTTCAAGATTCCCCTTCTGGTAAGATTATGGACATTGCTTGTGTGTTTAACCTGAAAATGAAGAGAAGGAGAGAGGGAAAACCCCAGCTCTTCTTTTTCTTATATAAACAAAAGGAAGGTGTGTTTTGTGGCTAGGCTTTAAAAAATATTTTATACTTTGTTAACATTATGCTGGCATTATATTAAAATGGATTGTCATTGGCAACTACTCATGTCCAAGCATACATTTCCCCCTGAAAGTCATTATTTTCTCCATTGATGAATGTGTCTCTGGTGACTCAATAAGCCGAACTTGGCATGAAATATGTGACCACACACATTACACTGAATAGATGGTGGAGGGCGTGGTTGAGTTTGATGAAGCTTCCATGTTAGTCACTTAGCCTCTTCCTATGTGCAGCGTTCCCCTTCAAAGTGATCAGTAGCAGCAGAGATGGTGTATCATTAAAATGGATAAGGCTTTTAAAACTAGAGAATCGACAGTTCAAAAGAAGTTGGATGCAATAAGTTCCCTTAAAAGTATTTTGAAGAGAAACATACTGAAGATAAATTGTCTCCTGTTTGACACAAAATATCCTAAAGTTGTCAAGATTGTAGTTGCAAAGGTGCAGCTGTTCAATTTAGAAAGTTGTCCGGCAAATCATCTTAAAGATACAGGCAATGTTGTCAGACTTTTATCTCCATATTTGACTTCAAATTTATTCTGTTAATCTATCCATTATTAATAAATCCCAAATCAATACTGCAACTGAAAGTACTGTATATATGGAGTTATTTGAAGAAATCGGAATTTAAAAGGCACTGAAAAGGAAATGGAATGTTGAAAAATAGTGAACAACATCAAATCAATCCCATCTAGATGTTCAAGTTTGGGGACCAATGGCAAGTGATAATGACAGGTTCTGTCCAACAATATCTGGAGAGCTACGTATTTCCATCCTTGTGCTAAATACACATGAGAACAGTAGTCTAAATCCAACTGTTCATTCCAGGTGGAATAAACCTATTAAATCACTATTGATTGAAGTTAGATCAATATTTCAGAAATAAATCCTTATACTATTAATCTTTTGATTGACCCATTTATAGCCAGAACACATTTGAAATAACAAAATCTAAATTAAGGCAACTGGTAGTAACGTTCCATAAACAAACAAAGACAGCTGTGTGAGCCTTACACAAAACAAATGCAGAAGAAGGTAAGATATTTATTATATGCCCTAGCTGAACATCAGACATAACAGGTAGCTTTCTAGTAATACATGTTCTGATGCCCATTCCATGTAAAAAGGTCCAATTAGATCCAGGAATAAGCCACATCCCAGTAAGACCCAATCCAATTAACTGGTCACAAAAGAATGAATAAGATGGTTGCAACCAAGAATAGCACTTCTGCAGAATCTGCAGTCCATGATCTGCTTTAAGCCAAAAAAAAGGCACAACTCCTTAAAATGGGCAAACAGGTGAAATCAAGCTTGAAAAAATGTTACAAGGAGATAAATGAGCTAGATGCAGTAAGCCACAGAAGAACACTACTCTACTGTCTCTTCCAGGGAGCAAGCACTGTTCCAGAAAAGTGACCCAACTATCCTAAAACATTATTTGCCACTCACAATCAATCATAATGGGAACAGCCCAGTATCACTAAATTTCCCCAGATTAAACATTTTGGCCTTGTTTCCAGAATATCATTTATTGACCTTATTACTTATGTGAGCAGATGTTGTTTGGAAGTAGTGCCATTTACTGTTATCACTTCCACCTTGTTCAGGGAGACTTACAAGACTGGGTTGGTTTGTTCAACATGGAGAATTACTTGTAATCTACATTGCTACTTCTACAGGAATTCACTGAAGTCCTGCAGCCTGCTTTCTACAACCATCTTTCTTTGTTCCCATCTTTTGTCCCATCCCCAGAGGCTTTGCCTGTTTTTTTCACCTCTCTTTTTTAAAATGAGCTATCACGATCCTATCACCACCCTGAGGACATGGTGGCTTAGTAATTAAAATGCTGAGCTTGACAAATGGAAGGACAACAGATCAGCAGCTTGAGACCCTAGTACTGTGTGACAAAGTGAGCTCCTGTCATCTCTCCTAGTTCTTCCTAACCTAGCAGTTAAAAAGCAAAAAATTGGAAGTGCACTAGTACCTTGGATAACGATGAAACTTAGTTCCACAAGTCTCGTCGTTATCTGGTTTTTAACGCTGTGTGATGCATTGATCACACAATGTCTAAAAAAGCCCTGTTCCCTTTCTGAAGAGGAAAGGGAACAGGGGGGCGATCTGCCTGCCTCTTTTGAAAGGGCAGTGGGGTTCGGAATCCCCACTGCCCTTTCCAAAGAGGCAGGAGGGTTGCAGTGTGGGATCTGCAGCTTGCGTTGGGGATTGAATTGGGCGAATGCCTGTTCAACTCCGCAACCCAAGCGCTGATCGCATGCTGCAATCACAGCGTCCGGGTAGGACTGGGGAGGTCGGGAACACTGCGGATCGGGTCCCCTGACATCCCCGGAGCTGGCAGGGGTGCCAGAGAGCCCAAAATGTTCAGGATTCAAATCCCGGCATTTTGGTTTACTGCAGCGGCCAGGGAGGTTGGGGAACATCGGGAACAGTGCAGATCGGGTCCCCCAACCTCCCCAGATGTGGCTGGGGTGCTAGAGAGCCCAAAATGGGTGAAAAAATGAAAGTTTTTTTTTTTGCCCATTTCGGGCTCCCTGCTGCAGTAAGTCAAAATGCTGAGATTTGAATCCCAGCGTTTTGACTCACTGCAGTGGCTGGGGAGGTCGGGGAACATCAGGAACAGTGTGGATTGGGTACCCTGACCTCCCTGGAGCCACCAGGGGTGCTGAAGAGCCCAAAATGGGCAGGATAAAAACAAAAGTTTTTTTCGCCCATTTTGGGCTCTCCAGCACCCCTGCTGGCTTCAGGGAGGTTGAGGGACTTGATCTGCAGCTGTGGGGTGGCTGGGGAAGTCAACGTGGGAGCCCCCCGTCAGCTTCACCAGCCACCCCGCAGCTGTGGAGGCAGGGGTGGGATGGCCGGGGAAACCGACGGGGAGTCCCCGTCGGCTCACCCCCCCGCCCCTGCCTCCACAGATGCAGAGTGGCTGGGGAAGCCAACCATCACCTTCCCAGCCCCCCCGTCCCTGCCTCTGCAGCTGTGGGGTGGCTGGGGAAGTCAACGGGGGAGCCCCGTTCAGCTTTCCAGCCACCCTGCTGCTACGAACGATTGAATCAGATAACACTAACAGATCGTTATCAGATTCAAATTTGTTTTTTAAAAATTGCATCATTATCTGATTCTAGTGTTATCCTATGCAATCGTTATCTGAGGCATTACTGTACTGTAGATAAATAGGTACTGCTTTGGTGAGAAAGGTAAGAGCATTCTGTGTGCTCTCCAGCATCTAGTCATGCCTGCCAAGGCAATATCTGCAGACACAGAGAGCTCTGGCTCTTTGGCTGTAAATGGAGATGAGCACCACACCCTAGAGTTGGACATGACTGGCTTTCAAGCAAGGAAAATCTTTACCTTTTATCACTACCCTGCCATCAGCAGGGAAGAAAAAGTATTGAGAATCAAACTAGCCTTGATCAACCCAAATATGGGGCATATGGAATTAAATGAGGGAAGAAACAAGGCAGCATTACCTTGGAGGATGGGGGGAGGGAGTGTTTGTGACAGAGTCTCTCTGCTTCTCCACTGCATTTCTCTCATGCTGCCATGTGTTACTTGTTGATTTCCAGGGAGGGGGAGAGGGAAGGCATTCAGCCAGCCAGCCATCTATAACATGCTGAGCCTTGCGCTTCCTCAATGTCTGATGTTCTCCCCCACTTCCCTACAGTTTCATTGCCATTGCTACATTAATGCTCACAACATTCTTCCTGGGAGGCTTTTAAACATTTTTTTATTCTCCACTCTCTCCACTATTTAGCCAAGAGAACTTAATAATACCTCCATGAAAAGTGAGGGGGGTGGAGTTAAGATACATCTTGTGGACATCATTCCAAAACATCTAGGTCCTAGATGCCTTCTTCCAAAATGAAGGAAAGCAAGGTAGACCTAAAGGTGTGCCCAGATTGTTGGGGGTAAAATGCACTACATGCTATGGGGAGGTATGGAAGTATCATTGTTATTGCTACAAATGCCCTGTCTATAGGATCCCTAACAGGTTTTTAAATGCAGAAATCATTCAAGAATGGAATCATGCCACCACCTGTAATCTTCAGTGGCATAATCCTCTATGAAAAATTCTACATGTATTCAGAGAACAACTGTTTCCTGAAGAGACAGTCTGATTTCTAGAGAAGTGCAGATTGTTAAAAGTGAGCGGCTATGCTGCCAGGACAATTCTGAGTGTTGTGATCAGTGATGGGATGTCCCCGGTTCCAGACGGTTCCCTGGAACCGGTAGGACCAATCCTGGAGGGTTCTCCGGGAGGGGAGTCCACTTTTGAGGCGTCCGGTTCCGGACGCCTCACCAAAAGAAATTTAAAAAAAAATTGGAGCAAAAATGGCTCCAAATGACTGCGCATGCACAGAAACTCAATCTGACGCATTGCGCATGCGTCAAATTGAGTTTCTGGTCATGCGCACTAAGTTGGAGCCAAATGGCTCCGATTTAAAAAAAAATTCTTCCGAAGCTGGAGCCGCCCCTTTTTAGAGTGGCTCCGGCAGCACCGGCAGCAGCCCTCAGAGAAGGGCACCTCCCCTGGCCGGCCACCAAGCTTCTACGGGCACGTTGGTGCCTGCGCGGGCCATCCGCCGCCGTCGTGCCCTCCTAGGGACTTGGGCCCGACAAACCCCCATGCCCTGGGTAAGCCCAGCGGGGCTCGCCACCACCACATCCTCCTCCGCCAGGCGCCTGCAGCTTCCTTGGGGCGGTGCCTTTTCGGCCCGGTTCTGACGGCGGCCACGGGCGGCCAGGGCCTGCGGGGAGCAGTGGGTATGGTGGCGGCTCCAGCCGCGGCCAGGGGCTGGAGCCACTGCTCCCCGTAGGCCCTGGCCGCCCGTGTACTCGGTGGCCGGCCAGGGGCTGCAGGCGGCTGTGGCGGCCGTGGCCGGTGGCTGCAGGGCCGGCCGCGGCCCTCGTAGGAGGAAACGGCCGCAGTCGGGGGCAGCGTGTCTTGCCGGGTGGTCCCGGGCCACATGGAGGTTCGTCGGCGCCAAGGAAGGTAAGTGAGGCTTTTATATTTAGGGTGGGTGGGTGATTTATTTGTGTTTTGGGTGGGTGGTTGTACTTTTATTTAATTTTTATTTTATTTATTTAAGTTATTTACGGGTCTGTGTGCGTGTTTATTTTTTTATTTTTATTTTATTTTTGGCCTTGCCCACAACGTCATGATGTCATGACATTGGCTCCGCCCATGACGTCATGACGTCATGACATTGGCCACGCCCATGACGTCCTTGACGTCATGACGTGGTAGTAGAATTTTTGACATCCCATCACTGGTTGTGATCAAAAAACATAAATCTGCACATGTTTCCTAATTGTTTCCACATACAGTATAGAAACAGAATCAGTCATCCATCCAACCAACCAATAAATCTCTGTCCTGCATTACAAGGATGTTAATCAGGCAAATAAGTCAAGAGTCCCCAGTACTTCAAGTCTTACCAATTTAAAAGATCTCAGTCCAAACAAACCATCCCAAACAATGAACATGACACAAATTTAAGGGGTTGTAGTGCCACGATAACTTTCTGAAGATACTGTACAAGTCTTCATTTGACTACACTTACATATCTCACCTTTATCTTTGAGCAGACTGATGCTTACAAGAGATACCACATGACTCTTAAAATGGTGGAATGAAACTGCAATTGGGTTAAAGGAGAAAGAGACCATCAGGGATGGTGCAGACATTTTGGACTCCAACTCTCCTTCTCCCTCATCTAGTGATGGGCAGCAGCCAGTTCGCACTAGTTTGCCAGAACAGGTAGTAGCTTTCCCCAGTGTCCCAGAGAACCGGTAGCAGCTTTTTTTTTTTTTTTGGGGGGGGGGGACCCACCTCGGGGGCTTACCTTTTTTCTGTTTCCCTCACTGTGCATGCGCACCTCCGCCCATGACACCATGACATTAGCTCCGCCCAGGATGTAGGCTCCACCCACAGTGTGGTAGTAAAAAAATTGGCTGCCCATCACTGTCCTCATCCCATTGGGGCTTCCTGACTGGGTCTCATGGGAGTTGTATTCCAAAAGATACAGAGGACTCAAAATTGCCTTGCCTACTAGTAGCTAAATAACATTTTTGATGATGAATTATAACAAAAAAGTAGAAGATCCAAGGGAAATTTCAAACAAATTAGCTGAAGGGCAATGAGGAAGGGGCAGGACTTGAAAAAATTGCTGGTTTAGACTACAATTCCCAGACTCCCTTTGCCCATGCTAACAGGAATAATATGGGGTTTGTAGTCCAAAATGTGACATTCTAGCTCCGAGCAGAGTTGATGGAAAAGTGAGCCTCTGTGCTATTATTCTAATCAAAGTGCTAGTCTTCAAAGGCCTACAAGTGAAACAAGCATGTCACACTTTCTTTCACGTTTGTGTGTGAAATGCCATTTGTCCCACACAACATCAGAATATGAGATGCCACTGGCACATACTTAGTCCAAACATGTCACAGGTTGAAAATTGCTTTAGCCAAAGAACCTTCCTCTATGGATTGACTGTAGTGAGCAGCTGTGTGCATCTCAAAATGTGGTGCATGGAAATCCAAATATTAAATTAAAATGATTTACACTGGAAATAATGTAATTAATATAGTGGCCACTCCAACAGTTGGTACTTTTATGTTATAACATAAAATGCTGTTTTTGGCTTGTACACTGTAATAAAAATTACGTACATAGCAATAAAATACAACTTCTCCTATAACCATTAAACACAATGTGAAAAAGAAGAAAGGAATAGAAAGTATGCAGCTGATCCCCTTTAAAAGCATCTGGCAAACCAACTGATTGCTCTTTGATTAGTCTTGGGTAAAGACTAGTTGGGAGGCTGTCAAGTGGGGGATGATGATTGTTGCATCTGCTTGTAGTTTTCTTGAAGACAGCAAATCATTTAAAGGAAAAATGGTGAATCTGCCATTCTCATCTGAACTGGTCTATGTTTTGTACTGAGGATTTGGGGTGTAAAAGGAAGCATACTGTATGACACTGGAGGAAACTTATTTCATTGAAGAAGCTCCACAGTGTACCAGAACAGAATTTGGGAGGAACAGTCAAGGTAGTTACCTATAATTATTTACTTTTTGGAGAAATGATAATTAGGGCACAAAAAGTCACATTTAATAAGCCACGAGTTTTCAACCTTTTAAAGCAGGGAGACGGGTCATGCTCCCTCTGACAGTTTTGGATGCTGGATGGCCATTTTGCCCTTCCTCCATCATATGGCACTTCCTGGTGTGGTGGAGGCGGTGGGGGCCCACATGAAATGGCACCATGTGCCACATCTCGCCCACAGGCTGCAGGTTGAGAATCCCTGTCATAAGCAAATGAACAAGTAGGCTCATAGTTGACTGGTGTATCAAGCAGGGCCTTCTACCTGCTTCTCAAAAGTAATTTTAAAAAACTGCTCAAGGGGTTTTAGGCCAGGAATTTTTCAAAATTGAAGCTTTTCTCTTAGCAGTGCTACAGTTCCACTTCACACACACAAGTAACAAAAGATAATGAGCAACAGAGCAAGCAGCACAGTAAACTGCTTTTTAAAACATTGTAATGAAAAATGACAACAGGTTCCTTTTCAAAAGCTGTAATAAATATTAGGAATTAATTACTTTTTTAAAAGTACAGAACTGTGGAAAAACTTTAGGCTACCAGCAGCTGGGGTGGGAAACTTACCGACTGATTGGGGGAAAGGGATAATTCAACCTCCAGGCCATCTAGAAACACCAAACTTGGAGAGATCCTTCTGCTGACTCGCCTTTCAACCACCTCCAAGTTTGGTGAAGTTTGGAGTTAGAGTTTCTGAGTTAAGTACCCCACAATTACTTGTTGAATTTCTCTCAAACCAGCTGGTGGTGGCCTAAGACTTTTCCACAGTAGTGTATATTTTCAAGCCCTGCTCAGGAATAAACATGCTGAGGAAAGAAAGAGAGGAGATGATGTACATGGAGGTGGATGTCCAGGACTTTGTGGTGTACAGGCACCCCATAGCAGGTGTTAGAGTTGTTTAACAACCTCACATGCTTATTTAAGGCCAAAGACAGGTGGGATGAACTTTCCTGGGCTAAGGCTATTATTGCACTTTTGCCTATCATTCAGCACTAACCAGTTAGGTTCTTCTCACCTCTGAAGTCAAAGGAAAGCCCTGCTTCTTCCACTTTCCTAGTTCTACATGTTTCTTGCCTTTGCTGCCTCAATGAGAAGGTGTCCACATGAATCTCTCTTCTCTTTTTTCCTGCTCCTGAGTGTGCTGCACGGAGCATGCTGCACTTCTATTTTTATCTTCTTTATTCGTCGAACATATCCACAATGTGGAAACCCATTGACAACCATTTATTGCAGTCTCCAGGAACAGAAAACACCTAACTTTGAGAACATCAAACTCAGCTGAATATGTCCAATAGTATCCTGACCTCCCAGGAGATGATGGGAACCCATTTCCCAATTTTGTCCAAAACTGAAATCATTCCTTCTCTTCTTTTCATGGTGGTGGCTACCACTGAAGGCTTCTAAGGGCACATCTACTTTGTAAAATACCTTAAAATTTGTGACAGAGTTGGAACCGTTCTAATCTATTCTTTTCCCCATGTGTATGTGACAGAAAAATGATAATGTCAATTTTTTTCAGTGACATTCATGTTTTTGTTCAGCTGTTGGGAGTTGAAAGACATGAATGCTTTCTTCTCTTTTCTAGCATGTTGTGATCACCTGTCTTGATCCAGGAGAAAGTCAAGGACATGTCTCACATTCATTTTGATTACCCATCAGAAGGCATGCGCAGGTTATCTCTGCAAGTACAATAGCTCAGTCACAATGTCTATCTGTAATGCATCTATATGCATTATCTATATGTTGCAATCTGTTTTGCAACAGGATGAGATAGATTTTTTAAGTTGCCATTTTCTCTGCTTAAACCGGGGTGCCCAAACTATGGTTCATGGGCCAGATCTGGCCCCTGACACAAATTCATCCAATTCTGGCCCCTGACACCAATTCATCCGGCTCATGCCACCCTCATTGTTCCCGGAAGTGAAAGTAAAACACTCATGCTATACAACCATTATGACTGTATGGGCATGTTTTACTTACACTTCTGGGAATGGTGAGGGCGGTGTGGATTGGATGAATTGGCGTTGGGGCCAGATCTAGCCCACAGGCCATAGTTTGGGCACCCCTGCCCTGCCCTATCTTATTTTTGCTTCTTCTAAAAGCAATGTTTTCCCAAATGTTTTCAGTACCACCATCTTAGTTCTTTTTCTGTGGTCATACTGAAAGACATTTGTATTGTTAGAATATGTTACACAATCATTTTGTGTTGTTATCCAGCAGTGAGAAGAAACATTTTGGATGGAACATCAAGGAAAATTTGATTGCAGAATAAATAAGCACTCAGTGTGGTGAGGATTCTCAGGCCAAAATGACAGACAATAAAGCAGAGATTTACCAAGAATGAGTCAACATAAAATCTGCATCTGTATTTGGAGAGTGGGAAAGATGGCTGGGAAAATGCTGAAAAAGAAAGGCTCAAAATGACCCAACTGTAAGTATGAGATGAATGGGATTGATTATTGTGAGTTCATTTCCAGCAACTAGAAAACACCAAGAATGTCCTGGCCAACTGAAGAATGTGACAAAATGCGCTTAAAAATCTGCCTGGAAAAAATGATCCTAAAGATCAGTAGCTTAGATAAGAAGATTTTATTTATTTATTTATTTTATTAAACTTATATCCCATCCCTCTAGGAAAAATGATGAAGCACTTCAGAGGTGGTGAGAGGCATAGCCGAAGCTTGCATACCTATCTGAAAGTCCATTATTAAGAAGTTGTTAAAATATGGAAACTGTGTTTGTAAGCAGTGCTACATCAATGCATGCAGCTATCTAAAAAGCTCACTTAAGACAGTACTTACCACTGGGGATGTATTCACAGGAAATAGCACTAAACAAACTACCACTAAATGGAGTTTAAAACAGTTATGAGATAGGTGAAAAAGCAATAGAAATGCTAAACCTGGACAGTATAATGGAGCAATTTTTAAATATTGTACAGTAGAGAGCCTTTTGCCTTTTCTTTATAATCAGTTGACTTAAGTGCATTACTCTGAGTTTGATCATCCACCTAAATGACTTCTTAAATAATTTCTTTGTTATAATTTTGCAGTCATGGTTCCAGAAATTGTTATGGTACATCTCTTTATTGTTATTATTTTTTATTGTTCTTGTCATCGATGTTGCCACAGTCAAAGATACATCCATGCCAACTTGGAACTCAACAACTTCCAAACCTCTCAAAATCTGCAGTTCCAATTACAAATAAATGCTTGATTTTTGCATCTTAGGTGCACCAATATTGTTTTTGGGCTTCCTTCCAACCATGACAACTCATAATACAAGCACACACAAAAATGACCCTTGGGACTTCCAAGTGTCACAAAAATGCCTTGCACTACCTCCAATTTACAGAAAATGGTTCCCAGATCACTTGGGCTACTTCTGAGTGCTGGAAAATGGCCACCAGTGTGACCATTCTATAATGAAATTGCACTGTGTAGGATTGCACTAAGTGGGATATTATGGTAAAGTATATTATTAAACAGTTTAAATAACTGACTAGTTCTATGCTTTAGTACAACTGCAATATAAAAACATAAGAAGATCCATACTGGAACACATTAGAACTCTATTTTATACATATTTCTGTTCTCATAGCTACAGGACAGCCATAATCAAGTTTTGTTGTTGTTCAGTCACACAGTCGATTCCAACCCTTTGCGACCCTATGGACCATTGCCTGCCGGGCACCTCTGTCCTCCACCATCTTCCTCAGCCTGGCCAGCTCTGTGCCCATTGCATCTACAATACCATCTAGCCATCTCATTCTTGGCTGCCCCCTTCTTCTTTTGCCCTCCACCTTTCCCAGCATCAAGGCTTTCTCAAGTGTATCCTCTCTTCTCATTTGTGTCCAAAGTACTTTAGCTTCATCTTTACTAGTTGACTTTCTAAGGAGCAGTCAGGGTTGATTTCTTTTAGGATCAACTTATTTGTTCTCCTCGCTGTCCAGGGGACTCTCAAAACTCTCATCCAACACGACATTTCAAAAGCAGCTTTTGCATTCTCTTCTTTCAACCTAAGCAGGAGTTTCTTTAGGTCTTCCTCACTTTCTGTCATTCAAGACATGAGAACAAATATGCTTTCACCCTTCTATTCCTCACCAACTAGTTCTAAATGGCACATTTTATCAATGTAATATGGCTGCTACAACTAGTAGACGCTGATAAACATATCTTCAACAAATATGACAACCTCCCATTTCAAACTACCTTAGATGATTAATATCTCACAGTAGCCTAAATTCTGTCACTTAGTGTAGTAAATTACACTGCTGAGGGCCCATTTAATCAAAAGCGATTTGTTGGGTCAACATCCGTGCAAATTCCATTCATTCAAATGGGCAGCTGATGATTTACTTTCACATAGTAAGTTACCGTTGTAGTAGGCCCACTTGAATCAATGGAACTTATGGAGGAGTTGATTTACCAAACCTCCATGGATTCAATGGGCCTACTCCAATGTGAATTACTATGCTAAGCAACAGGATTTGGGCACTGTGTCTTGTGTTAATAAATTATGTAACTCAGTTATGTACTTTTAATGATATACATCCTTTTATTTGTCTTGAATCTCATATTCCGCTGTATGTAAACTATTAACAAAGATTTCTTCCTAGCCACTTTCTTCATGACTCACATATTTGTATACACTGTTATTTGGCTTCACTTAATTTTTCCCCTAAATTAAAATATCCCAAACATTTTAAGCTTTCTTTGGAGGAAATCTGTTTCATTCCCTCACCTGTTCCAGTTTTTGAAGTGGTACCCGTGTTAGTCTGAGTATAAATATCAAAGAGTAAATGAAACAAAACAAAAGACAGAAAACATTGTGGCACCTTACAAGCTAACTACTTTATTTTAATGTTAGATTTCATGGATCAAGTCCACTTAGTCAGACATAAGAGTGAGATTTCATTGCATTAATTTATACATATCAAGTGGAGGTACAGAGGTATAGCAGATAAAGTTACAAAACAGTGTGGCTTTTTATACCTGGTAATGACTGAATATCCCTGACTGATATTCAGATTTAATCCTGTGAAATTTGGTTGTGTGAAGTTGTAAATGGTTGGTAGATGGATGAAAAATAAACATTGTAGCACTACAGCAGGTGTTCCAACCTATGGCCCATGGTCCGGATCCAGCCTGCAGCACCATTTCATGTGCCCTCCACCCCCTCCAAGGGCATTCAAGAAACAAAATGGCTGCCCCTTTGAAGCTGTTGGGACAAAATGGCAAAAAAAACCCCAATTGTGCAGGCAGGACAAAATGGCCATCCGGCCTTCAAAACTGACCAACTGAGCATGACCTGGCCTCTGGCTTGAAAAGGTTGGGAACCCCTGCATTACAGCTTGCTAATGAGTTTATCTTTCAGACCTATTGCATCTACTGACAATGCTGTGTGAAAGTTGACAATGATATGAATGACCTAGGCAGCGAGTACTTCCTTTGTACTGTGAGAATAGTTCTCACAATATTTTGGCTGCAGTACAGCAGTTTAACTACTGTGCCACTATGCTAGGGCTCTTATTTTCCACATTTCCTTTAGTCCCTTTTTAAATATTGATATTACATTCACAACTTTCCAGATCTCTAGTACAAAGACTAATAAAAGATCAGCAATTTCATATTAGAGCTTTTGAAGAGCAGTGGTGTGGTGCTAATTTTAAAAGTGCTCCAGGCACTCATCATGACTGTCCCCATAGTCCAGAGGTTCTCAACCTTTTTCAGCAATGGGCTGGACCACATCCCCTCAGACAGCTGAGCGGGCTGGACTGGTGGTTTCCCCGCTGTAAACGCTGCTGTAAAAATCATCAGTGGCTATTGTAAACGTGTTTATGACAGCCAAACTCATTTACAGCTGTAGTAAATGTGTTTACGACAGCCATGGACTCAATTACAGCTGTAGTAAACGTGTTTACAATGGCCATAAATGAGTCTCTGGCCGATTCCAGCAGTGGCTAGAGTGAGGTCAGGGGCTGGATTATTTGGTTCCGTGGGCTGTAGGTTGAGAACTCCTGCCATAGTCAATCCCTCTCATATAAGGACCGTCCAACAATGAAGGCTATTGGATTTCTGTATATAACAAGGCAAGGAGGAGGTTTTTGGTCAAGTTAATGGCTCTTAATCCTCATTTAAAACCAAACTACCATCAGATACTCTGAATTACATCAGGAATAGTTTACAACAACATACTGTTCCTTGGAAAATCCATTTCCCTCCCAGACACTATGAGGACTGCAGCTAAGCTTAGAGAGAACAGGGATGCCTGCTGAAGGGCTGTTGTCATAGTGATTCTAGAGGTGGCCAACCTTGGCACTCCAGGTGTTCCTGGAATTCAATTCCCAGAAGCCCAAGTTAGCACACCACCTAATCATGGCTTCTGGGAATTGAAGTTCAAGAACATTGGAGTGCCAAGGTTGGCCACCACTGTAGTAGTCCCTACTACTCAGAAACACAAAGAGCTTCAACCCTACAAGCCCTGGTTTCACTGCCCTACTTTTATGAAACTCTTGAAAGGATACTATCTGAACCTGATATTTTTTTTAAAAAAAATGCTGATCTTCTTCTTGAGGTGCCATATCCATTCCGGATATTGGCTATCATTGTGGCGATAGTCTTCCTTTTCTTAACTCTACAGAACAGTTATTCTGAGGACATGCCACATCAGTCTCTCAGGTTCTTCAGCCATGAAGTTCATCTATGCCCAGGGCCTCTCTTCCCAGGAATCCTTCCTTGCATAGCGAGTTGGAGGATTCTATATTTTATGTTGTTCCTCATGATATGGCCAAGGTATTGTAGCTTTCTGTGCTTAATGGTCTTAAACAGTTCTTGTTCTTTATCCATCCAGTGCAACATTTCTACATTAGTCACATAAATTTGCCAATACGGCATGGAATTTCTTGTCACCACTATCTCCACTTAGCAGACTTTATTCTTGAAAACATTAAACTCCTACTAGTGCAAGTCCATGACTGCAAATAACCCAAAACCTGGTATTTTAAGAATGACGAAGCATGCATCGTGCAGGATCTTTTCCAGTGTCAGACCACGAGATACTTGTGTTCTAACCCTTATCAGAAGAAACCACATTGTAAAAGCCCTTTTGTATTATAAAGGACCATTTATACTACAACAGTCCCTGTTTTACAGTGGTTAATCTGCAGTACTATAGCCAAAACTCTGCTCACAATCTGAATTCAGTCCTGACAAGCACAAGATTAAATCAGTTTTCCATCCTTCTGAGATCAGTAAAATGAGTAGCCAGACTGTTGGGTGCAAAATGCTTACTTGCTTAATCACCTCCTCTTCTACCTTGCAATGTAGAGGATTCCACAAAGGATTTCTATTGGGTTCTCTCATTGGACAGCTCCGTAGCTTGCTTCAGGTCACTACCATGAACATGAAGAGCTTCTTTGATGTTATCTATCCACTTGATGTGGGACCTGCCTCAGGGTCTTGCACCCTGCACTCTGGCTTCCCATGTCTGCCACGGTATCCTGGTTTCTGCCATTCAGTTGACGTGGCCAAACCAGCATAGCTGACCCTTCTTGATTGTACTCCTCAGTGGTTGAATGTTCAGGTTCTGTCTGATGGTCACATTTCGCACTCGGTCACGCTTGGTTTTCTTCTCAACCTTCCTCAGATATCTCATCTCTATTGCTTGCAATTGGCTGTAATGCCTGGAGGTGAGCGACCATGAATCGCTGCTATATATGAGCGTAGGAACAAAGGTTGATTTGTAGACTGCCATCTTAATGGCCTTGCTGACTTCATCTTTGCTGACGAATTCCAACTGATTGCGTAGAAGTGTCTGTCAGAAGTTGCCACCCTCTGATTGATCTCGGGACTCATTTGTCCCCTTTCATTGACTATGGCATTCTATCCAAAACCTGAAAGTTACAATTCTGGAACAGAGAAATTACAAAACTAGGATTGAAAGGGAGACAGCAGAAATCAAATACATCCATCTGTTAGACACCCATCGGAGGGGATTAAATATTAGCGAAAAGTTTCTGGGACATTATCAAATTTGATACACAGATTGCTATATGCTGCTAGATATTTTATATATTATATTACAACCTTCCTGCCAATTCTCTTTAGCAAAACAGGAAGTAACCAGGTACAGTGTTTTTGTTTGTTTTCTGACATGCAGGTGGGAGGTTGATCTGCACCTTTGAGATTGAAAGGGAGACATTTAGAGCTAATCTAAATAAGCTATTGTTGCTGATGTCTGTGGGAAGCTGTATTGTTGTGCTTGCTTGTCTGTCATTCTGCTTGAGCAGCCCCTTCTCCCCTTGACCCCTAAATTTGGTGTATAAAAACCATGCCTGTAAGTTTCACTCCTTGTCTGAAGAAGTGGACTTGATCCACAAAAGCTAACAATAAAAATATAGCAGTTAGTCTTTAAAGTGCTACAGTGTTTGTTAGGTTTTTATTTTGTTTTCTGATATGCCTGAACCCACAGACTAACACAGCTACTATTCCAAAAAAAAATTATGGCACCAAAGTACTTGAAGTCTTCTACCTGCTCTAGGACGTGTCCCTTCAGCTGGATGGTATACTGCTTCTTGTTCCTGGAGATCACCATGCTTTGCCTTTGCCACATTAATGGACATTCCTCTTTTCTCCGTCTCCCTGTTCCACAGGTGTAGATTGAATTGGAGTTGGAAACTAGTCCTAGCAATATGAGCTACATTGTCGGCAAAGGCCATCTCGGACATGTGGACTGGCTTCATCTTTATCTACAAAATAATAATCAAATTTTGAACCAACCAGAGGGTGCTCTAAATACTATGGGGAAACATATAAGAGTATTTGCTATTGCTAAAGGACATTTCCAGACAATGATGAGGGCAAGATTTTTATTCTCTTTCTGCTTTCTAAGGTACTTCCACAAAATCAGATAAAATCTTGCCTAACAACATATTATCCTTGGCACCTATATCTTTTGTATATTTATTCAGGCAATGAATGTACACTGATAACACTATTGTGTAGGAGGAGCAGTAGCAGAGAGGAAATTTTGCTTTTGAACCTCTTAAGTATGTTTTGAAAATAGTACATTAGTAATAAATATACAGTGTGGGATGTACAGACAGCACATTCAGCAATTTTTAATTTTAGATCTTTATTTAAAATGCTCAGTTGAAGGAAAAAGGTTATTATCTGCCATCACAAATAACATCTAATGTTTTCATTAAAAATAGGAGTACACAGAAAGAGCCTCCATGAAGATTGCGAACCATTGGCGGCAAACCTGCTGGCTAATCTTTCAAACAACAGATCAAACCAAAGGAATTGAAGAATGAATCCACCAGAAAGGTCTTTGTCAAGACCAGGGTTTCACAACCTATGGCCCAAAGGCCGGCCCCGGCCACTAATACCATTCAATCTGGCCTGTGGCAACAACCTGAGAAGCGAAAGCGGGTGCATTTACAACAGCTGTAAATGTGCCTGTGCATACGCAAATGCACCCGCCGCAGTTTGCGGCAGCATTTATGACAGGGGGAAATCACATGTCCGGCCCGCTCAACTGTCTGAGGGTGAGTAGTCCAGCCTATGGTGCGAAAACCTTGAGAACTCCTGATAAGACCAACCATAACAATGATCTCAATAAATATTGAGGGACATTTGAGTAATAAGAGTCTCCTCCTAGCGGACATGTGCAGGAAATACAAATGTGACATACTTCTGCTCCAGGAAACATATCCATGGACAGCAAGGCACAGACCCAAAGAGGCTGGAATGGAACTAGTGATTGAGAGACTGCATGACAAATATGGGAGTGTAATTCTTGTTAGACCTGGCCTCACTATAATATCAGCTGCACTGATGGAAACAAACAGCATTGAAACTCTCACCATCCAAACCCCACAATTCTCTGTTACCTCTATCTATAAGCTACCAGAAGCAAATTTTAGTTTTAATGAACCAGAGAATTTTACTTATAACCAAATAAACTTTGTTACTGAAGATTTTAATTGTCACAATGAGACTTGGGGATATAACCAGACCAATGAGGATGGTGCACAACTTGTATCTTGGGCAGAAACCAATGACCTCCAACTTGTCCATGATCTGAAACAGACTGCATCCTTTAACAGTGGTAAATGGAGGAGGGGGTATAATCCAGACAACATCTTTGTTAGCAAGAATATAGCAGCACAGTGCATGAAAGTTGCTGATGATCTGATCTGATCCCATGCACTCAACACAGACCCATAGTGTGCATAGTAAATGCTGCAGTGAAACCCCAGGAGGTGCTTTTTTGAAGACATTTTAACTAAGAAGGCTAAATGGGTGGGTTTTTTTAGAGCAGCTGGAGAAACACACACACACACACACACACACACTTCCAAATAAATATCATGAATTTGTTCATCTTGTGAAAGAAATATCAAGGAAAAATATTCCAAGATGAATATTCCAGTACATCCAGGGCCTGACTGTTGATGTCGAACCTCTTCTGGATAGGCATCAGGCACTCTACAACCAGGATCCATTTCAGAAAGATACTGTTCATGCTGGGGAAGAATTGATGTAGGCCCTAGCTGAAAATCAGAAATCACAATGGTGAACATTAGTCAAGTACTGTACCTGGATATGAAACAGAACAGTAGACGAGCTTGGAAACTCCTTAAAATTTTAGATGGAGATTTAACCCAGCCACAGCAAAACTATAATGGAATAACAGCAGACCAAATAGCTAGACAGTTGCTAAAGAATTGGAAAATGTAAGGCAAAAAGGTGTGGGAAAAAGCCATCCAACCAGAGGAACAAGAGAAGTTTTTACTTAAAAGCCTCTTTGTGGCATCTGACTTGGAAGAAACTATAAACAACATGAACTCGAATAAAACAGTAGGTATCGATGACATAATAACAGAGCAGATAAAGCAGTATGGTCCTTGAACTTTGGAATGACTCCTGCATTTAATGAATAATCACATAGATGAATTTAAGATTCCTAAACTGTGGAGATAGGCTAGAATTGTTGCTTTATTGAAACCTGGCAAAAACCTAGATGACCCAAAAAGCTACCGACCAGTGTCACTCCTTTGCCACCTTTACAAGGAACTGGAATGGATGATTCACAATTGTATTTCTGAATTTATTGATGGAAAGATCATGAAGGAGCAAACAGGCTTCAGGCCAGGCAGATCATGTTGTGGCCAAATACTTAACCTTATGCAACATTGAGGATGGCTTCGAAAGAAAGCTAATTATGGGAGTGGCTTTCATTGACCTAACTCCAGCATATGATTCTGTCAATCATAAGATTCTTCTCCATAAGATAAATAATCTTATCAAGATAACAAGTTCCCCAATATGTCATGACAGGCTGGGGAGGGACAGCCAAACTAGGATCAATTTATTTGAACTTTTGTACTTGAAATGGAGCTATAATAACATTTTCCCCATTTGAAATTATCTTATCTACACCAGGATAACCAGTCTGGCCAGGCTATCCTGCTGTGGTAAAAGAGTAGACTATGCTGCCAGTGACTCAATGCTGATGATCAGGCAGCGGTTAACTAACCTGACATCCCTAAGGGCTAACAGCAGTTAACTAAACTGACAATCCCTAAGGGCTAACAGCCTTGGGTGGCGAAGACAGATTGCAAACCAGTGTAGCTATTGCAACATAGAAGTCATGTGATCACAATAAATCACAATACAGTAAATACCTACAGTAAAAATCCTGGCTTCAGCTGAACTATAAGAACCAAATTTCCAAAACCTCAGAGACAACCACACACACAGCATTGTACAGTAATGCAAACCATGCTGCTCCAAGCTAATAATGTTTGTATCGTAAAAAGTTGTGTTGTGAAATGCTACCTAGATATATATATTTCACCACTTCTTCTTCTTTCGTGTCCTGATCAAACCCTGGACTGCCAAAATGAAGCCACTTTCTTGGCTTTGTCATTGACCAAACTTAAGTCCTCATTGGTGCATGTTTCTGGCAATCATCAGCAGACCAGTAAATGAGCCGAATTCTGTATCTCTCCATGTTCACACAGCATGTTGTTGTCCACCAGCAGCCCCCACTTGAGCATGTTGGTCTTACATTTGGGCACTCTAACCCTCAGCATATTCAGGGTCCTCCAAGTGACGTAGGGGAGGTTGAGTTCCTCAGCTATATCCTCCCTTAATGATGTTCCTTGCCCAAAAGTGGCTGCACTGCACAATGATCTTTTAAGGGGCAGTGACAGGAGCAATATAACTCTGTTAGTTCTCCTTTACCTTTCAGCAGTCTTTGATACCACTGACCACAGGATTCTTCTGGACAGACTATTGGGGTTGAGGACTTCATTTTGCATTGGTTGTGGCCTTTTCTTGATGGTCATGTTTAGAGGGTTCAGCTTGGGGATTTTGTATAAGCTCCATCAGTGCTCCAGTCCACTGTGTAGTCCCTCAGGGATTGATCATCCCCCTAATGCTGTTCAACATCTATATGAGGCTGTTGGGTGGGAAGGATCATTCAAAGATTCAAGATTTGCTCTCATCAATATGCTGATGACACATAGCACTATCTCTCATTTTCTATGTCTGCAATCAACGCAGTCCAGTGCCTTGAGTCTTGCCTGGCAGTCCCAGATTGGATGAGAATGCACAGGTTGAAATTGAATCCCATCTTGTTGTTAGGTGGCCCTCTAGACAGACTGGGTGGGATTACACCAAAATTAGGTTGGTTCACCCTCCAGTTTAAAGATCAGGAATGTAGAATGGGTGTTCTCTTGGACCCAGCACTTACAAGGGTACAGCAGGTAGATGTTGTGTTCCACCTTTTACCATTTCAAGTGTATTGCTCAACTGTGTCCCTATCTGGATGGGAGATCCCTAACAACTTTGGTCAATGCACTTGTAGTCTTAAACATTGACTACTTTAATGCTCTCTACAGAGAGCTTCCCTTGGCACAAGTATGGAAGTTTCAGCAGGTCCAGAATATGATGGCTAGGTCAATGGCTTGGGTAGGTAAATTTCATCATACTTAATCCTGTCTTGCCTGCACTGGCTTCCTGTTTGCTTCTGCATAGGTTTCATGGTGCTAGTATTTTACAAAGCCCTAAATGGTTTGGGACCTCATTACTTGTTGGAACAGCTCTTCTGGAATTCTACTCAATCTTCCTTGACCATGTGGCTTTTGGGGCTCACCAAAGTTGGCCAGAGATATCTTCTTGTTCTTCTCTTCTTCGCTACATCCTCTTTTACCCCTTTGGGTACCAAGGGAGATGCAAGGTTCTTGTTCTAGCACTTCTAGAGGCCTCCACTAGCATTATTTAGTGTTCTTGTAATATTCCTTTGATGTTGTCTCTCCACCTTTCTCTGAGTCAAATGGTATGAATGGCTCCCTCCCTCCAGACTCTTAAAAGCTCTTTAACACTGAACTATTCCGAGAGGTTTATGGTTGGTTCTTCACCAATAAGAACCATGACCCTTGGGGTTTTTTTAGTTTCCTCCCATATTATGAACCTGCTTATTTTTATTACTTTTATTAGATTGTTTATGTTTACTAGTTTGTTGATGCAGTGTTAGTATGTATTTCATTTGTTGTTAGTATATTTTTTTTAGTTGTAAACCAGTACAAGTCCATTTGCATGAGCGGAATGTCATCATGGCGATGTCTACCAAAGTGCGGACTCCTCACTGAATAATGACTCCAAGGTATCCAAGGTTAAAAACTACTGCTGCTGCTCTTATTTACCATGGAACCTCTGATTATCTTTTCTCCATTTTGCCTATACAGTACTAATTGGTATAGTTCTCTCCTCTTTCATACCTATTAACCAGCTATACACAGCTATATCATCCTGTCTGCCAACACAAGGTTTCTAGAGACTGTGGTGTTTACTCTGATTATTCTAGGATTGCTTTGGAATGTTCTAGTATTTATTACTGCAGATTTAAATAGATGGTATTGATATTTGGTGTCCCTCCATGAATAAGGCATCTGTTAGTGTACAGACTAGAGAGCAGACTCTCAGTATCTCCTGGCAACACACATTTGGAATTGATCAGAACACAGATTGCCCTCTCCTTTTGTCTATTTTCTTTGTCTGACTCCCTCTTCTCTTTTCTTGTTTATCCACTCCATGTTCTCTAACCTTCATATTTTCACCACTGTATTTTCTAATTTTATTTTATTTTTTAACTTTTCTATTGTAGAAATCATCCACTACTGTATGTTCACACTTTACTAACAAAGGAAACTGTTATCTGCCAGCGTCATTTCATCTAATAATGTTATTCTTTTCCAAGAAAAGATGCAAAAGTAGTCTCTGTCAGGGATCCAAAAGAAAAAAAGAAAAAAGAAAACTCTGAAGATGTAGCATGTTAGACCTCTGCTGGTTGGGAGGCAGATTTCCATAGTTCTTTAAGGGTACGTGTATATGATATTTTATTTGCCTAATACAGAGAACATGTTTCCATCTGGAATGATTTTTGGAGAACAGAAAATGCAGGTTTTTAAAGGGCTTGGCTACATTGCCAAATTGGAGCTGGGTCAGTTTGAATAGGATTGCTTAAGGTCAGTTAAGGTCACACCTCAAGTGACCCTATCTAGCACAATCAAGATCTTCTTTTCCATCTCAAATAAAAGATTGTTTCCCTTTAAAGGGACAGATGTCTCAAGATCATTAAGCAGCTGGCTTGTTGGTCTTTTAAAGAAGTCAGTTAACTTGAGCAACTAGAAATCTTCCAATTGGGTAGGGGAGAGGGGAAGTTTGGCATTCCTTTTTATGTATTACTAATATACCAGCAGTTCAATGAATGGTTTTTAAACCCCTGCAAAGCATCCCTGATGCACTGTATCAGTTAATAACAACAACAGCATGCAATCCGTCAATTGTTACTTACTGTGATCCTTTTCAGACCTCAGAAGTGGTTTCCAATTCCTTTCTTTTGGGGGTACTCTAGGACTGCACAGTTTGCCCATCACTACACAGCCCGGCCTTTCTGGCATGCAAACTGGGCAATTGAACTCCCAATCTTAGACTCCCCAGTTGAAGCCAGCTTCTAGTTAGCAACAACTCAAGGAAAATGAAAAATGCCCCCCCCCCCTTCTTCTCCAAAGGTTAGCTGCAAAGAAGACTTAAAGGGAAAGTTTCCCGTTTCTCAAGATCTTTAAATGGGTTCTCTAAGGGACAACCAGCAGCTGCATAACAAGCTTGAGAAAACTTTCCCTTAAGAGAAACAACCTTTCCTTTTAAAAGGAGAGAAAACACAGGCCGGCAGCCACTTTGGAGTGATTTTAAAGGTACAGGTAATCCTTGCTCAAAAGCCAGTCATATCCGACTCTAGGCTACAGTGCTCATCACCATTTACAGCCAAAGATCTGTACATAAAAAACAGTAGCCCTTGTAAAGGTAAAGGTTCAGTGCTCATCTCTGTTTCATAGCCAAAGAGCTATGGTCATGTGGCAGGCATGACTAGGCACTGGAAAACACAGAACACTGTTTACCTTCCCACTGATGTGGTCTCTATTGATCTACTTGCAAATTATTGCTTTCGGACTGCTAGGTTGGCAGGAGCTGGGACAAAGACAGGAGCTCATTCTGTCCTGTAGTACTTGGGTATCAAACTGCTGACCTCCCACCTTCCAGTCAGCATCTTAGCCACTTGAGCCACTTGAGTCCCTGACAGGGACCCAAAAAAGGTGTAAGTAAGAACATTCTGGAAATGGGCTAGTTTGCAGTAGCAATTATGTCATCTGGTTACTAGCAAAAAGAAGCAAACCAGTCAGTCCCCAGATTGGACCAAACTGAAGGACAAATGCCCATCGAGTCACTCCTAAGTGTATCTTTGAACCAAATCTAGCTGTTCTTGCTGTTTGTCCTCCATCAACACAAGTGATGCTTTGGTAATTACAGAAAGCAGTAGATTAGTAACCTGGCTGACAGGACAAATATGTTATGGTATTGAATGTGTACTCCAATATTGACAGCTACTTCTTTATCAAGGCTTTCACAGCTGCAACTACTGAGTACAGTGACTCAGCACTCTTGCTGTATAAATCAAGGGGCTCTGAAAGCCCACACCTCGAGGAGAGTCAGCAAGGAAAGCTTACGAGGAGAGTTATTGCAAGGAGAGTTATTGCAAGGAGAGTAAACTGAGGAGTGTCAACCAGGAGAGTTTACCAGGACTGTCTGTGTGACATTTTGGCTGCTGTTGCTGGTGAGTGCCAAGTGCTGTTTCACCAAGAACCTAGCTGTGTGTCCTGGCCTGAAGGAGTTTGCTGGTTGTCCGTTGGCAGCAGCACTCTGTGCAAGCTCTCAACCCCAAGGATTGTCAGCAACTGTTACCTACTGTTGTCTACTGTACTCTGCTGTAAGTAGACTGTGTTTTGCTCATCTGCTCTCTGCTGGCCGAAGCTACAAAGGCTTGAACCAAAGACTGTTCTGTTGTACATAGTTTTGTTGCTCCAGAGAAGTAATCTGTTTACCTTGGTTTCATCCTTAAGTAAAATATTTTATTTTGTATAAACTACTAGCAGTTATTCGAGCACATCTTTTCTGCTGCTGCGCTTTGCACGATAGCCAAAGCCGTCTATCATATTCTATCACTGGCCATGAATAAGGAATTAATAATTCGGGATACCCATGGTAAAACAGAAGAAAAATGTCCACTTCTTGTCCCAAAACCACAAAACAGGATATATCTTGGACCTGACTACAGAATCACGTTACAGCCGGCTTCTGTGAGAATGAGCATGCTGAAGGCCAACATAGACACACCTTCATAGCTAGCCTTTCTTTGCAACAAGAGAATGAAGAGCAAACTATTTTGTTGAAGAAGAGAGCAGGAATACAAGGAGGAAAATAAACAAGGAGGTGAAGGAGAGGGTGGACAAAATACTCAAGCTCACTGTCTTACCCTAGCAGCATATTGCTCCATTTACACAATGAAGACCTTTTAATTCATTTAAAATTTTAGGCCATTTTATGTTTTCTAAGGAACATTTTCAAGGATTCAATTGTTCATCCTTTCAAAATCTAAATTTCTCATTTTGTTTTTCTGCCATTTATGGTTAGATTTGTTGCTAGTGTTGTTGCTGTTGCTGTTAATGATGATAATTAAGGCAAGGATTGCTATGACATGTCATATTTTTTTGGAACTTTTATTTGAATTTATAAGTAAGTTAAAACATTTTTTTCAAATTTGTTCCTACTAGCGCTGCACTGCCTTTATATTTTGGGTCAGAGTTTATGATCTATGATTATCTGTACAAAAATTAACTGTTGTACACCACCCAGAGTGAGAGACTATCCTAGATGGATGGGATATAAATAAATAAACTCTTGTGATGTCAGACTTTCTCCAGATACAAGAACATACTGGTGGACAACAGAAGGGGTTTTAAGTTTGATACTCTCAAGATGCATGTGGTCTTCCAATACAATTATGCTAATGAAAACTAATCCAGGGATGGCCATTTTACTCTCAACTGATTCCTTCAGTACTAGCACTTCTGCATTAAAAGTGAAGAACAACAAACCATTTAATTTGTGTGTGTGTGTAAGCACAGATTTGGGAGTTAATTTCAGAAACAATTGTAAAAATATATTTTCGCTTTAAAGGTCTTTTTGTTTGTTTGTTTAATTGGTCATGTTTAAATGAGTTTAAAGCCATGACGGAATGATCTCCCGTCTCTGTCTCAGCAACTGCCAACTGAGCAGTTCGAAAGCAAGAAATTGCAAGTAGATAAATAGGGACCACTTCGGTGGGAAGATAACAGCGTTCCATGCGCTCCGGTGTCTAGTCACGCCTGCCACATGACCATGGAAACGTCTGCAGAAGCAGACAGCGCTGGCTCTTCAGCTTAGAAACAGAGATGAGCACTGACCCCTAGAGTCAGATACGGCTGGCTTTTGAGCAAAGGAAACCTTTACTTTATACTTGCATATTTTTAACATTCTTAGGTAGTGGAAATCCTCATCTTGATGATCATCTTGATGAGACATCAAGTAAACTCCAATTTATGTCAACCCTCCCAGGGTTTCCTAGATACTGTATAAGGTACTCAGATGTGGCTTATAACCATTATCGCCCACATGTACTCAAATGCTCGTTGCTGGTGCTTCTCCAGAGGCACAGCAGTAATGTGAACTACCAACCCATATTTTCACAGCCAAATGCTTATATCTATCAAGCTATAGAAGCTTGTTGTTATGTGCCTCCAAATTATGACAACCCTGTGAAATAGCGAAGACCACTAGATAGCTCACTGAGGTAGGTATCTATCTATGGAATCAGTTGTTGGTAGTTTCATTCCCCAGTGTGCATCCCAGAATAAGAGACAGCTTTTTTAACCCTGGGTAAGCTGCACAGTCCCAGGGTGCCTCCAGAAAAAGGGAATGGTAAACCAGCTCTGAGTATTCTATACCTAGAAAACCCTGAAAAGGGTCACCATGTCAAAAGTGACTTGGCATCTAATTTTATTATTTAAATGAGTTTAAAGTCATATATGCTTCCATATTGCTAACATTTTAGCCTCCAGCCAAAGCCTTTGATTGTGTGCATCATAATAAACTGTGGTAGGTCCTTAAAGAGATAAGAGTACCACCTCACCTGTCTTCTGAGAAAACTGAATGTGGGTCAAGAAGCAGGGCAACTGATAGGTTTAGAATAGGAGAAGGAGTATGACAAGACTGTATATTGTCACCTGGCTTATTTAACTAATATGCAGAGTACATCATGCATAATGCAAGGCTGGATGGAGCACAAGTTTGAATTAAGATTGCTGGGAGAAACATCAACAAACTGAGATATGCAGATGACACTACCCTAATGGCAGAAAGTGAAGTAGATCTAAAGAGCCTCTTGATGAGGGTGAAAGAGGAGAGTGCAAAATCTGGCTTGAAACTCAACATCAAAAAGCTTGAGATCATGGCACCCAGCCCCATCACTCCCTGGCAAATAGAAGGGGAAGAAATGGAGGTAGTTACAGACTTAACCTTCTTGGGATCCAAGATCACCGCAGATGGTGACTGCAGACATGAAATAAAAACTCACTTACTCCTTGGGAGGCAAGCCATGGCAAACCTAGGCAGCATAATAAAAAGTAGAGACATCACCATGCCAACTAAAGTTTGCATAGTTAAAGCAATGGTATTCCCAGTAGCAATGTATGGCTGTGAGAGCTGGATCATAAGGAAGGTTGAGTGCAGAATAGATGCCTTTGAACTGTGATGCTGGAGAAGACTCTTGAGAGTCCCCTGGACTGCAAGGAGATCAAATCAGTGCATCCTAAAGAAAATCAACCCTGACTGTTCCTTGGAAGGACAAAAACTGAAGCTGAAGCTCAAGTATTTTGGCCACCAAATGAGAAGAGAGGACTCACTTGAGAAGACCCTAATGCTGGGAAAGATTGAAGGCAAAAGGAGAAGGGGGCGGCAGAAGATGAGATGGTTAGACAGCATCATTGACGCAGAGGGCATAAAACTGGGCAGACTTCAGAGAATGGTGGATGACAGTGGAGCTTGGTGTGCTGTGGTCCGTGGGGTTCACAAAAGGTCAGATTCGACTGTGACTGAACAACAACAACAACAATTTTATATGAAATGGTGACCTCCCTAATGGCCTATCGTTAGCCGCTCCGCTTCGTTCTTGTAAACTGAAGGCTATGGGGTTTTTCCACTATGCCAGGGTGCAACTATACAGCATGGAAAGTACAGTTTGATCTTCTGTTTTTTCACAGTTGATAAAATTGGGTTTCCCAAGGTAAATTGATGTAGCCATCCAAAGAGCAATTTGCAAGTCAGCAGACCAGAGGCAAATAACTCTCTTTGAATAGAGCTCCAATAACAGAAGGTACCAACAAGATACTAATTGGCTCTTCCTTCCTTCATTCCTTCCGTATTTAGTTTCCCTAGATGTTCTAGTGAAACTCTGTTCAAGCACTGAGATGAAACCTTTTATTAAAAGACATTGCATGGCAATTAGGGGTGCTCAGCTGAGTGGAACTGACCCCCTGTGAGCACCTCTTTGCATTGCAACAGGAAAGTACTCTGGCAGAAAACAGACAAGAGTGATGACAACCTGCTTGGAACAAATTTAAATCAGCTGACAGACCAAATAAACAAACAATTCCAAGCTCAAAATAAAAAATATATATTTCACAATGGGGTTCCCCTCTTTGAGCTTTACATTGTTCAGTCATTGGATTTCAATTTGAATTCATCTGTACTCAATCAAGTATAAATTGCAGGGCAAATGGCAAAAAGCAGTTGTCTCTTCAATCCATCTCCTATTTGGTCTTTTTACTTTCAACTTTATGACATTGTAGTCTTTCTCAAAGAGCCTTGTCTTCTTGGTGTGTCCAAAGTATGATAGCCTAGTTCACTTATTTTTGCTTCTAGAAATAGTTCATTTGATCTAGCATGCAGTTGTTTCGCCATGGCATCCATAAAGCTCTTATTCCTCCTTATATTGATGAATAAATTATTCTGTTGCCCACTTTCTTCTTTATCTGAATTTCACATCTCTATGTAGTAAGTGGGAATAGGTTAATTTTGCCTTGGTCTCCAATGACACATCCTTATACTTGATGATCCCTGATGTGATTTGACATCTACAGTATATGAAGCCACTGGGAGGGGTCATCCAGAGATTTGGAGTTTGGTGTCACCAATATGTGACTGCTGCTTGATTGTAGCACCAGAGCCTAACTTTCTTGTTCTTGAATTGGTCCTGCAGCAGTTACTCGTACTACCTCTGGCTGTATCTGAGTATATATCATTACTTATATCCAGATGCATTCTTTGCCTGTTTATTTCTTCTTCTTTGGGTGTTGTATCCAATTTCAAATATTAGTTATCATAATGATGAGCCATGAAGATTGTCCTGGACACAATATAATGCAGTGGTCTTCCATTTGCCTTCTGCATCACAGGCATGACCCCCGTACCACTGATCCAGTTATGTGAGTCACTTTCTGGTCCTGCACCCTTTTGGCACTCAAAGTCCTCCTCAGCCCCAGGCCAGTATTGATGGAAGTTGCTGCCCTCCATCAAGATGGATTCAAGTGGGACTTAATCCACTTGGGAACCCTCACTCTTCCCTGTGGACTTTGGCACCCAAGGGCTGTCAAGTTAGTTACCTGCCACCTGACGATCCACATTGAGTCTCTGGAAGTAGGGTCTACTCTATTATCATAGCAGGATTACCTGGCCAGACTGTTAATTTAGATTACTGAAATAAATACTAATTGGAATATCATTCGAACACAGTAATCTCTCCCAAATGTATGTGCATTATTATCTCTTTATGGTCTTTCTTTTAAGAAATCTGATCTCAGTTGCACTAAATGTCTTATCTCTTGTTTATAATTTTGACTCCAATTGAACTAGAGTACAGTACATCTTTTCCAGTTGGGGGTACTGTATCAATTTTGTTTTCAAATTGCCAGACAGAGCCATGTGTCTCCAGGTAAGATTACATTATGAATACGTCATCCCAACATGACTTGTTTCATTGCCTCGAGCAGTAACAGTAGCTGCTCCATTCAAGATGTTTAGGGTACAGGACGACTATGAAGTGTGCTATCATAACATTCATGCTAGCCTGATAATGGAGTCAAATCAGACAAAAAACAACGCAGCCCATTAAACAAAAACAAAACCAGTTAAATGGGAAACACAGTTCCAACAGGAGGGAGAAATGGCATTATCTTTCAAATGCCTTTTAATTACAATTGGTGTTCTAGTAATTCTTTCTTCACTTCCTGTGTGACTCTTTCGGGTCTTAGGAAAGCTACTCCAGTGGTGTTCCCTAAACCCTATGATTTACTACTGCTCCAATCCACATTATATAATTCACAAACTTGGACACTGACTAAAACATTTGAAAAGAAAATTGAAGCTTTTCAAATGTAGATCTAGTGATGACTGCTAAGAATATCATGGGTTGACTATGTGTCAAATGTAGAATTGTGTCGCTCCAGATGGACAAAGAACGGTGACTGTTTAAGACCATTACACAAAGAAAGCTCCAATACCGTGGGCATATCATAAGGAACAACATGAAATTTAGAATACTCCAGATCCCTGGGAAGAGAGGCCCTGGGCATAGATGGATTTCATGACTGAAGAACCTGAGAGACTGGTGTGTAATGTCCATGGAAGAATTGTTCCTAGCAGTTAAGAGCAGGAAGACTATTGCCATGATGATAGCCAATACTGTATCTGGAATGGATGTGGCACCTGAAGAAGAATTCACAATTTCTCTTTTGCTTATCTACCACAGCCTATCCTACCACTATGCAGAGGAAGACAGCAAGTTTTTGACTGCTACAAATGGACAACAACTTCAGTTGTTTTTCTCTATGTTTACTACTAAAGATGGAATGAGATGCTTCAGAATTTGTCTGTCACATGTGTTGAGTTGGGTTTGGGTATCAAACACTTTACAGTTAGATGCAGGGAGTACATTCTAGCTCAGGGAGAGAAATGTCTTGGCACGACTTTCATTTCTGTGCAGTTAGCCTAATTAGGTATTAATATTATTCTGGGATAAGTAAAAAGAAAAGAAAATGTCCTGAATGTGGGATTTTAATCAAACATATGACTGACTAATTTTGTAAAGACCACAAAGTAAAGACTCTAGTGATTCCTGCTTTTCTGTGAACAAACAGAACAAAGATGCAAAAATTGGCTACTCGGTGTGCCGCTCAACCTCAGAACTCTGGCTTATTGCATCCTTGACAAATCAGGGCCATCAATCAAGAAGCAACATGCCACAATGTGGGGTTATGAATTAACTTCACATTTTCAATGATATAATGCTTTTTTCTTCTTATTTCGTGTCCTGTTCAAACCCAACTAACAAAATGAAGCCACTTTCTTCGCTTTGTCATTGCCCAAACCCAAGTCTTCATTGGTGCATTTCTCTGGCAGCAATCAGCAGACCAGTAAATGAACAGGATTCTGTATCTCTCCACATTCACATAGCATGTTGTTGTCCAGCAGCAGTCCCCACTTGAGTATGCTGGTCTTGCATTTAGGGACTCCAACCTTCAGCCTATTCAGGGTCCTCCAAGTGACTTAGGGGAGGTTGAGATCCTCAGCTATATCCTCCTTTAGTGTTGTTCCTTGTCCAGTGAGCTCCTTCCTCCATCTTCTAATTTGGTTTTGCTCTTGTGTACCCTCAAGAATTTTTGTTTTTGCCATAAAGCTCTTCCTGGATCTGAGCCGGTGGAAGTGAGGATCATATCCATTCAGAGGGTGTTGAGGGTCTCTTGCTTAGTTCTCTTGCCATCCACTGCTGCTTCTTTCCTGATCTTAGTTGGAGCAATACCAACAAGAGGGTATATTTTCTCAACTGGTGTAGGTTTGAGGGATCCTGTCACTATACGCATGGTTTCATTAACAGCGATGTCAACTTTGTGTGTGTGTGTGTGTGTGTGTGTGTGTGTGTGTGTGTGTGTGTGTGTGTGTGTGTGTGTGTGTGTGTGTGTGTGTGTGTGTGTGTGTGTGTGTGTGTGTGTGTGTGTGTGTGTGTGTGTGCGTGCGTGCGTGCGTGCGTGCTCCATACTGGAGCAGCATACTCTGCCGCAGAGACACTCAGGGGCAAAGCTAATGTGTGCAGTGTAGATGGCTGAGTTCCCCACTTATAGTTTATGAGTTTCCTGATGATATTGTTCCTTGTAGTGTACTAGCATTGGCTTTGGTATTCAGGCAGTGCTGCTTAAAAGAGTGTCCGGTCAAGTGTCACAGCAAGGTATTTTGGTGCTGAACAATGCTGTAATCAGTTCCCTTACCACATAACATCCAACTCAACCCTTGCCTCTAGGTTTCAAAGGTGGAAAACACATACTTGAGTCTTGTTTAGGTTAGGCTTCAAACAGTTGATGTTGTGATACTGTCCTAGAAAGAGCCTCTGCAAAGATTGTGAATACTGTACAATCATGTGTACCCTGAGCAGCAACTTTGCTAGCTAATCTTTCTAACACTGCATCAAACCAAGGTCGAGGGTTAGAAGGGGGCAACAGAGGATGAGGTGGCTAGATGGCATTGCTGATGCAATGGGCATCGATCTGTGTGGGCTGCGGAGGACAACGGAGGATAGAGGAACCTGGTGTGCGATGGTCCATGGGGTCACAAAGGGTAGGAATTGACTGTGCAACTGAACAACAACAAAAAACTGCAAATGACCCCTTCCTCCATACAAAAAGTCATACAATCGTCAGGATTTTGGAAAGTCTGGTCATCTAATGCTCATAGAAGCATCAAATAACTTCCTTTTTTAAAAAAAAGATCAGCATGTACCAACAACCTTACAAGTTTTCAATGCAAAGATCATAGCGCAGATACTATATGGTGCATAATGGTGTGCATATAACAATTTTGCTACAATGAAATCCACTCAAACAAATTTTTTAGAACTATTCTTGGTCTTCCAAGCTATTTTTGGAATGTAATTCTGCAATTAGAAATATGCCAAATATTGATATAATCCCAAACATGGATACTAAAGATAAATTTTTGGTTAAAACTATTTTTTGCTCCTGTTGGATTGGCTCCTCTGGTTTTAACTGACGGGTTTCAATCTAGGTGGAGAAGAACAGTCAATGAGGAATTAAATTGGGCTTCAGCCATAATGCTATTTTTGGCAATGGAGTATACAAAAGCAAAGCAGGAGCATCAACAGCACATTATAGATAATGAGCTACAACATCATATCAGTGCAGCTACTGCCTATTCTGGATTTAGAGATACAGTACTGATCAAATTTTTTCACTTGCAAGCCACCAGGATATCTTAATCAAACCAAAATATAGGAAAGCATTTACATTAGCAAAGTTTAATGTACAGTCAAACCTCACATAAAGAGTAACTCACATAAAGAGCTTAAAGAGTAACTCGCTTAAAGAGCAGAATTTTCTCTGAATGTTCGCTTCACTTAACAAATAAAACCAACCAAAAACTCGCTTAACAAATAAATCGGGGTTCACACACACAAATTGGTCATTTACAATGGTGTTTCGCTTAAAGAGCAAACTCTCTTAAAGAGCAATCCTGTGGAACGCATTATGCTCTTTAAGTGAGGCACCACTGTACTACCTTCCACTTTGCTGGTAGATCTAATAATATTCCCTAGGATCCATGTCTGTGCTCCTGTGAGCTGATTCTGATGGAGACAATAGGGCATGTACTGTTCCTTTGTAATATTTTATACTTCCACTCCTACAATGTGTTCCTGGAAGAGATGATGAGCACGACATACGTTATCTGTTGGTGGACCAGTGCCCAGCGGTGAAAATTAAAGTGGCCAGATTTTGTACAACATTAGTCTGTCAGCATGAAATGGTATTATGAAACTGAATATGGATTATTTTATGTAACCTCTACTTTATTGACTCAATTATATTTAATGTATGCCTATGCCACATGTCCACGCAGACAGTGCTGGTTCTTTGGTTATAAACAGAGATGAGCACTGAACCCTAGAGTCGGATATGACTGGCTTTTGAGCAAGGGTGACCTTTACCTTTAATCTGTATTTAATAATACTCTAGTATGGGGTGACCAAACTTTTCAGGCTGTGGGTCAGTTATCTGGTTGAGTGTGCTGGTCATGTGGTTCCTCCCACTGGAAGCGGAAGCATATTGCACCCATATATGCATAAAATGCTGCCGTAAATGCACCCACGGGTCATAAACGCATTTACGACAGCCATGGGCACATTTACAGCACCGTTTTGTGCATGTGTGGGTGCCTTTTACTTCCGCTTCTGGGAATGGCAAGGGCTGCGTGGGCCGGATGATTAGGCACCATGGGCCGGATCCAGCCCATGGGCCATAGTTTGGGAACCCCTGCTCTAGTATATAAATCTGTTGTTAACTTGTAGCTGGTTGATTAACCACTGGACAGTTAATTTTAAAAAAAAAGCTAGCCGTGTTAGTCTGTGCAAGTGTATCAGAGAGTAAACAAAACAAAGACAAAAATGTTGTGGCACTTTAAAGGCTAACTGCTGTATTTTAATGTTACCTTTTGTGGATCAAGACCACTTCCTCAGACATAAGAGTGAGACTTCATGGCATCAATTTATAAACATCAGGCACACAATGGTTGGCCAGCACAACAGATACATTTACAAATCAGTGTGGCTTTTTACAACTGGTAATAACAAAAGATCCGTAATTGGTATTCAAACTTGTATTGAAGTTTAGCCTTGTTGGGTTGCAAATAGTTGGTAGATGGATGCAAAACAAATATTGTGGCATGAGACATTTGCTAATGAGTTTACCCTTCAGACTTAGCATCTATTGACAGAGCTGTGTGAAAATTGTAGATGGAGTGACCTAGCCAGAGCCCAAGTACTTCATTTGTTCTGTGAAGTGACCTGAAGCTATGGATGAGGATCACTGACCATCCTTCTCTAGTTTGTTCTGTAAAGGTGGTGCGGGAAATTGCAGCATATTATAACCTGTTAGTTGTGGTGTATCAAATCTGATAATGTTCCAAAAACCCTTGACTAATATTCAAACCCTTGAGATGGATGTCCAGCATATGTATATATTTTATCTCTGCTGTCTCTCCATGGATCCTTGTCTTGTAATTCTTCTGTTCCAGAATGGCAACTTTCAAGTCTTGTGCAGAGTGTTTGGGTAGATTGAAACAATCTGAAACATGTTTCTGTGTAAAGTCAAACCTCATGTAAAGAGTGCCTCGCTTAAAGAGTAACTCGCTTAAAGAGCAGAATTTTCTCTGAATGTTCAGTTCGCTTAACAAATAAAACCAACCAAAAACTCACTTAACAAATAAATCAGGGTTCACAATCCCCCCCCACCCCACCCAATTGGTCATTTACAATGGTGTTTCGCTTAAAGAGCAAACTCGCTTAAAGAGCAATCCTGTGGAACACATTATGCTCTTTAAGTGAGGTACAACTGTATTGCCATTCCTTATGTCTGGTTTATGTCCATTGACTCTTTTGCACAGAGATTGTCCTGAGTGCAAAAGGGGAATTGTTGGAAAGAGATGGCATAAAACATGTTAGCAGAAGCACAGGTAAAACTCCCTTTAATGTTGTGTGTGATATTGCTTGGTCCAGTAATAGTGTTGCCAGAGTAAATATGGGGACGTAGCTGGCATCGGAGTTTGTAGCAGGGTTTAGCTCCTATCTGTTTCACTGTTGTGTATTCTGTTGAGTGTCAATAGTTGCTTCAGATTGGGGGGTTGTCTGTAGGCAAGTAAAGGTCTGCCACCAAGAGCTTGGGAGAGTGAAGTACTGTGCAGTCAAACCTCGCATAAAGAGCACCTTGCTTAAAGAATAACTCGCTTAAAGAGCAGAATTTTCTCTGAATGTTCGCTTCACTTAACAAATAAAACCAACCAAAAACTCGCTTAACAAATAAATTGGGGTTCACAGTCCCCCCCCCCTTGGTCATTTACAATGGTGTTTCGCTTAAAGAGCAATCCTGTGGAATGCATTATGCTCTTTAAGCGAGGTACAAGTGTACAGTAAAACCTCGAGTTATGAAAAAAAATCGGTTCCATGGCCTCTTTCGTAAGTCATTTTTTTTTTCATAACTTGAGGCATCCCTACAGGGGGAGCTGCAGTGTGAATTGAAGCCCAAGAGGAAGAGCAGAATGGCTTCATATCTGATCCACTTGTCCTCTTGGGCTCCAATTCACCCTGCAGTTCATTCCCAGCCAGAAAGCAGGGCTGGGAATGAGCTGCGGGGTGAATTGGAGCCCAGGATGAAGAGCGGTTCAGCTACAAAGCCATTCCGCTCTTTGTCCTGGGCTCATAACCCTGCAGTCCACAACTTTTTACGTAACTCACCACATTTGCTGCAACCAAAAAAGTCAGTGAGACTTTTTTGGTGTCAACAAAGGCTCTGAGCAATGCAGAATGTTGGGGACCAAGGGGATCTTCTCCCCTGGCCCCAGTGGACATGGCAGAACTGGTGGACGGAGCAGTGTCAGCAGCAGAAACAACCATGGGGACATTGTAAAAAATGCCCCCATGGGTGTTTCTGCCGCTGCCACAGCCCCATACGCTGGTTCTGGCGGGTCCACCCAACTTTTCCAGCCACAGCAAATGCTCTGAGCTACACAGAATGGCGAGGACTGAGGGGATCTCTCCCCCCCTGACCCTGGCAGACCTGGCGGACAGGATAGCAGCAGCAACATCCACGGGGACATTTTTTTACAATTTCCCTATGGCTGCTGCTTCTGCTGCCCCATCTGCCGTGTCCACCAGGGTCAGGGGAAAGATCCCCTCGGTCCCCGCCATTCTGCAAAGCCCAGAGCCTTTGCTGCAGCCGGACAAGTCCCCCTAACTTTTTCGGTCGCAGCGAAGGCTCTGGACTTTGGAGAATGGCAGGGACTGAGGGGATCCTTTTCCCAGAGCCTTCCGGAGGCGGAGGCAGACACGCCTAACACAGTGACACAAACGGCCACGAGGACATGCTGCTGTGTCTGGCATGTCCGCCACCCTCTCCACCTTCAGAAGGCTCTGGGAAAGAGATCCCCTCAGTCCCTCCATTCTCCAAAGTCACGACCACTGCCATTTCTTCTGCCGCCTCCACCACCACCAAGTTAAGAGTTTTTTTAGATTTTTGGTGGGGTAGTGCGGGGTGGATTTTTAGGGCTCAAAATGGTGGCACCACCCTTTTGAGCACTAAAAATTTGATTTTTAGAGACCAAAATGCTGGCAGCCCCATTTTGATCTGTAGAATTCTAAGCACAACCCCGTTTTGTAAGTCAGGTTACAAATAACCTTTTTGTAACTTGAATTTTTCATAACTTGAGGCATTTGTAAATCAGGGTTTTACTTTATTCTTGTCAAGGATGGGTTAGTGATCTTTTAGTTGCCAGCTGAAAGTGACAACCAGCGGTGTTCAACTGCTTTCTCTTCTGGACCGGTTTTGCAGTACTGTATTTTGCTTCTTAGGTGCTCAGTTGATGTGTTCTTTAACCATACTGGATGGGTATTGTAGTCTGACAAATGCATTTTGCAGTTCCTTGAGCTTGGTATCTGTTTTATGGGTCTGAGCAGATGCGTTTGTACCTGAGGGCTTGGCTAAAGACAATGGATTTTGTCATGTATTCTAGATGGAAGCTGGAGGCAGACAGGTAGGTGTGTTGATCAGTGGGTTTGTGATATAATGTGGTACTGAGATGTCCATTTTTGTAGCTTGTCAGTGGTGTCTAGGAAATGTACTTGTGTAGACTGATCCAAGCTGAGTTTAATATTTGGATGAAATGAAAGCACAGCATACAAACAGAAGAAAACAAATCAATTTCAAACAAAATATAATTTTAAAAAGTTAAGACAAAAAGGTAAGCTATGACTCAAACACCTCAGAACAGAAAACTGTAAAACAAAGAAACAAAAACATTACATGAGAAAAAGTAGACTGCCTTTCTAGTGAGGTGCAATTGCCTTGTTTCATTGACACTCCTAATTTTTGTGTATTCTGACTGCCATTTCTATCCTAATCAACAAAAGTAAGTTTTATATTGGTAGATGCTGATAATGATTTTGATACTAACATACCCAGTAATCCTCAATTAGCACAACAGGCATTCAACACTGATCTAAGAATGACCAACAGTAAGAGAATTAAATGATCACCAGCAGCAGGTCTTGTCCCGACCCATTTGTTGCAGACCAAGAAATATATGGCTGCTCAAAATGCCATTATCCAATTATTTCCTTTGCCAATTTTAAAAACCAGTGAGAAAGGATGTAGAGAATAGGCAGTGACTCTGCTGTTTGTAAGTGCCATGTTCACATATCAGGCCATACTAACTGAAGTTAACCTATTAACCTGACTAGAGTTTCCTGCTTTCTCATTGGTCCTGGTCCTTTCTTCCCTAGTTGCCAAGCAAAAGATGACTTTTCACTTGTACATAACAAGGTAGGGCTAGAACCTGTGGAGACAGTTCTCTGCTCTTTTTAAGGGTTGATGTGATGTAGGCACCATATCTCTGTATAAGGAACATCAGAGGATAACAAATTCACAGGTTGCCTGGAGGACAATGGTCCATAGGGTCGCAAAGAGCCAGAATCGACTGTGTGACTAAACAACAACAAAACCATCATATATTCATTTTTATACTGGTCCATTGTTTTGAGCTTAAAGAAGATTTAGAAGCACAATGAAGTCCCCATTTCCCAGGTAGTATTTTGTCTTAAATGGGTGCCAGGTGTATGTCTAAGCCAGTTTCCCAACATGGCGCCCATGCCCCACAGGAGGACTTCAATTCCTGGAAGCCTAAGTCAGTACATTGACTGATCAGTACTGTAGGGAATTGACTTCTGGCTTCTGGGAACTTGAAGTCCAAAAACCCAAAGGTTGGGAAACACTGGCTAATCCATCTTCTTCACATAATACATATTTAAATAACTATTGAGGATAGTGAAATAAAAATGTGTAAAAGCAAAATATTATGAAAATAAATATAATGGCTATTGAAGAAATTTAAAATTATGTTGTTGACAAAGAGATTAAAAGCTGTGTGGTCCTTGCAAACAGTCAAAAGCAAGGGAGATGCATTTATTAGGGCACTAAAAATTACAGTCCAAAGCTAGCTTTCAACCAATTCAGACCTTTGTCAGATTGAGCAACAAGGCGCTGCGGGTAGAATGGAAAAACACAAAAATTCTAAAAATCATCATTAACTCCTTTATTGCAGCTAATGGTTGTAATTTTTTTAGTGGTCTAATAAATATAAAAGCTACCCTTGCCTTCAGAAAAAAAGAGACTGAATTTAATAAACATGTTCTGTATCTTGATTCAATCAACTAGTGAAATACAGACTGCACCCAAGACAGAAATTTGGAAGAATTATGAACCAGTAAAAGTTCCTAAATGTTCTGGCATTGTCCTGAAGAACAATGCCAAGATGGTTCATATTATGGTATTGTTACCTAAATTTTAAGATCAAACATCACTGTTTCATTTTATTTCTTTTTAATGAAGTCACAATCAAAGAACCACTACATACACATGGGCCAAGGCATGAATATATGAGGAGAAGCCAATGCTTAATAGATAACATATGAAATAAAATAATACAAGGTTTGATATAAACCTATGCAAAAGGGGAAAATAGAACTAAATTTTATAAGAACTGATACAAAAGCCTGCCTTAGAGCATTGGTAAAGAATATTGATTATTCCAAGTGGGTGACGTTCTCTGGCAAGGAATGCAAGCAATTAAAGTTAACAGAGAGCTGGCTTCTCCCCTCCAAATAAGAATGTAAAGCTAATTGTCTCTCCTTTGTCCCCATTCTCTGAGCCTCAAGAGTTTCCCCAGAAGTGTGACAAAAGGTGTGGACTCAGTAGAACTTTTTCCTCCAAGAGTCCCGATGAGTCATCTGGCAGAGGAGCAGCTAGAACAATAGCCCTAATCACTTTTTTATCTCCCATCTCCTGAAGCTTCAGAGATGTCGCAATTCCCAGTACGGCAATCCCCAGCCTGTATTCATTCATTGTACAAGCTTCTTCATCCACTCACAAACGCTGAAGATACAGTATCGCTCTGCAAATATTTTCCTGAAACACTTTGTAATAGTTTTACGACCGCCTGGAAGATCGCTTCCTCAAGAAACAATGAACTGATTGATACCTTTGCTACCACTCTTTTGTACGTGTAAATTGTCAAATGTAACTTCGGAAATTACTTTTGTACTGTGTAACTACGCTTTTTGTAACATGTAATCAAGAAGTGTAAAGACTCATTTAATTGCCCCCATTTTAGTAAGACAGCATTTGCAACTGCCATCACTAATCCAAGATTAATTGTTGACCAGTGTAAATGTATAAAAATGTTGGGGAGCGGGAAGGACTACAGCTCATTCCTAGAATAGCTGGAATTGGGCTCCCGAGGGTGATTTGTGCCAGAACGGGTGAGGTATTGGGACTTCTTTCTCATAGATGGCCACTATGAATTAGAATTCTGTTTAAAATACCAATAAACCAATGTTTGTTCTGATTAAAATCATGCCTCGGTGTCAGTTTTTGAGGTTAATTAATTCTCCACCAGGAAACGAACCAAGCCCTAATTTTTAAGGTAACAGTATTCCTGATTGTCATATGCTAATGTAAATACTGAATATCAAAGAAAGTCTGATTAATTATGTGTTGAGAATTACTCATTTGAAATATGTTGGGCAGAGTTTTACATATATCATGTCCCACCCAAAATACATTAAATGGGTTCTAGATCAAGCCAAGGCTGAACTCTCTCAAAATATAATGACTAAACTAAGGCTATCCTCTTTTAAGCATGTCATGTCAAGTCTCACCTGAAAAGTCATTAATGCTGGAGAAAGTTGAAGGCAGACAGGAAAGAGGAAGACAGGACATGATATGGCTTGACTCAGTAAAGGAAGGTAGTCTTGAGCTTACCTGACCTTGGCAATGACAAGGAACCAGTAATTCATAGTGTTGCTGTAACTTGGAAATGACGTGTGGGCAGCTATCACCACCAAATCAGAAGAGTATCTCCAAGGGTATCAACTGTTGTAGACTGGAGGGTACAGATGACTGCATCATCTACAAGCAGCTCCCAGCAGCAACTGGCTGATCACTGTGTAGCCAGACATTTTGGCTGGACATGTTTTTGGCTGGAGCAAGGAGGGAGGTTGTTGTTGATTTTTTGTCCCATTCTCCTCCATATTTGCAGCCCTAGGGTTGGGCCCTCTGGGAACGAGGGCAAGGATAGAAGCCACAAGTGGGGACTCGCTTTCAAATGAACAACAAGCAGCACTCACCTTCTGGCACTGCCATGGCCTGACATGCATACCAAGACACAGACTGCATTCTGCACCCAGTGCAGTTGGGAGAGGCATTCTCCTTAATGATGTGGACTTCTCCCATAGGTTCTTATTTGCTTCTTGTTATAGACATTCTGAGCAAAAGAGATGCCATCTTGTTCGTGCTGAAGTTTCAAAGTACCCTGGCCCTCAGTTAAAATAGAAGTCTGGATGTTTACTTGGGAGATTTATCTGTATCTTATGAGGAAGGCGTTAAGGTGACAGGATGTTGGAGCCTAAAGAAGTGTGATATTGTAACCATCTTTTTATCTACTTACCAAACAGTATTTACATGTTGTCATTAGTTTAGGTCTTGATGGGATGTCAGGATCTGACTTCTCGACTTGTTTGTTCTATATTTAACCAAGGTATAATATCAGAAAACAAAAAATAAAATAAAAACACTGGTATAAATTCAAGGTATAATGTGTATATGGCAAGGACTGTAGTATAAAGTCTATAACTTTAAGGGAACAAATTGCGTCATGTAAAGAGTCCTGTGTTGTGTACTCAAGTCTGCAGAGTAAAATACAGAAGTGTGTGTGGGGGGGGACTGTCTTGCACAGTCTTTCCCCCACTTCCCAGGATATTTATCTTTTATCTGCCCAGGTGCTCAAACTGCATTTTTGCATCACTGCCCTGCAGGTAAGGATAACCCCTGAACCTTTGGAGTGCAGCAGTTGTAACTGTGATTGCCTCAAAGCCTTCCTTCAATTCTCATGATCAGAGCTTATTTATTTATTTTTAAAAGAAATTTTTGAAGCGGTAGCAGTGTTAGCTGGTGCAAGCATATCATAAAGTAAACAAAACAACAAAAAAGATGTGACACCTTAAAAACTAACTCCTGTATTTAAATGTGAGCTTTCGTGGATCAAGGCTACCATGGATGATGGCTACCGAAAGCTCAACAGGAGTTAGTCTTTAAGGTGCCATAACGTTTTTGTTTTGTTTACTCTCTGTATTTAAATATGAGCTTTCTTGGATCAAGTCCACTTGATAAGAGTCAGAAAAAGGCCACCGCACCGCCTCCCTATGTCCGGGGAAGATGAGTTGAGCCCCTCCCGCAACGCGGAGGTGAGGCACGAAGTCTGATCCGTGGTGGTTTTTGGGACTACTGTACTTTCGTTGTTGTGGTTGGTTATGTGCCGTCAAGTGGTCGCCGCACCTGGTGTGCTCAACAGTGTGTTTGCTCCTGGTCTCCCGCGAAACCTCTTGATGCTTGGGTGCTCTCTTCGAATTCCTTCACTGTTGCCCTTCCCGAGCCTCAGCCTTCTCTCTTCGTTTTCTTCGCTGCAGCCCCTCCCCCCCATCCCTTCCCAAGCCTTTGGCTTGAGGATCGAACCAGTGCATATGACGCATGGTTCAACTGCTGTATTGCAGCCAAAACGTTGTGAGCTCGATCCTTACGGCCCCGTCAATTACAGGGCACCATGTTGATTCAGCCTTCCATCTTTCCGAAGTCGGTAAAATGAGGACCCAGCATGTTGGGGCTAAAATGTTAATGACCTTGTGAACACCCCCTCCCCCCAAATAGAGCACTATGCCCTGTGGGGTGGTATATAAATGTAATTGCTATTGCTACAAAGTCTTCGAGTCAGTGGTGGGATGTCAAAAATTTTACTACCCCACCGTGATATCATCACAGTGTGGGTGGAGCTAACATCATGATGTCATGATGTTGTGGGCAAGGCCAAAGAAAAAATAAAAATAATTAAAAATAATTAAAAATAAAATACTAGGTCGGAAGGAACTACAGAATGAACTCACCACAAGATGGCTTCATTTTAGCACTTTTCAACAGTTAAAGAAGTTAGGTACTAAGTCTTTGCCTAACCAGTTCTCTAGGATAATATCCCTTAATGTAAATATAAAACAGCTGTACCTCCTTAAGGGTTCTCTAATTGGAACAGCAATTGGAACAGCACAGGTGTAGCTTATTGATGAGGTAACTCCAAGACTTTGCTTAAAACCCCCAAGCCAGGCCTGTGATAGTACGTCAATATAGGTAAAGGTATTAAATACACATTAAAATACACACAGACACACCACATCCAAAGGTGAGCCACTTACCCTGGGGAGCAGGCTTTGGGAGCTTCAGGCTAGCAGCTTCTCTTCCTCCTCCCCACTTGGGAGGACAGCAAGGAGGCCGTGCATACGCGCCAAGCACTGTAGGCGTACATGCACACCAAGTGCTTGGCACGCATGCACAGTGGGGGAACCAGTGAGAAGGTAAGCCCCGAAGGTGGTTCCCCCCAAAAGCTGCTACCGGTTCTCCGGGACATTGGGAAAAGTTACTACCGGTTCTTGAGAACTGGTGAGAACCTGTTACATCCCATCACTGCCCTCGACATTAAAAATTGCGCTGCGCCCAAACGGGCTCCGAGGCGGCAAGCGCTTTGGCCCGCCATCCCCAGAAAGACGCTCTGAGCACCCCACGGGAAGACGGGAGCGGGGAGAGGGTGGTTGGGGGGACCAACTTGGGGGGCCACGGCGGGATGTGAAGGGGAGGAAGAGAAGGTGGGCGGGCCAGGTATATTTTCCCCTCACTCCCCCCCCTAGTACCCTGCGCGCTTTCTGAGCCAACCCCCCCCCCTTTCCTCCTCGGAGAGGGGGCGCGGCGACCCGGCTTTATTAATGGCGGGACTGGCCTGCGCCTACCTCCGCCGAGCGCCCTCTCGGGAACAGCATGCAGTGCGCGCTCAGCCACCTGGTGGTGGCCCTCAGCTGCCTCCAGGCGGCCTTGGCGTTGCTGCACTTGGCGCGAAACCGGCGCCAACCTCTGCGCTACGGGAAGCACGAGGATTACGGGAAGCAGCAGCAGCAGCCGCCGCAGTTGGAGCCCCGGCGGGGGCAAGGAGGCGAGGGCGGCGGCGGCGCGCACCTGCCCGCCCGCTGCGCTTGGTTCCTGCAAGAGCTGCCCTCCTGCCTGGTGCCCGCGCTCATGCTGGCATGGCGCAGCCCGCCCCGCCTGGCGCCGCTCGGCTGCAAGTTGCTGGCCGGCATGTTCTGCACCCACTACTTCTACAGGTAAAGTGGGAGGGGAGGCGGCGGCGGCGGGCCCCCCCCTCCCCGCAGCTTTTTCCTAGTCCCTTTGTAGTTATTTATTTTACTCTAGAGGAGTTGCATTCCCAGGCTGGGAAAGAAGCTTGCGGTGTTGTGTGTGGGGGGGGGGGGGCACCGAAGAATTCTGCAACTAGGGCTGTAGCCAGGATTCTAGATGGGTGAGTGTGTGAAAAATGTTCAGGAGGGGCAAAAAAATCTTCAGAAGGGGCAACAATGTCACACTCACATGTACAAGTAATACCTCATATAACATTAGTATCGAATAACACTAAAATCGCATAACATTAAGCAATCTGGGGGGAAGAATTGCATCGGATAACATTAAGATCCTATGGGATGCTTCAGATAACAACCGCTAAAGCCTGTGTGGTTACAATGTATCTCTATGGATCCCATAGGATTTTAACATGCATCGGATAACACTAAAAATCGTATAACACCAAGACTTGTGGAACCAGGTTTTCGTGTTATCTGAGGTTTTACTGTATAACATTGGCATCCCGGGGTGAGTTGGAGGGATGGGCTGTTAGTTCAGGAGGATTTCTGGAACTCTTTCTTTCTTTTATTTTCTTTTAACTTAATTCTATTTATTTCATTTACCCTGGACGGGCGAAGAAAACAAATAGGTCGCTCTTAGAAGAAATCAACCCTGACTGCTCCTTAGAGGGTCAATTAGTAAAGATGGAGCTAAAGTACTTTGGACATCAAATGAGAAGAGAGGATTCGCTTGAGAAAGCCTTGATGCTGGGAAGGGTGGAGGGCAAAAGAAAAAGGGGGCAGGCAAAAATGAGATGGCTAGATGGTATTGTAGATGCAATGGGCACAGAGTTGGGCGGGTTGAGGAGGATGGTGGAGGACAGAGGTGTCTGGCGGGCAATGGTCCATAGGGTCGCAAAGGGTCTGAGTCACCTGTGCGATGGAACAACAACAAAAATCCCACCCATCTGGGACATTCTCCCACTCTTTGTGGCGTACAACAGAGGGATTTTGGTTTTGGACTTCCTCACAAGTAAGTTGCGGGCCGGATTGTAGCTCGACTGCAAGGTCTTTGTCTTTCTTTATTCATGCCAGAGGCACCACTAGCATATAGTATAATAACATAAAGGTAAAGGTTTCCCTTGCTCGAAAGCCAGTTGTATATAATAACCTACAAAGCTAAAATTAACACATCTAAAAACAAAATAGAATGTAAAAGGGCTAGATGACATCAATTAGCATTCCCTCTTGCCAACATAAGGTCCTCCTCAATGCACAATGAGGGGCGTTCTTGTGCATTGTATCATATAGGAGATAGTTTGTACTTCTCCACAGTCACACGGGCTGCCATCTACAGGGAAACCCCACTTTCTCAGATTAGCCCTTGATCTTCATCCCTGGCATCCAGTCTGTTTAAAGCTGCAATGACTTATTCTTGCCCCGTTGAACTGGGATAAGAGGCTTCCTAAATCTTTCAGCCGTGCATAGCTCTCAAAAAGGTATGTCTTCCTAGCATTACCAGAAGACAAGTGTTACTTTTTTAAAAATCTAAGAAACATGGTGGGCTCCTAGATATGTTTACTTGGGAGTAAGCCCGACTTGGTTCCATGGAACTTACTCCTAGGAATGTGTGTACTGGATTGCAGCCAAAGCCTGTCTATCTTACTTTTAAAAACACGCATAGGATGGTGTATGAATTTTATCTTGGAATGAATGAAATAATTGGAATTTTTCACCCTTTATTTCTTAAGTCCTGTTCCAATTTTAGAATAGGCTGCTTTTCTTTAAAAGCAACAATTCTCCTAAGTTGTGGAAATTTAATTTATTCTTGGACAGTTCTACCCTCCTGGTCTGCTTTCTGCTATACAGTACAGTAATTCATTCTATCAAAATTTCACTCCCTATAGCTCGCTCTTCTCCTGCATAATGGGAAGACTGGGTAATTAAAAGAGCTGGAGCAGTCTGCATTCCAGGTGCATTGCAACCATCAGATGATACATGTTAACAGTTGTTGTCAACATTATATTGATACTGATAATAACTGCCCCAACAATGATGTACCTAACTCTTCTCCAAGAGCCTCCCCCATTTCCACAATTATCTACAGGTCTCCTATTTTACCAGATCTCTATAACACTGAGGGTTGGTGCTTGCATATGATATCTGAAATTTGCCATTGTTAATTGAAGATGTAAACACTCAAGAATTGCATGGACACAGCCCCATTTCTACTAAGGACTGTGTCAGATTTCCTAGAGAGCATGGTCCATATAGGCCTGTGATGGTGAACCTTGGCACTCCAGGTGTACTTGGACTTCAATTGCCAGAAGCCCAAGTCAGCACTCCTGCTGATCAGGGATTCTGGCAATTGAAGTCCAAGAACACCTGGAGTGCCGAGGTTGGCCATCACTGATATAGGCAGTAACAGGGGTGAGGTGGCTCAGTGGTTAAGAAGCTCGCCTTGTTAGCCCAAAGGCTGGCAAGTCAGCAGTTCAAGACCTGGGTACTGCATGACAGATTGAGTGCCCATCTCTGTCCCAGCTCTTAGGGACATGAAAGGACCCTCGTTTGGGTATTCTCTGAGCACAATTTCTCCCGTAAAAATCCTTTTAACCCAGAATAATTTCTGACACAAAATTATTATTATTGCTTAAATCTGGAGGCCAGACAATATATTACCGCATATGGCAAATCCATGATGGGATCCTCTAACATTTTCACTTTAGAACAACCACACTGAACTCTAAAATCTTGCATCTAGATGTTATTATAGGATCTCTGCCAAAGGAACTCTTTGTGGAATTTTTGAGATCTGAAATACAGTTCTGAGCTTGTTTTAGCTCTATCAAGAAAAGTTTGTGTTTGTGCATGAAATCTAGAGAATTCAATGGGAATTATTTTAAATTTATTTTTAATGAATTATTAAAATAAACAATACTGTAACATGCTCATAGAGTTAGCATTAGATACCAAGTTAAACTTGGAAACATAAAATCTCTTAATAAGTTAATGGTTCTCTGTAAATGTCTCATTAAATATAGTTTCATTTTAAAGAAGGTGAGAATGGTTTTAATCATGTTATCAATATTTAACTGTTGCAAGAGTTAACTGTTTCTGATGACTTTTAATTGGCTTTTAGAAATACACTGTACAGCCAATAACACAAAGCTGTATAAAGATGTGACGTTTGTGTTTGGCTTTTTAATATTAAAACTGATTATGATATTGGCAGACTCTTCAAAATAAATGAAAGGAGTGAAGTTATGAAAAAGACAACTTTAAATAAAATTTGACTGTATGGGAAAGCAAAAAAAACCCCAACCCTATGAATTTAGAACTAACAAATGTTAAAAGGGATAATAAATAATGTATGTGGATGAGGGTGTATCAGAGGAGAGAGGTTATTTTATTTATTTATTTAAGCAAACTTTTATGCTGCTTTCCTCAAAAAGGTTGGCTAACACAACTCTCAACACCTAAAACACAATAAAAATAAAATCAAGATCAAAAGATTTTAAAAACCTAAAACAAGACACACAGAGAGGGAGGAGGTCAGATGAGCCAAAAGACTGGGGCAACTGTCTGGCCCATACCCCACACATGCTCTGCCAGCAAGGTCTTGACCCCCTTCCTAAAGGGCAGCAGCTCCATCTGGAGATGCAGCTCACTTGGCAAGAGGTTCCATAGGGCTGGAGCAGACACGGAGAAGGCCCTCCTCCTAGTGCTAGAGAGGTGCACCTCTCTAGCTGATGGTACAACCAGAGCACCTCCCCGGTCTGCTCTGGTGGGACATACAGATGTCCCTAAGGTGATGCGGTATCTTAGGTATCCTGGCCCACTACCATATAGGGCTTTAAAGGTAATAACCAGCACCTTGAATTGCACCCAGAAGGATACTGGCAACCAGTACAGCTCCCGCAGCAATGGTGAGGCGTAAGCATAACACCCACACCCTATCACGACCCGGGCAGCTGCATTCTGGACCAGTTGCAGCCTCTGAATGGTCATCAAGGGCAGCCCCATGTAGAGCACATTACAGTAATCCAGTCTGGAGGTGACCAAAGTGTGTGTGATCATGAGCAAGGAGTCCCGGTGTAGGAGCGGGTGTAACTTGTGTATTACACGAAGTTGTGCAAAAGCCCTCCTGGCCATGACTGTCACCTGCTCTTCGAGCAGTAGTCATGAGTCCAAGAGGACCCCCAGATTACACACCGGGTCTGTTTGGGGCAACACTGCCCCATCCAGCACCAAAGATGGTAGCTCCTGAGAGGGCCCCTGACCCACAACCACTCAGTCTTGTCAGGATTCAGCTGTAGCCCATCCTCCCCCATCCAGACCCTCACAGCCTCCAGGCACCTGGAAAGGACTTCCACTGCATTGCTTGGGTCTCCACAGGCTGAGATATACAGTTGAGTATCTGCGTATTGATGATACCTCACCCCATAGGAACGGATGATTTCACCCAGCTGTTTCATTTAGATGTTAAATAGGAGAGGTGAGAGCCCTGAGGCACCCCATATTGGAGGAGCCTAGGGCTGGATTTCTCACTCTCCAATCCTTCAGAAATGAGGAAAACCAGGACCACACAGTGCCCTGGATCCCTAATCCTCAGAGCCTTCCCAGAAGGATACCGTGGTCGACAGTATGAAAAGCTGCTGAGTGGTCAAGAAGAGCCAGGACAGTTGGATGTCCACCATCCACTCTCTCCAGAGATCATCCACACGCGCGACCAATGCAGTTTCCATGCCATATCTGGGCCTGAATCCTGACTGAAAAGGATCCAGATAATCCGCTTCATCCAAGATCTCCTGTAACTGCCGTGCCACTGCCTTCTCCAAAACCTTACTCCGGAATGGAAGGTTAGAGACAGGCCAGTAGTTGGTCATAACCGCAGGGTCAAGGGATGGCTTCTTTAGGAGGGGGCGTACCAAGGCATGTTTTAAGCTAGCAGGAAAAACACCCTCCAAAAGCGAGGAGTTAATAATGGCCTCAACGCTGAACATGTCCAGAATGCCTCTTGTGGATTACTCATTTTCAGGTCCCTTGAGGATAGGTAGGGGCTAAATTATATGTAGTCTGTTCTCCACATCCAGCCATTCTAAGTGGCCTATACCTAAATGCTGAAATGAATGATGAGCCATTTCACCAAATGGGCAAATTAAACAATTCCTCTTTTCAGATAAAAGGATTCCTGTCAAGGTCAAATTGGATCCAGATGAGAACATTGCCCCCTATGCACAAGACACGGTAGACACTTGTCCTCTACTTTTAAACTCAATTTCTAGATTCATTGCCAAAAACCCTCAAGAAAATGTATGCTCTACATAAACTGTTTTCAGGTGTTTACAAATGATAATTTAAAAGCAGAAAGCCATTTTTAGGCTAACCAGCCCTCTAAAATCAAACACATATTGGTCCCAGGCAAAAGTGCCTTGCCCCGGTTTTCCTTGAATAGAGTTCAAGAGGAAGCGCAATCATTTGAAATAGCTGTTCATTTATTGAAAGAGAAGTCAATAAGTGAAGCCTGTAACAAGCGGATCTCCCTAAAAGCAGGAGAGGGGCCTTGACCATAGGTGAGACAAATATTTATACAGTTGAGATGGAATACATAATTTACACATAACATGATGCTTGGGATGTGTGCAAATGGGTTGGGTTTATCCTGGAACAGATGCAAATGGCTTGATTCCAGTCTTTGGAGAGATTTAGTAAGACAATAGCCACAGTGATTCTTCCTTGGGAGTAGAATGGTTGTGAAACCACCTGGGTGAAAAGGTGGTGATTAAGCCGAGCTGCAGATTTGTTAGTTTTGGTGTGCACAACGGGACAGGAAGACACTGTGTGAACCCCTGACTGACAATTAGGAGTTAATTGTTCCTTCTAATTCACCCAGGAATTAACTCAATCCATCATGCAGTACCCAGGTCTTGAACTGCCAACTTGCTGGCCTTCCAGCTAACAAAGCGAGCTTCTTAACCACTGAGTCAACCATGGTAATGCAACTGATATTAGATTGACTGCTACTGTGATGTCTGCAAGCCAGAAGCCAATTCTCACCTACAGCACACCCAGTGGCAAAAGTTAAACATTAACCAGGGAAGTGCTTCTTCCTCCATGTCCACTTTCAGAAAACACCTGATTGCTAATACTGGATCATATTACAAAGCATATCCTCCTTTGGCTGATGTCTTCAGGTACCCACACTGGCAGTGTTGGGGCACGTTGGGGCCCAGAGACCTACCACGGCTGAACTTGGCTGGTGGGGGACTTGCTTATATAGCTCAAATGGGATGACATTTCTAAAATTCCACACATTATTTTTTGGCGGGGGGGGGCACCTTTAGACACAGCCCTGCAAGTCACAAGATTGGAAGCACAGGACAGGAAGCTTCTTTGTATAAATTATTTCCTTAAATGAAACTGGCTTCCTTTCTGGTACCTTTTTAACATTTTTTTCCTGCAGTCAAGTCTTGTTTTAAGGCTAATCTTTGCTTTTTTTGGAAATGGATGTGACTAGGCTAATTTTGTTAATAATTAAATCTAACACCCTGTTCCTCTGTTTAATTATTATTTTTCTTTCCTAGTAGAATAGCAGTAACAATTATACTTATATACTGCCCCATAGCACTCTCTGGGAGGTTCACAAGTTAATTAGCATTTTGCCACAACATGCTGGGTACTCATTTTGCCAACCTCAGAAGGATGGAAGGCTGAGTCAATCTTAAAACCTGCCAGGATTAAACTCACAATGTTTTGGCTGTAGTACAGCAGTTTAACCACTGCACAACCAGAGCTCGCTGTTGTAGCACTGGATCAACTGGGAGGGTTAAAGTATTTTCCCCTCTGTTTTCCTTGTTATTTGTCAATTAAAACCTGTTTTGATTGGTAACAAAAGGAGAGGGGGGAAAATTATAATTTTTACTCTTTCATCAGATCCAGTGCTATAACAATCTGCTGGGAGGGGGAAATAATTAAACAGTTCCTCTACCCTTCTGCAGAGAAGCAAACGAACTGTTTAACTGCAGCGGTTAATGATATGCTGACGATGCTTTCACAGTGCGATAGAAAATGCTGAAGGAATCCTTAGAGTGGCTCTGTAGGTGTGAAGCTTTATGACCCTGACAAAGTTTAGCTACATACTCCCACCTATATTCAAAGTTTTTAAGGGAAACTTTCCCACAATAGCTGCTTTTTCCTTTGACCTCCTATGGAATGGATCAAAAGCTATTGAAGTTTCCAGAATTCTGAGGGTTGGTGTTTGCATAAGATATCTGACGTTTGCCATTGTTAATTGAAGAGATATCGGGGTGCACCTGAATTGCACATTTTGGTATGTGACTAAGACATGCCCCATGACCTCTTTAATAGCACTTAGCCATGTAATCTTATACAAACTACACAGATTCAGGCCCCTGTTCCATATCATTTTTATAGCATTGTTATGATAACAGTGAAGTGATACCAAGAATCACTTCAGAATTTAAGAAAAATTCTAAAACCAAGTGGTGCCTGCTAAGACTGGTGAGATGGACGGCAGCTTACCAGAGTGGAACACCAGCAAAAGTAGCAGTCCTCCTTCAGTAATACAAAAATAATTGTTTGCAGGCACATACTCCTTTTCCAGTTTTACGTTTGCACTGTGAGAATGGTTAAACTCATGAGTGCATTCCAATTCCAGCCATTTCCATGTGGATGGCTACATAGAAATGGGCAGATTTAAAATCTACTCATAAGCTTAGCCATTTGATATCAATAGCAATCAGGCAGTGGCATCTGTACAGCAAGATATTTCTGTTTGATTTATTATTGATTGATTTATTCATATTTCTATACCACCCTCCTTGCCAGGACGACCCAGGGCGGTTTACATATCACAAAAAAGCAAACATAATACAGTCAAACCTCGCTTAAAGAGTGCCTCGCTTAAAGAGTAACTTGCTTAAAGAGCAGAATTTTCTCTTAATGTTCGCTTCGCTTAACAAATAAAACCAATCAAAAACTCGCTTAACAAATAAATCAGGGTTCGCAATCCCCCCCATTGGTCACTTACAATGGTGTTTCTCTTAAAGAGCAAACTCGATTAAAGAGCAGTCCTGTAGAACGCATTATGCTCTTTAAGCAAGGTACAACTGTATGCAATTTTCCCTATAGGATGCATCATACAACAATTTTTTTCGCTAAGTGGTTTTCCCCATTGAAAAATTATTGTATGATTTTTTTCCATTGGGAAAATTGTTATGCGGGACGCCATTTCCCCCCAAAACCTAATTGTGATGCAATTTCATTGTTATATGGGGTGATTGTTGTATGAGGTTCCACTGTACTGTACAGTAATACCCCGGATAATGATTACATCAGATAACGCTAGAATCGGATAACGATTCTAGATAATGATTCTTAGCGTTATCCGAGGCAATGGTCTGCGGGTGTGGGGTGGTTTGGGTAGAACTACCCAATCCACCCCCCACCCGCAGTGGTCTCTGCGACTGCAGTAGGGTCAAGGGAAAGCACCGCGCCTTTCCCCCGACCCTACTGCAGTCGCAGAGACTGCTTGTGTCTCTTTCCCTCCCTGTATTTAAAGCAGTTTGTCCCTGAAGTCAGGGCTTTATTTTTAGCGTTGTTGGATGCATGTATCGGACAACGCTAAAAACCGGATAACGTCATGACTTGTGGAACCAAGTCATAACATTATCTGGGGTATTACTGTACAGTAATACAGTTCCACAAGTCATGACGTTATCCGATTTTTAGCGTTGTCCGATGCATGCATCCAACAACGCTAAAAATAAAGCCCTGACTTCAGGGAGAAACCGCTTTAAAGGCAGGCAGGGAAAGAAAGAGACCTCCCTACCTTTAAAGCCACCACCATGCGACTGCAGTAGGGTCGGGGAAAGTGCCATTCCGACGCTACTGCAGGGTTCCCTCTGCTTACCTTCTTTTCCTTCTCCGACTCCCAGCTGATTGCAAAAGGCTTGGTTTTTTTAAACTGCAGGGAAGGGGGGAAAGCTGTTCTTGCTTTACTTCCTGAATCGAAAAAATACAGAGATGTGATTGGTTCTCTAGATCAGCTGATGTAGAGAACCAATCACATCTCTGTATTTTTTTCAATTCAGGAAGTAAAGCAAGAACGGTGTGGAAAGAAACTCCTTTCTTCCCCCTCCCTTCCCTGCAGTTTAAAAAACCCAAGCCTTTTGCAATAAGCTGGGAGTCGGAGAAGGAAAGGAAGGTAAGCAGAGGGAACCCTGCAGTAGCATCGGGGAAAGGCAGGCGGGCACTGGGGAGGGGGTTGGATTGGGTAAATGTTCTACCCAATCCAACTCCCCCCCCAAGCACACGCTTGTACCGGATAACGCTAAAAATCGCGTTATCCAATGCAAGATTTTTCCAAAAATCTTGCAACGTTATGTGGTTTTAGTGTTATCCGGTACAAGCGTTATCCGGGGTATTACTGTATATGTATTTCTATGGTGCTTTAGCAGAGCTGGCCACTAGAGGCCACTGTGTGCAACAGCTGTTCAGTTTTATGCATTCAGTCTGTGATTCCACATGTTTCTTTGAGAGGAACTGGACTTGATTGTCTGTAAGGCAAGCTCCCTTCGAGCTCTGCACTTTGTTGTTGTTGGTAGTGGTGGTGGTGATGATGATATAAAATTCCTTTAAATAGCAGTGTTGGTGGTTGGAGCAGATTTTTGTCAACAGAGAATTTACTTGGGAGGTGCTATTGTCATTTTTGAGAGGGAAGAAAGTTTGTGCTATACAGTGCAGGCAAAATTGCTTCTGTATATGGGGTGAGGAATAGGGGGCTGGGTGTGGATTTAAAAGGCATAGTTGGTATAAGTACAGTATGTTCGTTTTAGAGGCTACCTTTGAACTGTGGTGCTGGAGGAGGATCTTGAGAGTCCCCTAGACTGCAAGATCAAATCAGTCAATCCTGAAGGAAATCAACCCTGACTGCTCATTGGAAGGGCAAATACTGAAGCTGAAGCTCAAATACTTTGGCCACCAAATTTGAAGAGAGGACTCACTCAAGAAGGCCTTGATGCTGGGAAAGATCGAAGACAAAAGGAGAAGGGGGTGACAGAAGATCAGGTAGCTGGATGGCATTGTTGACGCAATGGGCATAGATCTGGGCAGGCTGAGGAGGATGACAGAGGAGCCTGGTGTGTGGTGGTCCATGGGGTCACAAAAGGTTGGACGACTGTGCGACTGAACAACAACGTGCCTCCATCTAACTGCATATCAATATCTTGGCAAGCAGAACAGTTTTCCCAGGGTGATGTTCTACAAGCATATTGTGCATGCTAATGACACATCTGGTGTTTATTTCCTGTAGCAAGGGTGCTGCCAAATGCTAATACTGTACAGCCTTCTCCAATTTGGAGCTTTCCAGAAATAATTGGCTTACAGTTTCTATCACTCCCTATGCCTGGAAGGCACTAGACTGGAGAAAGGTGTGTGGAAGAGCATGTCTTACATCAGGTGTCCAGTCTGTCAAAGGTTCTTGTGTGCAAGCATGTGCAAGCCTATATATGTTTGTTTTATGAGCAGTGATGGGATGTCACCGGTTCCAGACGGTTCCCTGGAACCGGTAAGAACAATTTCGGAGGGTTCTCCGAGAGGGTAATCTATTTTTAAGGCGTCCGGTTCCGGACGCCTGAAAAAAAGAAAAAAATTTTTTTTTAAATTGGAGTCAAAATGGCTCCAATTCAGTGCGCATGCGCAGAAGTCAATCTGACGCATGCGTGCTGCAATTTTAAATTGCGCATGCGTCAGATTCTGTTTCTGCGCATGCGCACTTGTTTTTGCCGGAGCCGGACCATTTTGAAGTGGCTCTGGCAGTGGCGGAGGGCTTAGGAGGAGGAGCCGTGCCTAGCCGGGCGGCCCAGCGCTCCCGGCCGCAACGCTCCACGGGCGCCCCAAGCCTCGCCGCCCGGCGGTGTGCCTAGCCGGGCGGCCCAGCGCTCCCGGCCGCAACGCTCCACGGGCGCCCCAAGCCTCGCCGCCCGGCGGTGTGCCTAGCCGGGCGGCCCAGCGCTCCCGGCCGCAACGCTCCACGGGCGCCCCAAGCCTCGCCGCCCGGCGGTGTGCCTAGCCGGGCGGCCCAGCGCTCCCGGCCGCAACGCTCCACGGGCGCCCCAAGCCTCGCCGCCCGGCGGTGTGCCTAGCCGGGCGGCCCAGCGCTCCCGGCCGCAACGCTCCACGGGCGCCCCAAGCCTCGCCGCCCGGCGGTGTGCCTAGCCGGGCGGCCCAGCGCTCCCGGCCGCAACGCTCCACGGGCGCCCCAAGCCTCGCCGCCCGGCGGTGTGCCTAGCCGGGCGGCCCAGCGCTCCCGGCCGCAACGCTCCACGGGCGCCCCAAGCCTCGCCGCCCGGCGGTGTGCCTAGCCGGGCGGCCCAGCGCTCCCGGCCGCAACGCTCCACGGGCGCCCCAAGCCTCGCCGCCCGGCGGTGTGCCTAGCCGGGCGGCCCACGCTCCCGGCCGCAACTCTCCATGGGCAGCTCGGGGCCGCCCGGCTAGGCGCGCCGCGGGGCGCCGAGGGTCGGGGCCGCCCATGGAGCGTTGCGGCCGGGAGCGTGGGCCGCCCGGCTAGGCGCGCCGCGGGGCGCCGAGGGTCGGGGCCGCCCATGGAGCGTTGCGGCCGGGAGCGTGGGCCGCCCGGCTAGGCACACCGCGGAGCGCCGAGGGTCGGGGCCGCCCATGGAGCGTTGCGGCCGGGAGCGTGGGCCGCCCGGCTAGGCGCGGCGCCGGGCACCAAGGCTGGGGGCCAGCCCCAACGGTCCCCATTGTAAGTGGGGTTTGTGTTTGGGGTGGGTGGGTGTTTGGGTGTATTTTTATTTAATTATTATTTTATTTATTTATTTTATTAACGGTTTTGTGGGGGGGGGTTGAGGGGTGTGTGTGTGTGTTTTATTTTTATTTTATTTATTTTATTTTTGGCCCCGCCTACAACGTCATGATGTCATGATGTTGGCTCCACCCATGACGTCATGACGTTAGCTCCGCCCCCACTGTGATGACGTCAGGGTGGGGTACAAAATTTTTTATCATCCCATCACTGTTTATGAGGATTAAAATACAGTAATACCTCATATAACATTAGTATCGAATAACACTAAAATCGCATAACATCAAGGAATCTGGGGGGAAGAATTGCATCAGATAACATTAAGATCCTATGGGATGCTTCAGATAACAACCGCGAAAGCCTGTGTGGTTACAATGTATCTCTATGGATCCCATAGAGGATCAGATAACACTAAAAATCATATAACACAAAGACTTGTGGAACCAGGTTTTAGTGTTATATGAGGTTTTACTGTACAACTTACACATACAATCAGTGTGACATTTATGTTCCATTTTTAATATGCAAAACAGTTGTTTTGTTCTCCCCAAAATTAAGGCTACACAATAGATCCTGGAACTTTCTATTCCATAATAGAAACTCAACTGTTTGAAGTTGTAGTCTAGTTAAGTCATTTCAGCACATCTTTCTTTACTTTGGCAGGTATACAACCCATTTTATGGCAACAGGAACAAGATGATCCATCTTCATAAAACTTTCACTGGTTGTTTTCTATAAGAATAAGAAAGAATGTTCTGCCAAATCATGGGTGCATTGTATTTACTATCTCCCACATAAACACCCGTTTGAACTACTACCAGTAGTGGGCTGTCAAAGTATTTGCTACCCTACCGAGGGCGGAGCTGATGTCATGGGCAGAGCCAATATCATGATGTCATGGGTGGAGCCAATATCATGATGTCATGGGTGGAGCCAACGTCATGATGTCATGACATTGTGGGCAGAGCCAAAGAAAAAATAAAATAAACATTAAATAAACACATTAATTAAATAAACACATAAAAATTAAACACATTAAAATTAAAATAATCAAACACAAATCAACCCACCCCAAACACAAACCCGTCACTTACCTGGCCTAGGGTCGGGGAGCAGGCACTAGACAGGAAGCGCAGCGGCGCGGCAGCAAACTGCTGCTGTGGCAAACTGCCGCTGCGGCAAACCGGCACGGCGGCAAACTGGCCCGGTGAGGAAAGGCCGCTCCCACTTCTCCAGGCCATCCTGCGCTCTTTCCGGGCAGCTAAAATGGCTGCCCAGAACTGCAAATGCGTCAAACCTCCATTTGACATATGCACACCTCTATTTTTTAGTGTGCATGCGTCAAATGGAGGTTTGACGCATGCGGAGTTGGCTGCCTGGAAATCCACATCCGGGGGGCGGCCAGAGAGGCGACCAAACCGGTCGCCCGGGAGTTCTCTATACCCCCCCCCCCCCGGTGATCCCCTCCGGAAAGCTGCTACCAGTTCAGGCGAACCAGTCCAAACCGGTAGCAGCCCATCACTGATTACTACCACCACAATTCTTAGTTTGCTAGGCAAAAAGAAGTACAGTAGTAGAATAGTATAAGTAAAGTTATCACCATCATTCACAGAGAAATGCTGAAGCAGGTAATGGTGGATATTTCATACAGTACTTTCAGAAAATTAGACTGATTCACAGTAATCATTATGGGTTTAAACAGTGGGGCAAAAGCCTTGAGGCTGCAGTAAGATCAGAAGTGTTAACTGCTATTTTCAACCAAATGTGACTTGTTCTTGCATCTGAATGCAAATTATGAGTAGTGTTAGCTATCATTTAATAGAATAAGATTGTATCATTAACTTTTATTTAAAGTTGGCTTGTATTAATAAATCATAATTGACAGTAACCACACAGTGCCCAGGTTGAAGCATAATAATAAATTATAACTAATATGTTTGAAACTAAAGGATTTTTTTCTGATCTCTTTCCAATAGGTCAGAGAATGAGTGAAGAAGAACATAAGTTCATGCATGTAATGCTTAATCATGGGAGTTAGTACAAGGGTAAAAAACCTACAGTCAGTTATACATTTGCATCAGTTCCAACTAGCATGGAGAATGGTCATATATAATGAAGTGTTAATCTAACATAGGTTGTTGAGCTGGACAGAAGGAGGGGTCAGGAAGTCAATTCCCTTCTGTGCTCCTCAGAAGATGATCCATTCTGTGTAGCAATCCCAGAGTGCCACCAGGAGGAAAGACTAGTAAACTATTTCTCAGTAATATATATAAATAGAAAATGCTGGCCATGGTTTCCCTAAGTTGAACTTATTTGGAAGGCATATAACTATTATATTTCCACCTCTCCTGGTTAATATTTACTTGAAAACATAATAACATATTTCACAAGTTCAGGTAATAAGATTGTAGCTATAATTCTGTTTTCATGTTCAGTACCATTGATTTTAGTGTGATAACAAGTACTGTACTCTGTTGTGGTACTCTGCAATAACCTCTACCAGATGTGTGCCACCTCCAAAGGAGAATCACCCTCAACTCTTTCCCCTAGATTTTGGGTTCATTTTTAACTTATAAATAGGGAATTCTTTCCCTTGGAGTATCCCTTTTACCAAAACCAGATAAACAGCCAGAGTTCCCTTTCCGTTGAAATTTTAAACAGTGCCAAAGCTAAGAACTTAAATTTACACTGTCTTCTTAAAAAGAACAAGGACACTTTGGGTGAAAAAATCACAGACTGTGTTATTTTAGTAAAGCACCTTGTGTCCCAGTGTGGGTCAGTGTTGTACTTGGCATACCGGTAATAGCTTTTGGCTTCTGTTACCAAACAACAATAACAACAACAAATCAAAACCCCAGTGTATAAAAATGAAGAAGTTTATTAAGAAAAAACCCAGCAAGAAGGTTCAATAAACACATGCACGGGAACACACAGAGAGAGAGAGCGCCTCCTCAGCACAAATGTCAACTACAGTAAAACCTCGCATAAAGAGCACCTCGCTTGGAGACTAACTCGGTTAAAGAGCAGAATTGTCTCTGAATGGTCACCTCGATTAACAACTAAAACCAACCAAAAACTCGCTTAACAACTAAATCAGGGTTCACAATCCCACCCCCTCCAGAAGTCACAAATTGGTCACTTACAATGGTGTTTCACTTAAAGAGCAAACTCGCTTAAATAGCAATCTTGTGGAACACATTATGCTCTTTAAGTGAGGTACCACTGTACTTAACAACTCACTCACTCTGGGTTGATTTACAATCGATTTAAATATTGTTTACATGATGCACAGTCAAACCCACAGAATTTTGGCCACCAAGGGGTTTATTTTAAAACATAACATCATTTATTTTACACTGATATTTGCATCATTGTAAAATAACATTGATTTATGCTGTATGCCTGGATGCGTCAGATCGCTACCATTGATTAGCTGTGTCTTGTCTCTGCTGATCAGCTGGAGCTTGTTTCTGCTGCAGCCATGGATTATTTTTAAAAAATATTTATTCAAAGTGGCATAATTCATTTTTAAAAACGATCCATGGTGACAGAGGAGATGGCTTCCAATAGATGTGGCAGCAGGTCTCTGCCGATGAACCAGAGCCAATCTGTGGTGATCACTTTAAAATCCTTCAAAAAAGTATCTTTATCATTTTAAAATAGAGTCAACCAGCCCACTGCATCTTCATGGGCTGCTAGATTATAATTGATGGTTGGGAAAAATGAGAGTTGTATCCTAATTCATCACAGAGGTACCATGCTGGATGTTGGGGGCAAAATGCTCGTTACCTGGTGAACCGCCCAGAGAGTGCACTAAGTACTTCCTAATGCTGTGAAGAGACGAAACTGAAGCCCACTAATTTGTACCAAAATAGTAGAACCCCCTGACAGGGCCTCAGAAAAGTGCAGGTTGTGGCATACCAGTCATCCCAGTGATTTCCAAATGTGGATGCTGGAGGGGGGGGGGAGAACAGACCAATCCACCCATGAGTGGGAGAAATGCTCATATGGACAGCCTGTGGTGTTTCTGATATGATCTTTAAAGCTCTTAATGCTTCCTGTGTCTGTAAGGTTCCTTTACAATTGCCTGAAACTTGGCTCCAACATCAGTTTGTAGCCACATGAAAACTGTATGTACTTGATTGATTCACTGCTTAATATGCACAATAAGATAAAAATTGCATTTGCAGGCTTACAGTGTGAACCAGCTAAAATATTTGGATTAGATTATCTAAACAGATTACAAGACACGTTGGTTTTAATATCTCTGGCTGGCAATTACTGTCAATGAGCCTGTCGTTATGTTTTTGCATGAAATGTTCCTTTACTTCAGTCAAGGATTTGGAAAAATAACCCAATGTTCTCAGCAGGATGTAGACTTCAGAACATCACCCTAATCAGAGCCATTGGAGGAGACAAAGAAATGTTTTAGAGATTATCAGCAATTTTAATAGGGGAGAGATCAGAAAGGAGTAGAGTTAATTCAGTTGCAATGAGAAGAGCATGGTCTTGTAAGATGGTTTAAAATGGCTGAAACAAAATAAATGGTGTCTATTTAGGTAAGAATATATGAATAGAAAAACAGTGAGGGGTGGATGAATTGGTGTCAGGGGCCGGATCCAGCCTATGGGCCGTAGTTTGGGCACCCCTGGTTTAAGCAGTGAAAATGGCATCTTAAAATCTATGTCATCCTGTTGCAAAACAGATTGCAAACCATGTTTTACTTCTGCTTCTGGCGGGAGGAACCAAATGACCAGCCCACCGCCTGAAAAGTTTGGGCATCCCTGTTCTAGGCATTTTGTTCCACAAACCAATTTGTTCTTTTCTTGGCTGATTACCTAGCTGCTGATGTTGTGGCAACAATCTGTCTCCCTTGGGTCTGGGAACGGATTTATTTTCCCATTGAAAAGCTGCCAAAGTTGTTTCCTTCATTGACTCATCTGTTTCCTCTTCTGCAACATGAATTGTTAATTTGGCAATTTTAGAAAAACTGGTCTGCTGCCATTCATCTGTAAGGTCACATAACTAAATGGAGCTGCTCTTAGCATAATGTCCTGTGTTGCTTCTGATTGCTTATCTTAAAAGGCAAATTATTATTTTGTCATTACTATTTTTCTGTCAGTAAAACACTGGCCATTGCCAGTACCCCACTGAAATTAAAAATCCTTCCTCTGCTCCTTCACAGAGTGCCCCATTGAGGAACCCTTTATTTCACCTCTTTCTGTTCTTTGTGTTTTTTTCTCCTCACCCTTCACATTTTTTCTCACTGTTCTTTCTCTCCATCCATCTCAATTCTCACTCCTTCTTATTCTTCTCTTAGGCAGGTGGCAGTACCTTCTCTCTTTTTCTAATAATAAATTCATGTTAGAAATTATTCTGGGTTGAAAGGATTTTTGCTGGAGAAACTCTGATCAGGGGACGCCAGAATGAGGCTCCTTTCATGTCCCCAAGATTTTTCCCCACTAAAGTGGTCGCTATTTATCTACTTGCAATTTTTTGCTTTAGAATTGCTAGGTTGGCAGGAGCTGGGACAGAGACAGGTGCTCAAACTGTCATGTACCCAGGTCTCAAACTGCCAATTTGCTGACCTTGCAGCTAACAAGGCGAGCTTCTTAACCACTGAGCCACCACAGCCGCATTGTCTTTTTTCTGTTTTAAGAATACTATATAAGGGTCCTGCAGAAGGACAAACCTCCAGCCTGTTTGTAGAGAAAAGTACAGTAGAACCCTGACATACAAACGGTTCGACTTACAAAAAAATTCAACATACAAATAGAAATCCTGGCTAAAAAAATATTAGACATACAAATTTTTAATAGGAAAAATTCAACATACAAAAAAAATGGTGACATCTAGAGGCCTCTTCTGGTAATCCAATGTGTTTCCAACATACATTTTTTTCGACATACAATTTTTTCAACATACAAATAACCTTGTGGAATGGAAAAAATTCGTATATAGAGGTTTTACTGTAGTATTCTTTCTCTTCTGCTCTTTCCTTTCTTCTCTTCTAATTTTCTCTTTTAGTAATAGCTCTCTGCCTCCGTCCCAGTGCTTATTCATCCGTTCGCTTACCTCCATCCATCATTAACAGATACAGTGAACCACCACCACCACCCCGCTGCTTTACAGACAGCTCGCTTACCAGAAAATTCACTTCAGGAAAAGAAATCCATAGGAAATGACAGGCCACTTCAAGGGGGAGAAATCACTATGCAGACAGGTTTTCTGTTTTTTCCCCAGCAACGGACCCAGCTGTAGTTGCTCCCAGTGCTTGGTGCGCAACAGCAGCAGAAGGATAGGAGGACCATGTCCACTCTGTTTTTGGGATTTTTCTTCTGCTTTTTGCTGCTTTTTGTAGTTTAAATTTAACTGCTGCGGGTGGGGGATGGCTTTAAAGGCAGGGAAGAAAAGTTCTTTCCCTGCCTGCCTTTAAAGCGATTTGTCCCTGAAGTCAGGACTTTTTTTTTTTTTTGCGTTGTTCGATGCATGCATCGGACAACGCTAAAAATCGGATAACGTCATGACTTGTGGAACCAAGTCATAACGTTATCTGGGGTATTACTGTACATATTATCTCACCTAAAAAAGTCAAAAAGGTTGTGCTCTAAAAACTGGGTGCGTCTTATGGTCAGGTGTGTCTTATGGTCCGAAAAATACAGTACAGTAATACCTCGGATAACGCTAAGACTTGGTTCCACAAGTCTTGGTGTTATCCAATTTTTAGTGTTATCCAATTCATGTTAAAATCCTATGGGATATATCGGATAACGTTAAAGCTCCATAGAGATACATTGTAACCGCACAGGCTTTAGCGGTTGTTATCCGATCCATCCCATAGGACCTTAACGTTATTCGATCCAATTCTCCTCCCCAGATTACTTAACGTTATGCGATTTTAGCGTTATCAGAGGTAAACGTTATCTGAGGTATTACTGTATATGCTGCTAAGAAGTACAGTACTGTACACATATTCCCTGGGTGTTCCCATTGTAAGCAGAAGCAAAATGGAAGTGGCTAAAATCAGGACTAGATATTTATGTTAACTATGCAGATAATTAGTCTGAAGTTCCCAGTGAAAATGTGACCAATGCAAAAAGGGAGGATAAAAGGAGGATTTGAAAACTGTTTTAATGGTTACAATGGATAATGTGTTATTATTGATGATTTTTATTCTTTTATTACCATAGCAATGATGATTGATACTTGTGAATATGTGTGTGTATCTTTTTTATCTTGATGTTTTGATTTTGATGTGTTGCATTTTCTTCTACCTCAGGGCATTCATCTATTCATTCCTCACAAGAGGCAGGCCTTTCCCACTGAATGTACTATTCTCTGCCATGCTCTTCTGTACCTATAATGGCTTCCTTCAAGGTTACTACATGATTTACTGTGCTGAATACCCAGACGACTGGTGTAGCAGCCTAAGATTTCAATCAGGTAATTATGTAATGTGGTGTTACGGCTCTGGCAGTCCAGCTCAGTTGAGCTCTGCCAGAAATGTGAAACTGAGTGTCAGACTGAGGCTGCGGGGAAAATACTTGCCTAAATACTCATGTTATAAGACAATAATTTGAGCAACAAAAACAAATGTGCCTCTGTACCTGTGATCCATGAAAGTTCACATTTAAATTCAAGACTTAGTCTTTAAGGTGCCACAACCTTTTTGTCTTTTTTGTTGCTTTGTTTTATTTACTCTCTGAAAAACAAGTAAGAACACTTTGAAAATTTCCCATTCTTAGAGCATCAAAAGATGTTTGTTTCCCCACTACATTTTCGCTTATCTGTTTGGATCAATCTTTATTCCTCTTTTATCCCTTCAGGCATCTAGGGATTTGTATCAATAAAAAATAAAGTGTGTGTGTGTGTGGGGGGGGGGATGCCTTGTATGCTTATAAACCTCAGTTACTAGAGGGCACTATCTGCACACATCAGACTTGTACAGTGGCTTCTTAGACTGTTTCTAACTTTACTTTAATTTCCCATATGTATATGTCTCTACAGTTCAGTGGCGTAGGGTGGGTTTCAGTCGCCTGGGGTCACAGGCCAAACCCGCCCCCCCCAGGCTCACCCCCCCCCGGTAGGAAAGTCCTACCTTCGGGCTTTGCCAGGCTAGGAGGCGGGGCAGCCACATGCCTGGGACCCCAACAGCGCGGGCGAGGCCCAGGGTCTGGGGTGGTGTAGTGCGGGCCCAATGGGGAGCCCACTGTCAGGGTCTTAGGCGTGCGGCCACCCCGCCTCCGAGCCCGGCGGCGGCTCGTCCGCCTTCGACGGCAGCGATGCCCAGGAAGGCAGGAAGCAAGACCGGTGGTCACTACGGCCCAGCTTCTGTGGCCAGAGCAGCACCGGCCAGGCCAACGACCTCCCCCCACGAGGCCTGGCCAGCACTGCTCTGGCCACAGGTGCTGGGCTGCAATGACCACCAGCCTCGCCCCTCTGGGCACCGCTGCCGCCGAAGGCAGACAAGCTGCCACCTCCGGGCTCAGAGGCAGGGCAGCTGCGCGTGTGGGACACCGACAGTGGGCTTACCACTGGGCCCGCGCCACACTGCCCCAGCCCTTCACCCGTACCATCAGGGTCCCAGATGTGTGGCTGCCCCGCCTCCTAGCCGGCAGCGGCGTCCAGGAAGGCAGGAAGCGAGGCCGGCGGTCATTGCAGCCCAGCGGCCAGAGCAGTGCAGGCCAGGCATTGGGGGGGGTGTCCTTGGCCTGGCCAGCACTGGGCTGTGGCGACCGCCGGCCTCACTTCCCACCTTTCTGAGCACCGCTGTTGCCGAAGGTGGACAAGCTACCACTGCCGGACTTGGAGACGGGGCAGCCGCATGCCTGAGCCCCCAATGGTGGGCTCCCTGCTGTGGCTGTGCCGCTGCAGCCTGCCAGGCCGTAAGGAGGGGGTGCCTGGGGAGGAGGGGGACGGAGGAAGGGGAGGGGCATCCCCTGGTCTCCACCGCACTGTTGGGCCCGTGCCTTCCAGCCCGGGGTGCCAGCGGTGACAGAGGGTCCTGGCGCCCACTCCGGCTACCAGGAAGTCTGGGGCAGCGGTGTTGCTGCCCCCTGCAAAGTGCCGCCTGGGGCGGGCCACCCCCTTGCTACGCCAGTACTACAGTTACTACAATCATTAGTACAACCACAAGAAAAACAATAATACAGTAAAATCTCGAGTTACGACCACTTCGGGTAACGTTTGCCCCTATTTTCGACGGCAAATCCTATGGAAATGCCATCTCAGGTTACGAATTTTTAATGGAATTGTTTTGGGTTACGATGATCAATTTGCAACCATTTTTTAAGTTGTCTGTGCATCCCTATGGATGCTTCGGGTTATGATTATTTCATGTTCCAATGGAGGCTGCTTGAACGGACCTCCGTCGTAACCCGAGGTTTTACTGTATATAAATGCCTGAATCCAACTGGAAAACCCTTTGGAATCAATGGAATTTCTGTAACAATTACCTCACCATTCAACACTTAACTCCATGCTGAGACTAGTACAGTATTTGAAAATAGGCTAAAGTTCCTACATTTTTGTAAGCTGCATATAGATACCATGAAGAAAATAGTTCAGATTCACAGGCTCGTAGTCTAATGCAGTGTTTCCCAACCTTTGGTTTTTGGCCTTCAATTTCCAGATGCCAAAGTCAGTACATTGGCTGATCAGTGCTTTGGGGAATTGACTGGTCTATAGTGGATGCAAAATGAGGAAAAAGAATACAAAGGAGGAAATAAAATAGGAGGGAAGAAGAAAGTATGCTCTGGTGTAGCAGCTGTTTCTTCCAGAGAACGGATCCTGGCTAGTCAAAATCCCAAATTTATTGTCTTCTTGGAAATAAAAAACAATCTTCCTTTTGCTGCTCCATCACTGGATGTTGTTTCAATGCCATTTTGGAAGGCAGAGGGCAACTTCCTGATGGATGAAGACAGAATCTGTTAATGTATACTTATTTAAACAAGGTACACTAGTACCCCGGATAACGTTATGACTTGGTTCCACAAGTCTCGTCGTTATCCGGTTTTTAACGTTGTGCAATACATTGATCGCACAACTTTAAAAAAAGCCCTGTTTCCCTGGAGGTTGCAGCAAGCCAGAACGTTGGGATTTGAATCCTGACATTTTGGCTTGCTGCAGCCTCCAGGGAGGTGGGGGAACTTTGGAAACAGCTTGGAGCGGGTCTCCCCACCTCCCTGGACCCGGCCGGGGGGGGGGATGTCAGAGATCCCAAAATTGATAAAAAAAAAGTCTGTTTTCTTTTACCAATTTTGGGGTCTCTGACCCCCCTGCTGGGTCCAGGGAGGTGGGGAGACCCGATCCAAGCTGTTTCTGGGCTTCCCCGACATCCTCAGCCAGTGCAGCAAGCCAGAATGTCGGAATTCGAACCCTGACGTTTTGGCTTGCTGCAGCCTCCAGGGAGGTGGGGGAACTTTGGAAACAGCTTGGATCGGGTCTCCCCACCTCCCTGGACCCGGCAGGGGGGTCAGAGCCCCCAAAATTGGTAAAAAAAAACCATCCATTTTTTTTACCAATTTTGGGGTCTCTGACTCCCCTCCCCCCGCCGGGTCCAGGGAGGTGGGGAGACCCGATCCAAGCTGTTTCTGGGCTTCCCTGACATCCTCAGCCAGTGCAGCAAGCCAGAATGTCGGGATTTGAACCCTGACGTTTGGCTTGCTGCACTGGCTGAGGACGTCGGGGAAGCCCAGAAACAGCTTGGATTGTGTCCCCTGCCTGCTCCAGAGAGATCAGAGGACCCGATCTACAGCTGCAGGGTGGCTGGGGAAGCTGACGGGGACTCCCTGTCGGCTTCCCTAGCCACCCGCCCTTGCCTCCGCAGCTGTGGGGTGGCTGGGGAAGCCGACGGGGGAGCCCCCCGTCAGCTTTCCAGCCTCCCCACCCCTGCCTCCGTAGCTGCAGGGTGGCTGGGAAGCTGAACGGAGAACCCCGTTCAGCTTTCCAGCCACCCTGCTGCTAAGAATGACTGTATCAGATAACGTTAAAAATCGCATTATTCGATACAAGATTTTTCCGAAAATCTTGTAACGTTATGCGGTTTTCACGCTATACGGTACTCGCGTTATCCGAGGTATTACTGTAGTTGTTTCAGGATGAGTGTGAAATCAATAGGCCATCCCAGGTTTAAACACCTCATTGTCTGTCTTTAGGCATCGTGTTGTTTCTCTTTGGCTTGGGAATTAACATCCACAGTGATCATATTTTATGCCAGCTAAGGAAACCTGGAGAGCTCACTTACAAGATTCCACAAGGTATGTAGTTCTTTTTCCAATTTCCCAGAAATACTGGGTGGCTTGTTTTCCTCTTGCTTCATGTGGGCCTGTCTCTATAGGTGAGAACTGAATGATGACACTGCTACCGGTCAGGGATCCTCATCATTCTGCTCTTTACCTTCATTGGAAGTGGTCAATAACCAGGCTAATGGGATCATGGTGAGAAACTGGGATTGACTTGGTTTCTAGGATGATTAATTTGGCCATGGAGCACGGAACCAGGGGAGACAAAAACAACATTATGGCACATTGAAACCTAAACAAGCATCCAAGCAAATGAAACATGTACAAAGGAATTTCTCATGTATAAAAATAAATTTTGTTCCAAATGTGGAACATAAACTGTCAATACAGAGGAGGGGAAGGCTAGCATTATTTCCTTCCTCTTCCTCATGTTTGATGTATTCAAATTTTAAAATACTGTATTGGAAAACAGCAAAAGCTTTATTTTGCTTTTCAGTTTTCCCCCCTGCCTATGACTGTTTCTCTTAAGATCATTTACATGACTGAGACACAATCAATTACATTTATATTCTCTTTCCACCAACAAGTTGAGGATACTATATGTGGTTTTCTTTCTCCCTAATTTACCCTCATGATGACCCTGTGAGATGTATTATTTATTTATTTATTTAAATTTATTATCCCGCCCCAATCAAGTAAACCCGAGTCTAGGCGGCTTACAACATAAGTTTAAAAAGAAACACAAATTAAACAGTACAAAATCCCATATAAGTGTAAAACAGACTAGACAATCCCATCATACCCCTACGCATACTACAATTTAGTTTAAAATTAATTTAAAAATTCAAACTGTAATTTACAGAATACTAGAAGAAATTTAAAACTTTAAAAGTTTACAAAAATTAAAACAGCGAGAAGCAAGAAGAGTGGCTGTCCCATCAGATCAGCCACCTAACATGGGACCCCACATTCCTGGATCCCCACACTTTCCCCGCCAGCCAGGTTTTTAGGCCCTTCCGAAAGGGCAGGAGCTCTGTCTGTTGGCATAACTCAGTTGACAGGAGGTTCCAAAGGGCCGGGGCGGGCACAGAGAAGGTCCTCCTCCTGGTGCTAGAGAGATGCGCCTCTCTAGCCGATGTTATAAGAGAGCCTCTCCGATCCGCCCTGGTGGGATGGACCGATGTGCTTAGGGTGACACGGTCTCTTAAGTATCCTGGCCCACTACCATATAGGGCTTTAAAGGTAATAACCAGCACCTTGAATTGCACCCGGAGACATACTGGCAACCAGTGCAGCTGCCGAAGCAGTGGTGAGGCATGAGCATAACGCCCACACCCCATCACTACCCGAGCAGCTGCATTCTGGACCAGCTGCAGCCTCTGAATGGTCATCAAGGGCAGCCCCATGTAGAGCGCATTACAATAATCAAGTCTGGAGGTGACCAAAGCATGTGTGGCCATGTGCAAGGCGTCCCGATCTAGGAGTGAGCATAACTGGCGTATTACACGAAGTTGTGCAAAAGCCCTCCTGGCCACGGCTGCCACCTGCTCTTCGAACAGTAGTCGTGAGTCCAAGAGGACCCTCAGATTACGCACCGGGTCCGTCTGGGGCAGAACTGCCCCATCCAGAACCAAAGCTGGCAGCTCACGCGATAGCGCAGGACCCCTTACCCATAGCCACTCAGTCTTGCCGGGATTCAGCTGTAGCCCGTTGTCCCCCATCCAGATCTTGACAGCCTCCAGGCACCTGGAAAGGTCTTCCACTGCACCGCTTGGGTCCCCACAGGCCGAGATGTACAGCTGGATATCATCTGCGTATTGGTGATACCTCACCCCGTGGGAACGGATGATCTCACCCAGTGGCTTCATGTAGATGTTAAATAGGAGAGGTGAGAGTACCGAGCCCTGAGGCACCCCATATTGAAGGGACCTAGGGCTGGACTTCTCATTCTCCAGCCACACTGACTAGGTCCTGCCCCTCAGAAATGAGGAAAACTAGGCCAACAGAGTGCCCTGGATCTCCAATCCATGGAGCCTTCCCAGAAGGATACCGTGGTCAACGGTATCGAAGGCCGCTGAGAGGTCAAGAAGAGCCAGGACAGACGGATGACCTCCATCCCGTTCTCTCCAGAGATCATCCACCAATGCAACCAATGCAGTTTCTGTACCATATCCGGGCCTGAATCCTGACTGAAAAGGGTCCAGATAATCCGCTTCATCCAGGACTTCCTGTAGCTGCCACGCCACTGCCTTCTCTAAGACCTTACCCAAAAAGGGTAGATCAGGATAAAAAAAATAAATGATTGGCCTGAGGTTACCCAACAAATTTCTTGGCCAATCGTAAAACCAGGTTCTCTCAACCCATAGTTCAGCAGTCTAACTGCTGTATCATGCTGGCATAATGGAAGTAAGTATTCTGTGTACATTCACTTGCGGCAATGCACAGTCTGGAACAGGGATGGACAGAAGGTAAACAGGATCTATTAATTTACCTCTAGGTGATATGTAATAAATTGACCTCTATTTGTGACTCCAACCATCTAAAAATAATTCTATGTAAACATATTATTTTCATTGCTTTGCTGAAAAAGAACATTTGGGGAGAAACAGCGAGAAATGCCTGTTCCCTAATTCTCAGTATACACTTGTCTTGCTTAGCCATCACTTTGCACCACTTCACGTACTAATAAAAAATAAAAGTATTACCTCATGGTCTAAAACTGATGTTCCTCTGAGAAATGAAAATGTTATTCTCTGTCAAATGGTTGCTTGATTTTTCTCTGGCTATAATTTCCAAATAATAAACACTGCACATTGTAATTGGGATTGTTTACAGCATTCATAATTACAATGTGAGATGTTTATTATTTGAAAATTATCACCAGAGGAAAAAGTTGGGATTGTCTAGCATTCCTAAAAAGGGACTGCAGTGGCTTAGTGGTTAAGATGCTTAACTTGATGACTGGATGGTCGGCAGGTCAGTAGCTCAAGACCCAAGTGCTACATGATGGAGTGAGATCCCACCTCTGTCCCAGCTACTGCCAATCTAGTAATTCAAAAACAAGAAATTACAAGCAGATAAATAAGTCCTGCTTTAGTGGGAAAGGTAAAATTCAGTGCATTCCACTTTATAGTCATGCCTGCCACATGACCACAGAAACGTCTACAGATGCAGACAGTACAGACTCTGGCTGTAAACGGAGATGAGCACCAAACCCTAGAGTTGGATATGACTGGCTTTTGAGCAAGGGTGACCTTTACAGCATCCAAACTAGATGTGCATGTTTCTTTTCTGATGTTTTGTCATCCATCTGTTTTGTTTTTATGTGTGTCTTTCACCTGTAAAGTGGGTGGAAAGTAAGCGGAGCATGTGGGAGAGATTGCTGAACTTTTCCTTACCTTGGACTGTTGGATGGCTCAGTGGTGGACCCAGAGGTTGGGAGTTCGATTCCTTCCCGTGCCTTCTTGTGAGGGGCTATCCTTGATGATCCATAATGTCTCTTCCAACTCTGTAATTCCAAGATTATTATCTTACTCTTTCTCAGTCTGTGTAACAAAAATTAAAAGTATTGTTGCATCTTCAAGATTAGTTTCAGCATATCTACAATCTACATCCTCAGCGACATGGAATATAATAGGCACAATATATGGTAGAAAGGTGGGAACCAAGTCAGATGGGTGAAATAATCTCAACCTTGAAGCTGACACAATAGAATACCTTTGTTATGATTGTTCAACCTGTGCTAAAATAGACTCACCTCTTTTAAAATTACATCAATGCTTTTCTACACTACAGTACTGAAATTGAACTTGGCACAGAAAAGTGTCTGAAGCAAGAGATTGAGGCATGGCAATGCTTCAGACACAGGAGGGCTAAAGGTCTTCTATATTTGTGAGTAGGGCAGACACATGCATGATGTATTTGGAAAATCTAGCCTGGCCTTACAACTCCTGTGACCAATAGTAAGGAATTGCTGGAGTTACATTTGGAGGATAAAAGTTTCTTCATTCCTAGCTTATATATGGTGAGTAGTGAAGGGAGAAAAAAAGATTGGGCAGGGAGGATGATCATAAGTCTTTAGTATCTACCAGTTTTTCATAATATAATAGGACAGGGATACCCAAACTACAGCCCATGGGCCAGATTCGGCCCCTGATGCCAATTCATACAGCCCACACTGCCCTTGTCGCTCCCAAAAGCAGAAGTAAAATGCGCCTGTGCATGTTTTACTTTCACTTCCAGGAGTGATGAGGGCAGTGTGGGCTGGATGAATTGGCCTCAAAGGCCGGATCTAGCCCACAGGTTGTAGTTTGGGCACCTCTGATTTAAGCAGAGAAAATGGCAGCCTAAAATCTATCATCCTGTTACAAAACAGATTTCAAGGCATGTTTTACTTTCACTTCTGGTGGAAGGAACCACATGACCGGCCTGCTGAACCACATGACCGGCCCACAGCCTGAAAAGTTTGAGCACCCCTGTAATAGAAGATGTATATGGCAGACAAAGGAATTGTTTACTACACCCTGAAGCAACTCAGAGTATTTATTTTGTGCCGACACACTATCATTCATTTTTAAATGTTAAATTTGAGGAACTAATGTCTATCTTAACCTTGACATTTGATATTGTTGTGAACAGTATTGAGAACCATTGTGGTTGAAAGGCAGCAGACAGCTTTGAATTCAGTATGTTGAAAGAGTTAAGAAGAAGAAAGATGAGGAGGAGCAAAAGAAGAAAAAGAAAAGAAGAATAGCAGTAGTGATAGTGCTCCTAGGGTTGTGGTCTTTGCCCTGATATGGTTGGCTTAGAGTTCAAGAGAAAATTATCTGTCTTTTAGTATGTACAGGTTGCAGTATTATAGGGGTTCTTCTTCTGTGTCTAGGCCAGACATGAAACTGCCAAAACAAAGCCACCTCTTGGTGAGTCCACTGCATAGCTCCTTTGGCCCAATCCAGTGTGAGAAAGATCAGCCGGCAACACAAGGTTACCATTACCAGGGTACGCCCTATTGTGGTTCAGAAATAACACATTATTTGAGGAGGCTCTTTCTGTACCCGTACCATGAAGATTGTCCTGAGAATATAATGCATTGTCCTTTCATCTGCCTTCCACATCGCAGCATGACCCCTCACCCCACCTGTGTCACTGATCCAGTTCCACGAGTCACTTTCTGACCCTTTTGGCACACAAAGCCCTCCTCAGCCCCAGGCCAGTATTGATGAAACTGCTGCTCTCCATTAAGATAAAGTCCGGTGGGATTTAATCCACTTGGGGACCATCACCCTTCCCTGTGGACTTTGGCATGCAAGGCCATTAGTCAACACTCGGTGTTGAGTCACTGACAGTACGGTCAACTCTGGCCAGACTGAACTATAGGGGTTATTGCATTCATTTCATTTATTATATTTGTATGCCGCCCAATCTATTGTGAGACTCAGGGCGGCTTACGTACATCACAAAAACCTTCAATGATACAACAAAAAATATAACAGCATGCAAAAACAGACAATAGCAAGCAATAAAGTCAATGGAGACAATATGATGTGAGGGTCAGCTTTCACTTTTCATATGTGTTCATACAAATTGTCCCTTGTGCAGGTGGACTGTTTGACTATGTATCGGGAGCAAACTTTTTTGGAGAGATACTGGAATGGTTTGGCTATGCTCTAGCAACGTGGTCTCTACCCGCCTTTACCTTTGCCTTTTTTACTGTCAGCTGCATTGGATTACGTGCTGTCCACCACCACAGGTATTCAGTTGGGTATTATTGTTATTGTTCTTTGTGTAGCAGAAACAGTATCCTAACAATTGTTTCTTATGACTGGTTTGATATTTGCTGACCTTAGCTTCAAATGATGAACATGTATGGGATGCCTTTCAAATCCCAAAAGCAGAAATTTCATGATGTTTAAGGTCTCTTGAAAGCAACACAGTGCAGGGACTAATTATGTGGTGCATGCAAAGCTACATGGTCAGGTTCTTGAGTCAAGAGTTGTTGACAGCCTGGCAGAAAAAAATGAAGAGAACCATGAGAGCTGTGAAAAAAGAAATGCAACTTTATTAAAGAAATCTGCATAAGACTATTGTATATTATTATAATTCTGTGTATTTGTTATTTTCATGTTGTATTTCCTTTTTTTTTCAGGTTCTACCTTAAGACATTCAGCAACTATCCAAAGTCAAGAAAAGCCTTGATTCCTTTTATATTCTAGAGGGAAATTATCTGGATTTTTTTTAATTTTGCTTTTTATTTTGGGGTGTGTGTGTGTGTTGTATGTCAATTTATTGTTCAACTTTAACTGTATTACTGTTAAGTGTAACATGCCATTGTGAGCTTCAAAGAGAAAGAATCCAGCAATGTATAATGTAGCCAAGCAAAGAGTGCTTTTACAATATGAAGTATTTGTTTCTTAATAACAAATGTGCAATGTCTTGCACTATAAGCAACAGATACTTCTACTGCATCTCTTCCTAGCATCCTTTAAATCAGGGGTGCCCATACTTTTCAGGCCGTGGGCTGGTCATGTGGTTCAGGGGGCCGATCACTACAGCCCACATGCCAGATTTGGCCCCTATTCAAATTTCTCCAGCCTGCAACATCCTTGTCTCTCCCAGAAGTGCTCTGTAAGTAAAGGTAAAGTTTTCCCTTGCTTGAAAGCAAGTCGTATCCGACTCTAGGGGTCAGTGCTCGTCTCTGTTTCTAAGCCGAAGAGCCAGTGCTGTCTGCTTCTGCAGACGTTTCCATGGTCATGTGGCAGGCATGACTAGACACCAGAGCGCACGGAATGCTGTTACCTTCCCACCGAAGTGGTCCCTATTTATCTACTTGCAATTTCTTGCTTTCGAACTGCTAGGTTGGCAGGAGCTGGGACAGAGATGGGAGCTCATTCCGTCCTGCAGTACTCGGGAATTGAACTGCTGACCTTCCGCCTCCCAGTCAGCATCTTAGTGACTTTAGCCACTGCACTGTACAGGCACATTTTACTTCCGCTTCAGAGAGCGACAAGGGTGTCGTGGGCCAGAGGAATTGCGTAGGGGGTTGAATGTGGGCCATAGTTTGCTTTAAACAGAGAGACAAAACAGATAGAAGGAAGCTGCCTTCTTCAGGAGAGCATCATGAAGGTGGTGAAATACTGAGAACATGATCAGATGGGGAAATAGCTCACATTTTGGACTGCTTGTGGCACTATCTGGTGTGAACTATTTCTCAGCGATCATATGTTCCACAGGAGCTCACAAACCAACTTGACCCTGATAAACACACCCAAGCCAGGGGGTGGGGGTGGGTCCAGTGGCAGGTCTAGTATTTTTGAGGCCAGACTAATGTTATTCCTGCACAGATGGAAGCATCACTTTGCTCCCAGGAGAGCAACATTTTCCAGAGCAATCTGATGCAGTTGTTTTTAGCTATCTGATTGCATCCTCAACTTTCTTCTGTTCTTTTGCTCAGAATCATGCTCTCACTAACTACTTTCCTTCTGGTTGAAACAAGAGGTGATAGTCCTGTCAGTGAGAAAATAGGTTGAGAATTGTCTTGTTCTGATTGCAAACTAGAAAAACTAGCAACCACAAGCTGACAAGATACATCTACAGGAAACAGAACTGACCTTACATTACTCTCTATTGGCATTTTGCTCCAGCAAGGTCAACTGAGGATTTCTGCATCTCCTCAGGCTCCACTGTCTTCTTGAATTGTGGAATGCCTTAAAGGAGTTGTCCTCTTACCTAGAGAATTTGTCACCTCTTACCTTGTATTTTGTCTGTGCTGGTGAAGAAACCCTAGAGCAGTGATGGTTACCCTTGGCACACCAGATGTTCTTGAACTTCCATTCCCAGAAGCCCTGATCAGCAGGTGTGTTGACTTAGACTTCTGGGAATTGAAATCCAAGAACACCTGGAGTGCCAAGGTTGGCCATCAGTGGCCTAGGGAATGCGAGCCCTTTTGTATAAAGAGTCCCATTACCTGGGAGGCCTATAGATAGCTCCTAACTAAGTGGCCCAGGCTCTCTCTTTGGCTTACAATCAGGGATGGAATAGATTCTATGCCTCTGGGGTTCATGTTAGTGATTCAGGTGAAATAGGTGACCAACATTTCAAATGGCTCTGATTTTTTATTTGAAATAATAAGTGAAGTTTCATATAATCTGTCTGCATCTATAAATTTAGGAACCATTACAGTTAAGAAACATTTATTAGGGGGGAAACTGGGTATTTTTTAATTTGTATTTTATGTTTTTAAGAAGCTCTTGTGCTCCTGTTCTTCTTTGTAAAGACTATTCATTTGAAACAGTTGTGCTTGATTCCATGGCTTCTTGATGAGAAGTTTTCAATTTTTGACACCTGGATTGTTGCTGAAAATAATTATGAATAAGAATGGTCTATTGTATTCTTAAAATATATAAATGCTTTAACCGAATATGTTATTTCCTAGCAAAATTTGGTTTATGAATCGAATATATGAAATCAAATAAAGAGTGCAATGGTAAGTAAGCTAGTTGCAAACTTAGATTTTAGTTGTGTCAAAATCTCCAAATAATACTATCTTAGATTGTATGGTGTATGAGGTTTTTTTAATGATCTCTGTGAATTTCTTGTATTTAAACATATGCTTTTATTTATATTTAAGATAAAATTGCATGGCCAGATAAAATAGTAACAAAAATAAAATATAATAAATAAGCTGAAAGAATTTAGCAGTGTACTTTTAAAAGGGGAGACATATGGCAGACCTTACAAGATAGGTATTGGACTTATTAGATATTGTTAATTTTTTTAAAAAGAGAGAAAATTGGTTTATTATCACTAGACATATTTAAAGCATTTGATTCGCTACAATGGGTGACTATTAAAGAAATTATTAGGAAATATGGCTTTGGATTAAAATTTAGAAATGTAATTGATCAGGTGTATAAACAAAGTTATGACAAAGTAAGATTAAATGACTAAAGCTTAGAGCAGGAACTAGACACCGATATTGTTTATTATGGCCATGGAATTAATAGCAAAGGCTATAAGATGTGATCAAAGTATTGAGGGTATAGAAGGCACAAAAATTAATTTATATGCTGATGATACATTGATTGTAATGAGAAATTCCATGAAAAGTTTAGAAAAAGTTCAAGTACATTTAAAGGAATTTGAGGTGAGAGACTTAAAAATAAATTGGGGGAAGTCCGAGGCAATATTCTGCAATATGAAGAAAGAAGTACTGGAAAAAATAAAGAATAAATATAAAATACAGATTAAACAGAGTTTAAAATATTTGGGAATAAATATCTCAGATCAGTTCGAAGAACTTAAAAAATTAAATTTTGAAAAACAAAGATTAGAAATTAAGAAAAATAGAACAATATCGAAAGCTAAACCTATCTTGGTTTGTGAAGATTGCAGTATGTAAAATGAAATTGTTGCTAAAGATAATTTTTTTATTTTATGTCCTGCCAATCCAACAAATAGAAAAAGAAATCATTATTTTCCAAAATATGTTAAATAATTACTGTAATGGAGGGGGAGGGGTCAAGAATATATTTAAAAAATATATTATTTATCTCAAAAAGAGGGAGGATCGAGTTACCCAATGTTAAAAACTATTATAGGGCCTTTCAAGTAAAAAATGTTATAAAAATCTTGAGAAGGAAGGAAGTTACAGTAATACCCTGCACAACATTAAATCCAAATAACGTCGGGGAATTGGAGGACAACTTTGCACCGCACAACGTTAAGTTAATGTTGTGCAATGCAAAAGTTTTCCTCAAATTTCCTCTGGAGATCTCTGCCCAAAAGCCCACAGGCCTGCGGGCTTTGGGGCAGAGATCTCCAGAGGTCCCCTTCCTGTCCCAAGGCTTGCCTCAGAAAAGCAAGGGGGCCTCCATAGACCCAAACATCCAATTCCCGGTTAAGGGAACCAGGGATTGGACACACGCCTTGTCTTCCCTGGAAGGAAGCCGATGTTGGGGAGCTCCAAACACCGGTTTCCTTTCGGGGAAGGCGAGGCGGGCCGTCCGACTTGCCTTCCCTGAAAGGAAGCCGGCAATCAGGGCACCCAAATGCCGGCTTCCTTTCGGGGAAGGCAAGGTGGTCCACCCGAATCACCTTCCCTGAATGGAAGCCGGCGATCAGAGCACCCCAACACCGGCTTCCTTTGGGGGAAGGCAAGGTGGGCTGCCTGACTCGCTGTCCCTGAAATGAAGCCGGCAATTGGCGTACCCAAATGCTGGCTTCCTTTTGGGGAAGGCAAGGTGGGCCACCCAACTCGCCTTCCCTGAAAGGAAGCCAGCGATCAGAGCGCCCCAACTCTGGTTTCCTTTTGGGGAAGGCCTGACTCACATTCCCCAAAAGGAAGCTGGTGATCAGAGTGCCAAAACACAGGTTTCTTTTCCTTTGGGTGAGAGCAGGGACATGCCCTCTCACCCAACAGAAACCAGTGATCTGACACTCAGACCTCTGGTTTCCTTTGGCGGAAAGTGGGCGTGTGCCCTCTCACCCAAAGGAAGCCGGCGATCCGACGGAGGCAACGCTCACCAGAGAGTCACGCCCCAAAGTTGGCAAGGCTGATCTCCGCCTGGGAAGGCACTTCCCAGGCAGAGACCAGTCCTGCTGACTTTGGGGTTTGGCTCAATCCGCTTGCCTCTTTAGAAATGGCATTGGGGATTCCACGCATAAAGTCCCTGCTGCCCATTCCAAAGGGGCAGGTGGATCGATCCCCGGTTCCCATTCCTCTTTGGAAAGGGAACTGGGCTGTTTTTTAAATGTGCAATCAATGTATTGCACAATGTTAAAAACCAGAAAACGCTAAGAGTTGTGGAACCAAGTTTTAGTGTTATCCAGGGTATTACTGTATTTGGAAAGAGAGTGAAGTTAAAGACCTGCAGCAATTTGGAAATGGAGTCTTTCTACATAAGGAGATGTCAAAATTAAAAATTAAAAATAATTTGACTAAGGTAATGATTAATACATTGAAAAGTTTAAAATATAAATTGGCACCAAATATTTCTCCGATTATTGAATTAGAGGGTTTAAAAACTTTTCCAATAAAAATTGATGATAAAAAAAGAAGTTGTTCATAAACATAGAATATATTTATTAAAAGATTGGTTACAAATTTGTGAAACGAAGGAAAAGAAATCGGAGATGTATAAACAATTGAATTTGAACTGTAATGGTAAATAATTGGAATAAGAAATATAGGGAACAGGCCGGTTCAGTCAGAAAAATGACAGAGTTTGAGGCGATAATTTATAAAATAAGAAAAGAATTAATGGGGATTAAAAGATTGGTAAGCAAAATATATAAAATTTTAAACACAGAAGGAAATCCACAAGATACTATAAGGATAATTTGGCAGATGGATTTAAAAACAAAAATTTCAGGAAAAAATGGAAAAGTAAATGGGCAGGAAGAATTATGAGGACTTTATCTATAAAAGTTAAAGAACATAATTATAAGATGTTGTGGAGGTGGTATTTGACTCCAGTTCAGTTAAATCAATATTAAATCAAAAAATTGTTGGAGATGCCAGAATAAAGTAGGGACTTATGAACATATGTGGTGGAGTTGTAAGGTTACATTTGCTTTCTGGAAGAAACTAGAAAAGGAAATTGGAGAAATAACGGAAATTGACTTTAAACTGGGTTCAAAGACTGCCTTGTTAACAGCTTTTGAAAAGATTAAACTGGACGTAAACATGAAAGACCTGTTATCCATTTTTTTATGACAGTGAGACAACAGATTGTAAGAAATTAGAAAATAATTTAAACTTAGAAATGGATAACTGGTATAAAGAAATTTTGGATATAGCACTGGATGACAAGCTTACATGGGAAATGAATTTTTTAAAAGGTATAATTAGAGAAAATAAGTTTTGGGATATTTGGAAACCTTTTTTGGAATATATGTTGAAAAACAGTAAAAGCGGTAGACTGGTACCAGATCAACTGAGTTTTTTGAAACAATAGTATACCAGTATTACAACATATAGTAGATTTCTGGACATTGTAAATAACACCAGGGTGATGTTTACTGTAAAGTATATATGAAGTTGAAAATGAAGAATCAGGTACAGTACTGTAATTGTTTTAGTAGTTGTTTTAAAATAGATAAATTAAAGTGTTTAAGAAAAGTGTATTAGTGTTAAAAGTAAGTCTAAAAATGTGATCGATACCCATTATAACTGAGATTATTGTTTTTTTATTTTTAATGTTTTTCATTTTTCTTGTTATATTGTTTCAACTGTACATTTATTATTTAAAATTTAATAAAAATTAAATAAAATTTAAAAAAGAAATTAGCAGTGTATAAAGCAAAGCAGGTCCTCCCTTTGTAGGCTTACACTCTAAGATAGATAACAAAACACATCAGATGGAATGCAGAGAAAAAATATCCATCAGTTGAGTACTTATATTCTCGAGTATAAGTCTAGTTTTTTGCCCCCAAAAGGCGATTCAAAAAGGGGATACGACTTATACTTGGGTCAATGATCTCAAGGGTCCCAAAACAGTGGTAGTGCAAATTCAAACATACGGGTTTTTAAAAAAAGCAATAACACTACCGTAAAAACTCAAAAACATACCCACACAAATGTCTAAATTAATTAATTTTACCATATTTTCATGTATTTTATTTATTGAAACTCACTAGCAGCTGCTGCATTTTCCACCTCCAACTTATACTCAGGTCAATCTATTTCCCTTGTTTTAGAGGTCCAAATTAGATACCTTAATTTACATTCAGGATGACATATTCAAGTATATACAGTATTAGTGAATATATCAGGTTAATGATCCTTTGTATGACTTTCTCCACCCCACCTCTCTTTAATACCTGCTTATTATCTGTCTGCTACAATTGAGGAGCACATCAAATTTCTCCAAATAGGAAATCAGCCATATTTCTTGCTGGTGGAACTCCTCTACCTTTAACTTCTGTATACAAAACTTGGAAATGTAATGCCTGCCCACTGACATGGTTAACATTTTAGCGTTGGTTGTTTTGTAATAATTTTTAATTTTTGAGAGCCAAGCTGTTATAATAGATAAAGTGTCAGACTAGATCACAGTAGACCTGGGTTCAAATCCCCATTCAGTCATGAAACTTCACTGGAGGTGTGTAGCAATGGTAAACATCTCACATACCAAAGTATCTACTCAAGTATAAGTTGAGTTTTTTAGCCCTCAAAATGAGGTCAAAAAAGGTGACTCGACTTATACATGGGTCAACAACCAGGAGGGTCCCAAAACCGCACTGGATTTGGTGCAGTTCAGGACCTTAAAAGCGGCTTTTGGCTTCAGGAGAGGGGGAAAGAAAAACATATGACCAGCAGGCCATTACCACAGGTGGCCACAAGAGGGCGGAAATTGCAATTTCCCATTTTAATGCATTGAAAATCAATTTCTTGTATTCTGAACCTTTTCTGTTTGTTTCCAATGCATTTCAGTGGGAAACCAAACCTGTACATAAAAAGAAAGGGTTTCACTTACCTTTGTCCCTGCTCCATGTGGTCAAAATGGAGGAGGAAAGCCATTCTTCCTGCTTTGCAGGGAGAGCAAGAGGCTAGGCTAGAGCACCGCTTCCTGACTCAGTGCAATTGGCTTGCCCGCCCATTTTCCCTGCAGCACCACCACCACTGGTTATTTATTTATCTATTAGTTCAAATTTATATTGCCGCCCAAATTTATATTGGTTGGTGGTGCAAATACAGTTTATGTTTAAATTAATTAATTTTGCAGTATTGTTCATGTTTTTTTATTATTGAACCTCACTAGCTGCATTTTTCACCCCAACTTATACTCAGGTCAATCTATTTCCCTAGTTTTAGAGGTCCAAATTAGGTACCTTGACTTATATTCGGATTGACTTCTACTCGACTATACATGGTAAATATCATAGCAAGCTGATTGAGCTTCCATCTTTTCTGATTGGTCTGAATAAAAGTATTCTGCATTCAACCTGGTGGTTGTAGAATATGCAGCCTGGAGTGTTCCAGTGTTAGGTGATGATGTTAGATCCTGTCCCTTAGGTCCAGACAGAGATGCTAGATCAGTGGTGGCAAACCTTTTAGAGACCAAGTGCCCAAAATGTAACCCAAAACCCACTTATTTATCGCAAAGTGCCAACACAGCAACAGGGGAGGAAGAAAATGCTCCCATTGGGCTTCTGGGCAGAGGGGTGGGGTGAACTCTGTGTTGGAGGGAGGGAGGAAGTCCTCCCATTGGGCTGCTGGACAGAGGGGTGGGGCAAACTGTGCTGGGGTGAATGTACAGGTGCCCACAGAGAAGGCTCTGAGTGCCACCTCTGGCACACGTACCATAGGTTCGCCACCACTCTGCTAGATTGTCAATTCTATAAATAGCAAAATTCTCCCTTTCTTCTTATTGTGGGGTTGGATGATACAGTACAGTACTTCTATCCTAATTACTGATAGGCCATGATGTTTTGTATTAAAGTATCTACCCACTGGTTGTTCCAATAACCTTGTCTAGATTGCAGATGTCTCCTAATAGTGTATTGTAAGCTGGTTGTTGTTTTGCCTTTATACTTTAGATGGCATAATGGACAACTATACTCAATGGTATAAATTAGACTGCAGGATCTGCAAGTGATGTTCTGTTCTCAGTATACTAAATCCTACCAGTCAGGGTATTCTTAAAGATGACTGAGTTCCTAAGAGACATACAGGTGGTGCAACATTTAGATTCACAAGGGAAGTTATTTTTTTTATTTTTATTGTTCGATTTTATGCCGCCCCACTTGCCTAAGCGACTCTGGGCAGCTAACAACAATATAAAAAGAATACAAAATATACAGTTACAATTAAATTAGCATAATGCACAAACATTTCAGAACTTCAAAAAAAAAATCCCACTTACAAACCAGTACCCCACAAACCAAGAAACCAATATATTTACAAAAAAACCCTCAAAGATTTAAAAGGTTAAAAAGGTTAAAAAAGATTACAAGAGGGAGAGAGGGGTGGCTATCCCATCAGATCAGCCACCCAACGTGGGACCCTATATTACTTGAGCCCCACACCTGCCCTGCCAGCCAGGTTTTTAGGCCCTTCTGAAAGGACAGTAGCTCTGTCTGTAGGCGTAACAGTTGGCAGGAGGTTCCAAAGGGGCAGGGAGGACACGGAGAAGGCCCTCCTTCTGGTGCTAGAGAGATGCGCCTCTCTAGCTGATGGAACGATATGAGAGCCTCTCCGATCCGCCCTGGTGGGACGGACAGATGTTCTTGGGGTGACGCGGTCTCTTAAGTATCTTTCCCCCTGAAGTTAATATTTCCCCCTGAAGATTTGGTTTGGGATTTCCTGCTCTGGATCTCAAGCTTTCATCTGCAATCTCAGGGAATGGGATGTTGCCTGGCAACTCTAATGTTTTGGGGGTTTTTTGGGGGGGGAGATACATCTGGAAAACTGCAAATCATTGATTCGCTTGTATCCTACCTTTCATATAATAATAATAATAATAATTTTGTGTCAGAAATTATTCTGGGTTGAATTTTTTTTTGCTGTAGAAACTACACTCAGGGAATGCCCAAATGAGGCTCCTTTTATGTCCCCAAGATCTTTTCCCACCGGAGTGGTCCCTATTTATCTACTTGCAATTTCTTGCTTTCAAACTGCTCAGTTGGAAGGAGCTGGGACAGAGATGGGTGCTCAAACCATCATGCAGTACCGGGATCTCGAACTGCTGACTTGCCGACCTTCCAGCTAACAAGGTGAGTTTCTTAACCACTGAGCCACTGTAGGAAAAAGATAGACGATGACACGATTTTGAGAGTCAGACTGCTTAGAGAAAAACTTGCTCGTTATGCGAGTTTTTCGCTAAGCGAAATGCTCATTATGCGAGGTTTGACTGTATTGTTTTTTTTTTCATGGAACTCCATGCACAGAACTGATTGCCGCCTGTTTTGCCTGTACCTTTCAACTGTGCCCTCACGCAGAGCTGTGGAACATGCATCTGTCCATAAATTGTTGAATTATAGTATCCATCATCCTCAGTCATTGGCTATGCTGGCTAGGATATATGGGAGTTGTGGATTAATGACATTTCAAGGGTCAGTCTTATCCTGATGTCCCATATGCAGTTTGTAAATGTAAGGCTGAATAGAAACCTTTTTTTAAACCCTCCAAAGAATAGAACATCACAGATTGGTTCTGGCAATGAAACTCATCTACCCAAAGATCTTTACCTGTTTTCTCAAAGAAGAAGCAATTCTAATCTATTATATGTTCACTAATAAAAGATTCCATTTCCTTCTGACAATTAATGCTTTCAGATTATGACATAAGTGAACACCAGGCAACAACATTTCTGTTCTGAAGGTGCTTCAGGGCAGATTTTAGGAATGTCATGCATCTGAACAGGCATCTGTACTTGTTTTTCTGAAATAAATGGTATTGGATACATCAGTAAAACATTTAAAATACAGGAGAGGCGTCTCTCATGCAAATAATCCTTCCTGCTTCATTAAAGCCACACCTCACCTTAGCTGAACTGTCGGGGCAGTGAAGCTGTTTTCATTCAGAAACGAGTGGAATGAGAAGAGGTAAACAAAACTGCTCAGAATAGAAACCATTCAGAAAATCTCCTGAAACTGGCATTTTAAAAAAGACAAATGGTACAAATTTGTACAACACCAATGGGGGCTGCTGCTAATCCAGTGGGCAAGTGAAATGCAAATTAAAAAATGATTCAGCCAGTACAGTTTTCAATTAGGAGGTACATTAGAAAAGAAGAATCATCTGTAATGAACTCACTGTGGCCTTAGGTAAACCTATCCTTCTCAGCCCCATCTACTCCTATGTATGTAGTACTGTAGTAGTATTTATCCTACATTCCTGTGGTAGGGATTGCAAGAAAATATCCTGGATCTTCAACACCAATTTTGCTCTTGTTCATTCCATAATGAGATCAGGCACTCCTGCAATCACTGGGCTGCATTCACTACAAAAGATGTAAAGGAGGGAGAGAACTACATGTCTTCTCTCTAGCATCCGCCTTCACTGTTTCATTACTCAGAAATCCTCCATGAGCAATGGGGACAGACAAGGTCTACAGTGGATCATTCAAGGGTGATCACGGCAACTATCTGGATTACTTCCAAGTACCATCTAACAACCTGGATTTTGATAGGAGTGCCAACCAATTCAGCTGGAAATCCTCCCAAGGCATCTTGGAAATCTACATGTTCCAATTGTCTGTAGGGGAGGACCAGCTCCCGATGGAGGGTAGAGGACTACAGTCAGCACCTTAAATTGCAGCAAAAAGTGGTCTGACCGTTAAAAGGCAGTGAATTTCATATCTGCCACCTTCAGATCACCCTTTCCATGCTCTGATGAAAAACACCAGGTCAAGTGTATGTCCTACCACATACTTGGCACCATTCACATAGTGAGAGAGGTCTATGGAGTCCTTGAATTTTGAGGCTGCATCAACAACCCCCTCCCTATGAATATTGAATTCTAGGAGCAAAGGACTGGGGAGTGCCAACATCATAGTGGAGATTAGTCTGTCAGCCCCAGAAGAGAGAGAGCTGGGTCACAGGGAACTTGATACATCAGCACAATCTCTATTCTCCCTCTGTGGCCCCCACACAGATGGAATGCCTCCCAACCTGGGCTCAAGATGGCATAGATTCTGCTGCCTTCCATGTTCTCCCTGTGAATGAATGTAACTCCACCCCACCCTTTAATTCTGCCTTGCTGCTGGATGGAATACCCAGGTGGACAAATTAGGGACAGATCAATCCCCTTCCCTCACCCACTCTGGTCTCACTGATACAGAGTAGTTGACTCAGCACATTCCAACTAATTCATTATAGGTAATGACCAAAAACAATAAAGATACCTCAAAAACAACACATTGGCGATGGTATAGGTTCGTTGATACTATTGCTCAGCAATTGGTAAAATGTCTTTAAAAGCCTATTTAAAGAGAAAGGACTTTAGTTGTTTTTAAAAAATATTGTAGGTAGATATGGGCGAGTTAATCTTTTTTAGCTTTTTGCTCTCAAAGCAGCTTTTGTATTTCCTGAGGGCAGGGGGGCTCTCTATTTGTTTCATGCCAGAACAATTTCATCAGGCTTTTTTCCCTATGTAGTCACTTGTGATCCTTATTGTAAAGAATGGGGACACATCTGTCATTGGTGTTTTGGCAAGATAGACAGTTGGGGTGTGATGTTCAAGACTGGAAAAACATGCCCCAGCATCCTCTTCTCACGCCAGCATCCTCTTTTTTAATTTTTATATTTGAGATTACTGCTACAACAGCTTTCACTTATTGCTGGGTCAATAACTGAACAGAAACTTGGAAAAAGTTCTCTTAGGGACTTCTCTTTTTTGAGAGAGAGAGAGAGAGAGAGAGAGAGAGAGAGAAGTGTCCATAGAGAGAGATGCAAGGCAAATGGGTGTGTGTGTGTGTAGAAGGAATCCCATGTATTGTGTGTGCATCAGCATTTCAAAGCCCTGTTTTCTCTCCCCCAAAGGCCATAGAACACAGAAAGGATGAGGCAGAATGGGGCTGAATCTTCCTCAGAAGTTCAGATGAAGAGAAAGATTAGTGCTAGACTAGCCTTTCATCTTATTGATGGGACAAAAACTGAGAGCATAGGGAGATTGAGGGGGGATCCCTGTGTTGTGGTGTGTGTCTGCACATTTCTAGGTACAAACCATTTGACTTTTGTCTGACATTTTAACAAAATTATACTGATATTAATAAGATTGCTAAGGAGATTCCCTTGTATTTATTGTTTTCTTCATATACAAAATCAACAACACAGCAAACCATAAAAGAATTAGCCAAGGCAGGAACATAGGAAGAAAGAATGGGCCAAGGCAGAACAGAGGAAAGAATGGGGCCTTTGGTCTAGAATTAGACTTGCAAAGCATCTAGTACAATAAATGTTATAAATAAAAATAAATACATAAATAAAGTATAAACAGTGAATGCCAGAAACATTTTATTAAAAACATAATAGAGGCTTTGAATCAAACTGAAGCCAAATTGAATCATTCCATTCAGCATTCCAGTGTAGAAGCTTAAAATGCTATGCAACAGGAATTCTGCCATTACATAACAATCCTTATATGATGAATATTATGTACATTTATTGATAAGTAAATTGATTGAATATTTTGGATACATCTCTGTTCTATAGATTTAATTCTTTCTTAAAACAGCAAAGGTGCTAATCATCATGATACTCTGTGACAATGAATTCTATACATTTATTATCCATTGTGTGATGAAATAAAATGGCTTTCAAAAAAAAAGTTTGGCTTTGAGTAGTTTTATTCACTTGCATAGTTACTAGTTCTGACACCAATTAAGTCTCTGTTTTAGTAGATTCTGCAAAGCTCTTTTCAATTGCTATTAAATTATTCCTACTTTACTGGATAACAGTAAAATTCCCATTATGCTGTTTCCGGCTCATTAAGCCTGTAATTACTTAGGTTTTGATGCCAGTAACCATTTATCAGTGACTAAATATTTAATAAACAGATGTGCAGAGCTTTTAAACAAAATACACACACTGATTGCACATTGTAAAACATATATTATTGATAATCATGCCAGAATAACTAACAATAAGGAAAGTCAGAACTGATAAATATGGGATTGTACATCTGACAATCCTATTCAAGAAGATTGAGCTGTGTCTCCACATTAAGATAAACATGTAGCCTATCAATCCCGGGTCTCTACTCAAATGTTAAGGGAAAGAGGAGAGGAATGTATTTAAACATTTAGAACTGCAATTATATGTTTACTGTATTTAATTTTCTGCCTTTTATTCAAGGCAACACAGATGGTTTTCTCAATAAAGCAGCTGTGAAGTAGGGTGGTTATAAATATATAACCATATTCACTAACTTATAAAAACACACATGTGGTTGTGAGTCCATATTTGTTTAGATTTGATTTTGCTTCTGTCAAGTAAGGATTCCACATACTGTATATCCATTGTGGAGATATGAGTATATCCAGTATTGTTAATTATGTGTGTGGTCCTGCATCCCCCCCCCCCCGGGTTAAAATACATTTTCTTGATACAACATCAGCTTCCTGACTATAGTCATAATCTATCAGCTTTTAAACAAAACAAAGAACACTTATTAGACAGCACACAGTAGGACAGAAAAGCTGCCTTAGCATTCTCTGTATAAAGTAAGTTTGACAGCCATGAGTACAATATCTGGGAGCCTTTTGTTCCAGTGTTTTCAATTACACGAGTTCTAATTGAGCTAATAAACTACTGTACAGTATATCCTCCATAATCTATTAGAAAGTAAATATAAGCTTTGTTTACTACCTTGGGCAAAGAGTATCCAATTTAAATCTAAATTTAGGCCTTCATGTAAAAGGAGCTTAAGGAGGTCTTTAATTTTAGCAGATTTCTCCCCCCCCCCCCGCCATGTACTATAGTACACATCTTGTGTTATGCATTGGTATACAGTAGTTTTGTAAGCATAACTTTGAAGTCTGTGATCAAATATAGATGGCAAAACAACAGCACAGATTCAATCCTCTTTTTGACACTGATTATTTGGAACAAAATTCACGGACCTCATTGCATTGTATATGCTTTTGACAGAGCAGAAATTAGCAATTTCCTCAACAAGTTTTTTTTATATATATCAGAGAGTAAACAAAACAACAACAAAAAGTTGTGGCACCTTAAAGACTAACTCCTGTGTTTAAATGTGAGCTTTCGTGGATCAAGTCCAGTTCATCAGGGTTAAATTCTTATGTCCGATGAAGTGGACTTGATCCATGAAAGCTCACATTTAAATTCAGGAGTTAGTCTTTAAGGTACTACAACATTTTTGTCATTGTTTTATTTACTGTCTGATATGCTTGCACACACTAAAACAGCTACCACTTCAAATATTTTTTTAAAAATATTATTATTAACAAATATTTTGATCAAATATTTTTACTTGAATTTGAATTGTCAACCCCCTTGAATGCCCTCCATTGGTCCCATACCTAGATCTCAAGAAGCAGGGAAGGGAAAGTTAAATGTAGCCAGCTTTGCATGATCAGGTGGGCATATGGAAGGAATTACGCTTGAATCTATATGCCAGACCATATACAGTAATACCTCATATAACATTAGTATCGAATAACACTAAAATCGCATAACATTAAGGAATCTGGGGGGGAAGAATTGCATCAGATAACATTAAGATCCTATGGGATGCTTCAGATAACAACAGCTAAAGCCTGTGTAGTTACAATGTATCTCTATGGATCCCATAGGATTTTAACATGCATCAGATAACACTAAAAATCATATAACACCAAGACTTGTGGAACCAGGTTTTAGTGTTATATGAGGTTTTACTTGTATGCACATTGACCCAGTACCACTGGTAGATGTTAAAACTAACAGTGTTCCCTACCCTAATGAACAGGATTGCAGTTTTCAGCCCCAGTGCTCCTCTTCCAGTCACACACACCTGCAATCTAAGCTTCCTTTCCTTCACACTCACACAAAGTTTATTCTCCTTAGAAGGAAGCAACTCCTTTTGCTGAAATGTGTAACTGTCCATAGGAATCTCCACTTGTTTCCTAAACCAGTTTCCCCCAATCTGATGCCTCCCTGATAATTGGACCATAACTCCCAAGATGCCCTATTAGGCTATTAGCAAACCTAAAGGGACTGGAGTACTAGGCAGGTGAAAGCTATCCACATTGTGATGTATAATTTGCCTGTAATTTAATACCTAGCTGGAAATCTTAAGATTTGCCCACCATATCCTTCCAGTGGGCTCAATTAAGTCTCCTGTCCATTGTCTCCATCTTATAGCGGAATGAGGGAATGGAAACCAAGCAAATCTTTGCCTATTTTCCTTGCCTACTAGACCACTAGTCCTCAGGATCATGTTTGCAAGAGGCATGGAGTCTTGGGTTTTGGAGACTGGAGGGAAATCAAGTGTCCTACCCAGCTTCTTCCGTGTCTAGGCCAGATGTGAAACTGTCAAAATGAAGCCACCTTTTGGTAAGTTTATTCTGTAGTTCTTTTTGCCTGACCTAGTATGAGAAAGATTAGTTGGCACAAGTGGGAGAATTTTCTGCAAGTGTCAGTTAAAACCTCCATTGTTACTACTTCAGCTCACTTTAATGCCATACAGTGAACAGTCTGTTTCAGGATTTGGATCCCATCTGTGTTAACTAAACTCACGTTAGCTTTGAAGATACATTTGCTCAAAAATGGGATTGATTTAGGGATGCTGTGTTTGCTTATAGCAAGGCTGTCCAAACTTTTTGGGCTGTAGGCTGGTCACGTGGTTTAGGGGGCCGATCACTATGGCCCAGGAGCCTGATCCAACCCCCAACACCAATTCATCTGGCCCACGAAGCCCTCGTTGCTCCTGGAAGCGGAAGTAAAATGCGCCCATGTGGGCATGTTTTACTTCCACTCCCGGGAGCGATGAGGGCTTTGCAGGCCAGATGAATTGGCATTGGGGGTTGGATCTGGCATCTGGGCCATAGTTTGGGCACCCCTGGCTTATAGCATTCATGTTCATGGTCTGGACCCTGGTTGATATTTCTTGTAGGGCAATGGGTTTTCATATGAAAACGTTTTCTTGCCCTGGTTAGTATTAAATGTATAAGGCAGAGGTGGGCAGCAACAGGTTTCCCCCCCCCCCCGGGGGTTTTTTTAAGCAAAATTGAGTGGCCTCTGGGCAGGGGAATGGCGAAATTGGGTGGCCTTTGGGCAGGGGCGTTTGCGAAATTGTGTGGCCACGCCCACCTCCCTGCCCTGCCCCATCAGGTTTTGTCTCTGCAAGTGGTTCAAGGTCTCCCTTGCTCAAAAGCCAGTCATATCCGACTCTAGGGTGCAGTGCTCATCTCCATTTACAGCCAAAAAGCCAGTGCTGCCAGTGTTTGCAGATGTATACATGGCCATATGGCAGGCATGACTAGCTTGCTCATGAAGTAGGCTCCACCCATCACATAGGCTCCGCCCACAACATAGGCTCTGCTAGTGGTGTGATAGCAAAAAATTTTGCTTCCCACCACTGGCTACATATCTCAGGGTTTACATTTTTAATTACAACTGTAGCTTGTAGAGTGATTGTGTGTGGCTTACTATATCTAGCAAACATTGTTTATGCTGATTTAGTGACAGTATCCTACTGTGTTCAGTGAAACCAACTTTGTCTTAATGCATATGGATATATTTGCCCTAGAACAGGGCTGCCCAAACTTTTTGGGATGTGGACCGGTCACATGGTTCAGGGAGCCAGTCATTATGGTCCATGGGCTGGATCTGGCCTCCATCGCCAATTCATCCGGCTCACAAAGCACTCGTCGCTCCTGGAAGCTGAAGTAAAACGCTCCTGTATGGACGTGTTTTATTTCCACTTCCAGGAGTGACGAGGGCTTTGTGGGTCAGACAAATTGGTGTTGGGGGCAAGATTCAGACCCTGGGCCATAGTTTGAGTACCCCCACCCCCTAGAATGTATACATGTTTGAAGTGTTAGTCTGTGCTAGCATATCAGGAAGTAAACAAAACAGCAAAAAATACAAAAAATGTTGTGGCACCTTAGAGACTAACGCCTGTATTTAGAAGTGGATTTGACCCACGAAAAGTCACATTTAGATACAGGAGTTAGTCTTTAAGGTGCCACAACATATTTTTCTTTTTTTTTCTTTTTGCTGTTTTGTTTACTCTTTGATCGAATGTATAAGGTGCCGTTTTAGAGACTCAGAGAATGTTTCCCCCTGTGCCCGCCCTGTGTGTGTTTCTGTGCCACTGACTGGCAATACAACACGAACTTTATTGTTAGTAAACTCCAAAGCTGGCTGTTCTCAGCAGAAGGGTTTTGTTAAAACCCATCAATTTCGGGTTTTTTAACCCCACAGATTGCGACGACTGCTTTTGAATCTCCCCCTTCACACTTTTCTTCCAAATGAGAATAAACAAAAAGAAGTCTGACCAAATATACTTGATCCACGAAAACTAACATTAAAATACAGCAGTTAAGTCTTTAAGATGCCACGTTTTTGTCTTTTTGTTTACTCTCTGATGCGCTTGCACAGACTAACACGGCGACCACTTCAAAAACTTATTTATTTATTGAACTTCCTAAATGAAGTACAGTACTCTGGGTGGACAGGGCGATTTTTATCAGAACCACCCCCACGCCGTCATTTCACATGGGGGGGGGAGATCGTGGGAAGAGTAGCACGTGTTAATGTAACGTGTGACTTTCATTGTCACCTATTTAACGCTTATCTTGCCAGGCGAAGTAGGCAAATTGAGTCGGCTACACGCTTCCTCAGCTCCAGGTGAGCGTGGGAAAAGCGTTCAGGCTTATTTCAACGATGTTCACGGGCAGCTACAACAGGAAAACACGCATCCACCTGTTATAGCATTTAAAGGTAGGACAAAACAGCATTCCTTTGGTCAAACAGAGAAGAGTTTATTATGCATAATAATGATTCTCATGAGTGTTGTCACTCCAAAGATGAGAATAACATCCATTGAAAGACAGAGCATTTTTATACAGTTTTCCACGCATTTCTCTTTACTCAAAACGTCTTGACCTGATTGGCATGGACATGTCATTGTCAAGTTATACAAATTATTATTTCATACTTTCATCATAACATTTGTTTACCCTTACAGGGGTCTCAAAAAGGAAACTTAAGCAACATATTCTATCTGCAATCAGGGAACATATACTTCTTATGACCCAAGTCCAGGTCAACCTCACCATTTCTGATCATGGGTTATTTAGCAAACATTACTCATTTAATCATCAAGACCTTATTCTGGTCCACGTAAGCATTGCAGTTGCCCTTTGTAAGCAGAATTTCTAAATTGCCACATCGCCTTAGTGCGGCCTTAAGTTTCTTTAGCAGCAAGCAGCGTTTTGATTTCCATTTTATTCACATTTTATTTCTATTATTTGATTATGCCACATCACACCCTTGGGTCAGCATGGGACACGTGTTTTCGCCTGGGGCTACTCTTGCCTAAACGGACCCTAGAAAAATTGCCTTTTGGGCTCCAATCCCCATCGACTACTAGACAGCCGTTTGACAAGGGAGGTGTGGGAAACAGAATCCCCAAAAAAAGAGAGTAACTTTTCGAAAGCGCGGTTTAAAGCGCATGAAACGTGCAAAGCAAGACGTGAAAACAAAACCCCAGGGCTCCCAACCGCCTCCAACCGCCACTTCGCCGCCGCGTTCGAAAACGTTGCGTCTTGGGACTTGTAGTTTTTCAAACTCTGCCTGTGGGTGTTTTCCGCCCCTCCTCTCTCTCTCTCTCTCTCTCTCTCGTCAGGCTTCCACCAAAACTTCAAGGGAGGAAAATCCCCCAAAGGAGTCGAGGAAATTTAAAAAATCCCGCGACGGCTGTGATTTGTTCTCGCGAGATCTGCCTCCTTTCACCCCCTTCTGCCTTGCCTGTGAGTGATAGCGGGTGGGAGGAGGCGGGGGTTGCTGCTGCTGCTGCGCAGATAGATTATCCCGAACGAGCGTGGCGGTAGCGGAAGATTGAACAGGGCCCGGCCCAGGGGAGGAAGAGGAGGAGGGCCTTCTCCCTTCCCTTCTTCAACCGCCGCGGCGGAAGCGATGCCGCCGCCACCGCCGCGTTGAGGCCAAACCGAGCGAGGCAGGCGGTGACACCCGCCTCAGTGGCAGGTACGACGAGGCAGCGTGGGCTTGGGCGGCCTCTCTTATTAGGCAAGGCTCTGCTGCTTCCCCACTAGGCCCGGTTTTAGGTTGAGGCCTGAGGGGGGGGGCGGGCTCGTTATATAAGCGGGCCCCCCTCACGGTGCCCCACACACGGCTGTGGCGGGTGCCGGCTTCTCTCCTCCCCCTCCCCCCCCCCGTGCGGCCTCGCCTCACGCCGCTTACGGTGGGTGTGGGGCTGGTTTGGCGCCTTGGTGTGTGTCAGTGTGGGGCTCTGCCGGTCTCTGTGGCCTGCTTTCAGAAAGTCGGGAGGTTCGTCTTCGCAGGGGAGCCACTGCCGTTCGTGCTCCTTTCCCGGCTTCCCAACAACAAAGCTCCGAGCCGGTGGGGGCAAACAACGGCCGCCACGGCGGGGAAGCGGGCAGGGAGCAGCCATGTTCCAGGGCCCGCGTAGAAAGATAGACTTGGGGCCAGACGTCCGCTTGGGTTCGCGCTTCTTTGGGCCCCGCCGTGAGGCGCCTTGTCATTCTGAGGAGGGAAGCTTTGAGTGGCTTCCCGGGGACGGCTTTGGAGTCTGTTGTGTTTAAGCTGAAGTCCCCAGTTTGGATCGCTTGGGCTTGGTTCTCTTGGTGGTTAACAAGGTGAATGGGCTGGTCTGCAGATTTGGAACGTTTTGGCAGGGTAGAATCCTTTTTTATGTCAGGGGCCGGGATTTGAACTCGTCTACTTTGGGTGGGAAGGTAAACAACGTTCCGTGCACGCTCCGGTGTCTTGGCATGCTGGCCACACGTCAGTGGAAACGTCTACTACAGACGCAGATGAGCACTGAATCCTGGAGTCGGATACGACTGACTTTCGCACAAAGGTGCCCTTTTACAACATGATGGGGACTGCAGTGCCTTAGCGGTTAAGGCGCTGAATCTGACGACTGGAAGGTCAGCAGTTCGAGACCCAAGTGCTGCTCAAGGGAGGGAGTGCCCATCATCTGCCCCAGTTCCCGCCAATTTAGCAGTTCACAAGCAAGAAATTGTAATTAGATAAATAGGTGCCGCTTTGGCAGGAAAAGTAACAGCAGTCTGGGTGCTCTAGTGTCTAGTCATGCCTGCCACATGACCACAGAAATGTCTGCAGACACAGACGGCACTGGCTCTTTGGCTGTAAACGGAGATGAGCACTGCACCTGAGAGGTGGACACAACTGGTTTTCAAGTAAGGGAGACCTGACAACACTATCTCCAACTTGTCTGGATTCAGCTTTAGTCCTTCCTTATCCAGTCCAAGACTGGCCAGGCAACATTCAAGGTTCTTGACAGCATTCTCTGTAAGAAGGGTAAATGAGAGATAGAGCTGTGCGTCATCAGCATACTGGTGATATGTCAACCTAAATCTCCTGATGACCACACTCAGTGGCCTCATATGGATGTTATAGAGCAATAGGAGATAATCAACCCCTGTGGAACCTGACAGTCAAGGTGCAAGGGGCGGATACAGCCTCCCTAAGCTGCACCCTCTGTGAGCAGCCATAAGGAAGGACTGGATCTAGTGCCCAATTGTCCACCAGTGCAGCTTTAGACGATAACATGTTTAGACAGTGACTGTAGTGAGGAAGTGACATGTTTGATGGTTGCTCTGGTTTTGGACCAGGGATTTGCAGTCTATGGCCTGTGGTTCGGACCCAGTCCACGGCACCATTTCATGTGGCTTGCTGCTATTGCTTCCACTGCTGCCGGAAGTGTCGAAAATGGGCTGTAAATGCACCGGCAGCGGTCGCAAAGACTTTTACAACAGCCATGGACGCGTTTTGCAGCAGCATTTATGGCAGGGGAACCATGTGCTTGGCCTGCTCAACTGTCTGAGAGAGTGTGTGGTCTGGCCTATGGCGGGAAAACATTGAGAACATCTGTTTTAGACCCCACAACTTTCTGTAAGGAAGAGTTGGCCCAAGAAGGAGAGGCTTGGGCTGGATCTCTCTTCTTAATGTACTGTTCACAGTGGTTCTTTTTGCTTGCATAGATAACCAGTTGAAAAATGTTCCCGCTTGCTGTTTGTACAGAACTGGCCTGCATAGTTTTAGTTGTATATCTTTAAGTCAGAATATCCTTGTTATTTCATCTGTGGCTGATTCTCTGCCCTAGTTCAATTGTGCATATCTCAGCTTATTAAACCAAGGTAAGTTTTTTGCATTGGTGTGGTTTCTATTCCTCTTCTTAGCAGACTGTGGCTCACTCCTTTCTTGGTTAACTAACCCTGATTTTCAGCTCAGGTCATCATGTAGATCAGGAAATTATGATTAATTAAGCCAGGAAATACTGAATTGTAGGACTGCCGTGGCTCAAGTGGTTAAGACACTGAACTTGATGACTTGAAGGTTGGCAGGTTAGCAGTTCAAGACCCGAGTGCTGCATGACAGAATGAGCTTCCATCTCTGTCTCATCTCCTGCCAACCTAGCAATTCAAAAGCAAGTAATTTCAATTAGATAAATAGGTAGTGCTGTGGTGGTAAGGTAAATAGCATTCTATGCACTCCAGTGTCTAAAGCATGCCTACCACATGCCCATGGAAATGTCTACATATACAGACAGCGCTGGCTCTTTGGCTATAAACAGAGATGAGCACGAAACCCTAGAGTCAGAAATGACTGGCTTTAAAGCAAGGGTGACCTTTACCTATTGAGTTGTAGCAGGTTAATGATGGAGAATAAAAAGAGATGGTTTGGAGGTGGGGCATATGGAAGTTAGGTCTGTGTGTGATCTCAGCTGCAGAGTGCCATATGAAATAAAGACAAAATTGAACACTTTAAGCATTTAAATTAAATTGTAAGTACCGGTAGCATTATATCTTTCAAACGAGTTTAACTGTCCTAGACAGATCATGTCAGAAGTAACTGCTACGGAGATATTGTTATATCCGAGTTTAGGACAGAACTTTGGTCTTAGTTATGTAACTCTTAGAGCAGATATTTTGCAGGATATCTTTTAGGATGTTAAGAATGAATGTGAGAAATCTTTTTGCACTCTGAGTTGTCAGTGGGTGGAAGTTTGTGAAAATGATTTCATTAAAAAAGGAACATTAGCCACAGTATAAACAAAACCTGATTCAAACCAGTGTGAAAAAATTAGACTACAGTTTTGAAAAATACACTTTACCTTTGAGTGGTGTTTGCATTAATCCAAGTGATTCAACTTTGGCAACCAGTGATTTATACCACATTTTATTTAGGTATGGATATAGATCGGGGATTCTCAACCTACAGCCATACCCTCACTCCAGCCATCGTTGTTAGAATCAACCACAGACTCATTTATGGCCATCGCAAACACATTTACAACAGCCATAAATGAGTCCAGAGCTGATTCTAGTGGCGGCTGGAGCACCAGTCTGGCCCGCCAACTGTTTGAGGGAGCGTGACCTGGCCCCTGACTTAAAGGTTGAGAACCACTGATAGAGATGATTGACATCCTGGATTTGGTAGTTTGACCATTTGAGTGGGAATTATGTAACAGCTTAAATTAGATCTCTGACCTGTAGAATAGCTAGCATATAAAATAATGCATCTGGTAATTAACAAGCAGAGTCTTAATATCTTCATTTAGTATCCTCTGGTGTAATGTGGAATTGGTTATCACCCTATTTTAGTTGATAAAGAGGTGAAAGCAGTTGAATCAAGAATTAAGCAATGGCACATAAAATATATCACTGGTAGAAAAAACAGGAAACTTTCAAGGAGACCTCTTTGCTAAATACACCAGCAGTGAAAAAATACTGCATGCTGTTTAACTCTGCTTAAATAAACAAATTAAAATATAACCTATGTAGGAAAACAAGTTTACAAAGTTGTGATATGCATAATTTTCTCATTAAGAAGTTATATTAGTGTCATTTTGAGGTCTCTGGTACTAGGAGATGTAGTAGAATAAAAAGATCTTTATGTAACTTAATTCTAATGTTCTGGTATTCTTTATAATGTTCTAATCTGTTTGTATATAGTTGGACATTTTATTTGCTGGTTGTCCTGGAAACAGTGATGTCAAAGGGCATATATTTTCAATAGAAAATCTTTGATTTTTCCTCAAAACTATATTGAAAAATCGAGTATTTTATTTACTGTGTCTGGTGATTAAAAGTAACTTGCTGTATGCATTTTGAAGTGGTAGCTGTGTTAGTCTGTACAAGCATATCAGAGATTAAACAAGACAAAAAAAAAGACAAAAACATTGTGGCACCATACACTTGCTGTATGGAGTTGTCAGATGTTCTCGTTAATTGGAAGAAAGAAAATGGATGAGCAATAAGGACAAAAGGTCTAGAATTCCAGCCATCATGAAGTATTGGTCATACCTAGCCTATGAGTTGAGTAAGAGAATGAGTCAGTTTAACAGCAACCAAACACCATGATCTCCTAACACTAGTTACTACCCTGTTTATATTTGTTTTTCATTCTGCATTTTTCTTGTGCACATGCACTTGGAAGCTGATATAACTTGGTAGGTTGCAGCACTTGGCTACAGAACTGGCATCAGGATTTTTAATCCCCTCTGTGCTTCCCAGGAGAGGTATCAGCTGAGATCACAAAGCTTTTATGGCTGGTATAGTCTCTTAGGCAGGCTGCATGTTCCCAGAGCAGGAATGATAAACAACTTCTGAGTACTTTATGCTTTGAAAATCCTAGAAGGAATCAATATTTATTAATTTAATTTATTAGATTTCTATGCCACCCATCTGAGATGTTTTCCCACTCTGGGCGGTTTACAATAGTTAAAACCAGAAATATACAGTAATACCTCGGATAACGCTAAGACTTGGTTCCACAAGTCTTGGTGTTATCCGATTTTTAGTGTTATCCGATGCATGTTAAAATCCTATGGGATGTATCGGATAGCGTTAAAGCTCCATAAAGATACATTGTAACCGCACAGGCTTTAGCAGTTGTTATCCGATACATCCCATAGGACCTTAACATTATTCGATCCAATTCTCCTCCCCAGATTACTTAACGTTATGCAATTTTAGCGTTATCCGAGGTAAACGTTATCCGAGGTATTACTGTACTTAAAACAACAATCAACTTGATGGCACTTAATAATTGTTACAAACACTTAGATATACTGTATGTGCATGTGTACCCCAACCCCCATATCCTCGGATCCATTATTTATGGTTTCATTTATCTGCAGGCTCAAAAATTCAGTAAAAATCCCTGAAATACATATTTTTAAGGTATATTACCAGAACTTGCCACTAGACAACATTATCTACAACAGGGGTTCTCAACATTTTCAAGCTGCAGACCACACCCCCTCAGACAGCTGAGTGGGCCGGACTGGTTCTCCCCTCCCCCGCTGTAAATGCTGCCATAAAATGCATCGTGGCTCTCGTAAACATGTTTAGGCTGTTGTAGACATGTTTATGACAACCATGGGCACATTTATGGCTGTTGTAAACATGACTTTCTGATGGTGGCAGCGGCGACACGGGCCACATGAAATGGTGCCGCAGGCCAGGTCCGGCCCATGGGCTGTAGGTTGAAAACCCCTGATCTACAATGTAATGTCAAGAAACAGTGTTTTACTTGATCCACAAAAACTCACATTTAAATACAGGAGTCAGTCTTTAAGGTACCACAACATTTTTTGGCTTTTGTTGTTTTGTTTACTCTGTAATAATAATCTTGTGTCAGATATTACTCTGGGTTGAAAGGATTTTTAGGGGATTCCTGAATGAGGCTCCTTTCATGTCCCCAAGTGCATCTCTTGGGTATTGAAACCTGACCTTCCAATCTCCAGCTCGGTGCCTTAACCACTAAGCTGATATGCATGTGGAGACTAACATGCTCTTCAAGAATTTCAAATAATGAATGCTGTTTCTACCAGAACCATTTCATAGGTGCACATAAAGACTGGCAGAGGCATTTTCACCCCCACTTGTATGACTCAAGAATGTGCACTATAAGACAAGGGTTATCTGGTTAAAGTATCTGGTTAGCTCCTTAAATATTCATACTACTGGTTTTAATGCTTTGATTTAATTGTCTTCAAGTTATACTTGAATTTGTTATTCCCATGGTAAGCTTTGCAAAAAAAACTCTCACAGCTGTTACATGATTTTGGAAGCTTTGGCATAGCTAGCTTTGAATCTCTGAATTGGAGTGCACATACCAAGTTGTTTTTTGGGCAACACCTACGGTATCTTCTCTGGGTAGCTTAGACAATGATAAGGGATTGTGGGAATTGTGATCCAAAAATGTCTGAAGGGTCATAGTTACCCATCCCTGCTTTGAACCAAAAAAGAGATTTTCATTGTTAGGTTTTTAATTTTGGAAATCCATATATTGAGTGGTAGTGTTTATGTTTATGGGCCTGAAGAGTGATCGAAGTGGGGAGAATTTCACAAGTAGACTCTGTGGCTTTGAAACCTGCAAGGTGATAATCCATTTTTATTTAATTAATGTGGGAAACTAAACTGGTTACTACACCATATATTGTAACTGGATAGAGTATAAAATATGTGGAAACAGAGCATTGCTGAACAATATGAGCAGGTAGCTATTAAAAAATGTAATCTCCCTGTTTTATGGTTTGCCAGCTGAATATTATGAAATAAAAATTCTAGGTACATGGGGGTGGGGTGGGGGGTGAGCTAGCCCTTTTGTCACTATTGTAATAACTGGACTGATGAGATTTAACTGGTAATCTCACCTCTGATGCGTTTTGAAATACAGTAACTAGCTGCTGCAGTATAGATAACAACTTCTGACCACTCAACATATGGTTACCCTGATGGCAGAAAGTTATAATAGGCTACAAATAATTGATTTGGTCATTTGTACAGTTAAACCTCGCATAACGAGCGTTTCGCTTAGCAAAGAACTCACATAACGAGCAAGATTTTCGCTAAGTGGTCTGATTCGCATAACGAATTTTTTGCTATGCGAGTCGGACTTTTCCCTATGGAAAAACTTGCATAACGAGTGTTTCTATGGGGAAAACTCCTGCGAGAAAATGTTTCTAGCAGGGGGAGATTTTCAGTAATTAAAAGTGTCAGCTTCCATACCAAAGTTCACATGGCTTGTGCATAATGGGATAATTGCACATGAGGTGGGTGAGCCATGGGATGCACACAGAAGGTCTTTAAATTCTAGCAGCTACTTATTTTTAAGTTCTAGAGCAGTGACTCTGGTAGCATTATCTTTGGGGGTTTCCTTGCCATGAGCAACATTCTTTCAGTACATTACCTTGTTTATTGAGTTAGTATTTCCTTCATCATTCAGTACATGACTCTTCAGTTGCATTAACTTGCAAGCTTGCAAAGCCAGTACGTGATTTAAGAAGCTCATAGGCATTAATTAATTAATGTATTAAGTCTGCTATCTGGGATGGACTGGTCTGCCTTTTTTTAAATGGTGTCCACACTTGTTGGATGCTGAAGCATTCCCATTCAGCCCCCCATGTGCTCTTCTCAGGGGACACAACTTTTTCAGTATGCGCTCAACAACACTATTCCCAGCACCTGTGGACACTGGGAATGGCTTATATGGAAACTGTCAAAGCTTCTGGTGTAAAAAACATCATGTCTGTTGAAGGACTAACAACGAGCCTCTCCAGCCTATCAGATATCTAACACTTCTCCTGATCATCACCAAATGGGCACAGTCAAAGGACAGGAGGAGCATGCCAAATGGCACATCTCTCCTCTAGCTGAACAGGAACTATCACCTCTGGCCCAATCTAGGCAGGCAATGTAGACAGGCCCTAAATCCAGACAAGATCAAGGTGCTCCTGATCAGTCAAAAGCCAGACCAGTTTGTACCTGATGAGTTTATACTCCCCATGAAAAGTCAGATCTGCATCTTCAGCATGTTCCCGTATTCAACTGTGAGGCTAGATGTACACATTCCAGTAGTAGCCAGGAGTGAATTTCCACAGTTAAAGCTAGCGTATTAATGGTATTTGTTCCCTGAGAAGTTTGATATTGCTGTAGTGACACATTTATCATCTGGGTTACTACAATGTGCTCTATGTCAGGCCATATATGAATAGTTTTTGGAAACTTCACCTGCTTCAAAATGTTGTAGCCAGACTGCTGACTCACTGGTTACAAGGACCGTATAACTGCTATTACAGCTCCACTGTCTGCTGATCATGACTTATAAAGTCCCATACAGCTTGGCTCTAGGCCAGGGGTCTGCAAACTTGGCTCTTCAGGTGTTCTTGGACTTCAGTTCCCAGAAGCCCAAGTCAGCACTCCTGCTGATCAAGGCTTCTGGGAACTGAAGTCCAAGAACACCTGGAGAGCCAAGTTTGCTGACCACTGCTCTAGGCCAGTGATGGCAAACCCTGGCAGTCTAGCTGTTCTTGAACTTCAATTCCCAGAAGCACTGATCAGCAGGAGTGCTGTCTTGGGCTTCTGGGAATTGAAGTCCAAAAACATCTGGAGTGCCAAGGTTCACCATCATGACTCTAGGCTGTCTAAAAGGCCATATCATGACATATGAACCTTTTCAGTTTTTAGGATCTTCTGGGGAAGTCTTTCTCTCAGTCCCACAAACTTCATAGGCTAGTTTATTAAGGATGTGGGAGAGGGCCTTCTCAGCGTCTGCTTCCAGACTTTGGAATGCCCTGAAAAGGCAGGTTTGCTCACCCCTACCATCTTTCCATTGTTGGACAAAGACCAAGCAGGATTCTAAGCAATACAGTACATGAGAGTTTAGGAATGCTACGTCTATTGGATTCAGATTTTAACAATTTTTTAAAATTGTTTTTAATGCTGATTTTTAATGTTACATATTTAATTGTTATTTAGTGTTGTTTTTATGGTGTTTCTAATGCCAATTATTGTCTACTTTTATTATCTTCTGCAAAGCCCATAATCTCCAATGGCCAATACAATGGTAACTAGGCAGTTACTGTCTAGTTTAATTGCCAGTGAAATGCTTTGTGTTCCCAATAGAGAGGTGACATACAAATGAAATGAAGTAAATGCTGCTTGGTTAGTTTTGGCAATTGAGAAAGCTAACAACAAAGGTCTCCTTCACTTCAGTGGTGGGGAATTGAGGACATAGATGCCATGGTTTAATCTGGTAAAGACATATGCCAGTTGAGGACATTCTGCACAGTCAGAGTGAACTCAATAGAACCATTCACAGCCTGTTTTCTTTTTTCCAGAGCATGCTGGCCCATATTATGCACCTGTGCATAAACACTTGCATAATTTGGCATGTTTATATAATTCTTTTGAAAACAGTAGAGCCAATAAGCCTGCAGTCTTTCACTAGGTTTAAAAGGAAAAACTGAGTTGCAATCTATATTTTTAAAGAACTATTCTATCATTGAATGTGTCAAAATAAGTTTCTAAAGTTCCTACAAATAATGTGTATCTCTTTGTCAAGTTAGCTTTGCATATTGCAGGAGTGGACATAGTATGGGCACTAAGATATTGTTGGGCCGTGGTTCCCAACATTCCCCAACTTTAGCTGTGGTGACAGAAACTATCATCCAGTAGCAGTGGAGAGCTAAACTCCACTGTATCCCACTGATTCCTTCACATTGACTCAGCTGTTGCTGGATAGATTTCATAACTAACCAAATATGTTTCTGCAAGTACTATATTTACTTTCTTCATAAATATATTGCCCATTTTGCACGTTAAAGATGTGTTCTGCTCAGTTCATTCAGTGCAAATATGCCAAAACTAAATTAATTTGGCTGAGAGAAATCTGCTGAACCACCTGTAGTACTGTATTAGATATTTTTGTACATTTAAAAAAACCAGATTACGGTTACATCTTAAAACATTCACAATGAAATAATTTAAAAATTATAGACTAACAGAGTTCTCTAAATATTATGTTATTCTGTGTATAGAACAAATTTCACTAAGATATAAAACTCCCTATTTACTTGTATATTTGTGGCTCCAAAACAAGTAACTGGCAAGTCTATGAATTTTAGACAAACTGTTCTGAACATGTTATATCATAAATTGTAAAGGCTTGCTTTACAAGCTATCTGTAGTTTGGGGCATTTTGCTTACTTGGGTTATTGTTGAGTCCGGCCCTTTGCTACCTCATGAAACACCACACACCATGCTCCTCTGACATCTTTCTACACCCACTGCGTCAATGATGCCATCTAGCCATCTCATCTTCTGTCACCCCCTTCTCCTTTTGTCTTCAATCTTTCCTAGCATCAGAACCTTCTCCAGTGAGTTCTCTTTTCTCATTTGGTGGCCAGAGTAGTTGAGCTTCAGCTTCAGTATTTGTCCTTCCAAGGGCCTTCAGGGGTGTTTTTTTTTAGGATGGACTTATTTGATCTGCTTGTAGTCCAGGAAACTCTCAAGAGTCTCCTCCAGCACCACAGTTCAAAGGCATCTATTCTTCTTTGCTCAGCCTTCCTTATGGCCCAGCTCTCACAGCCATACATTACTACTGGGAATACCATTGCTTTGACTATGTGGATTTTTGTTGGCAGGATGATGTCTCTACTTTTTATTATGCTGTCGAGGTTTGCCATGGCTTGCCTCCCAAGGAGTAATTGATTTTTTATTTCATGTCTACAGTCACCATCTGTGGTGATCTTAGATCCCAAGAAGGTAAAGTCTGTAACTATCTCTGTTTCTTCCCCTTCTGTTTGCCAGGGAGTGATAGAGCTGAGTGCCATGATCTCGAGCTTTTTGATGTTGAGTTTCAAGCCATATTTTGCACTCTCCTCTTTCACCCTTCATCAAGAGGCTCTTTAGATCTACTTCACTTTCTGCCATTAGGGTAGTGTCATCTGCATATCTCAGGTTGTTGATGTTTCTCCCAGCAATCTTAATGCCAGTTTGTGCTTCATCCATCCATCCATTATACGCATGGTATACTCTGCATGTAAGTTAAATAAGCAGGGTGACAATATACAGCCTTGTCGTACTCCTTTTTCTATTCTAAACAAATTGGTTGTTCCTTATCCTGTCCTAACTGTTGCTTCTTGACTCACAGATTTCTCAGTAGACAGATGGGATGGACTGGTACTCCCATCTCTTTAAGGACTTGGTTTATGGTACCCTTTTAATAGCAACTATGTTAGGATAATCACATCATTGCCTTATAAGAAAAAACATTAACAAAATTTTGTGAAACATATAACCACTTTGTTCCTCCATTCACATGGATTTTATGTTGTTTCTGTCTTGGGACCACATTTCTTTTTCACTGTGTTCATTTTTGACTATACAGCTATTGCAATATCTATATCAGGAATTCTCAGCCTTTTAAAGCCGGGGGCCAGGTCACCCTCCCTCAGACAGCTTCAGGGGCTGGATAGCCATTTTGCCCTTCCTCCACCACATGGCACTTCCTGGTGTGGTAGAGGCAGTTGGGGCCACATTAAATGGTGCCGTGGACTGCAGGTTGAGAATCCCTGATCTACTGTATATGATTAGAAATATATATTTAGACATTTTATTAGTTTTGCCCCGTCTATGATTGGTTGTTGACACTGTTGGTTGTTAAAATTAATGTGTTCCAAGGATGATTTCAAGTTTGGCCTTTTTTTCTTTTCAGATGAGTTGGATGGCAGCTAGTAAAATGCATCTGTTGAGTACCAGGCTGGAGAAAGTTGTGTTATGGTTGTAATGTCAAGCAGGATGGCCAGGCCTGATAGGCTGTGGTTCTTTTAGGATCTCTAATTACTCAATGGTGAAGAAACAAAGCTTTACTAGACAATTCTCTAAGCAAAGCATATCAGAGACAGAACAGGAAAGAAGACTACAAATAAGCTGTTCATATGTCTCCCCTCTAACCACCTTGGAGCCCAGTTAGGTGGCAGGGATGGACACTTATGATGTTCAGAGAGCTCCAGAATTTAGTCTAAGTCCTCCTCCTTTATACTCCGACAGCTAAAATGCTGTCTCATCATCTTTGGCTCTACGCTCCTTATTCAGAGGATGTTAAAACCCAACAATGGCCATCAGGAATTGGTTAATTGGTGCTTTGCCCTTGCAGCTGGACTGGTTATCGGTCATCTGAGAACACAGGATAGGGTCACTGTGACCTGCCTTATCCCTTATTTATTCTGGGACTTTCTGATGTTGGACCACTTTATTTCTAGCCAAGGACATGGATGCACTCATAGCCATTCTCCTTCCTTTGTCTTCTACTAAAATAGCTCTCTGTCTAGTCTTTATGGCTCTACTAAATCTTACTAATTTGATAAACTTGATGAGGAGACTTCCTTTTGCAGTCAGTGAGACCTTCTTACAGTGGTGGGATTTTAAAAAAATTACTACGTACTCTGTGGGAGTGGTATGGTGGGCATGACCAGGGGAAAGCCCTGCATTGCACCTGAATTAGGACTACAGTAATTCCCCGATTAACGTGTGCACCGCACAGCATTAAAACCGGATAACATTGGGGAATTTGAGATAAAGTTGTGCGGTGCAAAAGTTTTCCTCAAATTCCCCAACATTGTTCTCGGCCCCAAAGGCTTTGGGACATAGATCTCTGGAGGCCCCCTTGCTGGGGGGGGGGCAAGTGGGCCTCCATAGACCCAAGCACTCAGACGTTCAGAGCACCAGTTTCCTGGGGGGGGGGGAGACCGCGCATGTGCGCCCTCACCCCAAGAAAACCGGTGTTCAGACTGCTGGAGAGTCAAGCCTTCTCTGTGCCTGCTCCAGCCCTATGGAACCTCCTACCAACTGAGCTACATCTAAAGATGGACTTGCTGTCTTTTAGGAAGAACTTAAAAACATGGCTGGCGGGACAGGTATGGGGTCCTGGCGGTACCATGACCCCAGCTCACTGGTTAGTTTGAGCTCCCTCTCTCCCCTGGTCTTTTAATCTTTTATCTTTAAGTTGTTTTTAACTTTTTAATTATTATTGAAATCTGTTGATTTTTATAAATTTTAAAAACTTTTAGAAATTTTATAATTGTAACTTTGAAGTTTTTGATGGTGGGCTCGGGTTGTATTATGTTATGCCTTTATGATGTTGTAAACCGCCCCGTGTGTGATCATGAGCAAGGAGTCCCGATCTAGGAGCGGGCGTAACTGGCGTATTACACAAAATTGTGCAAAAGCCCTCCTGGTCACGACTGCCATCTGCTCATCGAGCAGGTGTCGTGAGTCCAAGAAGACCCCCAGATTACACACCGGGTCTGTTTGGGGCAAAACTGCCCCATCCAGAACCAAAGCTGGTAGCTCCCACGATAGCCCAGGACCCCCGACCCACAGCCACTCAGTCTTGCCAGGATTCAGCTTGAAGCCCGTATCCAGACCCTGACAGCCTCCAGGCACCTGTAAACGACTTCCACTGCATCACTTGGAACACCATGGGCTGAGATGTATAGCTGGGTATCATCAGCATATTGATGATACCTCACCCCGTGGGAACGGATGATCTCACCCAGCGGTTTCATGTAGATATTAAATAGGAGAGACGAGAGTACCGAGCCCTGAGGCACCCCAAATTGGAACAGCCTAGGGCTGGATACCTCGTCCTCCAGCCACATAGTAGTAGTGATTAGGCTGTAACCTTTACCCCATAACTCTAAAAAATATCTTAGAAGCTTTATCTACCTTTCATCTCACAATCTAAAAGAAGAAATAAGCTATACTGTGGCACTCTTTTAGCCCTTTAATTGCCATAAGTATTGGTGGCAATTTAATGAAACAATGCACATAGTGACAGAATGCCTCAAACCTACACCAGTTGAGAAAATATATCCTCTTGTTGTTGTTGCTCCACCAAAGATAAGGAGAGACGTAGCAGCGGTCACCAAGGGAACTAAAGAGAATGACCCGCAACAATCCTCTAAACAGATATGTGCCTCAAGTCCACTGGCTCAGATCCAGGAAGAGCTTTATAGCAAGAACAAACATTCTTGAGGGTACACAAGAGCAAAACCAAATTAGTAGATGGAGAAAGGAGCTCATTGGACAAGGAATAACATATGGCTGAGGAACGCAACCTCTCCTACCTCGCTTTGAGAACCTTGAACAGGCTGCTGGGCGGAATGCCTAAATCAGGGGTGGCCAAACTTTTCCTGCCAGGGGCCTGACCATGCCACTTCAGACAACTGAGCAGGCAGGTCATGTGGATTCTCCCGGTGGTGGCGGTGCATGAATTCACCATGTTTTTTTCGGGTGTTTTTACTGCTTCCGCCACTTCCCATGGTGGCAGGAGTGAGGGTGGCACATTTTTGCTGGGTTTTTGGAATTTTTCGCTGCATTTTTGGAATTTTTCTACTGGTGCTGTTGGGAGCGGCACAGAACTCCAAGGACCTGAAAAAATGCACACACTGGAGGTCTGAAAAAAGCCATTATTTCCAGGTGCTCACAGGTCTATGCTGCTCCCCGTGGCACCAGTAGAGTGTTGTGAGTGAATCTGCTCCATTTTTGTGATATTTTGGGGTGTTTTTACCATGTTTTGGGGGGCTTAAAAGTGGAGTTTGGGTACTTCTGGTTTCTGTTGAACTTCAATTTCCAGAAGCGCACAGCCAGAAGCTCCAGACAGAAAGTCCCCCCCCCCCGGTCATTTTTAAGTCCCCAAAACAGAGTGAAAATACCCAAAACATCCCAAAAACAGCTGATTCACTCACAATACTCTACTGCTGCCATTGGGAACCCCTGGAAATATTTTCAGTATGCAGAAAAAAAATCTGTTGCCTGAGGGCACTATTTTCTAAGGATTTCCTTTTGTTATGCGATTTTTTTGTTAACCAAGTTATTGTTAACAGGTTTTACTGTATATATACTAGAACTGACCAGTAAAGGCAACTGTATGCAATGTAAGGTTGAAAAGGAACAATATTATAATAAACGGTATTTCTGGAGGAGTCGTTTCACATGAAGATTGGCAGTGCATTTCCACTACCAACCTGCTTGTATGACTTTGTATATTTGCTAAAATATGGAATTTGCTATTTCGTATGGTTTTGGGTATCCGCAGAATATCTTGTAACATATCTCCTTTGGATACAGAGGGTGACCTATATTTCTGAGTGCCTGCCTAATTGCACAATCAAGCACACACACACACTAATGTAACTAGTGTCTTCTTATAAAGCTGCAGTTTGCCAATAATGCTTAAGTGATTTCCCTTAACACACTGGTGAATTGGCAATAGGTTTCTGTCCATTGTCTCTTGTCCCTACAGTTTCTTTTCTCCTTCACTTCCCCCAGACTTTGCCAAACATTCCAGATACTCAGCAGGTGTTAGTCATTGAAGAGAGATGTTATGCAGAATAAGCCAATATACAAACTTATTTTATCTGTAGAATTTGGATGTCCTTATTGTGAGTACAACACTGTGGGTTGCCCTGCAGGTATTGTTATAGCTGTAACTGTACTGACAGCTTGTGAAATGAGCTTTTTGTTGTATATCTACAGTGAAGCATGCGAGACCTAACAGCTCATGTAACCAGCAGTCTGCTGCAGTTTCCAGATGTGACTATACAAGCACTGAGAGAAGATGAGACAACAATAGACTGGGTACTTCAAGGGAAGTTCACTGGAGGTAAATTTCTGAAACTTAATAATTTTTTACCTGTTACATGTTTCTAATACTAATGCATGGTCAACTATTACTAGTAAAGAAGAATGTTGAGTAGAAATAACAAATTGTACAATTAGTTCCATGTAGGTAGCAGTTTTCTAGAATACATAATTGAGTTGGTGGGTATTGGGCCACTTCTGTGCCAGGAGCTGCCAGATGCAGGGGCTGAGCTGAGTACTATAATGGTTGTATATATTTAGAAATCAAAGCTAAATTCTTTCAAGATGAAAGCTCCAGTAGTTGTTAGGGTAGACAAAGTGTAGCTTTTTCTGGTCAGTGTAAAGCCTCTTAACTCTGGTTAGCAGTGGTATTCTCAGAAGTACAGGTAGAAACAAATTACTACTGTGTTGGTGGGCTGTCTCCAGAGTCTTAACTTGTAGCTAAACTCAAGGTTTATTTTATTTTATTTTATTTATTTATTTATTTAAATTTCTATACCGCCCTCCTCGCCGAAGGCAACCCAGGGCGGTTTAACACATCCTAAAAACATCAAAACAGTAAAGGTTAAAATTCTAAAAGTTCTTAAAATCTGTAATTAAAACCAATTAAAACTACAACTAAATCTTTGTATGATTTAAAACTTAAAAACTTAAGGGAGCAGGGGAGCCGGGGGGGGGGGGAGGTCAAACCAGCCAGCAGGCTGAGGTTGTTGTGCCTACAGTGCCCCAAACCTGCCCTGCCAGCCAGGCTTTTACAACCTTCCGAAAGGGCAGCAGCTCTGCCTGGAGGCGCAGCTCAGTTGGCAGGAGGTTCCATAGGGCCGGAGCAGACACAGAGAAGGCCCTCCTTCTAGTGCTAGAAAGATGAGCCTCTCTAGCTGATGGCACAACCAGAGAGCTTCTCCGGTCCGCTCTAGTGGGACGGGCAGATGTTCTTGGGGTGATGCGGTCTCTTAAGTATCCTGGCCCACTACCATGTAGGGCTTTGAAGGTAATAACCAGCACCTTGAATTGCACTCGGAGGCACACTGGCAGCCAGTGCAGCTCCCGAAGCAATGGTGAGGTTCTTGTTCTTAATTTATAATGTTTGAAGTGGTAGCCCTGTAAGTCTGTGCAAAGCATATCTGAGAGTAAATAAAACAGAACAGCAAAGGAAAAAAAACCAACCCCAAAATGTTGTGGCTACCCTTAAAGACTAACTCCTGTATTTAAATGTGAGCTTTTGTGGACCAAGTCCACTTCATCAGAGATAAGAGTGAGGCTTCATGGCATCAGTTTTGCCTGGGTCACTCAAACCATTGCCAATAGATGCTAACTCATTGGCAAATGTGTAATGCCACAATGTTTGTTGCATCCATCCTTTGGATGTGATGCATCAGCTTGCAAGAGAAGTATGTTTTGCACACAGTTTACACTAGGGGTCCAAGCTTTGCAGCAGGTTTGAATAATAACCCTATGTCCTCAGACACCAGTTACTTTATTTTATTTTACGACCTATTTGTCAGTTGTCTGATTCGATTTGCTGTGTGTTCTGTTGTTTTTTGTTATCTGCTTGTACACCACCCAGAGTGGGATATCACCCAAATGGGCAGTATAGAAATGCAATAAATAAAATAATAACAGGATTTTGTCAGTTGAAAAAAGATACAGTAAAACCTCATATAACACTAAAACCTGGTTCCACCAGTCTTTGTGTTATATGATTTTTAGTGTTATCTGAGCCTCTATGGGATCCATAGAGATACATTGTAACCACACAGGCTTTCGCGGTTGTTATCTGAAGCATCCCATAGGATCTTAATGTTATCTGATGCAATTCTTCCCCCCAGATTCCTTGATGTTATGCGATTTTCGTGTTATTCGATACTAATGTTATATGAGGTATTACTGTACAATGTTACTATTCTGTTAGGCTGGCCAATTGTGTGCCTGTGTACCTGATGTATGTATAAATTGATGCCATGAGGCCTTACTCTTACGCCCGATGAAGTGGACTTAGTCCATGAAAATTCACAGTTAAATACAGTCTTTAAGGTGCCACAGTATTTTTGTCCTTTTTTTGCTGTTCTGTTTTATTTACTCTCAGATATGCTTAATTTATAAGTTATTAATGGCCTAATCCTGTTTCTCCAGTTACAGATGTCTCCTGTTAGGACATTTGCTAGTAATGTTTAGGTTTTGTACTTCTGAATGTTAGTTTAAAAATTGACTCTTGATGCTGGACTCCTTTGTTAATGATGTTATTCTTACAAAATTGTTTCATTCTGTGCATACTAAAACTATTTGAAATTGTTATTCAGTCCAGTATATGCTGCTTATTTTCTTCTGTATCTAGGCCAGACATGAAACTGCCAAAATGAAGGCACCGTTCGGTGAGTTCATTCTGCAGTTTTTTCACCTTACCCAGTGCGAGAAGGATTAGCCAGCAATACAAGGTTGCTGTTACCAGGGTACACCTGATTGTGGTTCACAAATGCCACAATCTTCAAGGAGGCTCTTTATGTGTAAACCCCCACCCTCCAGTATATGCTAACCCTTAAGGAAGAGAAGTGTAGCTGATACCTTTTTAAAATTCGTCATGCTTTAAGGAACAGTAAAAAGTAGATTCTAAGGACGGTTTCCTGCTGCTAATCCCAACTAAGAGTAGACTTGTTGAATCAACTGAAAGAGATAGTGAACCATTACTGAGTATTCTGTACTTGAAAAACTATGGAAAGAGTTTATATAAGTCAGAATTTACTTGGCATATTATTATTATTATTATTATTATTATTATTATTATTATTATTATTATTATTATTATTATTATTATTATTATTATTATTATTATTATTATTATTAAGCATGCAAACAACTTGGGTTTTTTAACCTTATACTTCTGCCTCAGTTCTCAAGTATAGTAATACCCCGGATAACGCGAGTACCGTATAGCGTGAAAACCGCATAACGTTACAAGATTTTTGGAAAAATCTTGTATCGAATAACGCTATTTTTAATGTTATCCGATACAGTCGTTCTTAGAAGCAGGGTGGCTGGAAAGCTGAACGGGGTTCTCCGTTCAGCTTCCCAGCCACCCTGCAGCTACGGAGGCAGGGGTGGGGAGGTTGGAAAGCTGACGGGGGCTCCCCCGTCGGCTTCCCCAGCCACCCCACAGCTGCGGAGGCAAGGACGGGTGGCTAGGGAAGCCGACAGAGTCCCCGTCAGCTTCCCCAGCCACCCTGCAGCTGTAGATCAGGTCCTCTGATCTCTGGAGCAGGCAGGGGACACGATCCAAGCTGTTTCTGGGCTTCCCCGACATCCTCAGCCAGTGCAGTCAGAGCCCCCAAAATTGGTAAAAAAAAAAACCCAGATGTTATGCAGTGTAGAGTGGGCAAAGGCAATGCATTATGTCTCATTTCTCTTCTCTTCCACCAGCTGCCTTCTAATATTATGACAGACTACCACATTTTGCCTACTTCATATGTATATCTCTTCTCTTCTAGGGCGAAGTGGACTGGCTTGCTTAGCATGTGGGCCTCAACTTGAGGTAGTGAATACAGTCAATGGAGAACGGTTATCTGCCTATCGTTTCAGTGGATTGAACCAACAGCCTCCCACTATCCTTGCAGTGAAGGAATTTTCATGGCAGAGGAGATCTGGACTACTAATTGGCTTGGAAGAAACTGAAGGAAGTGTTCTGTGTTTATATGACCTTGGAATATCAAGAGTGGTTAAAGCTGTCGTTCTTCCTGGAAGGGTACATAAAGAGCTTTTAAATTTGAAAAACAAGTGTTGAGCTCTGAGTGCTTCAGAAGCTGTTTTTGATTCTCTCCCCCCCCCCCCATTTGAATCAACCCAGGTGTTTTATTTTGCATTGCCCCTCAACTACAGCCCATTTTGGCCTCTGAATTGTCAAGAACTGTGTGGGTTCCCTTAATGAAGCAGCCCCCATACTGTTGTTTATTCTTTAGATTATCTATCCAGGCTGCTGTTCTGTGTGGGAGGCCAGACAATTGCCAAATGTATGACAATTGTTTATACAAGTACAGTTGTACCTCACTTAAAGAGCATAATGTGTTCCACAGGATTGCTCTGTAAGCAAGTTAGCTCTTTAAGCGAAACACCATTGTAGGTGACCAATTGTGACTTCTGGGGTGGGGGGATTGCAAACCCTGATTTATTTGTTAAGCAAGTTTTTGGTTGGTTTCATTAAGGGAAGTGAGCAGAGAAAATGCTGCTCTCTAAGCAAGTTACTCTTTAAGCGAGGCGCTCTTTATGCGAGGTTTGGTGGAGAATTACTGTCACCAATGAAATCTTTTTTTTAACTTGTGACAGTAATTCTCCACCATCCACTATCTTAGGTTAGATAAGAGTTGAAAACAGATATTAGATAAGGTTGGAATTCTCTTAAACTTCTTTTCTTGGGTAAAAAAAAACCCCAACCTATCTCAGAAGCAAACATTAAGTTATATTATCTGGTGCGTGTATGTGTGTAGTCTTTTGCAGATCAAATTTATTCAACTTCATTATAAACAAATTTTGCATTCTTGGTCCTTGGGCTGATAAGACAAGTATGTTAAGTCATTTTTCACAGAGAATTCATGATGAAATTCCTTTTGCTGGCAGTATAACAATCTCTGCAGCCACATGATACTTCCCTGTTTTCATAACCAGTTGCAAGAGCAATTGCAGAATCTTCTGAGGCATCCTATGCTTTGATATTACAGTATATAAAAACACACTTAGTTTTAATTTTTGATGACCTATCATTGTTTATTTGATATGATTGTGGATATTAAAAGAAGGCTAAATAAATGCAAAAGCATCAGTATAGGGCAATGTGGAACCAAGTCATAATGTTATTCGAGGTACTAGTGTATCCTTTTCCTTCTATATAGAAGAATATGAGATATATCGGTGACAAGTTTCTGCTCAGAACAGTGTTTTGCTTTTATTATTTTATTTATTTCTTAGATTTGTATCACTGCCCCATTCACTGGTGAGGCTCTGGTCAGCTTACAGCACGTATTACAAACCCAACATAAAAGCAACCCCATAGAAATAATCATAAAAAGTCTCAAGTTAAAATCACTAAAACCTTAAAAAGTCCTTAAGTCCTCTACCTCCAGTTCCCCATTAAAGCTAGCCAGAACTAGGGTAAGGAAGGTAAAAAAACCCAGACAGCTCTTATATCAACCAACAGGGGAGGGGGATCGCTGCCACACTGGCAGCACCCCACATCTGGTGAGCTAGCCATGTTTTTAGTCCTTTTCTATAAAGGCAATAGCTCTGTCTGGAGGTGCAACTCAATTGGTAAGAGGTTCCACAGGGCCAGGGCAGATACGGAGAAGGCTCGCCTTCAGATGGAACCCTTAGGGAGCCCCTCCCAATTTTCTATGGTGGGATGGGCCGATGTCCTTGGGGTGATGCAGTCTCTTAAGTACTGTACCCTGGTCCACTACCATGTAGGGCTTTAAAGGTCATTACCAGCACCTTTAACACTGCATCAGATCCCATTACCTTCAAAATTATTTTGAAGAACTTGGGACAAGTTTCTTTACTCCTGAAATAGGCAGCTGTTGTCTTCTCACGAACCAAAAAGAGTGCCCTCCATAGTTCAGACAAAAATTAAAAGGACAGACAGCTTCTTTACTGCCAACATTGTTTTAAAAAAATCAGATATAGAGGGAGCTGTGCTAAGGATTTTGGTCAAATGCTCAGGCTTGCAGTGCTAATATTGATACTGGTGGGCTAGAAATAAAAAACAAATATACTTATTTTATTGTTTGTCAAACAGTATAAGTAAGATTTTGGGTTTTTCCCCTTTAGGTCACGGCTATAGAACCCATAATTAACCATGGAGGAGCCAGCTTGACAACCCAACACTTGCACCAGAGTCTCAGGTGGCTGTTTGGCGTGGCTGCTGTAGTTACAGATGTTGGCCATGTCCTCTTGATAGATCTTTGCCTAGATGATTTGTCATGCAGCCAAAATGAAATGGAGGCATCAGGTAAAATTTTCTTCATTTTTCTCTGTAATGCTGCATGCTGGTTGAAGAAAGTAAAATTTTCAAGGTCATGTGTGCCTTTTTACATATTTCCGAAAAACACACATTGCAAACATATGGCTAAGACATCTGTACTGTTAACATCCTTTCAACCTTGGTAAGGTGGCTAACTCTGTCTGATATACAATAAAGTGCTTACCTGATCATGTTCATAATGTCTTCTGTAACATATAGGGCAGTGATGGCTAACCTTGGCACTCCAGCTGTTCTGGAACTTCAATTCCCAGAAGCCCTGATCAGTAGGAGTGCTGACTTGGGCTTCTGGGAATTTAAGTCCAATAACAGCTGGAGTACCAAGGTTAGACACCAGGCATATAGGGTGTTGTTTGGTGTCCGCTGTTGTAGTCTACTGCAATGGATAGCTTGAGGAAGAATGAACTAGACTTTCAGCTTTGTTTTTAGCGTCTTTGTACTGTAAGTTAGTGCTGTCTCTAACCTGTATTGGCGCCCAAAAGCACCTAGAAATCTTAGTGACATATCCATCTGTGTATGTTCAGTTAACAGGATGGACACTTCTGATGGAAAATTGGATACAAATTTCAAATAAGTGGTGTAAGGAAGTATAGGACTTAGATAATAATGACAAGCTAACATGTGAGATCAAAGTTTTAAAAAGGTTAAAAGTTGGCAGGGGCCGAGACTGGCTTCTGGCTGCCAAAGGCGCCTCCGGCGGCCTTCTTCGCTTTCTTGGCGGGGGCCGAGACCAGTGAATAATTTTAAAGAAATACAGTACAGGGAGAAATTGTAAGTTGGCCTTTTGTTTTTAAGGGAAAAGTCGGCAGCTACTGCAAGAATCACTGTTTATGGAGAGAGTGGGAAAAAATGAATGAATTAATTATCTCTTTGTCCATCTGGGATATTATCCCTCTTTGGGCAGTTTTCATCTTTAAAAGCAACTTCAACCCAAAAGATGGGAAATAAAAATAAATTATATTTTAAAAGTCCCATTGGTAGTGGGGTGCTCTAATATTATAAGTAGCATCATTACTATTATTAAGGAATTTGTTCAGGTTTTAGTTTAAGATATAATTGTTTGATCTTTGGTAGTTATTTCTTGTAAAATAAATAAAATTTATAAAAGGTTTTTTAAAAAAGATATTGTTGGCAGAAAGTATCATCACAGACATAGCCTTTCATATCTCCTAATCTGTTCCAGCAGATTGGTGGGTCCTCTGGAACAAACTTTCTGTGGGCATGGAATGGTACAGGATGAGGAGTGAAATTATTTTTTAAGTGAGAATCTGTGTGTTAATATGATAGTAGATATATTTTAGAAGTGGAGGCATCTATAAATTTTGGATTTTTTTGAATAGTAGCCATGTTAGTATGTGGTTCAGGCATCTCAGAAAACAAAACAATTTTGTTTTGTTTTGTTTTGTTTTCTGAGATATAAATTTTGATTGGCTTATTTGTGACCCACTGGATGTGTCCCTCCTTTTTTTTTTTTAAGAGGAAAATAGCAGTAAAATCTGTGGACCTCCATTAATGCAATGAAAAAATTGCCAAAATTGTGAGGCACAAACTAGGTCAATCATGCTCTCTCTTTTATCTGAAACATACATTTATGTATAAAGTTTCTTTGGTGCTGTGATATATTTTGAGCCTTCAATTTCTGGTGGTTTCTGGTGTGAGCTTATGCAGATATTGTATTTGAATAGGAAACATGGTGGTGATTTATATTGAAAACCTTTCTAGAACATGACACATAAAGAAATTTTAACTACACTTGAACTGGGTTTATTAATTTTAAAATTATCTGAAAACAAAATAAAAGTACATTTACTGACTAATTCATTAGTTTTTGTTTGTTCTGAAATGGAAACATTGTTTTGGATTAAGTGAAAATTATGTAGAGTTCAGCCAGGTGGAAAGGAATAAAATTGACATTCAGAAGAGCCCTGGTTAGAATGCATAGGTGCAGTTGGCCCAGGAAGGTTGTAAAAGAGGACCTGAGAGAGTAGAGCAATGAAATTGGAAAATTGCATAGCTCCATTTAGTCTCTAGATGCCAGTCTGTGTTTGATGTCCATTTGAATTGCAGGTAAAATTTAGAACCCTCTGCCAAGTCTGTCTGAAAAATCAAATGCCAGGGAAATAGTAGTATGAGTACCATTTGGGTGGAAAACCCTAAAGCTACAGGTAGCAGAAGATTGGCTAGAATGGTTGTCTGTTGAAATAGATGGGAAACTGAATGCATTGATGAATGATATCAGTTGTGATGCATGGAAAACAAAATATATTATTTTTGTCCTATCATTTACACAGATCTAGAAGTTATCACTGGAATTCTTCCTGAAATCCCACAAATAAGGGAAGCTGTAACAAGGAAAGGTCGGCATCTCTGTTTCCAGTTAGTAAGCCCATCAGGAACTGCGGTGACAACTCTCTCATATATACACAGGAGTAACCACTTAGTAGTGGGGTTTTCTGATGGATATATATCACTGTGGAACATGAAAAGCTTGAAGAAAGAGTAAGTATATTTACATGAAAAGTGATATAAAAGTAAATTTTGTGGCTGGAGTCTGGAATGAGTTACTGACTGGATTTGCATCCGTTGCTGGATAGTCAACATCTTAATTACAAACAGAAACAAAAAGTGAAGTACACTCACTAGTACCTCGGATAACGATGAGACTTGGTTCAACAAGTCTCGTCGTTATCCGGTTTTTAACGTTGTACGATGCATTGATCGCACAACGTTTTAAAAAAGCCCTGTTTCCCTGGAGGCTGCAACAAGTCAAAACATCAGGATTTGAATCCTGACTTTTTGGCTTGTTGCAGCCTCCAGGGAGGTGGGGGAACTTCAAAAATAGCGTGGATTGGGTCCCCTGACCAGCCTGGAGCCGGCAGGGGGATCATGGAGCCCAAAATGGGTAAAAAAAGGACGTGGGTTTTTTTACCCATTTCGGGCTCCCTGCCAGCTCCAGGGAGGTGGGGGCCCCCGATCCTTGCAATTTCCAAAATTCCCCCATCTCCCTGGAGGCTCCAAAAAGCCAAAACTTCAGGATTTGAATCCTGACATTTTGGCTTGTTGCAGCCTCCAGGGAGGTGGGGGAACTTCAAAAATAGCACGCAATGGTTCTCCCGACCTCCCTGCCAGCTCCAGCTCCAGACCCTGACGTTTTGGCTTGTTGCACTGGCCGAGGACATCGGGGAAGCCCAGAAACAGCTTGGATCAGGTCCTCTGATCTCCCTGGAGCAGGCAGGGAGGTCAGAGAGCCCGAAATTGGTAAAAAAAAGTGTGTTTTTTTAACCCATTTCGGGCTCCCTGACCCCCCTGCCAGCTCCAGGGAGGTGGGGCCCCCGATCCTTGCAACAAGCCAAAACGTCAGGATTCAAATCCTGAAGTTTTGGCATGTTGGAGCCTCCAGGGAGATGGGGGAACTTTGGAAATTGCAAGGATCGGGGGGCCCACCTCCCTGGAGCTGGCAGGGGGGGTCAGGGAGCCCGAAATGGGTAAAAAAATGGACTTTTTAAAAACCAATTTCGGGCTCTCTGACTTCCCTGCCTGCTCCAGAGAGATCAGAGGACCCAATCCAAGCTGTTTCTGGGCTTTCCCGGCGTCCCCAGCCCGTGGAGCAAGCCAAAACATCAGGGTTTGAATCCTGACGTTTTGGCATGCTGCACTTGCCAAGGACGTCGGGGAAGCCCAGAAACAGCTGTAGATCGGGTCCTCTGATCTCCCTGGAGCAGGCAGGGGGGTCAGAGAGCCCTAAATGGGTTAAAAAATTGACTTTTTAAAAGCCATTTTGGGCTCTCTGATCTCCCTGCCTGCTCCAGGGAGATCAGAGGATCCGATTTACAGCTGCAGGGTGGCTGGGGAAGCTGACGGGGACTCCCTGTCAGTTTCCCTAGCCAGCCACCCCTGCCTCCGCAGCTGTGGGGTGGCTAGGGAAGCCGACGGGGTAGCCCCCCGTCAGCTTTCCAGCCACCCCACCCCTGCCTCCGTAGCTGCAGGGTGGCTGGGAAGTTGAACAGAGAACCCCGTTCAGCTTTCCAGCCACCCTGCTGCTACAAACGAATGTATCGGATAACGCTAACAGATCGTTATCCGATTTTAGCATTATCCGATGCAGTCGTTATCCGATGTATTACTGTATTGTGACATCCTAAGAGCAATAGATTTATTTCAGTGTGAGTTTTCGTATACTACAAAACATGGAATATAATATGACACCATGTACACTGTGTATGTGGTTGTGAAGGTCAAGGACTAATTGTGCATGTCTACAGTATGCAATTTCTTATGAAATGAAGAAATTGTTTTACAGATCTTTCTTTACCTCTTCTTTCCCCTTATGTTTAGATACCACTCACAATTAGAAGGAGGTAAAATACCTGTATATGCTGTTACTTTTCAAGAGCCTGAAAATGATCCTCGCAATTGTTGTTACTTATGGGCTGTTCAGTCAACACAAGAAAGGTGCGTTACAACAATTTAACAAATATGCAAATTATCTTTGACCATTTTCAAGGTTGTTAATTATGTCAAGAATAAATCTTAACTCATGGTTACTGCTTCCCAGTGGTTTAGTGGTTAAGATGTTTAGCTTGGAGACTGGGAGGTCGGGTTTTGATATCTAAGGGCTCCACTTGGGGACATGAACGGAGCCTCATTTGGGCATCCCCTGAGCAGAGTTTCTCCAGCAAAAATTATTTCGATCCGGAGTAATCTCTGATACAAAATTATTATTATTACTGCATAAATGTCTTTATTTTTGCTATTACCTTAACAGGCTTGGTCCATAGACCCTATATTTTGTATGTAACCCTCTGGCTGGAATAGAAGACTTCCTGAGTAGTCTGAAATCCAGATTTAGGATTCCAATGATTAACAGAAGTTAATTAAGTTTCATGAGGATGTTTCATTTGCTTGCTGCTTTTCTCCTGTCTCATTTGCTCCAGAGGAATGGAGAGCTGCTCCAAATAGTATTCTAGTAACACCATTTGGCTATGTCTCTGAATCTTATACAAAATATTTTTTTAGGAATATGTACTTCATCTGACTAAAGGCTTGTATACTTAAAACATTGAGTCATTCAATTTTAGATGTTAATGTTTCAGTTGTGAAAGTGCTAGTCTCTAGAAATTTATAATAAATTTTTTTTGGGTAGAAATTTATACTTTTTATAAGGATTTCCAATGATTTCCAGCCAGTTCAGTGGAATTAATGAATAAAGTTAAGAGGACACGATGGACATGTTCTTGATTAGTTATCTACTTGTTGTTTGCTGGAAGTCCTGCTAGAGCAGGGTGCCCAAACCTTTTGGGCCGTGGGCCGGGTACATGGTTCAGTGGGTTGGTCACTATGGCCTGTGGGCCAGATCTGGCCCCAAATGCCAATTCATCTGGCCCACAAAAGTCCTTGTCGCTCCCGGAAGTGGAAGCAAAATGTGCCCATATAGGCATGTTTTACTTCCACTTCTGGGAGCAATGAGGCTTTTGTGAGCCGGATAAATTGGCATTGGGGGCCGCATCCAGCCCCCGGGCCGTAGTTTGAACACTCCTGTGCTAGAGAGAAGGCATTGATTATCTGCAATTAAAAAAAAAATTAAAAGCTATGCGTAAAACCCCATATTTGTGATACTACATATTTGTAATATAAACATATAAATACTGTTACTTGATGAAAACAAAGGTGCTTAAAATTTGTGATTTCAATGTTTTCTTCTAGTGAAGGAGATATTGTTAGTTTGCATTTGCTGCAGATGGCCTTCAGTGACAGGCGACGTCTGGCATCAGGACAGATAATGTATGAGGTACTTATCCATGCTTTAAAGTAGATATTTTTATTTTCTGTCAATCATAGTTTATATATGTATGGCTCTTGCTGGGGTTTTTTCCACAATGCCTTAAGCATTCTAGTTAATTTAGTACATTCATCCTTTATCTGATTCTTCCCTCCAGCTAATGTTTTCAAATATTTTCTAGTTTGCTGCTTGTTTTAACATGATGCCTCTTCATGAAGTGATTTTCTTTTCTGCATTTTTTCTTTATTACCTCTTTTATCCCCCCCAAAAAAAGTTTGTCTTCTAGTCATACAGCACTGTTACAGATTGAGAATAATTTGTATAACAAATTAAACTGGTTGTATAATAAATTAAACTGGGTTTGCCATGACTTAAAATCTCAGAACAAGGCATATGTCTTATTTGCTTCTTCTGAATCAGTGATCCTAGTGTTTTATTTTTAGTTAATTTATTTTTGGTTGTTGAGATTTTTTTATGTTACTGTATTGGGATTGCACATCCATTATTTTTATTAGTTTAGTGATTTTCTCTGTGAATGTTGGTGGGGATAAAGGTTTATCTAAATCCAGAGTGGATCTGATTTTTCATTCCAGAAGTAGCTAAATGTATATTTGCTTATACTGTATACTTAAAATAATAGGAAAGTGAAATTGGGAATCATATTTTAAAGCAGTTTTAAGCAGCTTCTAGTGCTGACTACCTGAGGAATTTCCTCAGTTCATTTATAATACCAACAGAATTGCTTTCCGTATGCCTGTTTGTACCTTATTGAGAAGAGAATGTAAAACAAAATCAACAGTTTCATTGTTTTTAGTCTGCAGGTGGTTCACAAGGTAATTAGCATTTTGTTCCCAAAAATGCTGGATGCTCATTACCCCAGATGAATGCTTGTTGGGATCGAATTCAGATCATCAGTACAGTTTTGGCTGTAGTACTGCAGCAAAACCGCTGTACTACATGATTAAATATGCTTCCTTTTCTTAGTGGTTGCATGTTGACATCATTCTAAAAAATGTGAAAGCTGTTAGCATTAGTTTAAATATTCCTTTTTTAATTAAAGTTCGGAGCATCTTATATTCAGCTTAATCTTCTACAAGCAGTTTAAATGCAAAGAATTTACAATGCAAAGGCTCCACATGGGCCAAGGCAGTAGGTATCTGGGGGGGTAGGGTGGGGAGATTTTAGTCACTTAATTCAATGGGTACTGGTGATTTCTTTAATAAAATCTATGTTTCTCCTCAGGGTTTGGAATACTGTGAAGAAAGATATAGTTTAGACCTCACCGGTGGAATTTTCTCTTTGAGAGGGCAAACCAGCAATACCAAATTAACTGGGTGTCAAACTGTAGAAAAATTTCGAACCTGTGTCGACCGAGAAGATGGCATTAATGAAAGTAAGTATAGAACTGTAAACGCCTACAGTTATAGCCTAGGAATGAGAATTGATTATATTAAACTTTGTTCTCCACTGAAGATTCTGTGTTCTAAAGATAATATTTTTGCATAATTTTTGTTGATTTTAATATATCCAAGTTTTGTGTCAAAATAGTGTATTGAGTGAAAGTATTAAAAGATTCCTGAGTAGGTAAATATATGAGTTACAATCTGGACCTAAACATGTCATTCCACTCAAGTACACACACACACACACGCCCGCACACGCACACACACAGGAAAAGATATTACACAGAACAGATAATGATCTCTGGTTTTCATTTAAAACATGAAGTTTCTGCTCCATAATTTGTTTAATCTCTGATACTATTTAGAAGAGTGCAAAATAAAGCTAACAACTGATGCTTAGAAAAGGGAATATCCAGAGAACATATTGGCTCATTGTGTGGAAAGGCAGAGTTCTGAGTGTAACTTTTTAAAGACTAGTCTGTCTTGGATATTGTTAGTGTAAGCTTTCCAAGAGCTGATCTCTGTGAAAGGGAAAAAAGGTGTTTGAGACATAGCACTCACCTCTATTTTATTAATATTTTGATGTTTGGTGATGTGGAATAAACATTTACCCTGATTTAATCGTGATTGTGTTCACTGTCCACAGGTGCACAACTCTTGAAATGCTACAAGATATTATAGGCTGAAATCTAATACAGTGGAACCTCAGTTAACAAAACAGCTTGGTTAACATAAAAATTGCATAACAAAAGAAAATCCATAGAAAATAGTGGCTCAGTTTACATATTTTTTTTCCAGAACTGATTAATTGGTTTTCAATGCATTCCTATGGGAAACCGCATTACAGTTAAAAGTATTTTGGTTTTCAAAGCATTCCTATGGGAAAGTCAGTTAAAATAATTCTCACTGTAAGAAACATCCTGGATAATGTATTAATTACGTTAACCAAGGTTCCACTGTACTAAGTTTCACCTTGAGGTGGCCTATTGAATCAGTTGGGCTCACTCAATCCTCGTTGACCTACTTTTTTTGTAGCTTACTAAGAAGTTCACCTTTTATACTGTATTAAGAATCTGAAGCGCCTGACTGCCCATTAGCAAGAGACAAAAAATGGAGATCGAAGGATTGATGTTCTAATGTATATAAATGCTCTCTCTTATTGCTAACAAAAGATGAATTCCTCTCAGTTACGTTTTCTTATTAAATATGGCTAACATTTCTTAACTGGCTAACATATTCATTAAATAAAACTGCTTTTGATCATGTCCTATTCCATTGAAGGCAGAGCATAAGGCACTCACAGTTGTTTTCTCAATTAAGTAGTACAGAACATAGTTTAAACTTGATTTCTCTTAACATAAAAAGGAACCAACTAATTTGGTTCACTTTTGTTCCTTATAATCAGAGCTGGTTTATATCCGTATAATGTTGATGGAATAACATTTGTGGTTTAGGAAATGTTGGCTTTAAATCACATTAAGGGATTACCTGATCCCTACAAGTAGAGATAATTAAACACTGGAGGGATTTTTGTTAAGTCAGTTATTATTTACTAGTGACAAGATCTTTATGAAGATACTCCTGGAGGTGGTATTCATTATGAGGATAGGTAGATATGCACACACAGACCAGAAATAGCAGGAATATTTCCATATTTTAACATCCTTATATTAATACCTTTATATTACAAACTAATTTTCTTTCTAACAAAGCTAATTAAATAACAGGTATCATAATAACACAGAACATTGTGATTTATTTCATGTATTTTTGGTGCATTTTTACTGTCAGGAAGATAGAAAAGCACCTTTTGAATTTTCTACCACATTTGCCAAAATATTTTGATTAACAAAATGTCTTGTTTTAGAAGATAAAATTATATAATCCTTGGCTTCAGTAGGTGAGGGAGGTGTTTACAACTCTGTTCCAGGAAGCAGTATATTTTGTGTTGCTGTATCTCTCGTTTTCAACAAAAGATTCCCTCAGAAGGAGAGAATTATAAACCATTTTTGAGTACTCTATTTCTAAAAGACTCTGGAAAAGCTCATCATAAATCACAATTGATGATACATTATTATTATTATTATTATTATTATTATTATTATTATTATTATTATTATTATTATGCAAATGAGGAGCTAAACAAATGGAAGATATACTGTACAGTCCTTTTCATATGGCATAACATTGGTTGTATTGTTTTAATTTGCTTATGTGCCTGTTTTTTTTAAATTGTGTGTTTTCCATTGTTTATCTTTACAACTAACTGTAGGATAATTAGCCTACTGGTAAGTACAAATGGTGAAACAAGTATTCAGTCTTCATACACATGTGGTTTGACTTGCAGGTTGCTGAAGTGCTAGGTGGTATTCTGATGATGTACTGTATAAACATTTGCCTTTTGTAATGATTTGCATTTTCTGCCAGTTGTGTTACATGTTGGATCTTGTAGTGTTATATTAATAGGTTGTTGTGGAAATGTGTGTAGAAGATTATAACATTTCTATGATGCATTATTTGAATGTCTCATTTTGGTATATCAGCACTTATGTAACAAACATCCAAGTGGCCCAATGCTTAGATAACTAAAAATATACATTTGAGCAGGCCGATCACGTGGTTCATCTAGTGGTAAACACTACCATAAAATGTATCCACTGCTGTCATAAACGTGTTTACAACAGTCATGGGCACGTTTTACAGCTGTCATAAATGTGCACGCTTCCAGGCAGCAGTGGGCTACATGAAATGGTGCTGGCTGTAGTTTGGCTACCAAGTATTTTGTCATGGTATAGTCAAACTTTGTTCACCTTGAGACATTGAGTTGAGACATCAGGTTTGTTGTGTGCATATATATGGGAAAATAAATTGCTTTCATGAATTTTCATATGGCCCACCACCCCTCCAAGGGCATTCTAGAAACAAAATGGCCACCCCTTTAACTTAATTTAATTGTGTTTTAACTTAATTTAATATGATGTTGCAAACGCTCTTAACAGGACTTTCATTTTTTCCTTTCTTTTCATCCTACAGTCATATCACCAGAAACAAGTGTGTCTGTCTTTAGCTGGCAAGTGAACACATATGGTCAAGGCAAACCAAATATCTATCTGGGTATTTTTGACATAAATCGCTGGTATCATGCTCAAATGCCAGATTCTTTAAGGTAAGTAGCAAAAACTTCTCTCTATAAAAGTCACAAAATAATATGCAGCATAGTCACATATTGAGTTTTTTGTATGCTTTTTCTTCTTTCTCCAGGCCAGGGGAATTTCTCCATGATTGCCCCTATTTTGCATTATGGTCCTTAGATGCAGTAGTGAACATGACATCTCCTTATCGCATTTTAGATGTTTTGGTACATGAACGGAGCTTTAGTCGTGGTGTCCCTCCTTCATGTCCTCCACCTGAACAGTTTTTCAACCCGAGTACATACAGTTTCGGTAAGTTTATCATAAACTAATTCTATAGGAACCATTGAGTAGGAAATAGTTTGTACTACTGTATAATAATTTCCAGTTATTATGTCTACTAGTCTTAAAAACCAAATTCTACAGCCTATCTTGACTGAAAACAAGCTAAGCTATCTTTTTACTTACTAATATTTCTGTTGCAGTAAAGCAACAGTGTTTAGCTTGCACTCAAATTTACATGTTGTGTTTCATGGTGGAAAATGTTCAGTGCTGCGTTTGAATCTTTTACAAGAACCTTTGCTGAATCAAAACACCCTAAAAGTCTGATATGTGGCAATGTGGATTCCTAACAAAATACTCTGTTCACAGATGCCACTTGTTTGCTGAACTCTGGAGTTGTTCATGTAACTTGCACAGGATTTCAGAAGGATGTAAGTTTTAATTCTCACTATGCTGCTCTCACACTTCTCAATGTGATAATTCTTTACATATTATTGGATTATCTACTTTTGCTGTTTAAAAATGGTGCTTATGTCCTAGTACCTTTATTGCTAAAATGACATAGGAAGATGCATGTCATCAGTAATGGAAAAATCTACTGCTGTCAGTTTTCAGCACATTCTTACTATCAGATGGTCAGTGAGGAGCCTAATTCTTTTTTGTTTTGTTTGTAATATTTTCACTGCTGTTGGCTGGAATCACTTCAGAGCAAAGCTTTGGTGTCCACCTCTAACCAGTTTCATTTCCCCATTATGCCTGTGGGCCCAGAGACATTCTTTAGGAAATGAGGGCGGTTGGAAGCTGCAAGTCAAAGCATTACTCTACAGCAGGGGTTCTCAACCTTTTAAAGCTGTGGGCCGGACCATGCTCCCTCACACAGCTGAGTGGGCTGGACTGGTGGTTCCCCCTGCCGTAAACACTGCCATAAAACACGTCTGGCAGTGGTGATGAAATGGTGCCATGGGCCAGGTTTAGCCTGCAAGCCATAGGTTGAGAACCCCTGCTCTACAGTGTCTCCAGCAGAATAAAAAAGAAAACATTTAACCATAGGTAAAGCAGGTACATGGGTGCATCAAAGGAGGATTCCCACCCATATTCACTTTACAATATTTCATTCAGTAGTGTAATGAGATATAAGAACAAAAATATGTCTGCATGAAACAATGAAAGTCTAAGAAACATGATATTGGGAAACCATTTGTCCCTCAGCGTTTTGGACTACAGCTCACCATTTCTTAATATTGGCTATGCTGATTGCAGCTGAAAAAGTAGGGCCAAAAGTTCTTCATTGCTGCATTATTATTTTATTTATTGCATTTCTATCTCGCCCATATGGGATATTTTCCCACTGGGTGGCTTACAACAGGCTAAATAATCTTTACAACAAAATAAACATAGAGAATAAACAAATCAAGAAAATTTATAAATAACAACAAAACAAAAATGACATTTGTAACTTAACTTGCTCCAACTCCTCATTTTGTGTAATTTGCTTAAAATGTACTCATAATACCCCAGAATTCAGGTTTGGTAGACACTAATAAATAAGTTCATGCTGGTCATGGACTGTAAATAAATTTGAATTTGAATAAATAAGTTGCAAACTGGCCAGACTCTTGTTCATGTTTACATAATATACTGTGAATTGCCATGGCTAATTGAAAAGATACAGGAAAGCATTTCAGTCACATACTTGGTCAGTACATGGTTATGTGACTGATGTAGTCTAGCACTTCACAAGATACCTGTGGCAAGCTAAACCAACCTTTTATGAACATCCTAAAGATTGTCTCCATTGTCATATATATCATCTATATGTTGAGCAGTCCCTTAGATGCTTGTCATAGCCAATTTTGCAAAGGTATATTTATTCTTTTCAATGACTTAGTTTTAATGGTATTTTGCAGAAAGTTTTATTATCATCTTGATAAATAATTTGTTATGCTTCATTACAGACCTTGCATTTCTTAAAAAAATCTGCTTCTTCATTACATGAAGTTATTCCTGATGGTTATAATAGATGCCTTGTAGCCGGTTTGCTTTCTCCACGATTTATTGATTCGCAACCTTCAAGTCTAAGTCAGGTGAGTCCATGATAAATAAATACATAGGTGGAAGTATTACTTTTTCTTTGTGTGACTGACTTTCCACATTTTACACCCAAATCTGGTTGTATTCTTGTGCCCTAATGAAAAAATCTGTATGGAAAAGCAGTTTTTCCTTATGTTCATTAAGGCCATTGTTTGATGGTGGTATGTCTGGACCAGCATTTCTGATCATTCACATTGATAACCACTAAGTGCATTTATGCTAATATCAAACCATGTTCTTACTGTTCGTTGTTTTTAGGAAGAGCAGTTTGAAGCTGTACTATCAGCTGCTGTCCAAACCAGTTCTCTGGCACTCCTCATCAACAGCACCAAACAGTGGAGTGCAGGTGGTAAGTAAAACCTTGTTGTTTGGTTAAATTGTCTTTTAGAATCTAAAATTTATGCTTATATCTTCTGTTTTCCCCCCTTAAGAGCAAACAGATTCTTCGCCTAACTTGCATTTTGTTCTTGAATGGACATGGAATAAAGTGGTGAATACAAAGGAAGACTTTGTTCGTCTGTGTAAGTAGTATAGGTTATCTTGAAATTAAACCACTGTATGTTGAAACATATTCAGAACTGGCCTGGATTGCTGGTTCATTTGTACTGTTAAGAGAGAGCATCTATAACTCCAAACTAATATTGTCACATTGGTTTTGTCTTTGCTGTATAAGGTATTCCACTATTTGATGGATCATCAAATTTTATTGACCCACAAACTTTACAGTCTCTGCAGCGCTGCGAGTTGCTTCTTAATAACCTTAGCACAGTTTTGAACTATTTTGTAATGGAAACTCAAGAACCATCAGAACAAGGTATGTAAATAAGGTAAAATGTGACATATACCAGGATTACGCTGGCCTTTTGATTTCATTAACAAAACCATTTGCCAAATGATAAGTTGGCCCTTAGATACAGTAGTTAGCATGAGAGTCCAAACTAAGCCCTGATTGCCAAAACAGAATTCCAATAACATTCTGCTCAAAATGATATCACCAGAGCAGTGGTGTAGCGTGGGTTTCAGCCGCCTGGGGCACAGACCAAACTCGCTGCCCCCCATCTATGCTCGCTTCCCATCAAGGCTTGCCACCCCCTAATCTAATTTATGCCAGTGGCATTTTCCTGTAGCAGTGCTTTGCCTTCCTCTCCCTCAGGGTCGAGGAATTTCACCAGCGGCCATCCATGTTCACCCCGTCCACGGGAGGATGGGGGGGGGGGACAGGGCTTTGCACCTGCCTGGCTTGGCTGAAAAGCTGGTGAAAGAGCAAAGGAAGTGCCATGCCTTGAGTCCACGCCAAAGGCGCCCTGCCCTTTCCAAACTTTGAAGATGGACTCGTGAGGCGGGGTGGAGGGGCACTCACAGGACAGCAATACTAACAATTTCGTGTCAGAAATGATTCTGGGTTGAGAGGGTCTTTGCTGGAGAAGCCCAAATGAGACTCCTTTTATGTCCCCAAGATCCCCCCCCCCGTGTTCCCCTATTTATTGACTTGCAATTTCTTGCTTTCGAACTGCTAGGTTGGCAGGAGCTGGGACAGATGACAGGAGCTCAATCCGTCATGCAGTATCCGGGTCTCGAGCTGCCGACTTGCAGGCTTTCCACTGAGCCACAGCAGCAATGACGCCGAGGAGAAAGCAAGCAAGCAAGAGGCGGTGGCAGGAGGCACCCAAAGGTTCCTGCTACTTTCGTGCCTTGTCCTTGCCCTGCTTGGCAGTGCCAGCGTGAGGGGAAGGTAGCCCAAAGGGGCAGGACTGGCGTGGGGCTTCCACAGGTGGCTGCACCTCCTCCTCAAAGGAAGCCTTGTGGCTTCTCCTGAAAAGGAAGGTGGGCGAGCTTCAGCGGGTGGTGGCCCGTTTATTGTGAAATTTTGCCACCCTAAAAAAGTGTCACCCGTGGCACCACACGTTCGTACGCACACACACACACGCACACACAATGCCACTGCACCAGAGTGAACTTGGATATTTTAAGTAGCTTTCTAATAATTAGATGTATTTTTGAAGACTGTTCATAAACATGTATGTATAGCTTGTCTAGCACCAGTTTGATGGGGAAATTAGTGTCTTTGTATCAGAGATGTACATTGTCCACCAGATGTTCGAACCAGAGTTCTGGAACCCCACTGCTCAGGTCCTAATCCTGGATCTAAGAGTCAGTGAGGTGTCACTTGATAATGTAGCTAAGAAGTGCCCAAATATTTTTGGCTACAGGCCAGTCATATGGTTTAGTGGGTTGGTCTTGTGGTTCCTCCCACTGGAAGCAGAAGTAAAACGCACCTTGCAGTCTGTTTTGCAACAGGATGAGATAGATTTTACGTTGCCATTTTCTCTGCTTAAGCCGGGGTGCCCAAACCACAACCCGTAGACCTGATCCAGCCCCTGATGCCAATTCATCCAGCCTGCACCGCCCTTGTCACTCCCAGAAGTGAAATTAAACGCCTCCGTGCAGGCTTGTTTTACTTCCATTTCCAGGAACGATGAGGGCAGCATGGGCCGAATGAATTGGCGCGGGGCCGGATCAGGGCTTCTGGCTGGAGTTTTGGCACCCCTGATGTAGCTGGTAGTGTTACTTTTTTGTAACCTAGTAGTGTTACTTTTTGTAACTATTCTATTGTGATGTTGCTACTGTTATTGTTGCTGCTGCTTTATAGCTGGTATGATAGCAAAGTGCAGTACAGTAAAACCTCGGATAACGCTAAAACTTGGTTCCACAAGTCTTGGTGTTATCCGATTTTTAGTGTTATCCGATGCATGTTAAAATCCTATGGGATGGATCGGATAACGTTAAAGCTCCTTAGAGATACATTGTAAACACACAGGCTTTAGCGGTTGTTATCCAATCCATCCCATAGGACCTTAACGTTATTCGATCCATTCTCCACCCCAGATTACTTAACGTTATGCGATTTTAACGTTATCTGAGGTAAACATTCGAGGTATTACTGTATAATATTCATCCTAAAGAAGGTAACAAATAGCAGTCAACCTATTTATGCATTATTCCTAGTTTTGAAGAGCATTTTATGTCCCTATATGTTCTAGCTGACTTGGTATGTTTTATAGCCAAATGTGATTAAACGGATGTTCCTTTAAAATTATTGTAGGGAGATAGAACATAAGGTAACCATCTGCAATTTAACGTGGAGGAAAGGATGCATATCAAATAATCTAGGAAGAAAGGATGCATATCAAAATAATTTATTGCCTATCTATTTAGTGAATAAGATATAATTTACACTTAGAAGAATTGCTGCAAACTTGTATTGCTTTTAAATGATGTACCATGTTTTAGATGTGCTGTGTCCTTCTCTTTTACAGGCACGACAGATCTAACAAACAAGCAGGTTGTAACTAGCCTCCTTGTACAATATGTACAGGTTGTTCTCTGGTTCTGTCGATCCAATCTTCTTCCAGAAAGCTTAGGTAAAAAATTTTTTTAGTAAAAGCTATCTTAATTGGTGATGTGCAATACTACAGGGGAATATATCAAATCAGGACTTATGCTGGTCTTCCATGCAGTCACCATGCTTGCTGCCATCCTCAGAGCACCTGCAAAACCTCCTTCCAAGTACCTGTACTGGAAAATTCTTACTGAAGAAATCAATAAAGAGGCTTATGTACCTTATAGGCTAATGTTTGGCAAAAGCTTTTGAATATTGTAGCCAGCTTCTTTAGCTATACACAGAGTATAACCTCAGTGAATAGGCGTGTGTGTGCGTGCGTGCGTGTGCGTGCGTGTGTGTGCATGAGAGAGAGAGAAATGTGAGAAGTCAGACATGAAGACAGACTTCTGTCAACAGGCCTAAAAGACTCCTTAATCATCTGAGGGAGGATGATCCTAATACTGGCTGTTAAAAAAACCTTAAAAGTAATTTATTTCATTTATTTGTTTCGTTTAATTTATACACTGCCCTTATGGCCAGAAGTCCACACAAGGCTGTGAACAATCCTTGATAAAATATATAAAAGTACAGTCCATTAAAACACAACAGAACAAGCTTAAAAACATCACATAGCCAACCATTAATTACAGTGCATAAAAGAACACTATTAAAAGATAAGCTAAAAGAGACAAGCCTGTTTAAGGTCATGAGCATCAAGCAGGGAGAGGCAGAGTATCCCCCAAATCCTCTTTATAAAGCTCAGCTTTAACAGCCCTTTGGAATGCCTGGAGGGAAGGTGGCAGGCAGATGTGCAATGAAGGAACATTCCACATGATCAGGGCCACCACTGGGAAGAGCCTGGTTCCTGGTAGCAACCTTCTGTGGCTCCTTCAGAGTGGGAACTTAAAGCCCTAGTGTCTGTGATGATTGAGTGGCCAGGCTGAATTTAATTGGAGCAGATGATCCATCAAGTACCAAGGTTCCAAGTCATGAGTTAGTCATGGAAGCAGACAGGCAGTCATTGAGAGCAGGCCAAGATTGGGGACATGTGGTCAAATTTCCAACCAACCTGTGCCTGCTGTAGCTACTGTAATGCCTTCAGGGGAAACCCCACATAGAGATCATTGCAGTCACTAAATTCTCAACCTTACCAGTGTCATCACATTTTATTTGTTAGCAATTTAACATGTAACAAGTACATCTAAGCATAAATAAGTAGATTAATATATACAAAATTGAGCTAACATAACAGGTGCTTTATTCTTTAAGACATGACAGCATGGAAAATTTATTTGGTTTAACATGTTTGAACTGTTTGCTCTCAGTGTAGAAAAAGAATCTGTACTTTTGTATTTATATTCAGTTAGAATTGTTTCATCTAGTTTTTAAAATGTGTTTTTGTTTCTTGTTTGGCTAGATGAAGACATGCAGTTGTCAAAACCTTTTTATAATTATGAACACATACAATGCTTTTATGCTAGCTGTCGTCAGAAACTGGAACGATTATCAAGGTAAGGACTTTAAAAAAAACAAATTTAATAATATAACAAATGGTCACATATCAGTTAGCTATTCAACTTGTATCTGCTGGAGGAACAAGACAATGAAATCTAGTCAATATGGTTGGCCTGTTCAAAATGTCAGATATCTTAGTTTATGGGCATATGAGTGTGTGCTAAGATGCTGCATTATCTTGTCAGTTGTATTCCAGAGACTGACCTGGCTGAGATCAACTGCAGCATGTGATAAAATGCTGTGTACTTGGCAAACAATATCTATGCCAGGTGTGCCCAAACTTTTTGGGCCAGGGGCCGATCATTTGGTTCAGAGAGCCAGTCACTAAGGCCTGGGGGACGGGTGCAGCCCCCAATGCCAATTCATCTGGCCTGCAAAGCCCTCGTCGCTCCTGGAAGCAGAAGTAAAATGAGCCCATCCAGGAACCGATGAGGGCTTCACGGGCCGGATGAATTGGCGTTAGGGGCCGCACCCGGCCTCTGGGCCTTAGTTTGGGCACCACTGCTCTATGCTCTTTAAATTCAAGGAAAGTTAGTATTGATTATTATTATTATATTATTATTATTTAGACTTGTATGCCGCTCTACTTAGTAAAAACTGACTCAGATTCTGTTATAGAGACACTCAAATTAACTCATTTACTTTTTGTATGTTTGTTGAAGATTTATTTCTGTTTGTGTATGTGTAGGGAGAAAAATGCATTATCTAATAGAAGTTTTAAGTTTGTAACACCTGGCAGTTTTAAATTGTTTACATTGTTACTTTCTGCTTTTGTTTTAGAGGCAAATGGAGCCCTGACTGTTTAATGATTGATGGACTAATTTCTCAGCTAGGAGACTCAGTTGTGAAGTTGTGGCAGAAAGATGGTGGGGGGACAGGGAAATATCCTCCTCCTTCATTACACGTGAGTATAATTGGTGAAGATTTGTTAAAATTTTGAGAAATCATTATGTGACTGTGGTGTTTTGTATTATAGGCACTGCTTGATATCTACTTGTCAGAAAATATTGAAGAACTCTACAAGCATGCAATTGTATCCTTCCAAAAACTTGCTACTGGGAATAACTTACTTAGTTTTTCAAAAACTTCTCTCCTTTGTAAAATTTATGGTATAATATAAAGAGAATTGAAAAACCCAGGCACAAGGAAATGAAGAAAAGATCAATAACTGCTATATAAAAGGAGCATAGATATCCAATGTGGTGTAGGGAGAGAGTGACAGACTAAGACTGTGGAGGCTTGGGTTCAAACCCCATGGAAATTCATTGGAAGTATGGAACTGGTATAATCACTCTTTAAATATCTCACTGCACACTTCTCAAGCTGTAAACATTAAACTAGAAGAGGCTGGTCTAAAGTTATAGATAGCAAAAAGTAAAATGGGATTACTTAGCTACATAACATGGTTCTATTTTTTTTTTATTCTTTCAGTGAATGGAAAATGCAGCATTAATGTGCGTGCAATTTCTACTACTTGTACAAAAGAAGATCTAGTAAGCAGCTGAGATAATGCCACTGAAGGCGCCCATTTCTAGGCAAAAATAGTCTTAATTATTTTAATGCTTTGATGCATTTTTAAATTATGCAATTCTCTGAAGCAAAGAAAGAAAGAAAATCTTACTTTGAAAGTCCTATTAGATTTGCTATAAATTGGTTCCAACTTGTCACACACCAAAGGAAAAATGGGGGTATGTTAAGTACAAATCTATATCACCCCCCCCCGACATGTTTTTGTTACTACCATAAGCATGAAATTGGCATATCCATAGAAATGTTTGCTGAATGCTAACAGAATCCACTTTGTTGGCTCCAAACCTGTGTTAGAGATTCCTGATAGTCCATTGTTACTCAATCTGTCAGTCTTGCCAAATTGTGTGGTGGGAGAAAATGGAGCTCATTGGGCCCCATCTCCAACACCTCCTTGTCCGCAGAGGAGCAAATTAGAAAAAGAGATGGCTTCTTGTTTCATCACCAAACCTTTGAATCCTCTATCTACAGAAACATTACAAATGCAAAAGTCACTCCAAGTAGGCCCAGAAATTCACTTTTTCTGTGACACTGGTGTCTATCACATTTGAACTAGAGTAGACTTTGACCTGGCATAGTGAAAGACGTTCTGTACCATTTTCATCCCATCCTACAGTCCTGCACACACTAGCTTGGGAGCAGGGTCCCTTTAAGAGACACCCACCCCCCACCCCAGTAAATATGTATCCGGTAGAGCTATAGGTCTCATAAACCTGTTAGTCTTAAGTTGCCACAAGATTTTTGTTTTTATCGTAACCGAGGTTCTCAAAAGCTTAAAGGTTTTCCTCCTTTTCTTTTTGCTTCTTACATAATAAATCGTGTGAATTATTTTTGAGCTTTGTAATTTTAGTTTTCTCCATAAATATGTTGGGACATTTCATTTATTCTGCATTTTTAAATGGGTATGATTTGGAAATCCTGTATCATTTTTCTGCTTTACAAAGCTCCCTACCTTTGCACAAGTTATAAATGTATCTGATCTTTTTTTAAGGACTAGAGAAGGACAAAAGGGAGGGGGGTTGAGTTATTCTGAGTAGTATAAGGCCCTGGAAAGTAGTAGAGTGACCCACTCTTTGCAAGCTGTGCTGTATTAGGAGACTAGGTATTTCTTTTTCCTAATCTAGGAAGGAAAATAAGAACTTGCTCCCATGTTTGCTCTAGGCCTCCAAACATTGCTGCTGCTGCTTTAAACTTTCTTTTAGGTTGGTCTAGTGCAGTGTTTCCCAAATGCTGGTTTTTGGACTTCAATTCCCAGAAGCCTAAGTCATTTCCCCAAAGCACTGATCAGCCAATATATTGATTTCAGCTTCTGGGAATTGAAGTCCCCCTGTGCGGTGTGAGAAAACACTAGTCTAGTAGAATGCCTTTCAATTTTGACACAGACTTTGCAATCAAATAATTTTAGCACCCACAAGATTCTTTAAAGCGCGTATCAAGTGTTAAATAATACTGTAGAGCTGTGTATTTCCTCAAGGCAAATTGTTTGCTATAATACAAGTTTTGTTTCTCATTAAAAATAAGAACATAAGCAGCCCAAATGAAAGTAATATTTGTAATATGTTCTGCACAGAAATTATTGCAATTATGTAATAGTTCTATAGCAGTTCTAATATTTGAGCTCATGCAGATTTTTGGATGTGTGTAACATGTGAGTAACTATTTTGAGATTATGGAGAGAAATGAATGCATGAATTTCTTTCTAACTTGGAGACTTCATTCTGCAACTCTAAGGGAAAATGGTGTATGGTAATAAAAGACAGAATCATGCTTTAAAATACTGTATACTGATTATTTCATAATTTAAACTACAAAATATAGTCAAGGTCATGCATTCTTCCTTATCTCCATGGTTTCAAAGGAATGAAGAATCAGATTCTTTATTTTTTAAACTGAAGAGAATACAGTTTTGCAACTTGATGATTGCCCTTAATATTAATAATCAGACAATTTATTTACTATTGGATGTCATGCATTCCTGCCCAAACAGGACTGATAATTCAGTGGACTCTTTTCCAACTGCCTTTGCAATCCCTATAGGTCTTGTTAACTTAATTCAAGGATTTTGGTGTTTGGACCATAGTGACTATGAGGTAGGTTTGTTACGAGACATCTTAGCTTTTTCTGGCAATGGCTATTAAAGGGGGATAGAAAGGAATATATACCGTATATACTCGTATGTAAGTCATCCTGAATATAAGTTGAGGTACCTAATTTGGATCTCTAAAACTTGGAAAATAGATTGACCCGAGTATAAGTCAGGGGCAGAAAATGTAGCAGCAGGGAGCAAGCTTCAGTAAATAAAATACATGAAAATACAATAAAATTAATTAATTCAGACATTGGTGTGGGCATGTTTTTGAGTTTTTACAGTAGTGTTAGTGCTTTTTAAAAAATGTTTGTTTGAATTTGCACCACTGCGGGTTTGGGACCCTCGAGGCTGTTGACCTGAGTATAAGTCGAGTCCCTTTTTTGGACCCCATTTTGGGGCTAAAATACTAGACTTATACTCAAGTATATACAGTAACATCAAATCTAGTGTATTAATATACAGACAGCTGGAAATATTAGTTTCTAACATACCAATTTGGAATTCAATAATACCAGAATCCTTCTGAATGCAGTGTAATTCCGAGACATGTACTATGTTCTCCAGGATAATGGTTGCAACAAGTATAGTATGGTGGCTTCTGAAATAGCATACTGTTTAGGATTCTAGAATTAAACAGTTTGTCAGTCTAGGACCGTGATGGCAAACCTTGGCACTCCCAATGTTCTTGGACTTTCAATTACCAGAAGCCCAAGTCAGCACTCCTGCTGATCAGGGCTTCTGGGAATTGAAGTTCAAGAACAGCTGGAGTGCCAAGGTTCACCATCACTGGTCTAGAAGGTTGCTGGTGCAGCCATATGAAATGTGACTATGGCACTGAGAACATCTGTTTTTCAATTATAATGCAGAGCCACCTATATTACCAGAAATTGACTGGCCGATGTACAGCTAATAGGCTAATAAGGCACAATTGGTGGACAGAAACTACATAAGATGCTTTTGTTGATTTACCATCACAGAGTGAGAGGGGAGAGAAAGAGCATGTGTAGTGACTGAGAAGATACAAACTCCCATCCATCTCTATTTTGTGTCCTGGTGAAATTCAGCTATATACCTGTGACTTAGAAATAATCAGTGTTTTTTGCTATAAAAGCAACATCTAGAATCCTAGATGCCTTCCAGAAAATAGTTCTCTTTAGCAAGGCACACACTCCCAGTATACCTTTATTTTCAGTCAAAATGGGATGTTTGGTTTAGAACAGTGTTTCCCAACTTTTGGTTTTTGGACTTCAATTCCCAGAAGCCTAAGTCAATTCCCCAAAGTACTGATAAGCCAATGCACTGACTTGGGCTTCCGGAAATTGAAATCACCCAATAGAGCCATGTGCCCATGTTGGGAACCACTGGTTTAGAAGCAGAAATATGCATCCAGTTTAGATCTGGGACTGAATTTCAGAAACATGCAGCAAAATTCATTGAAGGTGTAGTCTTCAGTGGATGTTGAGAAAAATCACCTGCCCCCTGGCCTGTAAAAGATGCTTCTCTCAATCTGTAGTATTAGTGGAAAACCAGTTTCAGTACACAATTTTGCAACAGGATGAGTTAGAGTCTTAGGTTGCCATTTTCTCTATTTAAAGCAGGAGTGTCCAAACTACAGTCCGTGGGCCAGATCCGGCCACCAACACCAATTAGTCGGGGCCACGCTGCCCTTGCCAAGAGGGGGGAACAAATGATGAAACATGGCACCTTCAAGATTAACAGATTTGTTTTGGAGTTAAAAATCCCTCACACTGAAATAAATTGTTGTTGAGGTTTAAAGGTCTTTAGGTTTAAAGGTCTTTAAGATTTAAAGAAATACGTTGTTAAGATACTACAACATTTCATTATTTGCTTTTTTCCTCTGAGTCCACTACACCTTTTGTCAACCACTTTTAGCTTAAAACTCACTTTTACCAAGCTCTTAAACACATGATTCTCTTATTTTTGTTTTCCATTTCTCTCCATTGACATAGGTCAAGATCCAAAGGCTTAAATGCTTTGGAGTGTATATCCACCTGCTTCTTTCAAATAGCCATAAAGGTGGTGGAAATATCTTGTGGCGTTCTGCCACTCTTAGGATCATGACTGTAGTTAATAAAAATGTACAGCTAATACGGATGGCTTTTGGTATTACGTGTACTGTATTCCATTTGTCACCTTGTACTCTTGCAGAATTCTCTGGCCTATCTGTTTCATCCAGCTGCAAGCAAATTTCCTTGGCAACACATAAGGATAATCCAGTCCTTGATGTGCCACGGACAGCACAAGCGAGCCCTTCGATATATACAAACGATGAAGCCATCCATGTTGAGCAGCAGTGAAGTTGCACTTCATCTGACTGTCTTACTCTTTAACAGGTGAAAACAAATAGTAAACACATTTTCTTTTTTTCTATATTATTGTGCAATGTGTTTTTTAAGATAACCTAAATTAAAAACAAAATATCAAAACATTTGGCAGCGTACTGCTACTCATTTTTAAAATATTTTTCAATAGCATGTGCAAGATATAAACAGTTAATCTTGAAAATATTTTCATTGCTATTTAATGCATTTATTCTGTAGAAAACTATCACAACTTTAATTTGCATTTCCAAAATCAATTCTAGTTGCATGGTGGAAGCTTGGAGTGTGTTGAGGCAGCACTCAACTCGGTTAAATGTAGTGGAGATGCTCAGACATGTATATGAAACCTGTCAAGAGTTAGGCCTAATGGAAGATCTTCTAAAACTACCATTCACAGAAACTGAACAGGTGAGCTATATATAGTTCTGCTTTAAAAAGGGGGAGGAGGAAGAGAACAGAATAAAGTGTTACTATACAAATGATAGATTCTGATTGCACTAGAAAAAGGGATATAATGTATAAATAAATTTTACTTTGGGTTTCCCCCCCCCCTAGGAATGTCTAGAAAAGTTCTTGCAAACAGGTGCTGGAGTTAACCATGAGTTCCTCTTAGTTCATCATCTCCAGCGTGCAAACTACATTCCTGCACTGCAGTTGAATCAGTCATTGAAGAATAATTTCATGGTAAACTTTTAACATTTGTTTGGAACATCCGCATTGAAAATTACCTTTGAAATGTTGTACAAAGAAACAGAATGTATTTTAAGTTAAACACTTTAAAAACCTATCTGAAAATATACTTAAATATAACATGTCTGTTTTGAGACTTCAAACCAGTTTGAACAAAGAAAGATGAGATTGTATGTCCAAAATAACTTGTAAAATTTTAAAGTATTCATTTGACGATATCCAGAGAATAGTTGCATCTTCCCAAGATTTCCTATTTCTTTAATTTAAAAGAAAATTGTTGGCAGTAACATATTAAAGTTCTTATTTTTAAAACAATCATTATCATCAATTATTTGTAGTGCATTGTGCTTCATAAATATGGTGCCTTTGTGTAAAGACATATTTCAGTTATTTCTACAAAATGTTCTTTCTTCTTCACTATTGTCCTAAAACAGAATGATCATGATCCCCGTTGGAGAGAAAGATCTGCCGTCAGAAACTCTATATTAGACCAGTATGGAAAAGTTTTACCCAGAGTACAAAGGAAGCTAGCTGTAGAGCGAGCCAAGCCTTACCACTTGTCATCTTCACTACGACGGGAAAGTAAGCTTTTCATTTCGCTGGAGAGCAGTGAAACAACTTTTTAGTTTTGAAGTGTGTAATGTCAGTTTTCCTTTTATCATTTTAGTTCTGAGACCAAAACCATTATCAACAGTTGCAAAGCAAGTTGCTCCAGGAAATGTAGTTACAAAATCAGCTTTCATACACAATGTACTGTCCAAAATTGGAGAGGTGTGGGAAGAAACTGAACAGAAAAATAAACCATTTCAGAATTATACGTAAGTACTTGCTAGTACCTAATGCTAAAACAGATAGGAACTTGAGAGCACTTGTCTTTAATTTTCATCTTTCATCTGTTAAAAACTAATTAATTGTTTTCTGTAAAAGTTTATTTTGCTAGTAGAAAAGTTGACTTAGAGATCCCTGCGCTATACTTCTCTTTATACCTTATGTTGTATGAGATGTAGTACATTTGCATATAAGAATGGGATTCATATCAGATATACAAATGAAAAGACAGCATCTTGGGTTTTTCTTAAGATAAAAGGTGAGCTACACCGTTAACAAGGGACTGCAGTCGCTCAAGTGGCTAAGATGCTGACTGGAAGGCAGGAGGTCAGCAGTTTGATTCCCGAGTACTGCAGGATGGAATGAGCTCCTGTCTTTGTCCCAGCTCCTGCCAACCTAGCAGTTTGAAAGCAAGAAATTGCAAGTAGATAAATAGGGACCACTTCAGTGGGAAGGTAAACAGTGGTCTGTGTGCTGCCATGTGACCATGGAAACATCTGCAGAAGCAGACAGCGCTGGCTCTTCAGCTTTGAAACAGATGAGCACTGAACCCTAGAGTTGGATAAGACTGGCTTTTGAGCAAGGGAAACCTTTACCTTTACACCGTTAACATAATTATTAAGCTTATATAACTCAGTCTGTTTTGGGGAAATGCTGCTTACATGCATGTGCGAATCTGATAAGTTCTATGAACTTGTCCTCTTTCTTGTTTTCAAACCCTAGAACTGAAGAACAGCCATGTAATGCAGTATGCAGTGACAGAGAGTTGCCAAATCCATTTGTGGGTACACCAGTTACTAAATCACTAAGAAAATGTTCCAGGTAAAGTTCTTTTATCGGAGGTATATTTGAAGGTTACCTACTATTCTTACAGTAGTGTTTTCTGAGATTGTTTGGTGAGCTTGTATCAGAAACTTAGGGTGTGTTGAATAATATAGCCTAACTCAGTGATAGCAAACCTTGTCACTCCAGTTGTTCTTGGACTTCAGTTACCAGAAGCCCAAGTCAGCACTCCTGCTGATCAGGCCTTCTGGGATTGAAATTCAAGAACACCTGGAGTGCCAAGGTTTGCCATCACTGGCTTAACTGTATGCAGTTTTGCATTTGGCTCTTCTTAACATTATATCATAATACCAATATGTTGGCCCATGCCAGGTGAATGATGGTAAATATATAGTATACATTCTAAAATATAGTGACAGAAGCATGGATTAGAAGTATCTTGAGGCGGAGCAAACTAATCTGTTTAACTTTAAAACATTTACAGATTGCTTGACTTGGTGGTCCAGCCTATATCTCTTGATTCACCGCTGTTTCAGAGTAATCTACAGGAGTCGCCAAAAGCTACTTCAAGTGGGCTCTGCAGTCTGTTACATGCCAGCCCTCAACATTCTTTAAGGACATTACTACAAAAGAATATTAAACAAGCACCAGAATTAAAATTACTGGAAACACCTCCTGTTGTTAAGGTATGTCAGAAATGTAAAAGTTTCAGATTGTATTTGGTTTGTAGACAAGCTTATTAGCATTTGATAATTACCTGATTTTTTTTGTTCACTCATGGTAAAATGCTTTTTTTATCTTCTAGAGAGCTAAAGCTTTGACATCTACATCTTCTTTTGGCTTCCCCAACTTTACTCCTCAGTCTATTTTGAGATCAAGTTTCCGCACTACACCTTTAGCTACTCCAACTGCATCTCCAGTAAGATCTGTTACACCCCCATTGCGTGCAAAAGAAACAAAAATCTCATTTGTGGAAGAAAACAGACCTTCACAATGGACTGCTGAAGTAAGCTGGAAGACATTGATGCTGAAAAATGGAATAGTCTAACTTCTGTTCAGACATGATTGTAGTTGTGTAAAGTAACTTTGTTGTAAGGATTGGAATTTAGCCTAGCTCTACCTGTTACATTCTAAGAGGGCATGTGTGTAGAACCCAATACATCTAGGCCTTACTGTATGGAATCACTGGATACTCTTCAAAGTGGAAAGTGCCAGACTATAGGTCTTGCATGCATAGAATAAAGATAAAAATATGGTATGTAATGCTCAGATGTCAGACAAGTCTACAAAATGTGATTCTGATTCCACTTCATGTCCATGGATAACTTCTGCATGTTTGCATCAGACATATCCACAAAGTTCTTAGTGTCACATTATTTAGAATTTTTGGATTGTGAAGCAGCTATAATCAGCACTTGCCTGAAGTCATGTGAAAAAGCAAGCTTCCTAACTGTATCTATCACCACTACAATTTTCCCTTTCTCAAGCTTGAAAGCAGCTGAACATCACCTTCAAATATTGTAGTTCCTTGGCCTAGAGCAGTGATGGTGAACCTTGGCACTCGAGCTGTTCTTGAACTTCAATTCCCAGAAGCCCAAGTCTCTGTGACTTGACATGAATCCCATTCGTGTGAATTCACAGGGACTTGGGCTTCTGGGAATTGAAGTCCAAGAACAGCTGGAGTGCCAAGGTTCGCCACCACTGGCCTAGAGTCTCCCTTGTATTCTATGTCACTGAACTCTTACTGTGATGACATCATGTTTGGGGCATCAGGAGAGCAAGCAGTTAGAGAGTAAGGCGGGCCTTAGAGAAATATGTCAGGAGAGGCAGAAAAGGCACAGAACTAGAGGTTCTACTACAACATGCTATTTGTTGCTTTAGAGGCACTTTGAGTAGTAGAACTAGAAATGTGGTTTGCTTTCTCCATTTAGATTGGCAATTGGTCCAGTTGCTCATTTGTAAAGAGAGTCAAGCCTCTTTGTTCATTATATGAAACGTCTGTCTTAAGGGGCAGTACTGTGCCTTACAAACAGTCAAGTAAAGCTTTACTTAAAAGACACAAGTTTCTGAGAGTGACAAAGTTCTTTCAGGTGGCTTTCTGTTTACAATAAAGGTGTTTTCTGTTAATATTTCCATTCAAAAGCACCCATGTCAAACACTTATAAACAAACAGACATTCAAGGTGTTCAAATAATATATACGTGTGCGTGTCCTTGCAGATTAGAAAATAGCATGTTCATGGTGTTCTTTTTACTTGGAAAATTGAATTATATATTTATTATAAGTTGGCCTTTTTCCTTCCAGATGGCAGATCATAAAGCAAAACACACTGCAGTTTCATCTGAATATAATATTAACCCTCAAATGGAGGATATTTGGACTAAAACTAGAAAAATGCCCTCCTTTCTGGTGTGCGATGTTCAAGAAGACCACAGAGAAACTGAGATGTCATCAGAAAGCATACTCGAGAAGCCTTTGGATACAACTGAGACCTCCAAGAAAACGAACAATACTTGTGTTGATTCATCTGAAATTAATACTGAGCATCATGCTGCAGAATCACCTGCTGACTTGGAAAAGAAAACCTTTGTAACATCTCATTCAGTTCAGTGTGTTTTTGAAGAAACTGTAAATACACCAGAGTCACCTGTAAGAGAAACCAGTGAGATAGTTAGGAGAGATCTTTTCCAAGTAGAACACCAGGCATCTGGAGAGAGAGAGCAATCGGCCGGTATGTGTCATTGTCTGCATTGTCTGGAGATGTAACATAAAAAGTAATAAACATTATCATGCTGGATCAGATCAAAATTCCATTTATCTGCCATTGATATTCTAGTAAAATAGATGGAATAAGGCAAGATAGAGGTAACCAGTCTTCCCTAAACCACCTGTTTCTTTCTCTCAACCGTAGGTGTGTTTGGGCTGAGCCAGTGGGGTGAGCTCCATCTAAATGTTTTTCCCTCTACTCAGTACCCTAGAGGTGCCTGGACTTGCCTTCCAGAGCCTCTCAGTATTGCCCATGGTAAATGAGGGCTTATATGAGTTACAGTCCAAGACGTCTATGAATACTTGCTTGAAGTGAGAGTTTAAAGAAACCAAGAATTGAGCAAACTAACTCTCTTCAGGGATTAGAATAGCTGGTTTCTTGAACACATGGGGGAGTGCCTAGCACAAGCTCCTCCCCATCATTTCCTCCACATGATAATGGTGGAGTCTGAAGAGAGGAAAGGTTGCTTGCATGTAGGCTTTACAAATGAGTAAGAATCCTAGAAAATTTGGCTTTTGCTTGTGTGTAGAGCAATGGCTCCCAATCTGTTTTTGGCCAAGCCCCACCTAAGCATCTCTAAAATCCTCATTTCCTCCCCCCCACCAACCCCGGGTGACATATTCTTATTATTCAAAAAGTAAACTCACATGGAGGAACCCTAAAAGGCCATTAACTTGGTCCAACTCATTCTCGAATTGCGCCCATTAAAAATCAAATTGCCCTGTGGCAGAAGACACTTGTCATTGCATGAAGAAATAAATGACAAAATCAGGCAGGACGGTGTTTCCATCTAAAACTTTCAGGAAAACAGATATGGCTGAATGAGGCTTTGTGTTCTTAGGGTGTTGGAGTACACTCTTATCAGTTGTTAGAAGTCCTGACTCTTAAAATGTTTAGCCACTGATCCTGATCACAGAATATTGTTTTATTGTCTACTACAGATATTCTTAAATTAACAGATTATTTGTCTACCAGTGGCTTAATATTTTAACAGCCAGGACTTGTAACAATTGATAGAGCATACTGCTTCTTTCCTCATTGGTATACATGACTAATTGCTCTTGAGTGCAAAATCACAAAATCATAATATGCTAGCATCAGGAGGCCACAAACCTTTTTGCCTTCAGCGATTTCCCTACTCTTTGTTTGGATGGCTAGCGTCATGTTGTCAACACCTTGTGTTTCTACATGTTGCTGCAGATAGGAGTGGAGGTGGGACAAATACACAGGTACATTTGCCATCCACAAGAGACCAGCTTTTCTCATTCACATTTTTGGCAGAGAGAAGACTGGAAAGAGTGAGTGCTACTCTCAAGCATCATACTAATATTAGAAGATGACAGAAATAGAGAGAGAGATGCCTTTGCTCCTGTCTTATTTGGAGCTTAGCATAAAGTCAGAAAGAGCCTTGCCTTTGTACCTGTGTAGCTGTCTGAAGGAACACTTAGAATGGTCAGTGAAAAACATGTTTAGTAACATAAGCTGAACCTGTGATGGCGAACCTTGGCACTCCAGATGTTCTTGGACTTCAATTCCTAGGAGCCCAAACACCCTGTGAATCCACACGAATGGGTTTACTGCAATTCATCCAGCCCGCACTGCCCTCGTTGCTCCCGGAAGTGGAAGTAAAATGCACCCATACGGAGGAAGGGTTAACCCAGAAGAGCCTTAACCATCTTGGCGCATTTTACTTCTGCTTCTGGGAGCGACAAGGGCAGCATGGGCCAGATAAATCGCAGTAAACCCATTCGTGTGGATTCACAGGGGGTTTGGGCTTCTGGGAATTGGAAGTCCAAGAACAGCTGGAGTGCCAATGTTCGCCATCACTGAGCTAAACCTTTCGTTTCCATTTGCATTTCAATTTGATGGAGATAAAAAGTTTTAGCTTGAGCAAATGGAGAATGTTAGGTGACAAGGATGTTCTGTCCTCTTCAAAAAGTATGTGCTTTTCTGCTTGTTGTAAGTATGAAGGATATCATCCTTTGTATTAAAAACGTCTCTTGTTTCCTGAAAAGGAGAACAAGAAATGGAATTGCCTGAAGAGAAAAACACGGAATATGGCTTACTCGCAGTGGATAGAATATTAGCAATGGATAACCTAACTGCTGTCCAAGATACTAAAGTATCTTTTGTACCACCTAATGAGAGGTAGCTATGCCAAGTATTTCTTGAAAAATAATAAATATAGTCTGTTTTAACATTAAGATCTCCATACTTTGCAAAAATCAGTTTATTACTGTGTTTATGGTGCATGCTAGATTGAGGGGGCACAACTGCTGCACTATTTTGTAATCGTGTGTTCATTATTCTTCCTGTTTTCTTTCTTAGTTTCTATCATTTCCCAAACAACATTGTATTAGTTCCAAGTTGTCTCTTGATCCTCCAACAGCTTTCGTAAATATTATTAACAACTTGTATCTGTTTTTCCACGTCTGAGTTGTTCACAGGTATTTTGAACATCCCATCTTTAGTAAGAAAAAAAGGTGGTTTTTCCTTAAACAGTAGTGTGTGTATATTTGAGCTTTGTTTTATGACAGCAATCTTGGGTTTGCCTTTTTTAGATGGAAATTCTGAATTCTCTTGGGTTTCTCTGTTATGAAGATGTTTATTCATGCTTAGGAATTATTAATTAAATATACAGAATAAGGGGAAATAATAGATTTTAGCTACATACCTTCAGAGCTTAATGTGGGACCAAAAATATTTGCAATTTATGTAAGAAAATGGTGGGTTCCAAAGTTTCCTATACAATTGATTTTGCAACAGCTTTTGCAGTTCAGCTCAAGCATTTAGTATTTGTGTTGGCAAAAAAGGTGGTGTTTTCCATAGAATAACAACATTTTAACTCATTTCCATTACCTTTTTTTTGTGTGTGTATGTGTGCATGTAGTAATGTTCTAGAAGCCAGTGGGCCAACATTGTTGGAAGACAGTCTCCTTCCTGAACCAAGTTCTCAGGCGTTGGAACCTGTAGGAGCAGATGCTGAATGTATGTGTTTTTGAATTGTCATCCAAACTAGAACAAGCAGAAAGGTTTTTCTTCAAGCTACAGTTAGCAAATGAAAGCTGTTTGAAATGTTGAGACTTGTGATTGTATTCTCATTATATGCTTTTGATATGTGTTTAATATCTTGTAAACCTGGTTTATTGAGACTGAAATCTTAAGTAAATAAGTTTTAGTTTCATGTAATATAAAGTTCTGCATTTGTAAGTATGCCAGGCATTATGTCCAGGCAATGAGGATGGTGCAATTCAATTTCCTAGTCAGTCCTGTAGTTTCATGTCACAACTGTTGGATAGTTGTAAAGCATATTCGTAAGTGCTTTGTAGATCACACTTCTCCTGTACTTCCAAGTTTTCAAATCTGCATGTGGAGTTGAGTAACAGAATTTTGGCCAGTATGCTGCTACAACTCCTGAAACACTGTTTTAATTTTGTGATTTAGTGGATAGAGTGACAGACTAGGACTCAGAAGGCCTGGGTTTGAATCCCCTGTCAGCCATGGCAACTCACCGGGGGGATTAGAATTGCTAAAACTACTCTTTAAATATCTCATGTACATCGAAAGCCCTGTGGGTCACTATAAATTAGTTCCAACTTGAAGCTACATTAGAGAATGTTGGCCAATAAATTGATATAACTTCAAAAATGCTGTTTTAGTTGTATGAAATATTTCCATAAGCATATATCAAAGAGCAACATGAATGAATGCTTCATATAACAAAAAATCTGTACAACGAAGCATTCGTGTGCTCTGCATGATGTAAGCAGGTATACCCCGCTTAACATAAACCCCTTATAATGAACTTTTTTTGTTTTATTATGTGGGGTATCGCCCATTTGATCCTCATAATGGAAAAAACCACATAGCGAAGAGCTCCGTGGAACAGAACTTTTTTATTATGCGGGGTTCTATTGTATATGAAAAATTGTAATAATTAATTTTTGTTTGACAAAGAAAGAGTCACTCTACAGTTCTCAGAGATATCCTTGCTTAGTACATGCAAACACACTAATCCCAAGAATCACTGAAGAAACTTTCATTGCTAGCCAGAAATGGATTAAATATTACAAATATTCTTGTGCTAAACTACAGATTTTCAACTATTGTCTCTTCCCCGCCTTATATAAAAATCTAATTATTTAGAATTCATTGTAACATATAATTTAATAGAAGATTTCAGAAGAAAATGTTTCTATATGTGATCAGTTCATGTTGATGCAAAATCTGCTAGGAAATGATTGAAATTTCGATCTTTAGTCTATTCACCAAAAATATTTCATTTCTGAAGATCTCTTCATAGAAAATATAACCATGAACTGGTATGTCTATATTCACATGGAATGTGCAGAACATAGCATTGAAATTGTGTTCTCTATGCTTCATCAAGAGGCCCATGAGTAGAATAAACCAAACCTAGCCTGGCTGGGCAAAATTAAATGAAAAATGAATTGAGGAAAATGAATCTGTGTGTGTACAGCCTGTTATGTTTGTGCCATCAGAGCTTTATAAACTTCGCCTACTACTTTCTGTAGTCTTGAGATTGAAGTAATCAAATAATAATTTGATTTTGCCACTAGAATAAGATAAGAATTCCATTTTTAAATAGGAATATAACATGAAATGTTTGAAGTGGTAGCCATGTTAGTCTGTGCAAGCATAACTGAGAGTAAACAAAACAGAACAGCAAAAAAAAAGACAAAAAATGTTGTGACGCCTTACAGACTAACTCCTGTATTTAAATGTGAGCTTTTCGTGGACCAAGTATGATGAAGTGGACTTGGTCCACAAAAGCTCACATTTAAATACAGGAGTCAGTCTTTAAGGTGCCTCAACATTTTTTATTTTTCCCCTTTTTTGCTCTTCTGTTTTGTTTACTCTCAGAATATAACATGGACATTATAAAAACTGTAAATGATGTCAGTTTTAAAAAACTTGAACTAAGAAATAAAATGTCTAGAATCCTATTTACGTATGTGATAGGGTGAGGGTCTTTGTCACATGCAAGATCTTTGTGTGCTTTAACCTTGCACTGGTTGCAAAGTTGGCCATGAGATGAACTGAATCCACTTTGCACAAAGGCGCATTCACTTCAGAAGAAATACAGTTGTGCAATGCAATCATTAAAGATGCATTAATTGGACCTGGACAAATAGCTTTCCTATAAAAGCCTTTGTAGTTGACTTAATGATAGTAGCTGAGGGTCACATCACATGGAGGGAGAGACATATTTTCCTGCTCTTACGAGTTTCTTCATGTTTACCTTCTGACCAGACTCAAAATGAAAGCAAATAAATTTGCGAAATGCAAAGTGAGGCAGATTCATGCTTGGGCAGTTAGATATTTTAAATTGCAGGAAACTAACTGAATAATTTGGGCTTGAGAGGCACAGGGTTCAGTACAGGTTAACTGATTGTAAGCCACCCTGAATCACCATGGCGAGTGGGCGGCAATATAAATCTAAATAAATAAATAAACTTAAACTATGAGTGATCCTTAAATATGGTTGAAGAATCTCATCTGAATGTCAGTTCACTAATAGAGTATTGATGCAAAAGTAATGCAGTCAGATAAATAATGGAAAGAAAACTGTTTTTCAGCTGTCATCAGTATTCCTGACAGTGAAGAAGATAATGTCAGTACTCATTCCAAAAATGAACTTGAAGAAAGAAATGCAGCAGATGCAAATAAACCTGTGGACTTTGTTAGAGAAGAAACTATAGTTGTATTGCATGAAGAAGCACCTGATATTCAGCATGAAATACAAGAAGTAAATGTAAGTAAAGTCATTCTCTATTTAACACTTTAGCATGTCTTTTGAAATTTGTGGCTATGATTGAAACTAATGTTTTACCAATTAAACGTTTCAGAATTTTTAAAATAGCTATACAGTAATACCTCGGATAACGTTTACCTCGGATAACGCTAAAATCGCATAACGTTAAGTAATCTGGGGAGGATAATTGGATCGAATAACGTTAAGGTCCTATGAGATGTATCGGATAACAACCGCTAAAGTCTGTGGGGTTACAGTGTATCTCTATGGAGCTTTAACGTTATCCGATACATCCCATAGGATTTTAACATCCATCGGATAACACTAAAAATCGGATAACACCAAGACTTGTGGAACCAAGTCTTAGCGTTATCCGAGGTATTACTGTATATGTAAAAGCCCTATTGTAGTAACTGCTGACTGACTAAAGTAACTGAAAAAAATTCCCATTGATTGCAACTAGGAGGTGGCAGCTGTCAATCCATCGATGCTTTGGTTTTGTACCCATGTTTGCTGCATTTGTACATTACACAAGTACAGTCATACCTCGCATAACGAATTTAATTCGTTCAGCGAGGTTGCTTGCTATGCGAAAAATTCGCTATGCGAGTCTGACTTGCATAACGAATTTTTCGCTATGCAAGTTGGACTTTTTCCTGTGGAAAAACTTGCATAATGAGCGTTTCTATGGGGAAAACTCACATAGCGAAAAAAATTTGCTAAGCAAGTTTTCCCCATAGAAACGCTCATTATGCGAGTTTTTCCATAGGGAAAAGTCCGACTCGCATAATGAGAAATTCATTATGCCAGTCAGACCGCTTAGCAAAAAAGTTGCTCGTTATGAGAGTTTTTCGCTAAGCGAAACGCTCGTTATGCGAGGTTTGACTGTATCTGAATCAATTGATGGATTGTAGCTTTTGAACACTTTGTAGAAGCATAATCAATGTGACGTATTGTGCTGTATGTCATTGAAAAAAAGGGAAATATGACATGTTAGAATTAATTTCCTGTCCTTTCTTTTCTTAGCTTACTGAAGATGGAAAACACCTGGAACAAATTCCAGATGTTGTAGTGGAGAGATTCCCATACAGCGAGTTGAGTCCCTCAAGCAGTCTCAAATTTGAATACAACTATACCACTGTAGAGAAACAGGTCACGTGTGAATTTCTTGATAAAGAAGCTGATGAAACTTCCTTTGTTGAAGGAGATGAAGGAGAGATTCTAGTGTCACAAAATGACTTTTCTTTGATATTAGAAGGAGATGAGGAACCTGAGATAGAAAACTCTACTGTATTGCAGACTTTTCCTCTTAAATCCACTGGTCCACAACCAGAGAGTGTGTCCCTGAATGCTACTGGAAATAACAACCAAGAACTCATTACAAATTCAGTGTCCACAGTAATTAGCAACCAGATCTCTCAAAATACAGCTAAAGTTTTGCCATATGTACCTGAACCTATTCAAATGGCAATTGCTGAAAATCTGTTAGATGTAGTAAAAGACACAAGAAGTAAAATTTCAACTGAAGTGGTGGAAGAGTCTCTGCCTGAAAACATAAACAACAAGGTATTAAGTCCTCCACAGACTCCTGTACAAAATATATTTGAAATGGACCAAGATATGAATCAAGTAGAACGTTTAGTTCCATCTAATAACAGCACAACAGACCAGACAAAACGAAAACCAAATATCCCATTATCTGATGATCAGCTATTGCCAAAGATTGATAAACCAGAAATGTTGCTGCCATCTACTCCTAGGAGAAGTGCTAGATTAATAAAAGAGACTTCAAGTTTATCAGAAAGCTTTCCTGCCCATTCTGAAGACAAACCTCAGCACCAGAGACTCCAGTCTCTTGGTTCCCCAGTCAGAGAGGGCAAGAAAGTAGATATATCAGCAAATGTGTATCCTGTTGCAAAGGAGTTTCAGACAACCATAACTCCAAGAAGAGGGGTTAAAAATGCAAAAAAACTTGCACCAGAGCCTCATGAACGATCATCTGATCGTAGGAGAGCTTCAAGAATTACAAGAAGCTTGATAGGGGAGCAAGAAGGTAGTCAGTTTGTCATTGACCACACAATACAAATGACAGTCAATCCAAAAAGTTCAAGGAAACTTAAAACTATTGCTTTGCAGCTTGCAGAAAATGTAATTTCAGACCAGGAAGAGAAACCCCACAACGAGCAGCTGACTGCCAAACCAAGAAGAGGAAAGCCAAGAAAAACAGCTCAGAGAGAAACTGATGTTGATAAGCTTCCAGTGCCTATTCCAGATAGAAGGGGCAAACCTAGAAAGTCTGGTCTACCAAAAGCAATTTTGGAAGGTGATATACAGCCAAATGTGCCACAGAAACATGTCCCCACTAGACAGGAGGATGCACAGAACAAAAGTGTCATGGAAAGTGTTCCTGATAGAGAAATTGAGTTAATTGAGCAGCCAACAGTACAGCGTAAAAGAGGCAGGCCAAGAAAGAATCCTTTGGATGTTTCAGCAAATGTGCAGCTGGACTTTTCTCTGTCATCACCTTCACCTCAAACTGATACTAGAACAGCTGTCACTACTAGAAGAAATACTAGGAGTAAAGCAATTAGTCTGTCTTCAAGTGCAGGATCTTTACCTCTTCTAGAAGAGTCTGCAGTGCACACCACAAAGAAGAAATCTGCAAAAAAAGATACAGAAAAGCCAGTTATAGAAGAGCAGCCTGTCCAGGCAGATGAATCATTAACTTCAGCAAAGCGTTCTACCAGAAGACAGGCTAAGATGACCACAATAAGAAAGAGGAAACAACCACCATCTCTGTCTGAAAAGGGTACAGAAGAGGAACACTTGCTACAAGCAACTGATAATGCAGCAGAATTGCAGTCCATAGAGATGACCAGACTAAGGCTTGGAGAAACGGGGGAAACTTTGCCACAACATGGCAGCCATGTTAAAAGGACAAGACACCACAAGAAAAGTGTAAATGAGAACCTCTCACTAGACGAGACCTTCTATTTTTCACCACCTCTAACAAAACTCACAGGAAAAACTAAAGGTACTTGAAATGTTATACCTAGGCAAGCATATTTTTGATAGGCATATCAAAAGCTTTTTCCTATGCACAAAGTTTACCAAAGTCATACTAGATGAAATAATCAGGATTTGTATTGCAGCACATATTGTTGGTTGATACTTGGTTACATGGCATACATGTATAGGTTTCAATTGGAAATAGGTTGTACCTTTTCCAGTTACCGTCTTGCCGGTTAGCAAGGTGTGGAATGTGATAATCTGCTCTCAGTTTGTGGGTAAAATCAAGCCATTCAGCGCTCCTAGTGGCTTAGTGGTTAAATGCTAAGCTAGAGACTGGGAGGTCGGGTTTTGATACCCGAGAGCTGCACTTGGGGACATGAAAGGAGCCTAAAAATCCTTTCAACCAAGAGTAATATCTGATGTGAAATTATTATTATTATAGCTATGGAGGGAATTTTTTTTAATGTTCAGATACATCAGTGATTTCTGATAGTTGTGAGCAGAAGTGGTGCAAAGATGTTTGCATCTTCTGACACAAAGGAGATAGAGACCCGTACCCTAGTACCATGATGGCGAACCTTGGCACGCCAGATGTTCTTGGACTTCAATTCCCAGAAGCCCAAGCACCCTGTGAATCCACACGAATGGGTTTACTGAGATTCATCCTGCTTGCACTACCCTCGTCACTCCCGGAAGCAGAAGTAAAATGCGCCCGTACAAGGGCTGCACAGGCCGGATGAATCGCAGTAAACCCATTCATGTGGATTCACAGGGTGCCTCAGCTTCTGGGAATTGAAGTCCAAGAACATCTGGAGTGCCAAGGTTCACCATCACTGCCCTAGTAGGAAAATGAGAACTTTTTATGATTGCGACAAAGTTCTGTAAAGCCGCCTCTAATCAGAGTTGTTTGTGTGAATTGTGCAAATGAAATATCTCTAGTATAAAAAGACATTCTGCTGATATAGCTGTGACTCTTGGGAATACAGATGTATTGACATGGTTAAAGGAACTGCCCAAGTTTACTATTAGTTCCATGATAGCTTTTGGGGAAGAAGGAAGGTAGAAACTATTTGACACATGGTTGCTTTGTGGGCAAGGAAAAAAGGCTAAGACCTGTTTTGTCTCCAGTAACTGAAGTTTAGATAACTTTGAGTAACTTTAAATGTAATTGACATATTGTGAAAGTGTGAGATCCCATATTTTCCTATAGTAGGAAGCAGTCCAAAGAGACTATATCGAAAAATCAACAACAGTTAGAAAGCAAGCAGCAGTGGCTGTAGAATTTTCACTCTCCCTCCTTTTTACCATTCTTAAGAAAAGGTACCCTCATCAACAGAGTGAAATGTGATTAGATCATAAGCTTGACTTAATGTACCGGTAACTGGTAAAGGTCAAAGTCTCCCTTGCTTGAAAGGGAGTTGTGTCTGACTCTAGGGGCCTGTGCTCATCTCTGTTTACAGCCAAAGAGCCAGCGCTGTCTGCATCTGCAGACATTTCCTTGGTCATGTGGCAGGCATGGCTACACATCAAGTGTGCACGGAAGGTTGTTGCCTTTCCCACCAAAGCAGTACTTATTTATCTACTTGCAATTTCTTTCGAACTGCTCGGTTAGCAGGAGCTGGTACACGACGGGAGCTCGCTCTGTTCTGCAGCACTTGGGTCTCAAACTGCTGACCTGCCAATCTTCCAGTTGTCAAACTCAACATCTTAACCACAAAGCCACTGCAGCCCTGTGCAGTGCAACTGTTACCTTCTGTGTAATAATATTCCTGAAGCATTTATGACTTCTGTTTAGAAAAGAAGGTGTGGGGGGAGGGAAGAAAAATGGGAAACACCAGGGTCACATCCCTCTGCATTGTTCAAGAAATGAATAAGGGTAGAGTATGTCTATCGTAAGATTTCAGCTTAATAGTTCCTTTCCACCTGAATGCTGGATGTAGCAGAGTGTGATGTCCATTCATTCTGCATGTAGACTTCAAACTACAGCATCAAACAGCTTCTCCAGGGCCTGATTTTTCTCAGCAAACGTTGAGGCAACTTTGCTTGCAAAGCTGTGTATAATGTGGCTGTTGGATGCTATAAGATAAAAGGCTCAAAGCCATTTTTATTTGAACAACCTGTCAAATTGCTCAACACGTGACATGTGGTACAAGGCACACACTAGATCATGTGGAAGTATATACATGTTTATCTTTCCATATGCTCAAGATGCAGGATTATTGCCAAACTTGTATGTTAAGAATTTTCATTTCATGTTATATAAATGCATACTTCTTAATCTTAGGTGAAAAACCAGTGACGCCTGTGCAGTTCAAAGGTTTAGATACAGACTTGGCATCTCAATTTGTCTTCTCACCTCCTGTTTTGAGATCTAGGAAGAAACAGATCTCCAGTATTTCAAGGATTGTGGAAGAATTAGTAAGTAGTATTTTCCCTTCTCCTTCCTGCCATTTCTTTGAGCTCTTTCTGGTATAAGAAGAGAGCAAACCAATATGTTTCTAGGGAAAGTCTTCCTGCAGCTACCGCACATTTAAGCAGGAGTTTGACGTAATATTGGTTTATTGTTTTATTTCTGTTTACTGGCTTTGCTTTAAAGCATGGTTTGTGTGATTTATAGGTTAAATGCAATATTTTAATTGGAGTGATTAAAATAAATACACACCCCTTGGGTTTTTAAATTATAAAGTTTGCCAATCTCTTATTATTTGAAATCAATCTTCCTCACCCTGGTACCAGCTGAATGTATTGGACTGCAATTTCTGTTGCTTCTAGGAAGAACAGCCAGGATGCCTGGTATATTAGTTGCTGGGGAGCATGAAACACAGGATGTAGTAGCATTCCTATCTTGTGGATGGGCTTCACAGTTCTATTGTGTACATTGGCTGACTACTGTGTGAACAGAACGTGGCCCTAAATAGGTGTTTGGTCTGATCCACCATTGCATTCACCACATGTGGAGGATACCAAGTTGGGTGAGGTGGGTTTAAATTCATTAATTAAAACTGACAGGCCCTTTTGCTCTTCTAAAATTCTTGTATTACATATTAATGAAAGCCAGTGGATAGAACAATGAGCCAGGGAGCTAGTGGCAGTGAAACCCATGGGATGGAGATTACAGAGGCGATGGCAGAAAACTCTTGAGTGAATCCAGCTGAACAAAGGCTAGAACTCATTTGAAGACCTATTCCAGAGGTCTTCTTCTCTGCCACCAATGCATCTACACAGAGTTGTCCAGTGTAGTTGTTTCAAGTGGCCAGAGGCTTAATATTTGCTGCTCACTCAGCAACTTGTGAGGAATTTGCACATAACTTTGCAGGCAAAGTCACTCGAAGCCAGTCTGATTTGGATGTTGTAATTTATACATCCTGTGGATGCAACTTTGGCCCCTGCTTGTTCCATTACAATGGATATGTTTCAGTTGGTGTAGCTTGAGGATGTAAATGTTATTCTTGGAGCGGTGATTGCAACCCTATGTGTGCTAGGGAGAATAGCCAAATGGCTGAGGAGAGTGGTAAATGCCTGCTTGCAGCAAAGTAGTACGTTTAAATGAAGCAGTAATAAGACCATTATTGAAAAAGCCTTTCTCGAATCCCACTTTACTGGGTAACTGTCAGCCTGTCTCAAACATTCTGTTTCTGGGCAAGGTACTGCACCATGTTGTGGTTTCTTAGCTCAGAGGATTCCCGAATGAAGTGGACTATCTAGGCCAGTGGTTCCCAACCTTTCTTTGGCCATCCCCCACCTAAGCATCTCTGAAATCTTGACCCGCCCCCACCCCCGGGGACATATAATTCTTATTATTCAAAAAGTGAACTCCTATTTACATGGAGGAAGCCTAAAAGGCCATTAACTTGGTCTAACTCATTTTCGAATCCCCCCCTTCTTAAAAATCAAATTGCCCCCCTGTTGGGAACTACAGATCTCAACCCATTTCAAGCGGGCTTCTGACCTGGCTATGGGACAAAGGCAGCTTTGGTCGCCTTGGTGGATGATTCACGCTGGGAAATGGACAGGAGGAGAGTGCTTTGTTGGCTCTGCTGAACTCTCAGCAGCTTTAATACCACTTATCTTTCTGGCTGCATGTTTTGGATGGGACTTGGAGGCACTATTTTACAGTGGCTCCGATCCTTCCTGGAAGGGAGAATTCAGAAGGTGATGCTGAGGGACTCCTGTTCAATACCATGGCTGTTAGTCAGTGGCATCCCTCAGCACCCTCTTTTGTGCTCCATGCTTTTTAACAAGTACATGGGACTTCTGGGTTAGGTTGTCCAGAATCTGGGGGGTTGGGTGTTACTAGCACATTAATGACACCCAACTCTGTCTCTCTTTTCCATCTAATTCTGAGGGAGGTGTCTCAGTTATGAACCAATGGATGATGTCAGTAATGAACTGCATGAGGGCAATTAAACTTAATCTAGATAAGACATAGATGTTTCCCATCAATTGGAAGGCAAATTAGAGAATAGGAAGGGATTCAACCTGTGCTAGATAGGGCTCCACTCCTCCGGAAAACTCAGATCCACTGCCAGGGTGTACTCCTGGTTGCCCAGAAGTGCCTTTGCACAGTGTGGCATAGTTAAAACTTGAGTGCCACTTGCATCTATCCTTGAAATGTTTTTAATGTTAATGTCAGCCTGTCCATTTCATACTTTGTTTTAATATGCTTTGTTGTGACTTTTTAATTTTACTTGTTTTAACCTTCTGAGCTGCCTTGAGGAGAACAGCAATCTATAAATAAAACTAACTTTAAAAAAAGAACTAGGATTCAGAAGGCCTGGGTTCAAATTCCCACTTAGCCATGAAAACACTGCAGAGTGGCCCTGATACAACTATTCTTTAAATGCCTTGCCTATCTTGAAAATCCTCCAATATCACCATAAGTTAGTTGTGACTTAATTGCATATAACAATCACAATACGTATTAATATATAACAATCAGGGCTCCCAAAGTGTGCTGACCTATCCGGCAGGCATGATCACCGCACAGCAGTGCTACACAGAGTTTTGTTTGAGAATAGTCCAGATATCAAAGTCCAAAAGGCAAGCTGATGTCTGATTACCAGTAGTCCAAGTCAGTAGTCTAATCCAAAGGGTGTCCGGGGCGTTGTCAGGGTTGGCAGAGGAATCGGGGTCACAGCAGGCAGGTCAGAGTCTAGGCAGTCTGGAGTCAAGCAGGATGTCAGTCTTCACACAAGAGTTATACCGATGCTGGCAGACAGCAAGAAGCTTGCTTATAAGCCTCCCAGCTAATCAGTATCAGCTGGGAGCCTTCTTTGGTGCTTTGCTCTAACCTGCTTGCGTCTCAGGTGTAGATCCTTTCTGGACCTCTCCCTGACTGAGGGCTGATCACTGTCAGAGCCAGACTCCTGATTTGACAGGTCAGCTGCCAGGAAAAACAGACTTGGGCCAGGCACAGGCTGAGATCCCTGGCTCGGGTGCATGCAGGGCTGGGCATAGGGAGTGCCCCCTGATTCAGGTCCTCTTCAGAGTTGGAGAAGGGCTGGATCACAACAATGTATGCAAAACACTTAATGGAAACTATTTTAATTAAACAAAAAAGGGCCTGCATGCAAAGGAAAGAAAACTAGGTGATGAGAGGTGGGAGAGGCAGGAAAGTTGGGAGTAAAATGACCTTCAGCTCCCAGTCCCTGCTTCATCTACTGTTTACTGTTTTCTACTTTGAAGTCCTTTTTATAGTTTTTAATGTGAGCCACTATCAAGATTTAATTAAGAAAATTAAACATTCTAATGACATTACATAGCAATTTAAATACTTTATATAACAGTTATTTAATTGCAGTATAGCAAACCACTATATGAGGCCTCGGGGTTGATAAGCAGTCATTTTTTAAGGCAACAAGGAAATGGATAATAGTAAGTGGATTTGTGCATGATTGACACTCTTTGTTTGCCTTTAGGAATTACCACTTAAAGAGGAAAAGGAGACCATCTCTATAGAAGCATTAGAAAAGCCCAAAAGAAAAAGAGGCAGGCCGGCAGGATCCAAAATGACAAAAACAAGCAAGTATGCAGTGATCTGGGTGTATTTTTTTAAAATAAGTAGATGTTCCAAAACTAGAAATGTAATCAAGAATAATTGTATGTTTTGATGTTTGGTATTATTATTTGGTGAAAAACTGATCAAAAAGAGCTATACAATGGTACCTTGGGTTATGAATGATTTGGGTTATGAAATTTTCGCTATACGAATGAAAATACATTGAAAATAATACCTCGAGTTACAAATTTAAATTTGTAACTTGAAACACGGTTTCCCATAGGAATGCATTGGAAACCAATGAATCCATTCTGAAGGTCAGAAAAAAGTTTTAAGTGCATTCCTATGGGAAACCACATTTCGAGTTATGAATTTTTCATAATATGAAACATCCCGGGGAACGCATTAAATTTGTAACTCGAGCAAACACTGTATTAGTTTAATCCTTGGATTCAAAGTGGCAAAAGAATATTCTTTACTTATGTGTCTGAGTTGAAGAAAGAACCCTAACATAAATTATTTCCTTTTCTCTTTTAGAGGTCTAGGAAAAGACAGTAGTTGGTCTCCGCCCCCAATGGAAATAAAGTTTATTTCTCCTTTTGGCACCCCAGTAGATGGATCAGAAAACAAACCAAGAGAATCTGTGGACAAATTAGAAAAGACTGGTCAAAAGACTGTTCGTAGGAAAGAGAAGAGACTCTCTAACTATCCAAAGCCAGTAGTTCGGAAGACGATGCTATAACTGTTTTTAAAACCGTGCATTGCACGTCAATGTTTATAATGTCATCATAATTGTGTGAGATATTAAGAAATAATCATCTAATTTGGAGGATAATTTATATAAATTATTGTAAAAATTCAGAAAAACCTAAGGTCTTCAATAAGTAACTCCATGTGGAGTTGTGATTTCTTCAGTCAATGCAGTTTTTCTATTTTATAAGACACTTCATACATTTATATAATATGTAAATACATCTTATTTTAGGAATGTTAAATAAAAATGTATACTTAACAGTGATTATCGTCCACTAGATTTTTGACAGAGAATGGAGCTGAACAACTCAGAGGTAATTTTAATGATGGCTTGTCACTGTTGGTGCCTCTAACAGAAGGTGAACATTCTTTTTTTTTTTAAGGTAGTGTGATCTTGTAATGTTTTTAAAAAATTAAAATTGACCATTTTAGGGTTTATAGAAAGTGTTTTGACCTTTCAGAAATTGGTAATGGGGTTATCCATTGGCAACAAATTTTACTCTTGATCAAACATGTACTTTATTGAAGTCAGAATGTAAACTATCGTATTGAAGCTGTGCAATATTTTTTTTGTATTTGTCTTAACTTGGGAAAGCTGCTCTTCGGTTTATAAAATGAAATCTTGCCTCAAATGTTTCATTGTCTTTTTCGATATGCCTCATCAGCAGGATCCCTAATGTTCAAGATATTCATGTTCATAAATATTTATTGTGTGGCATAGCATTTTTAGGATTGCGCGTACTTCAGTTTGGCTCAGATTGGATACTTTGAAATTATCTATGTTTTACAGAATTTGTAGTTACTAGAGAAATATTGCCACGATATTGGTAAAATAAAAATGGTTTGGAAATACATTCTACTATTTGGACACCAGTTCAGCACAGAGAAAGGGGAATGTTTGGCTTACAAAAATTTAGAAAAGGTAGAGGATAAATTGACACGATTAATTCAGCCTTAGAGATACACACACACACTCATCCACACAGGACACGTTCTAAGACCTATCACAGATACCTGAAACCACAAATAATTGAACTCTATATTTAAAATGCAAACAATGGCCCCAATGGTCAGCTCCGCTAATATGCCAAGAAATATGTGTTTCAGTGATTTTTAAAAATTGAATATTTCTGGTATTCTAATGGACCCAACAATGAGAACAGATACAATCTCATCTTATGGAATTAACGGGGGGGGGGGGGGGGACTCTAGAATTGGTGGTTAGATGACATTGTTATCAGTTTTGTCAGTAAGAGACACCACCATCTTCTGTTAAGAATAAATAGCCTTTAAACAACAACTTGTCAACAAAAATCTGCATTGTTAAAGCAATGGTCTTCCCAGTAGAGAGCTAGGAAAGTGGAGTGCAGAAGAATAGAGGTCTGAACTGTGGTGGTGGAGAAGACTTGAGAGTCCCCTGGATGGTAAGGAGATCAAATCAGTCAATCTTGAAGGTAATCAACCCTGACTGCTCCTTGGAAGGACAAATACTTAAATTAAAGTACTGAAGCTCAAGTACTTTGGACACCAAATGAGAAGAGAGGACTCATTGGAGAAGGCCCTGATGCTGGGAAAGATTGAAGGCAAAAGGAGAAGGGGGTGGCAGAAGATAAGATGGCTAGGTAGCATCATTGATGCAGTGGGTGTAGACCTGGGCTGGCTACAAAGGATGGCAGATGATTTAATTTAATTTAATAGTCATATTTATGCTGCCGCCCCCTTGCCAAGGTGACTCCGGACGGTTTACATGTATAAAACCACAGCATAGATATGCATAAAACAATGAAGTAAAAGTATAAAATTGTTTAAAATTTACATACCCTGATAGAGGAGCCTGGCATGCTGTGGTCTATGAGATTGCAAAGGGCCGGACTTGACTATGTGACTGAACAAGTAGTTTAGCTTGTCTGTATTTTTGCCTTTATTTGATTGGTTGCTTTTGGGGGGGGGGGGATGGTTCTTTTTGTTTTGATTGTTTTTGTTTTTTTCTCCCCCGCAGAGGTGCTTTCTTGGATTTATTTTCTAAAATTATTATTTGGTTAATTCACTGCACAAAGAAATGAGGTTTCTTACTCCCGACTAAACTGATTGTTCTGAATCCAGATAAACAAAAAAAGTTTGGTTTGATAAATATGTTAGATTTTAAGTTTTGTACACCGATGCACTGAGTTCAGAAGTAGTCTAGGAAAAAAGATTTATACTGTTCCATCAGTAATGAATCTTGGAGGAAACTTTGGAATAAAATTCTGATTTGTTTAGTGTCAATACTAGAGGGCAATGTTACCAAGTGCACTGATGGTAGTATACTTAAAATGCATATATCTGCGATGGCAAACCTTGGCACTCCAGATGTTCTTGGACTTCAATTCCCAGAAGCCCAAGATCCCATTAATCCACATGAATGGTTTGCTGTGATTCATCCGGGCCACACCGCCATCGCTCCCGGAAGCAGAAGTAAAACGCTCCCGTACGTGCCAAGGTTCGCCATCATGGGCACATATGGTACTATACACTGTAACTAGTTTTAGTCAAAAGCAACTTACAGTGAACTTAATAGAGCTTTTGTGGTAAGTGGAAAATTTAAGATGTTTTTACTAGTTCCTTCCAGTGAGTTTCCATCACCAAGTAGGGATTTGAACCCTTGTCTCAAAAGTCCTAGTCCACCAATATACCATAATGGGAACCTTGAAAACGAGATTAACAAACATTTGGATCCTATAACTCAGCCCTAGTTTCATATATATGGTAGTCTTGACTCATATTCAAGTTTTGGACATAAATCTAGAATTTTGAAAAATAATTTAAGTAGAAAATTGTTTTCCTAATACTCAAACATTTAACTTCATTTGCTTTTCAGTTAGAATTATGTAAAACAGTAGAAAAATGCTGAGAATTTACCAACAGCACACTGAAAAACTAAGGTCTGGTCATTAATGTTTACAGAAATACAAACAGCATGACTGAAGGGATCAGACACAATAAATTACAAGACTTTTTACAGCATGGTACCTGTTTCTTTTGTTTTTCAGTAATGATCGTATATGCCACCATCATCACATATTAATCTATGAAGAGTTCTTTGAAACAAAACATATAAACCTACTTCTAATATTCTAGCACTAACTCACCAATTACACTGTAGCAAGCTCTAGCTAGGCTCAGGGTAATGGCTCCTTGGAAGTCCTTGTCTTGGTTGTTAATCATCAGTGTTCTACCTCTGGTTTTTAAAAATAAATTTGGTTTAGGACCTATGTGTATGTTTTCATGTAATGTAATTTCACATTTAATTTTTTTTTTTGATCATTCATTTGGAATTCAATATTTTCTAAAATTGAAATTCTGGTGCTTATTTTGAGAACAGTATAGTATATGCTAATGTTAAACATGATCTACTGGCATTCCTCGCATAAATAGTTTATCAGGTAACTTACACAGCTAATGAGCGTGTGCATCAATAATTGATGGATCAAGAAGGCAACAGCTGTGTCATACACCACTTGCCCCTGTTATTTTATTTTAACTCGTCTATTTGGAAGCAAGGTTGTGAGAATGAACTAGGTGTGCTCGGTATTTTTTCTTCTGAATTCTCCCGAAGAGTTTAAGCAACAACAATATGCCAAGCTCTGACACAGTGAAAGTGGCAGTGCGTGTAAGACCTTTCAATCAGGTTAGTAATTAATGTTGTGTTCTCTGTTGAAGATTGAGCCTTGAGATGATAATTCTGTTTTTGATGGTGTTAAAGATAACAGAGTCTTGGGCAAGGAAGAGCTTTGTGAAAGCAAGAACAATCGCAACTGCAGTGGTGTAGTAATGGGCCACATTTGCTGCTACCATAAGTTGCAAAAAGCAGAATAAAACCCAGTGTTGCCCACAGTGCGCCTCAGATCCTTTCACATGCATATGGAGGTCCATCAGGAGAACCTGTAGAATTTAGATAACTTTTTTACTTTAAAAAAAATCCAGTTCTGCTGATATTTTACTTCTTCCATAGTCTTCAGCCTTTCATTCTATAGTTCACTCAGACACTTTCCAATTTACATATTTCAAAAGATGGCTTTATGTGTGAATATGGAGATTTGGTGGGATGTCTTCTGCAGCCACTCTGCCACCTTACTCTGGCCCAGGGTGACTATACTCAGGAGAGTGAGTTGTGTCTTTGATGATGAAACCAATTTGCACCTCCCAACATCTCAGTTGGGCCATGTTTCCCAGAGGTTTCAAAAACCCACATGTCTAGTCTAGGCACTTTGAACAGTATATCCACCTCAAAAGGTAGAGCTACCACTGTATCCACACGCACACAAACCAAAATCCCCAATAGAAAGTCAAGAGAAAGGGTTAAATTTGAGTTTCACAAACACTAACTTAAAAACCCAAGCAGGTTGTTCGATAACATTTTGTCACAGACAGTAAAAAAAACCCTCAAAGATTTCAAAAAGAATCTAAGGCAAATTGCTGTGAGATAAAGCTAAGGCGAAGCAGAGAGCACACCAAGTTACATTATTCCAGGGGTGCCCACACTACGGCCCAGGGGCCGGATTTGGCTGCTGACCCCAATTCATCCAGCCCGCAAAGCCCTCGCTCTCCAAAGCGGAAGCAAAATGCGTATTTTACTTCTCCTTCCAGGAGCAACGAGGGCTTTGCAGGCTGGATGAATTGGTGTCGTGCCAAATCTGGCCCCCAGGCCATAGAGACCAGCCCCCTGAACCACTTGATTTGCCCACAGCCCAGAAAATTTGGGCACCCCTGCATTCTACCTAACACAGATTAGTACAGAAGTCTGCCTAGTTCTGAGGTATGCACAGAGTGCATTTCCCATGACAAGGAAAAGCAGGACAGCAACTGAGTATTAGATCTCATGAGTATCAAGCTAAGCCAAGCAACGTGCCTTCTTGAATCCCTTTCTAAACATTAAATCTCTCTAGATTCCAGGTTGACCACCAATCAGCTTTCAGCTTCCCACAAATGTTTAAGATAAAAGTACAGTACTTTCTACCCCAAGGGACAGCAGGGGCTCAAGCGGTTAATAACTCACTCGATGACTGGACGGTCAGAGTTTGATTCCTGGGTACTGCATGACAGAGTGAGCTCCCATCTCTGTCCCAGCTACTGCCAGCCTAGCAATTCAAAGGCAAGAAATTGAAAGTACCTGTATTATATTATTGCTCACATTTGGTATCCCGCCCCAATCGGGTAGACCCGACTCTGGGCGGCTTACAGTGTAAATTACCATCATGGATAAACTATAATCATATCAATATCTAAAACCTTAAAAGTTCATAAAAAAATTTAAAACATTAAAACAGCAAAACAGATACAGATACAAGGGGGGGTGGCTGCCCTTAAATCAGCCATCCTACGTGGGAACCTGCGTTCCTGGGACCCCACACTTGCCCCGCCAGCCATGTCTTTAAGCCCTTCCGAAAGGGCAGGAGCTCTGTCTGCAGGCGTAGCTCTATCGGGAGGAGGCTCCAGAGGGCCGGGGCGAACACAGAGAAAGCCCTCTTCCTCATACTAGTGAGGCGAGCCTCCCTAGCTGATGGGATAACAAGAGAACCCCTCCGATCCGCTCTGGTGGGACGGGCCGACATTCTTAGGGTGACGCGGTCTCTTAGGTATCCTGGCCCACTACCATATAGGGCTTTAAAGGTAATGACCAGCACCTTGAATTGCACCCGGAGACATACTGGCAGCCAGTACAGCTCCTGGAGCAATGGTGCAGCTCGAGCATAACGCCCGCACCCCATCACTACCCGAGCTGCCGGGTAGGACCACTTCAGTGGGAAAGTAAACAGCATTCCATGTACTCCATTGTTGAGGCATACCTGCCACATGTCCACAGAAACATCTGCAGACTTAGCACTGTCTCTTTGGCTATAAACAGATGAGTAGTGAACCCTAGAGTCAGATACGACTGGCTTTTGAGCAAGGATGCCCTTTACTTTCTGCCCCTCTCCCTCTCACAGCTGTAGGTATTTTTCCTGATTACCACAGTACCTGGAAACAGGCCAGGCCTGGCCTTGTAGGCTCCCCCCCCCCCCAGCAGATAAGCTCCAGGTGTTAACCTCTCCTTGGTAGCAAGCAGGGGAGGGTTGGAACTCTTAGCCAGTGTCCCAATTACACAGGCACACCTGATTTTCAAGATGGATCTCAGGTTCATCAGCTTATTCTGACTATTGCCTTTATGTCAGTGTCTCATGGTGCTGGAAAACTCCCAGCATTGTGCTACAGTATTCATCAAAAACAGATCTTTCAAAGACCTCTAATAGCTTATTTTAGCTTTGAAATACCGATTGAGACAGAATTGTAATAACCTTTATTTCCTCACCCTTTATTTTCTTGCTTCTATCTTTGCCAGTTCTCCCAAAATATGTTTGAAGGCCAAATGTACGTTTGACCTGTGAATACCTGGCATAGAATCAGTTTCCTCTCACAGTTCTGCAACACAAGGGCAAAAGGGGTGGGCAAAGGGTAGTAAAGCCACTGTGAGTTTATCAGCTGTCATCAGACCAATCCAGCTTGGCCAGAAATTTGGGAAGACGAACCCCTGTTCAATATTATATAGAAGGCCACAAGTTGTCCACCCCACAGTAAAGTAAGGAATTAAAAGCAGAATAGCAACAAATTATTTCTGGGTAAATTATGAGGGCATGCTGGAATTGCAGTCCCAAATTATTATAGTAAGTAAAAAGCTGCTTAAAAGAATTTTTAGACACATTTTTGTCAAAAGTTTTCAAGTTTGGTATTACTTTCTCATTAATTCTAAGGTTCATCACACAGACACGTAAGTAATGGAAAGCAGCAAGCAAAGCAACAGAGTTGGGTACAGTTTGCTTTCTAAATACAACAAGGAGTGCTGAGGTCAATTTCCTTTTGAAAAACCACTTTATTTTCTAAGCTCTACCTGAATGTAAAACCTAACTCAGCAACCTAAATTCTTGTTGTTTTAAAACTGGCTATAATTTCAACAGAGAGAAAAGGCTGCAGGCGGCAGATGTGTGATTTCTATGAACGCCAACACGACGAGCATTTACGATCCCAAGAACCCAAGCAACATAAAAACATTTACTTTTGACCTGGCCTATTGGTCCCACGATGGCTTTTTAGAGGACCAAGATGGCAAACGCATTCCTGCTGGGCCAAATAGCAAGTACTCTGGCCAGGTAATATGCATGGGGGGGAGGGTGCTTTCCAATACAGTACAGTATTCCTTATTTGCAGCACTGGGGCTAAAATCTCATGTAGGGTGGCTGATCTAATGAACAGCCACCCTTTCGGTTCAATTTCTGGCGTTTTAATGTTTTATGAATTTTTATATGAAGTTTTAAGATGAATTAGTATTATCATAGGCTTAACCTATGATTTTAATCTGTAAGCCGGTCAGAGTCAGGTTTGCCCGATTGGGGCGGGATAGTAAATATGAGCAAATAAATAAATAATAATAAATAAAATCACACCTGCCCTTTCTGCACTTGCAAGAAAAGTCACAGAAGGGCAAAAGAAATTAAGGCAAATGAGGACCAGACCAAAATCCTCAAGAAAGAACTTTTAACTTTTCTTAGATCTTAATGTCTGAAATTTAATGGCATATTCATGGAGCTCTCACGTGTTCTGAGTAGTACTTCAGTGTGGATTCTGTGGTGATCAGCTGATTGCGAGGCTGTCTCGCTCAGCCACTTGCAGCCGCGCCAAGCGAGAGAGTCTGTTTTCGTTAAGCGAGTTTTTCCTTGCTCAACGAAGCAGACATTTTGTGAAAAATCATCCTCGTTAAGAGAGTTATTCGTTATACGAGTTATTCGTTGTGCTAGGTATGACTGCATTTGGTATGCCAAAGCTAGTTTCCTACAGCACAAACCTGTGCCTGCCTGTTTGTCTGAAAGGTGTTTTGGCAACGGACTTTGCTTGCTGCAGAAAGTGTTTTTAATAGAGATGTAAAATGCAGTGGCTTAGTGGTTAAGACACTAAACTTGACGCCTGGAAGGTCAGCAAGGCCAACAGTTCTAGCCCCGAATGCTGCACGATGGAATGAGCTCCTGTTGCCTGCCCCAGCTTCTGCCAACCTAGCAGTTTGAAAGGAAGAAATTGCAAGTGGATAAGTAAAGGGAGACCTTTACCTAAGATTTCCAGAAATTCTGAAGCCATGGGAGAAAATCTGGTTTATTCCTGGATTTGCAATGTTAGCACTTTTTTTTACAGATTCAAAGTTACTCTGTTACTTAAGGAACAGAAAATATGACTTATGCACAGTTTGATTGGGCATAATAACATCACAATTGGTGTATTAAAATACAGTGTATTCAAACAATTACTACAAATCAAATTTACTTTGTTTTTAATTTATTTGTAATTTTAACAAATGGAGCAACACTCTACTGAACTATACAGATGGAACCTCTTTGGTTTTGCTAGTTTAGGTGGGGCAGGAAAAAAAACCACATTTTTTTTACAAACTAGAATAAACCATTAACATTAGTAACAAAGAAAATTATTTAGATTTCCTTCCCACAGTTTCAAATAGACATAAAACATTGAATTCCATAAAAAGAACTGAAGGGGGAAGTATGTGGAAGGGGCCAAGATTTAATGAATAGGCATGAAATTTAATCAAAATCATTCTCAGAGTTGTTCCAGGGGAAAATAGGAAAAACAAATTTTCCCTGATTTTTTTTTAATTCTCTAGTTGTTAATGAAGGTGTTCTGTATTTTAACATAACTAGAGTAGCTTTAAATTGACTTTTCAATTATGCCTTTATTCATATTTGTAGTGTTTTACTATAAACCCACTTTGATTATCAGTCATGGGAGAAGGGTGGAAGAAAAAATAGTTAAATATACAAAGGAAAGGGACCCACCCCTCCTTACATCTGTAATGTTTTTCCGGAATGGTTTTCACTTACATTTTCTGTGCTGTCTTACATATGTTTGTGTGTAAAAATATATCCTTGTAGAGGGAGGTTTTCCGTGACCTTGGACTGGGAGTTCTAGCCAGTGCTTGGCAAGGTTACAACGCTACCCTCTTGGCCTATGGTCAGACAGGTTCAGGAAAGAGTTATTCGATGATTGGATCTGGCACAAACAGGGGAATCATCCCAGTGGTATGTGAAGAGCTCTTTAAAACAATCCAGAACCAAGACAAGAACAGGCAATATCAGGTATGTTACACTGTATTCAGTTCTGCAATACTGTGTCTAGTACTATTTTACTTTATCCAAAATAGTACGTACTTTAAGATCATGTTTTTTTGCCTGTCATTATTATTTGCAAAGCTGAAAGCATGGGCCAGAACACCCACACAGAGAGATTAAGGAACAAGGATTTTGTCAGAAAATCTGTAAATAATAAATACTTTCAATCTGTGTCCATCTCTGTGAAAAGAGCCCACCTGTTTTAAATATATATATACTGTACAGTATTTGAAAAGAGTCGGCTGCACAGGAGACACAAATCACTCTGTATCAGACGTTAATGGAACTCACAGCAGAATGTTGTTCAATTAGCAGTGACAACGGTGCATTATGTTTTGATCTGCCACCCCTTCTCTTTTTTTTCCAATTCACAGGTTACATTTAGCATGCTGGAAATTTATAATGAACAGGTAACGGAAATAAGAGTAGCTGTTAGTGATTAATTTTCAGCTTTTAAAAAAATCTTTCTAGCAGCTTGTATTTCTTGCTCAGTAGGAAATAGGACGGATAAAGAATGCTCAGATCAGGGCTTTTACATACCCATTAGGTGATACTGCAGCAATCTTCCCTGCTCTTGCCTCAGGATTCAAGGTAGTGATGGAGGAGAACAACTAGAGGGGAAGCCATACTAATATCTTAGAATAGATCAGAAATTCTCAACCTTTTTAAGCTGGGGGCCAGGTCACACTCCCTCAGACAGCTTTGGGGGCCGGACGGCCATTTCTCTCTTCTTCCACCACATGGCACTTTCTGGTGTGGTGGAAGCTGGGGGGGGCACATAAAATGGTGCTGTGAGCCAAATCTGGCCCATGAGCCACAGGTTGAGGATCCCTGGAATAGATGCATCTAACACTGAGAAAAAGTGGAACTAGGCTTCTCTTCATTGTTATATGGGCCAATACTATTATAGTTGCATAACTAGAAAACAAATGCTTGTCTAATTTCTTCTTCTTCCATGTCTAGGCCAGATGTGAAACTGACAAAATGAAGGCACCTTTTGGTGAGTTCATTCTGCAGTTCCTTTCGCCTAACCTAGTGTGAGAAAGATTAGCTGGCAACACAAGGTCGCCATTACCAGGGTATGCCCGACTGAGATTCAAAAATACCACAATCTTTGAGAAGGCTCTCTGCATGTTCCCCGTGCTAGTCTAACAGCAGGGAGTGAGTGAGCAGGAGGCAATTGCAAATCAGAGGTAAGCACTAAGCAAATTGACAGTGAACATTTTAAGTGAAGATTTATCTTGGCCATGGATAAACAAGATATTAAACATTCACAGAGACAACACACAAGGGCAACCTTACTATTGAGCCACATTATCAGATAGGTGAGCCCAATAGGAAGCATGCCAACCGGATGTAGAAAATAACAGCAGTAGCAGAGTAGGGAAGAATGAAAAAACAGAGCTGTGATGACCATGAAGGTGGTCTTTGCCACTAGAAATCACAGCCATGGGTAAGCATGTCCACAACCAGGCAATTGGTACTTGAAACCAGCCTGCCAGATTGCAATAAACTACCTTGATTGGCACAAAAGATTCAGTCGCCAGTAAAGGAGAAAAAGGTGCCATATATACTCGAGTATAAACCAACCTGAATATAAACCGAGGTATCTAATTTTAACCTGAAAACCCAGGAAAATAGATTGATCTGAGTATAAGCCAAGGGTGGGAAATGCAGCAGCTGTTATGAGTTTCAACAATCAAAATACATGAAAAGATGGTAAAATTAATTAAATTGTTGGTGCATCTCAATCCAGCATGGTCTTGGGACCCTGGTGGTTGTTGGCTTATACTCAAGTATATACAGTAGTCACTGTCACAGATCCTAATTCTTCAAATAGTTGCTTAGAGAAAATGCCACACTGGTTCTCCAGCCTCCTGTGCAATGGAATGCGTTTCCTCCCCCTGTCTTTCCCCTTCCCCTCTCAGCTGTGGGGAAAGAGTCTGCAGATGTTTGTTTAGCCTTTTGGAGCCAGTTTGAAGGTACATGGGTGGACGGCAGGGAGGAGAGGGGATTGCTGATCATCCCACTGATACAAGAAGGTCTACTAGCAGGTAGATTCTGCTGCCACCTCTGAGCCTATCTTAAACCCCCCCCATCTACTGCTGAAGTTGCCAACACAGGTGTTGTACATATCCCTCCTCCTTGCACTCGCTCTTTGTGTCACATACAGACCAAAAATAAAAGTTTTGTGGTTGCACAATGAAAAGTTGTTGCTTACTGTTGTATGCATACAACTGGCAGATAAGCATACACACCAACAAAATGCTACTTAAACTACATCCTTAGAAATACCCCCTTTTTTTGCTAGTTTATCAATTCTACACAATTGTTACAACTAGTTAAAATGGGCCTGGATAGTGTCACCTTGACAATGGTACAATATTTTTGCACAAGAAGGTTACTATTTGACATGTACTTATGACATTGGTGTTGTCAAGAAGAGATACTTTTAAAAGTTTTCAAAATACATTATCTTTTTGCTTTTTAACCACACATGTATACAGGAATGGATTTTACAATCCTGCTGAGAATTGCACAAGCTTCTTTATTTTCCACTGAAATCTATTCTTCTCTGTGTGCGATCAAAGGTAACGGATTTGCTATCTAAAGTCAAAAAGAGGGGCGGGCTCAAGGTAAGAGAGGACCAGCAACAAGGATTTTATGTGGATGGGTTGAAACTAGTACCTTGCAACTCTTATGCACAAATCCAGAGACTAATGGAACAAGGTACCAAAATAAGGACCGCGGCTTCAACCAGCATGAATGCCACCAGCAGTCGGTCTCATATGCTCATCACCATCCAGGTCAAACAGGTACAGTACAAAAATATATACTGTATCTTGGAAATAATGTGATAAAATTAATATGCTACTGTTTAATTTTGTTATGTTACCCCATCAAATGGGGCGGAAAGAAACAATATATCTAATGCTTTAAGACTTACAGTTTTGAGTAGTGTAACAGTAATACATTCTTTGTTTATTCAAATAGTTATTTATGCTATGTCTGCATATTGATGCTCTTTTTGCCCAGAAAGAGGAATGTCTCTTTCTCTATGTTAGGACGCACATCCCTCCCTAGGCTAATAACTTTGCCACAAACTGTATTGGAACCCCCATCCCTAGATAACACTTATCATCCACCTGGAAGGGGCAGTTCCTATCCCTGGAGCAGCATGAAAGTTATAGACCACATGGACAAAGTGCTGGACTAGAGAAAGCAATTCAAAATAACAAGAAGAGCTGTTTTGAAGTAGCTGATAAATGAGCTGCCATGCATCAGTGGTGACAATTTACATGTCGTTCTCTGTAAATCCCAGGTTTATTTTAAATATAATGTTTTCTTTAATCCTGGGGTGCCCAAACATTTCAGGCCACAGGCCGGTCATATGGTTCAGCAGGCCAGTCATGTGGTTCCTCCCACCGGAAGTGGGTGTAAAACACACCTTGCAATCTGTTTTGCAACAGGATGAGATAGATTTTAAGCTGCCATTTTCTCTGCTAAAAACAGAGGTGCCCAAATAATGGACACATTTTACTTCCGGTTCCGAGAGGGACGAGGGCGGCACAGGCTGGATAAGTTGGTGTCGGGGATCAGATCTGGCCCATGGGCTGTAGTTTGGGCATCCTTGCTTTAATAAGTGGTTAAGATGCTGACTGGGAGGCGGAAGGTCAGCAGTTCAAAACCTGAGTACTGCATGACGGAATGAGTGCCTGTCTCTGTCCCAGCTCCTGCCAACCTAGCAGTTTGAAAGCAAGAAATTGCAAGTAGATAAATAGGGACCACTTCGGTGGGAAGGTAAACAGCGTCCCATGCACTTCAGTATCTAGGCATGCCTCCGTGGATACATGTCCACGGAAATGTCTGCAAATGCAGACAGTGCTGGCTTTTTGCCTATAAACGGAGATGACCACTGACTCTTAGAGTCGGATGCGACTGGCTTTTGAACAAGGGTGACCTTTACCTTAACATAGTAATGTTATTTCAACCAAATAAAAGATTTTCAAGTTTTTATGAAAATGGCACCAAATTAATCTCCCTGTTTCTGAAAGCATCATATTCCAGTGAATTAATTTTTAAACCTCAATCTTCAAGCTGTGCAAAAATCTCATGTTGTGACCAGGTATCATAACAAAATTCTGGGGGGTCCATATTTCTCCACCACAATCTCATGTCATGTCTCCTGTGACAGACAATAGAATGGACTGTATCTCATCTCAAAAGTGGCACATGCCAGTCTTTATGGCACATTTATCCAGAAATACTTGTGCCTGCCACTTCTGGGTGTTGTGCTAGTCACTTGGCAAACTTATGAGACCAGGCTTGAACTCCTGGTTGTCCTTTCCCAGCACTGGGCAGCTGTCTGGCTTTTATGGGAGTAAGACAAAGCAACGAGGAAGCAAAGGCCACAGTATGCCTTGTAGCGAAGACACTTTAATCTGTCACACAACAAAAAAAAAAACCCTGATGAAAACAAAAAGACTCTGGCATCTTAAAGACTAACTGCAGTGGTTGGATGTCAAATTTTTTACTACCCCACCGTGATGTCATCAGTGTGGGTGGAGCCAACAGCATGACATCATGACATTGTGGGCGTAGCCAAAGAAAAATTAATAAATAATAATAATAAAATAAAAATAAGCACACACACACACCCCTCAACCCACCCACCCACCCACAACACAAGGACAGAAAGGAGGCCATGCATATGCGCCAAGCACTGTAGACATGCATGCACACCAAGTGCTTGGTGCACCTGCGCAGTGGGGGAACCAGTGAAAAGGTAAGCACCGAAGGTGGTTCCCCCCAAAAGCTGCTACCTGTTCTCTGGGACACTGGGGAAAGTTACTACCGGTTCTGGCGAACTGGTGAGAACCTGTTACATCCCATCACTGACTAACTGCTATATATTAATGTGAGCTTTCATGGGTCAAGTCCACTCCTCAGACAGTTTTAGCCTATGGATTTCACTTCATTTTTGCCATTATTATCAGAGAATAAACAAAAACGAAACAATAATATCATAGCATTTTGAAGACTAACTGTTATATTGTAATGTTAGTTTTCAGGGATCGAGTCCACTTCATAACATTAAAATACAACAGTTAGTCTTCAAAGTGCTGCAACATTTTTGTTTTGTTTAGTCTCCGATATGCTTGAAACACAGACTAACATGGTTACTATTCCAAAAGCTTTTGCCATTATTGCTGGCCACTAATGTCTTGAGCAGGCCTATATAACTGTAGTAGATAGGATTGCCAGGGTTTGCCTGAAAAGGCCTTGTGACTGAATTCTGTTTGTGTAGTTAAGAATGCTTTGTGCATGTTTATGTATGGGCTTGCTTTCACAATTTATGGTTGATTGTTCATATTCGTGTCAACCTGTAATAAATTGGGTATGTTGACTATAATCCACTAGCAGTATGTCCTTCATAGAGCTCAGTTTATGAGACCTCACGAAGCAGGGTTTGCAAAGGGAAAAGTTCCGGGTGGGTTCTACTCCTTTTTGCCTCCAAGGCTGTTTCTTGCAGATTCTTCTGAAAGAAGACATCACCAAACAATCCATTATAAATCTGGTGGACTTGGCAGGAAGTGAAAGACAAAAATCCTCAGGATCAGAAGGAGACAGGCTAAGGGAAGGATCACGTGTAAATCTGAGCTTAACTACATTAGGCAATGTGATCAGGTACAAAAGAGATCTCATCGCGTGACCTGTTTATGTCTTGGGTAATTCTTTGCAAACAAGTGGCAACTGTTTATGAGTCCTCTTATCTCAGTTAAAGTTTAGATTATACTCTCTTTTGGTATAGGTACTGCTTTTTTGCCCGTCAGATTTTTAAAGTGCTATTATTTTATTGTTATTTTATTATTGTTTAGTTTGTTTGCACTTATGTGGGATTTTTGTATTGTTTAGTTTGTTCTGCATTCATGTTGTAAGCCGCCTAGAGTCGGGTTCGCCTGATTGGGGCGGGATAATAAATCTAAATAAATAAATAAATATTATAGTGTACCATAAATGGTAATAGATCTCAGACAACTAGAAGGTCAGCAGGTCAAGACCCAAGTGCTACACAGTGGAGTGAACTCCCATCTCTGTCTCAGCTCCTGCCAACCTAGCAGTTCAAAAGAAAGAAATTGCAAGTAGATAAATAGGTACTGCTTCAGTGGGAAGGTAACAGCATTCTGTGTGCTCTGATGCCTAGTCATGCCTGCCACATGACCACAGAAATGTCTGCAGACAGCACATTGCTTTTATAAATCTGTTAAATCTTCCGTTTTAATTTCAAATCATGAAACCCTCCAGCGTCTTAACCACTAAGCCACCACAGTCCCTTTTGATAATATACCATCTTTCTAAATAAATAAATAAATAAATAAATAAATAGGATATCAGTTTCAAAAGACTGGGATTAGCAGGCATGATTGTCCCATTGGATGATATACATATCCCCCCCCCCTTTTTTTTTTTACTAGTTTTTTTCTTGGCTTTTCAAAACATATGTTTTCACATGATTTGGAACTATTTAAATGAAGGTTTAAAATACAGACCCATCTGTAAGTTTGCCTGAGCATCAACACTACCCTATTTTTCTCCTTCTCAAAACAGCAGTCACACAGAAATATTTTCCTCTTTAATGTTGCCACTTGTAGAGTAAATACATACTGATGCGAACACTAGTACTTAGCCATGTACTGTATGAGTAACAATGCAATCCTATACAGTACTTCTTGATTTAGATGTAAGATTCACTACGTTCTATATGACTTCCTTGAAGGTGAGACTTACAATCGTGCATTTCTCACGTGTAAATCCCACAGATCGCAAAGGGACTCATATCTGAGCAAACATTTATAGAATTGCACTCTAATTGTATCAAAACTATACCTCCCTCTCTGTGGCTTCTCCATGGTCATTTGTTTTTCTTCTAGTGCTCTGGCTGAAGCTGCCATGGGAAAGAAAGTACAGCATGTCCCATATAGAGATTCAGTTCTTACCAAACTCTTGCAGTCTGCTTTGGGAGGAAACAGCCGAACTCTTATGGTAATGTTACCTAAATTTGAGTGTTCAATTAATAATCCCAATAGTCAGGTTTACCCTGACAGGAAACCAGAAATAAGACACAGTCGTTGCTGAACCACTGCCCATTTTATTAAGAGCCAAAAAGAGAAAGTACAGCAGTGGTCCTCTTTCAAAAATGAAAGAAAGGACCCCTAGATACAATTACAGCATTCATTTATAGTCAGTTTACACAAATGAAAATATTCATTTTTACTTTATTGGTCAAAAGGCAATTTAGCTAAGGCATCCTACAATGAGACTGGTTAATTACCTAAAAGTTCACAAATTTCACACTATTAGAGATATGGCATCAAAAATTCCATATTAAGAAGGATTTATTGTTACTGTCCCTACTTAACACCTCCAATAGATAAACAACCTGGTCTGTGTCCATTTTGATATGCTTTCTTCCCAGGAACAAACAGGGATGGGTTATTGAGCCCTTTTGTTTTCACAGGTCTGAGTCTGACACAAATGGGTGCTTGGGTTACTGGAGAAAACAGTTTGTATAGCTATTGAATTAAAGCAAACACTTTATGCAGAAGTGTGTGCATTGTAATTAGTGGTGTATTGGTGCCTGCATGGATTTTAGAGAGTAAGCTCAGCTTAGAGTAACATTGTCCCACCTTCCCCTTGGAGACTGGAGAACTGTGGAAAGCAACGTTCTGACTGAAATCCTGTTTGTGAAGCTATGCAGCTTAAGGCTGATGATGCCATTAGCTACATAATTTTTTTAAACTGAAACATTTCTGATTACTTATAAAGATCTTAAGGTTCCCATAGAATCCCCTTCATTGAGAGGAATCTGTTGTAAGCTGCAGTGTGTGTGTGGTGTGGTGTGGGGTTAGGTGAGTGGGTAGGTCTTTGATTCTGAAGTCATTCTAGTTTATATTATTTTCATTACAAAATTTATATTGTATTCTTCATTCCTTGGAGGAAAACAGTTCAGAATAGCTGACAAAAATATGTCAATATGCATATCTGAATTGAAAGGATGCATTACCCACTCAGTAAATAGTCTGGAAGGGACCGTTCCCATAGTCAGTTCCTCCCTTATAAGGAAAGTATTGTTCCAGATATATATATTTAAAAAACAAATGAAAGCAGGTACAGTATTTTTTAGAGTTAAGGAATTTTTTTTATTTTAATAATTGAGAGAAAAACCAATGTACAGGTCAGTTTTTTATTTCTAGTAAAAAAAGGATGTTACTGAAGTAAAGCACACCATTGCCTTACTCACTGGTTCACACCTTATGTTTCGTCACATTGTGGTTGCCAAGTCACCATTACCTGAGATTTTGAGCCAAAGCCTGAGACGTAGGGGTGTCCCTCGTGACGTCACAAGGGAATGGGATTTTGAGCAGCAATTGCAGAATGAAGTGTATGTGGCAGACAGACAACGTGGAGCCTTTAAAATGGATGTAAAGGCCAGTGTTTGGAATTCTCACAGGTCAAGGGCAAAAGTTGGGACTTGACAATTTTAATTGACACAGTGTATCTGTGAAAACATTGGCCAGTATCCTACATATGGTTATGTCTTCATTCACCCTGAAATATAAAAGGAACTCACACTACACTGGCAGAACTCTGTGTGAGAATGCCTTACTTTGAATATTAACTCCAAAACCCACAGTAAGGCAATATTGTAATTCAGAAGAAAATTTGTCACAAAATAGTGAATAGGAAAGGTGGGATATAAATACATCAGATAAATATGCTTTTTCAATCCATGTAATGCAACTTTCGTTAGGAGGCCAGGAAAAGTTTAGCCAGCAAGATGGATCGCTGCCAATTATTATTCTGATAGGAATTTTCTCAGTAAGAACAAATAATTAAATGTATTGTTCTTTACTGTTCTTATATTCACAGATTGCAGCTATTAGTCCAGCGGACATGTGTTATGAGGAGACACTGTCAACTTTGCGCTATGCTGAGAGGTATATTGTTTTGATATCTTGTATGACAAGTGCTTAGATTGGAGCCTAGGATAGGATAAGATATGGGCTGAGATCCTGTTGTTTAGTTATACAGATGGCATACATTTTAGAAGTGAATTGTTGTAAGTTAAGAAATTTCTGTAGAGTCAGTATGGAACAGATAATGTCTACATGGATTTCTTAATTTATAGCAATTCATTTACACCATTCGCATAATTGTGAAACAAAATGTTACCCTCTAAATAATAAGTAATAACATGGCAAGAATCCTGTTGCTTACAATACACTGCCATGTACAATGATGTAAATTTCAAATGCAAATTTCTGCTAAATTAACAAGCTATCCTTATTGCTGACCAAAGCCAAATTATTGTGTAAAGAAGCAATGCAACAGGCTATTCCTTCACTAACCGCAGTTTGATATTATGGTTTATACCAGTGATGACTAACCTTGGCACTCCAGGTGTTCTTGAACTTCAATTCCCAGAAGCCCTGATCAACAGGAGTGCTGACTTGGGCTTCTGGCAATTGAAGTCTAAGAACACCTGGAGTGCCAAGGTTAGCCATCACTGGTTTATACCATTGCACAATGTCAGTGCACATTAAGTAACAGGATTCTGGCCACATAAATTAAGTTTTTACACCACTTATTCTGCCTACTGTTTGGTTTGCTTTTAATCAAAAGTAGGCTATTGTTGCTTCCTAGCCAAGTTAATGACAACACAACAGGCATCTTGATACAAACAAATAGCTATCTGATCTATTCAAAAATCAAAGTTCTGGGTTAAGCAAGGGATTAATAATAATTGGATTTGAGGTCCAAAATATTGTTTGGATATTTGTCCATCACGACCACCTGTTTTTGACATCAACTTTTAATAAGAAGTCTCCATTCCATTCCATCCTATTCTGTTCCATTCTGACTTTTACTTTGTTCAGTTAAGCTCTACTGGATGAATAAGTTACAAATAAGTACTCTTCATTAGGCAAAGATAGTATTACCATATACAGTACATGCGAATATAAGCCAACCCAAATATAAGCTGAGGTACCTATTTTTGACCTTGAAACCCAGGGAAATAGATTGACCCGAGTATTAGCCAAGAGTGTGAAACGCAGCAGCTGCTAATGAGTTTCAGTAATTAAAATACAGTAATAACTCGGATAACGATTGCATTGGATGCTAAAATCGCATAACGATGCAAAACTTTGTTTTAAAAAAATTGCATTAGATAACGATCTGTTAGCATTATCCAATGTAATTGTTCGTAGTGGCGGGGTGGCTGAGAAGCTGAATGGGGGCTCCCTGTTCAGCTTCCCAGCCACCCCACAGCTGCGGAGGCAGGGGCAGGGTGGCTGGAAAGCCAATGGGGGACTCCCTGGTCAGCCACCCCGCAGCCGACGGGGGAGTCCCCCGTCAGCTTCCCAGCCATCCTGCCCCTGCACTTGCAGGAGTTCCCTTCACAAGCAAAGGGCTATCCCAGCATCGGATATCCCTTTGCTTACAAAGGAAAAGCGGTCTGCAGACCTACCCGGGTGGTGCTAAGGGAAATTGCTGGGGGTCTTACGATTGCATTGTAGAGTTTCTTTCTTCATTTGCGATTTTTCATAGGAATTAATTGAAAACAAACCAGAATAGGAGAATTTGATTTTCAATGTGTTCTAATAGAAAATTGTGGTTTGTGTCCTCTTGTGGCCAGTTGTGTAATTGTGCCTCAGATTCTTTTGCTGCAGAAGTCCCAAAACTTTTATTATTATTATTATTATTATTATATTTCAATTTCTATACCGCCCTACTCGGCAGGGCCGACTCAGGGCGGTTCACAACATATAAAAAGTTACAAATTCATGTCCATAAATCATAAATACATAACATCAAAATATCAATAGGACTACAATAACAAGAAATTAAATAAACATCAATATCAAATAACAGTCCAACCTTCTACATCTTAGTCATCACTCAAAAAAAATTAACTAAGCAAAACAAAACAATTACTACGTCCCACAACAAATGCGAAGCCTCTCCCCCCCCCCCCGCCCGCCGAAGATGTTCCAGGCAAGAGCAACGGCGGTTCGAAAAAGCCCCATCAGCAGCGTCCTTTTAAAGACCCTGCAGGGCAGGGCTCTGGGGGCCAGGTGGAGTTGGTCCCCGAGCTGGATGCCGCGTTGGCTTCTCCCCCCGCGCCGCAGGTGTTCCAAGCAAAGGCGGCAGCGGTTCGAAAAAGCCCCGTCAGCAGCGTCCTTTTAAAGACCCTGCAGGGCAGGGCTCTGGGGGCCAGGTGGAGTTGGTCCCCGAGCTGGACGCCGCGTTGGCTTCTCCCCCCGCGCCGCAGGTGTTCTAAGCAAAGGCGGCAGCGGTTCGAAAAAGCCCCGTCAGCAGCGTCCTTTTAAAGACCCTGCAGGGCAGGGCTCTGGGGGCCAGGTGGAGTTGGTCCCCGAGCTGGACGCCGCATTGGCTTCTCCCCCCGCGCCGCAGGTGTTCCAAGCAAAGGCGGCAGCGGTTCGAAAAAGCCCCATCAGCAGCGTCCTTTTAAAGACTTACTTTTAAAGTGCCGAATAACTTTTTAAAAAACCCATATTTTTAGACCTCATGGTTGTTGACCCATGTATAGGCTGAGTCCCCTTTTTAGATCTCATTTTTGTGGTTAAAAAACTTGGTTTATATTCAGGTACATATGGTAAATAACAAAAGCAGTTACACTTATATGCCACCACAGAGCACACTCTTCTTTCTTAGCACACTCTCTGAGTGAGTCACAGTATATATAGCATTTTGCCTCCAACACACCAAGTACTAATTGTAGCGACCTCAGAAGGACAGAAGACTGAGCCAACCTTGTGTTCATTGGGATTGAACTCAGATCAAGAGCAGAGTTTTGGCTGCTTAATTACTGTGCTATCTATTCAAGCAAGAAGCTCAAACTTTGCTCAGATGGAATAACCTTGGCTCATGGTAGGAAGGCGAAATGAGTTTCAGAGTCCATATGAGACAAAGGTATCTATTTACAGGCTCTAAAGCAAGGGCCCACCTTGACATCCATAGATCTGCCAGTTGTTCTGTCCATGGCTTATGGACTCTGCATTAGGCTTGGAGCAGATGTATATGGAGCTGGTGTCAGTCTTTACGTCAGCAAAATGGGATTATGCTACATGTTATATTACTTTTGATTGTGTTATATGTATGGTTTCTGTAAACCGCCCTGGGTCGGTTGTACTGAGTAGGGCGGTATATAAATCGAATTAATAATAATAATAATAATAATAATAATAATAATAATAATAATAATAATAATAATAATAATAATAATAATAATAATAATAATAATAATAATAATAATAATAATAATAATAATTACTTTAGAGCAAAAATTCAGCTACGTTGGTCCAAAGAGATAGAATTCTCACTAGAGGATGTAAAGACTCTGTGTTTTTTCTCCTGAAGGCGTCCAGCAGAGAACTCTGGTAGTTTGATGTCCCAAGAATGGAAACATTGCTCAATATACAGTATGTTTCAGACCTAGATTAGCCCTGAGTTTAAGACTTATTTTATCAAAGATTTTCACAACTCATACAACATATTGTCCACAGGGCAGGCAAGATGGGTCCTTTCTTTCAAATCCTATAGAATGTTAGTATGCACAGGCAGAAGCACTGTGTTGTAGTGATATGTACTCTGGACATGAACCCACCATGGTGCAGCTTTGCCCCTTCTCTGAAGAAGTATCTATTGACACTTTGCTAGGGACACAAGAATGTCAGTAGAAGCAGTATATCAGAATTAAAGAAAACCTGGCAACAGAGAAAGGTGCCTTCATCTGTGGTGGGGTTAGCTCAGGGGTGCCAAAATATTTTGGGCCATAGGCCAGTCACATGGTTCAGAGGGCTGGTCACTATGGCCTAGGAGGCTGAGCCGGCCCCCGACACCAATTCGTCCAGCCCACAAAGCCCTCGTCACTCCCAGAAGCAGAAGTAAAATGCACCCGTACGGGTGTGTTAGCTTTTTGAATGATATATCCTGGTGTTACCCTGCTGTATAACAAAGAGAAGAGAATAGTGGAAAGGAAACTCGCTTCAAGCGTCTTCTATATTATACAGGATGTTATAGTTCTCCAGACTGAAATTATGTTGCAGAATACAGACACAAACTAGATCTACAAGGCTAGATAATTTATGGTGTTGACAGCCTGAAGAGGTATACCCTGTACTGTATAAATAAGTTCCAGTTGCTTGCCATGTAAAGAGCTTTGTTTTATGGATAAAAATACTTGGAAGAAAAATGATGATTTGTACCATTCAATTTAACATAGTGGGACAAAAATGCCCCTTTTTCTTTTCTGATGAATTGTGATGCAGATACGACATACTCCAGTTGTCACTAGATTGCCCCATTCAGGGAGGGCTGACATTCGTAAAGCCAGGAAACACAAGATCTACACATTTCAGCTCAGTAGTGGTAATCTGCAGTCAGAAAAGACCTCCCAAGTCATTCAATGCAAGTTTTATTTGTGTGCTGCAGACGAGCAGGGAGAAATCACTGGTGGTGATTTTCTCATTGGCCAGGACAAGTAAGCTCAGCCCTCTCAGCTTGTGACCATTACTGATTCAACTAGGGATTTACAGCACACAACACATAATCATATGGGTATAATTATTGTTTTGAGCTCCCTATTTGCCACTAAAGCTTAGTTTTGTATGTTCCACTGAATTATTTCTTTGTTTCTGCAAGACAATGCAATAATTGTGTTCTTCTTGTATGTCTTTCCCTTTCCTAAGGACAAAAAGGATAAAGAACAAAGCTGTGATAAACACAGGTCCAATGGCAAAACTGATAAATGAACTGAAGGCAGAAAACTATAATCTTTTGTCTAGATTGTCAGGGCTTGGAAACTCTGGTAAAATCGTTGAAGATGAAACACGTAGGTATTTATGCAGTATACAAACATCATATTTACTGACTTAGAAGGTCTTGTACTGTAATTATGCTATTCGTTTTATTGATAGACTAATAGCAAATACGCTTCTATACCGCCCTATCGCATTTAGTGCACTCTCTGGTTGGTTCACAAGGTAATTAGCATTTTGCCCCCAACATGCTGGGTACTCATTTTACTGACCTATGAAGGATGGAAGCCTGAGTCAATTTTGAGCCCTGGCCAGGTTTGAACTCACAATGTTCTGGCTGCAGTACTGCACCACCAGGACTCTTATGCCAGCACAGCCACAGGTAAACTCATGAGCCATTCAAGGAGGAGGCCCGCCCCTTCCCCCTCCTCCCTGCATTGTGAGTAGTCTTCTCTGGATGCAATTCCCAGCCTATTCAACATTACAACCAGTTGACCCCATGTGCGAGGCTACACCACCACTGCCACATCGTGGGCACAGAAGGCCAAGGGCAGCTTGCCTAGAGTCCATGCAAAGTTGGAACTGTTACTGTATGCAAAAGACCAATGTAATATATACCAGGCAGAGGCGTAGCTACCGCCGTATCTGCCGTATCAATTATACGGGGGCCCCGCGCCATGGGGGCCCCCAACGTGCGTAAGCAAAACAAATCTTTACCCTTCCTAAGGGCCCCCAAACAAATTTTTATACGGGGCCCCGCCAAGGCACGCTACTCTTCTGATACCAGGTACAGGATAACTGAGGCTGCTGTACTTTCAACATAGCATGAGAGGAAAAAACAATAAGACTAAGAACGTGGAAATCAATAGGGAAAGAGGAAGACCTAATATTAGATGGATTAACACAATAAAGAAAATATGGTTTTTAGTTTGCTGGGCCTTACTAGGAAATCACAGGACCTTTTGGAAACCATTGATTTGCAGGGCTTCTGCAAGTTAGAAACAACCTAATTGCACATAACAAAACAGGGAAACTGCATGGTGTGTATTTTACATTCTGAGCTCAGACTCAGGATTAGGCTTTCCTTTCATGTTAGACACATCCACAGCTGAGCATCTTTTCAGACACCAGTCTTTAGGAAGCAGATGTTCTACAAAAATTCCTATAAAACACCATGATTTTTTCCTTGATGTAAGAAGCTTTCACTCACTGCTTGAGAAATGGCTAGGGAATATTTCTAATACATGGTTGTTGCTCTTGTTAATGTGCCAACAGACTGCCTCCAACCACCTGAATCATTGACATCCAAGATCCTGTTATTAACAGCTCTAACCAGTTCTTCATCTGTCTTACCATGCTCAAATGTGAACCAAATTAACTTGAAGGGTATCTGATGTGTATCAAGTCTAATAAGCATAGTAAAACAAAACCCTGAATCATTCTTTTAAAACCAATGACTTCTGAGAGGTTGAAAGCATATAAATGTATGTGTAAAGTTTTTATTTAGAAAATCTCTACAAGTGATTGGGAGCTATTGCCGCAGCCCCACATTCAGTAACTTTTATATTCAGAGTACATAAAGGCTGCCTAGAAATTAGGAAAACATCCCATGTTCTGCTGGCAGAACTTGCAGAATAGTGTTTCCTTCCTTGGAATTTTTGCAGCACACTCTGTCACACCATGTCACCCTAACGGCAACCTTGAATTGCTGGCTAATCTTTCTTACACTAAGTTAGGCGATAGGAACTGCAGAATGAACACTCCAAAAGGTTCCTTTATTTTGGCAGTTTCATGTCTAGCCTTGACATGGAAGGGGGAGGAGGAGGAGGAGGAGGAGGAGGAGGAGGAGGAGGAGGAGGAGGAGGAGGAGGAGAAGAAGAAGAAGAAGAAGAAGAAGAAGAAGAAGACTCAACTGTTTTGAGGGATGCAGCTGAGGGTCCACTGCAGAGGAAACATCAGCCTCCTCCCATTTTTGATGGGTTCATATGTCCCATGAGTGAAATCCCTTAGAGTTTTGTTTTGTGGTGTTCACCCGGCTTTCTAGTTCAGTCCTTTCTCTCTTTCCAGAAGAGCTGCGCTGTTTACTGGCTGAAAACAAACTGCGTATTCAGGCCATTCAAGCAACCTGGGAATACCGCCTGGAAGAAGCCCGGAAAGAATGGGAGCATCAATATGCTGCAGTCACTCAGGTCATACTGCACCTTCATTGTTTGCTTTAGCTCTGCTTTCCCTCAAGATGAGAATTTCCAGTCCTGCTGGACTATAAATGCCCTCTATACTCCTCCAATAAGGTCATGGGCTGTGTGAATTGGGGCTGTTGGGAGCAGCAGTCCAACAGATCTGGAGGACCCTAGCTTGCCTTACCTTGACAACTTGATACTATCTGCTACCAAAGAAGGGTGCTAGACTCCCTATTAGTCTGGCCAGGCAATGCTTATGATTCTAAAACTTTTAAAGTGGTGCATGTGGTCAATAGGACTATATGCCCTGGTGATGGGGCTTTCTGGATACATGTCAGACATCTCTATAGGTAGACATTGATTGGCTAGGGATGAACCATATGTATTCTTTAGTTTATACCATTGATCTGTAGCCCTAATGACAACAGGAGCGCTACTCAAGAGATGCATCCAATTTCCTAATGGTGATATCTATGGCATAGAACTGAGGTGCAGAAGAAACAAATTAGGTCTGAGTGCAACAGATGCACAATAGCTTTGTGGAAAATAAATCTCTGTGCCACCAATAAATTTAAAATAGGCCTTTAGTCATGGGGGTGGCAATTTTATTGGGGGGGCAATTAGAGAATGAGTTATTAACAGTGAATTCTTTTGAAGCTTGTTTAGACCAAATTAATGGCGTTTTGGGCTTCCTCTATGTCAGTGTTTCCCAACTGTTGGTTCTTGGACTTCAATTCCCAGAAGCCTAAGTCAATTCCCAAAAGCACTAATGAACCAATGTACTGCCTTAGGCTTCTGGGAATTGAAGTCCAAGAACCAACAGTTGGGAAACACTGCTCTATGTGGATAGGGGTTTACTTTTTGAATAATAAGCCTTATACATCACGGGGGGAGGGGGACTTCATTAGTGCTTCTAGAGATAGTTAAAATCTACTTAGGTAATTGCATACCCCTAAGAAACATAATACAGTATTGAGAGAATCCAAAACACTCCTTCTTCACAGGAATTGAGGTGGAAGTTGCATTTCGAAGACCTAGATGGATTCTTGCATGTCTTCACATGGAAACATTTACAGTGAAACCCTGCATAATGAAGGGCTCTGATAGTGAAAAACACGCATAACAAAAGGAAATTAACAAAAAATGGCACCTCAGATAGCGGAAATTTTTATTATGCAAAAATAGCAGTCCTGTGGTAAATTGTCGCATAATGAAAATTCCTATGGGGAAATTCCCATAATGAAAATATTTTTGCTATGTAGTTCCCCCATAGGAAATGTTTGTTATGTGAAAAAAATTCATTATGTGAGTTTCCCCATAGAAATTTTCGTATAACGAAAAAATCGCATAGCGAACAACCTTGTGGAATGGATTGTTTTCCTTATGTGGGGTTTTACTGTTCAGTACTTAAATTTTTCATCAGTAGAAAGATATGTGAGATAGGGGTTGGTGTTGATTGAGATGGTTTGTACACATGTAATGAATAGTTCTATTTTTCTGAATCCTCTGCAAAGAAGTTGGAGATACCCCAAATTATATTGTTGAGAATAAGGCCCGAGTTAGACAATAGAGTTAGCAAGTCATTAGAAATAAGGTCCCTTAAGAGGAAAATAGCTTGCCTCAATCTAAAACTGGAGACTGATGGATCCAGTTTTGTGGAGTAAATGACTATATGCTGTGTTTTAGACCAATCATTAAAGAAAGTATCTGTGCTGCCAAACTTCTTTGGAGAATAGAGATCAGCATCTTGGATAACTCCTGTAAAATGCAGAACAAAATGCAGAACAGATTCATTATCCTGCCATAATCAGGAATCATCAGCCACCACTATTTGTGTCTTTGGTTTGTCAAAGATTTTTATGCCTGGAGAGGTAATATTGAAAAAGGAGGGAGTGTGCATTTGTCTTAAAGTGTGACTGACCTTAGGAAGCTGAGAATAATTAAACATTGTATGAAGTCTATTCAATTCTGTTTCTTAAAATTCATCTTCTGTCATAGAGTTCTTTAGTTTTAGGTTTGGGTCTTCTGCACCAAGCTATAGTTGGTACATTTCTTGGGTGTACCAAGAACAACAACAAAACTCAAGCAGTTCTTGCAAGCCTGAACTCTGTCCATCCCTAACATTACATTGTTGGTTGTCACTTGATCAGTAGAGTGCACTGAAATAAGGTGTAATTAATTCTTCCACAGGAAAGATGGATGATCAAAACATTTCCTTATCTTGTGAATATCAATGAAGACCCTCAGCTTTCAGGAGTTCTCAAGTATTTCATTCAAAATGGTATTTTATTTAAATGTGTTGTGTGCTGTTGCTTAAATGAGCTTTTTTGTGTATAATTAATAGATACTTTTAGGATGGAAGTAATTATATTTAGAGTAACCTAAACAATTTAAAAATTGTAGCAGGTGGCCAGATAACTTGGGAGGTGGGGAAGAAGGATAAAAGAGGAATATACACAGTTCCAGTTATATGCATGTGATATGCATATAACTGGAGGTTGCCCTTGCTCGAAAGCCAGACGTAACCGACTCTAGGGTTCAGTGCTCATCTGTTTATAGGCAAAAAGCCAGCACTGTCTGCATCTGCAGACATTTCCATGGACATGTGGCAGGCATGCCTAGACATTGGAGTGCATGGAACACTGTTTACCTTCTCACTGAAGTAGTACCTACTTATCTACTTGCAATTTCTTGCTTTCGAACTGCTAGGTTGGCAGGAGCTGGGACAGAGACGGAAGCTGACTCTGTCATGCAGCACTTGGGTCTCAAACTGCTGACCTGTCAACCTCCCAGTCATCAAGTTCAGCATTTAACCACTAAGCCACTCTTAATTTTATAACTTACATTAACAGAAAGGATATAACAGGATGAATAAAGTTCCAAATCCAAAAGAAGCTACTCCTGTTAAAGTCCTATTAAGCAAATGGGACAGTCATTCAGTGTGCAGAATCTTCTTGTCCTATTCCAGGGAAATCATGTGTTGAAAACTACCCCTCTGCCATTTTAGATGAGCTGACTCAACAGTTTAAGTATCCTCAGGCCGCAAAGCACAGTTGTTGACAGTCTCATGGCAAAATGGAGCACAGCGTGGAGCCAATGCAACTGCTGGTTCTGCAAGGGATGTAAAGATCTTGTCTAACTTGGCCTTTTTCATGATGAAGAAGCAAGACATTTTTACATGTACAACTTTTCCTTTTAGGTTCTTCGGATGTTGGTCAGTTGTCCTCAAATGCAATAACCCTCAGAGGGTTGGGGTAAGTATACAAGACTACAGGTATTTCATCTTTTCTTTCCCAGAAAGGCTGGGTTTCACTACTTCCATACCATTATTTGGAAAAGTACTGTATGTATTATAGGTATAAGAGGTATGCACATAAAAGTATGTAATAAAAGTATTATTAGAAAAAGTATATAAATGTGACATACCTCTGGTCCAGGAAACACTTCTGGGAGAACACGTTACAGACCCGATGTGCTCATTGTAACAGTTCATTTAAAATTTATTTCAGGACATTGGTTTATCTAGCCCAACAACATCTACTACATTATTGGGACTCTAGCCATATTAACAACAGTTCTTTCCTAGCCCCAAGAGATTTCAGCTGGTGACATTAGCAGGGACTGAGCTTCTGGCAATGCATGGGCTCCACTACAGAGCACTGAGGATCAATCTTTGTTGTTGTTCAGTCGCACAGTCGATTCCAACCCTTTGCGACCCCATGGACCACTGTCCGCCAGGCACTCCTGTCCTCCACCATCCCCCTCTACTCGCTCAGCTCTGTGCCCATTGTGTCCACAATACCATCTAGCCATCTCATTTTTGGCCGCCCCCTTCTTCTTTTGCCCTCAACCTTTCCAAGCATCAATCTTAGTGTTCTTAAATTTTCCCCAATAATGCTCTATCAATGCTTTGTATACTCCTATTGCTCCTTCACCTATATTTATTAGAATGTAAACAGGTGACATGGGGGGGGGGTTATATTTAGTAGATTTAGATCAGCATAGATATCTGGGTGCTCACTTCCATTGAAGACCCATAAAAATGTATGAAGTGTATAAAATGAAAACTAACTTTATTGAGAAATCCTGTTTCTAACATAAAGCAAGGTGTGTGCCAGGAGGGGCACACTGTTGAAGGAAAGATAGAAACCAATAAGGAAATCAATGTTGAGATGGTGGGTTGTCAAGAAAGTTGGCCAAACATACTAGGCTCAGGGTCTTTAGGATCTAGAGGCAATAAGCACTCAGTGGATGGTAAGAAGCACAGCTTTATTGAACAGGCCCTTCTACAAGCATACAGTTGAAACAGAACAAGAAATCAAAGCATGCTCAACAAAGCATGCCAAGTAAGTTTCCCCAATTTGCCTCCAAGAGCCTGTTGGCATCAGAGAAGCATCTGGTAGAGAGCTCTGATCTGAAAACTCAAGCTCACCTCCGTTTATACCCTTGTGCAAAGATGTGATTTCATCACACTGGCTCTAAGCCACTCCCTTTGAGATGCTAGCATTCAATTAATGGCACCTGGGGTGGACATTGTTGACATAAATATCTTGCAGGTGTGGTTGGGAGGAGGCTAGTCTCATACTTGCTTATCATAGTTGAGGTCATCTTGGGCTTATCTAATTTCCCTCTCTGCATTCCTGCAGCTGCACATAATCTAAACATTTCAGGAAGTAAATGTAAGCAAGCCAACTCAGCCGATTAAGCACATATAATTTTGACCATTTTGAACCAAGAGCTTGTTGGAGGGATTGGGAGGTGCCAATAAACTCCTTGAAATGACAATAGTCTTCCACATTTGCCATCATCCCTTGGCACTACAGAGTGGGGGGTGGTGGAGGCTAAACCCTGAGAATATCAGACTGAAATAGATAGGAGGGAACAGAGTTCCGAGATAGAAAAGGACAGAGTAGCCCTTACTGGTGTTTGCTCCCAAATCTCTGCTGATGTTTGTGATAGAGAAGTGCAAAGAAACAATTCTCGGAGAACTCCAGGTCAACACATTTTCATGGTTTTTGAGACGAGGGGGGAAATCTTAATAACGGCATCAAATCATCTGCCTTACTCTCTTACAGTATTCTGGATAAGCATGCAACCTTCACAAACACTGATGGCAAAGTTACCATAACTCCTCGAGAGAAGTGTAAAGTTATTGTTAATGGCGTACCCATTGTTGTGAAAACTAAACTGCAGCATCTGGTAAATTTACTATTGCTTTCATTTTCTGGTGTGCTTAAGAGCAAGCTAAATTTAGGACTGTCAACTTGGGATCTCGAGAAAAACTGGGAAAATTATATCAGACAGGAAGCAAAAGAAAACAAAAATAAAGACAAAAATGTTTTGGCACTATAAAGACTAATGTATGGGCACATTTTACTTCTGCTTCTGGGAGCAACGAGGGCTTTGCAGGCCAGATGAATTGGCATCGGGGGTGGATCCGGCTCCCAGGCCTTTGCTTGGGCACCCCGCCTGGACTAATTGCTATACTTTAATGTTAGCTTTTGAGGATCAAATCCACTTCTTCAGACATAAGAGTGAGACTTCATAGTGTTAATTTATACATGGCCTCATGACCAGGTAGATCGAAGGACTCAATGGTAATTGATATTCTGATATATTCCCATGAAGTTTTGTTTTGTAAACTGGCAGATGATTCTGCCAGTGATGTGATCATTGTGGCAGTATATGATTGGCAATGAGTTTTACCAACCTTGCATTGAAATAACATCAGGCTATGGTTAGCCATGTGGTAATGAGTAAGACTCAATTACCACACTTCAACTATACAAAGTGGTTCAGTTACATTAATTCTTGTTGTAGAAACCAAATTTCTGACCTCTTTCGTCAGACTCTGAAAATATGTTGTATATAATGCACAATCAGCAATTATGCAATAGATATTCGTTCATCAAGTTTTGTATACATATCTTCAGGATCGAATTATTCTGGGGTCAAACAGTGCCTACCTCTACATAGGTCCCCCTGCTGATCGTATGAATGAGGACATAAGCAGATATGATTATGATTTTGTTCAGTCAGAGTTAGCAGCAGCAGAAGGCTTCAGTGTAGATAAACTTGGTAAGTCAAGCACTATATTGTAGTTGTAGTGGTTATTATTACCATTGTGATCTTCCCACCTTTATTTCTATGTACTAATTGCTATAGGTGGGTTAATATTTTATTGTAGGCTTCCTTAAAAGCTTAATAGAATGTATATGGGCTTGATTCTCTTAAGAATAAAATATTTTAATCAAACAAATGGCTAAAATCCAGTAATAGCTTGCAACTGGAACATGTCCATTGACTCAGTGGAGATTGTTAAAATTTCATTAATTTCCCATTAATTGGCCACAACTTCCTGAGTGGCCTTCTAACAGACTTTGTAAGGTGATCAACCACAAGCAACCACAGATCTGCCCTTGCTGCATAATCTGTAATAAAATGCTGTCTGTCATTATAATTTCTAGTCATTCAATTGCATTGTTCGTTTTGAAATGGAAGCAAGCCCATTTAAGTTGTGGGTAGTTCTGCTCAATAGATTTGAATCCTTGTACACTACACTGATACTACACTACACAATAATATATCAGAGGTGTAACTAGGGTAGGCTGACTGGCATTTTGACCTGTCACCTGAAAAATTAGGACTCGGTCCGTTTCCTGGTTGGAGAAATGATTAACCCCAAAAACTGCCACCGAGGCATGATTTTAATCAGAACAAACATTGGTTTATTGGTATTAAACAGAATTCTAATTCATAGTGGCCATTCTATGAGAAAGAAGTCCCATACCTCACCGTTCTGGCAAAAATCACCCCCACGTGAACCCATTCCATACTATTCTAGGAATGAGCTGAAGTCCCTCCCATTCCCCAACATTTTTATACATTTTACTGGTTGACAATTAATCCTGGATTAGTGATGGCAGTTGCAAATGCTGTTTACTAAAACAGGGGCAATTAAATGAGTCTTTACACTTCTTGATTACATGGTACAAAAGCTTAATTAAACAGTACAGAAGTAATTCCGAAATTACGCTTTACAATTTACACGTACAGAGGGCATTGGCAAAGGCAGCAGGCAGTTCATTGTTTCTGGAGGAAGCGATCTCCCCAGGCGGTCGTAAATCTGTTACAAAGTGTCGTCTTGTGGTCAGGAAAATATTTGCAGAGCGATACTTTGTATCTTTGGCTTTTGTGAATGAATGAAAAGGAGCGCCTTTGCTTTGCACCCAGGAAACCGGTTTTACTGAGTCCACACCTTTTGCAACACCTCTGGAGACAAAAGAGAAGTAATTAGTTCTAGTTTACATTCTTGTTTGGAGGGGAGAAGCCAGCTCTTAATCAGCATTTCTATTAACTTTAATTGCTTGCATTCCTTGCCAGAGTCTTGCGTACGTGACCCACTTGGAATAATCAATATTCTTTACCAATGCTCTTAGGCAGGCTTTTATATCAATCCTTATAAAATTTAGTTCTATTTTCCCTTTTTAATTAAGCCCCTTTGCAGAGGTTTATATCAAACCTTGTATTATTTTATTTCATATGTTAGCCATTAAGCGTTGGTTTCTCCCCATATATTCCATACCCGCGGTTTGTGTGTACAGACATTTCTCTGATTGTAACGTTAGTGAAACAAATTAAATGAAACAATGTGTTTGATCTTAAATTTCAGGTAACAGACCTAAGACTCCAAAATTTAGAAGAAACAATAATTTGTTGCTGTTAGTATTTCTGATGGAAAGGTGTGAACCTGTCTGCTCTGAGTACATATACTGCCTCTAGCTACTCCATCCAACCTCCTTTTCATTGTCAGAAATAAAACAGAGGGGCTCATTGCATGCTCAGCACAGGGATTTCTCCCATTCCTTGATGGTTTTCCTGTGTATGTCAATCTCACATGACCCAAGCTTAACCAACAGGGCAGATAAACCCCAAGTGCCAGAACTGCTAGTTATGGCTCACATCAGTCCCAGCTGCTCTTCTCTATGGTGGCCTGCATGTAATTCTGCTTTGCCACTCCCAAACTATGCAATGAAAAAAAATATGGTGGTCATGATTGCCATATTAGCCCTCTGCTTTAAATTCTAAAAGTTGTTATGTATCCCCTCACATATTGTTCAAGGAAATATCACACGATCATACAAGAACAACAAAATAATCTGTGTCACCTTAAGGAGAACCAATCCATGAGGGTCTCAGATTTGTGAAAGTATATTTAAATTTTCAGGGGCATATACAGTACACATGGTTGACAACAGGGTTAGAAACGTTGAGGTCAAAGGGAAATTAAAATGCCAAAGTCGGACACTGAGTATTTTCACCAGTAAGTAGCTTCTGCATTTAATTTCCATCTAGCCAAATTTGATACAATCCTGCTCCAAACAAACCATACTGTGTGAGCATCTAAAAAGTCTATAATACACTTAATTCAGTTGATAAAATAGGGGCTGTGGTGGCTCAGGGGTTAAGAAGCTCACCTTTTTAGCTGGAAGGCTGTCAAATTGGCCGTTTGAGACCCGGGTTCTGCATGACGGTTTGAGTGCCCATATCTGTCCCAGCTCCTACCAACATAGCAGTTCTAAAGCAAGAAATTGCAAGTAGATAAACAGGGACCACTTCGGTGGGAAAAAATCTTGGGGACATGAAAGGAGCCTCATCCAGGTATCCCCTGAGCGGAGTTTCTCCAGCAAAAATCCTTTCAACTCAGAATAATTTCTGACATGAAATTATTATTATTAGTTGATAAAATGGTCTATAGTACACTGAAGCGCATGTTATAAAAAAAATGTTAGTCTAATGTGCCATAGCATATGTTGCTGGTTTTGCTGCAGCAGAGGATTACAGTTCCCTCAGGTGGAAAATCAATCTACAGACGTTTGTTAAACACCAGCAATGTGTATATGTTGGCCATAACAATGAGACTTGGTTTCTTTAGCCTTGATGACCCGGTGCTTTTTTCAAAGGTGCAGGAAACAGGAAGGATGGCAAGCCAGATCCCAGTGTCCTTGCTGTGTTTCATGATTATATTAAGTTGATGCCATTGGTTGCTGAAGCAAACCAGATGAGTGTGGAGCTGAAAAAGGTGAGTTTGAATCTGTATATATCTCATTTAGGCTACTGCAGGGGTCCAGGCAGGTGGTACATTAGGCAAAACTGATAACGCAAGTAGAATGGCATTGAAAAACTCACTTATTAATATTGGGAGGTCAAACCAGAATCTATCTCAATGGTATATAAGTAGCAACACATTTCCCTCACCCCCTTTTCTGAGTGCAGGGGAGTCTCTTTATGTGTTAATTACTGGCTTTACAAGCGATTGGAGAGCATATAATAGGGTTGCCTCTTCCAATATATGGCAGATTTTTTTGTAATTTTGTTTACCAAATGAAAGTGAATTATCAGATGGAGAAGTCAATTATAAGAACTTTCTTGTATATCTGATCTTAATATTTTGTTGTTGTTCAGTCACACAGTCGATTCTGACCCTTTGTGACCCTGTGGACCATTGTCCTCCAAGCACCTCTGTCCTCTACCATCCTCCTCAACCCACCCAGCTCTGTGCCCATTGTATCTATAATACCATCTAGCCATTTCATGTTTGGCTGCCCCCTTCTTCTTTTGCCCTTCACCCTTCCCAGCATCAAGGCTTTCTCAAGTGAATCTTCTCTTCTCATTTGATGTCCAAAGTACTTCATCTTCATCTTTACTATTTGATCTTCTAAGGCGCAGTCAGGGTTGATTTCTTCTAAGATTGACCTATTTGTTCTCCTCGCTGTCCAGGGGACTCTTAAAACTCTCCTCCAAAACCACATCTGGTGGTCGAGCAGTCGTTCAGTGATCGCAACCCAGCATACAGCCTTCTATGCTGGAAAGAGTCAGGACAAATGCCAGAAATCGGTTTACTCTGTGTATGGGGGACATCACCTACCTGATTTGATCTTCAAAACTGTGTAAAACAAAACTTTAGGTATGCGACTACATTATAAAAAACAAATAAAAAATTTCTGATTCATTTTGTTGTTGTTGTTCAGTCGCACAGTCGATTCCGACCCTCTGCGACCCCATGGACCACTGTCCGCCAGGCACTCCTGTCCTCCACCATCCCCCTCAACTCGCTCAGATCTGTGCCCATTGTCTCTACAATACCATCTAGCCATCTCATCTTGGGCCGTCCCCTTCTTCTTTTGCCCTCGACCCTTCCAAGCATCAAGGCTTTCTCAAGTGAATCCTCTCTTCTCATTTGATGTCCAAAGTACTTCATCTTCATCTTTACTATTTGTCCTTCTAAGGCGCAGTCAGGGTTGATTTCTTCTAAGATTGACCTATTTGTTCTCCTTTTTGTCCAGGGGACTCTTAAAACTCTCCTCCAAAACCACATATCAAAGGGATCTATTCTTCTCCACTCAGCTTTCCTAATGGTCCAGCTCTCACAACCATACATTTCCACCGGGAATACCATTGCTTTGACTATACGAATTTTTGTTTGCAAGGTGATGTCTCTATTTTTAACTATGTTCCCCAGGTTTCTCATAGCTTGTCTCCCAAGCATCAGTCACCTTTTTATTTCATGGCTACAATCTCCATCTGCAGTGACCTTGGATCTTAAGAAAGTAAAATCTGTCACTGCTTCTACTTCTTCCCTATCTATTTTCCAGGGACTGATAGGGCTTGTTGCCATTATCTTGGTTTTCTTGATGTTGAGTCTCAAGCCAGCTTTTGCACTCTCTTCTTTCAACCTAATCAGGAGCTTCTTTAGGTCTTTCTCTCTTTCTGCCATTAGGGTGCTATCATCTGCATAGCTTGTGTTGTTGATGCTTCTCCCAGCAATTTTGATCCCATATTGTGATTCTTCCATCCCTGTATTGCGCATTATGTGCTCTGTGTATAAGTTGAATAAGCAAGGTGACAAAATGCAGCCTTGTCTTACTCCTTTTCCTATTCCAAACCACTCTGTCATTCCATATTCTGTCCTAACTGTTGCTTCTTGATTAATGTACAGGTTTCTCATGAGGCATATAAGGTGTTCTGGTATTCCCATCTCTTTAATTACTTGCCACATTTTGTTGTGATCCACACAGTCAAAGGCTTTGGTGTAGTCAATGAAACAGAAGTAGACTTGTTTCTGATATTCCTTTGTTTTCTCCATGATCCAACGTATGTTGGCAATGTGGTCTCTAGTCCCTCTGCCTCTTCTGAACCCCACCTGCATTTCTGGTAATTCTCTCTCCATGTGCTGCTGCAGTCTATCCAGTATTATCTTGAGCATCACCTTGCTAGCGTGTGGGATGAGCACAATTGTTCAATAGTTTGAACATTCTTTGGCATTATCCTTTTTAAGGATTGGAACGTATACTGATCTTTTCCAATCCTGTGGCCATTGTTGTGTTTTCCAAATCTGGGGGCATATAGAATGCAATAATTTGATTCCATCATCTTTTAGGGCTTTGAAAAATTCAACTTGGATACCATCATCTCCACTGGCTTTGTTGTTTGTAGTGCTTTCTGGGCCTTTCTGACTTCACTCTCTAGGATGTCTGGCTTAAGTTCAATGTTCTCGTCATTATGATTATCAGGGGTGGTGAGATCCTTTTTTGTAGAGTTCCTCTGTGTACTTTTTCCATTTTTTCTTAATGTCTTCTGCATCAGCTAACTCCTTGCCATCTTTATCATGGTCATTTTTGCTTAAAACGTTCCCTTGATTTCCCCAATTTTTTTGAAAAGATCTCTAGTCCTGCTTCTTGTGTTGTTTTCTTCTATTTCTTTGCACTGTTCATTTAGGTAGGTTTCCTTATCTCTCCTTGCTTTTCTTTGAAATTATGTATTCAAGTGATTGTATTTTTTCCTTTCTCCTTGTCATTTTGCATTCCTTCTGTCCTCTGCTATTTAAAAGCCTCATCAGACAACCACTTTGCTTTCTTATGCTTCTTTTCTTTTGGTATGGTTTTCCTTGCTGCCTCCTGCATAATGTCCTGCATCTCTGTCCATAATTCTTCGGGCACTCTGTCTATCAGGTCTAAGCCATTAAATCTGTTCCACACCTCCACCGTGTATTCCTTAGGGGTGTTGTCTAGGTCATACCTGTCTGGCCTAGTTGTTTTTCCTATTTTCTTTAGGCTAAGCCTGAATTTTGCAATCAGTAGGTTGTGATCTGAGCCACAGTCTGCTCCAGGTCTCGCTTTTGCTGATTGTATGGAGTTTCTCCATCTTTGGCTGCAGAGTATATAATCAATCTGGTTTTGGTGTTGGCCATCTGGTGATGTCCATGTGTAAAGTCTCCTCTTGTGTTCCTGGAAGAGAGTGTTTGCTATGACCAGTGCATTCTCTTGGCAGGACTTCCTGCCAACAGAGTTACGTCTCCAGATGGAATTGTGCCCTTTAGGAAAGGAGTGAAGACCTGGCTGGCGGGGCATGTGTGGGGAGTGGGCCAGATGGCCAACTCGGTCGCCTGGCTCATTTAAATATCCCACCTCTCTCCTCAGTGTTTTTAACTTGAATTTTATTTTTTATGTATGTGATTTAATTGTTTTTAGTTGTAAAGCTGCCCTGAGTCTTCGGAGGGGTACAAATGAAATATAATAAAAATAAATAAATAAATAATAAAGAACTCTAATAGCCTTTGCCCTGCTTCATTCTGTGTTCCAAGACCAAACTTGCCTGTTAGTCCATTTACTTTTTGATTTCCTACTTTGGCATTCCAGTCTCCTATGATAATGTGTACATCATTTCTTGGTGTCTGTTCTATGAGGTGTTCTAGGTCCTCATAGAACTGGTCAACTGTGGCTTCATCTGCACCAGTGGTTGGTGCGTATACAGTAAAACCTCAGATAATGCTAAAACTTGGTTCCACAAGTCTTAGTGTTATCTGATTTTCAATGCTATCCAATGCATGCATTGGATAACGTTAAAATCCTATGGGATGCATCAGATAACATCAAAACTCTATAGAGATACATTGTAACCAGCACAGGCTTTAGCAAATGTTATCCGATGCATCCCATAGGATTTTAACATTATCCAATGCAATTCCCACCCCCAGATTGCTTAACATTATGCGGTTTTAGCGCTATCTGATGCAAACATTATCCAAGGTATTACTGTATTTGGATTATAGTGATATTGAAAGGTTTGCCTTGTATCTTGACTGATATCATTCTATCATTTTTGAGATTATATCTCATTACTGCTTTTCTCACTCTTTTATTGACAATTATGGTTACTCCGTTTTTCCCCCTGAGGTTTTCTTGTCCACAGTAGTAGACATGATGGTATTTTTAAGATTTCTGTTTGTGTTCAGAACACACAATTGTTGAAACTGGTATACAAAACAAGCATAACTGCTTCTCCTTCTGTTAGCAATGTATACAGTACGAAATTAGTTCTTTCTAGGACATTTGAATATTTTTCAGTTCATTATGTTGCTATCCTGATTAGGTTGGATGTAATGATTTTCTGAGTGGGATTATCCTTTGTAACTGATAAAGCATTTCTTTAACAGGAGTTACAACTAGAACTGAAAGTGAAAAATCTAACATCCTCTGATTCCAGAGGCTATGACCTGCAAAAGGAGATTATGGTTAAAGTGGTACACAAAGTTACTAACCAGGTAAAATGTTATAGTCTTTACTTGAGTTTTCTTATATAAACAGAAAGTCAGACTGAAAGAGATTATGATTTTTCTAGGTGTGGGTTTGGTCAAAATCTAAGTTCATCAATAGGAAATTTTTAATGGAAGAGCTTTATCAGCAGTTTTTAGATGGAGAAGATGTGCACGTTGATCAACAAAGCGATCCATTTTGGGATCCTGTGGAAATAATTCATTTAGGATCTGCTCATATCTGGCTCCAGTCACTTGCTTACTGCATGAAACTTGAAGAACAAGTTGAAGTACTAAACTCTGAAGGGACAGAAGAAGCCACCATACTAATCAACATAGGCCCATGTACTCCAAATGGCAGGTGAGTGTGTTCATTACGGATAGGACAAAAAGTGAGATAGATAAAGTCTAAAAGGACTTAGCTTGAAGATTTATCCTTGCAGGAGCTTCAAGCTACTGAGGAAACGTGCAGGTTCTGTGCTGTATGTGTGATTTGCAGACTTTCCTTTCTGCTGTAAGAGAGCTGGTCATTAAGCTGGGCAAAAGTGTGACTAAATAAGTGTCTGTATCTAGATCAGCTCTTCAGAGCTCTTACAAATATGGATGTGTCCTCTGGGTTTTTACAAGCCTTCTAGAAATACTAAGCACAATAAATTTGAGATTGGGTGCAGTGGCTCAAGTGGCTAAGACACTGACTGGGAGGCGGAAGGTCAGAAGTTCGATTCCCGAGTACAGCAGGACGGAATGAGCTGCCATCTCTGTCCTAGCTCCTGCCAACCTAGCAGTTTGAAAGCAAGACATTGCAAGTAGATAAATAGGGACCACTTTGGTGGGAAGTTAACAGCATTCCATGCACTCCGGTGTCTAGTCATGCCTGCTACAAGAACACAGAAACATCTACAGAAGCAGACAGCGCTGGCTCTTCAGCTTTGAAACAGAGATGAGCACTGAACCCTAGAGTTGGATATGACTGGCTTTTGAGCAAGGGAAACCTTTTCCTTTACCTAAAATCAGTGGTTCCCAACCATTTTTTGGCCATGCCTCACCTAAACATCTCTAAAATCCTGATCTGTGCACTAATTACCATTCTTTTCTGTCCCCTAGAACATTTGGAGATGATGATATGGTTATTCATCCATTTGAATTGTTGGACAAAAGACTTGACTTCAAAATTCATATTTTGCAGTGTCTCGGAGTCAAATGGATTAAAGAAGGCTCACAAAGAGGGATTCAGATTGGGTATTGTTATTTTAAAACTTTCTGTGTAATTGAGTCCATGTTGGAACTGAATTGTTATTTACATGCAACTTTTACTCAGAGGTGTAAACTTTCCAGATAATGTTGGCTATCTGAATTTCTTCAACATACGGGTAAAACCTCTTGTTATATCACTGGAAAATGATATCCATATAACAAGTTTCTGCATGGCTTTTTGAAGGGTGGCAGATTGATATTTGAATCAATTCTTGTCCATGACGGTCTTTTATCTGTTCACTCCCATTAGAAGGCTAATTGTTTCATTGGTTACTTTAATGAAAGCTAATATTTTTAATGGCTATTGTTGCTGCAGCTGCTGAACATGGTGATTATCAGTGCTAAAGCAATCCTCTGGGCTGTAGCAAGATCACCATATGCTTTGTCTCACTTCATGAACTTCTGGTTTTACACAAACCATAAACTCATACTTATAAAAGCTCTATTGAATTTGAATGGGAACTGTTCAAATGCACAACCTTTCTGCACTCTAGCATTTGTTCAATTTCTAGTGCCTCAGTGAGGCGAGGCCTGATTCAGCGACTTTCCCACCATGTTCTGTTCAATTATTGTAAACCTGTTTAAGTGGAAATTAATGGCACTGGCATTTCAGGATTTCTAGACATGAAAGAATTATGTTGTAAATCTGATTGAGAAAAAGAAGGAATGTGGTGTCCCCCCTCTCCAGTCTTTACATCATTACTAGAAACCAAACAAATAACCAATGAATAACCAAACAACAAACAAAAGCAACCTGAAGAAATTAAGAAGCCATTTTCTAAACTGTGTTTGTTTTGTATGCACATAAGTTCATTTACTCAAAGAAAATCTACACTTGAAATATTGCCATAGTTCCACAGGACTGATTATAATAATACTGTACATGAACAAAGTTCTGTTCCTGTGGCAAGTGTGTGTTGTCGCTTCCCCGCTTCTGCAGGTCCCTATGCCATCCCAAAATTTGCTTTGGGAGTTGCTACCAAATCTTCCAAGGAGACTTTGAAGGTGCATTGAGGATTGGAGGGCTAGTGGGAATCCCCTTTCCCATTCCTCTGACTGAGCCCACTCCACCAACAGGACAAATTAACTAACCTCCATCCATTTTTGGCAGCTGATCCGCTTGAGACTGCTCTTAATTTTAATTGGGGTGTTGTTATTTCGCTCTCATAGATACAAAGTTTATGATCTTCAATACTCATTATACACAAAGCCAGCTTGGAAAAACGTGAATCCAAAGCTAGATGAAGTTGTCAGATTTTCGGCTATGAAGACATCCCACGAATTTTTGAATTACTTGCAGAATAATGCCCTAATTGTTGACTTGTGGGGCCTTCAAGGTATTCTGTTCAGTTCAGCCGGCTTTATAGTCCTTCCTACCTTGATCTTGTGCAATTAGCACCATACTGTATACCAGTGATTCTCAACCTGCAGCCCACAGGCTGTATATGGCCCACAGTACCATTTCATGTCCCCCCCCCCAACCATCTCCAGGAAGGGCCCTGTGGTGGAGGAAGGGCAAAATGGCCGTCGGGCCCCCGAAGCTGTCTGAGAGAGCATAACCCGGCCCTCGGCTTTAAAAGGTTAAGAACTCCTGCTGTATATAGTAATTGATATTCTTGAATAATGTGTATAATACAGTTGACCAAGTTAACTTGTAATGGTGAGAAAAGAGTCACTTCCTTTTACTCTTTACATCTTTCCCCAACCCTTTCAAAAATGAATATATAGTGTGTTTGTGTATTCCCCCTGCTTGATGAGTGAGAGATCATAATAAACTACAAGGCTTTAATCTACCTTACAGATAAAACCATTTTAGACAATTTAGTAGGCAGTTGTGTCCCAGCTTTACCTCATTACAATCCTCTGCCATGTGCCTCTGCTTCCAGGAATTGGTGGCACCTATACCTAGCTTGTTTCCATAGGATACGGTGCACAGGCTGTATCATAATGGCACATAAGGCTCAGGAGTGGACTGCTGATTTGACACCTGAAGGCGAATAAAGCAGATGGTGAGGAGGGGGCTTTGCTGAAAGAAGGAATTTGACACTTGTTTAGATGATGGGAGGACAAATTCACAGTTCTTGATACCACTCTTTTTTAAGATGATGGTTTTATGACCTTTTTAAAATAGACTTCTGAAGAGTGTGGTGATGGCAACCCAAACACATACTCAGTTTATCAGAATTAATGCTACAAGTGCAGTTATTGGTGCCGTTATCAGGATACTGGTACTGAAAATATATATTTCAAAATACTGTGACAGAGAAAATTGATGTACTGTACAGTAAAACCCCAGGTTACAACCGCCTCAATTTAAGTTTGCTGCAGTTTACAATGGCAAATCCTATGGAAATGCTACCCTGGTTTACACATTTTAATGTATCCCCCCCTCCCCCCGAGTTTATAATGATCAATTCAGGACCTTTTTTTAAATTTTTCAATGCATCCCCATGGATGTTTTAGTTTACAATTTTTTCGGGTTACAATGGAGGCTGTTGGAACAGACCTGTCGTAACCTGGGGTTTTAATGTATTTTGAAAATATTTCCTGGTCCTAAACTGTGCAATGTCTTCCCAATAACGCAGAAGGATGTTCAGAACTGCACACTTCCCAGCAAGACATGGAACTCACTAGCGAGGGCTCTATTACCATTGATATTCCCAAAATGACAGCCCTGAGCCACAATGCACTGGTGAGTGAACTATTGAAACCGTCTGTCGAACCAATTTCCTACAGCTCATGTAACAACGGATGCTTTCAATATTTTAGCTGCTATTTAATACAGAGGTACAGTGAGCTCTGTGGCCGGCCTGCTGTTATTTTACATCTCGGAATGCTGTGAATCTGTATTCGTTTGTGTAAGAAAGAAAGAATGGATACATTAAGACAAATGGGTCATTGCCCCAATCTAGGCTTAAGAGGAGCCCATCATCCCTCTCTCATTCAGTTTCCTTAGACCAGGGCGCCCAAGCTTTCCAGGCTGTGGGCCGGTCATGTGGTTCAGGGGCTGGTCACTATGGTCTGTGGGCCAGATCTGGCCCCCAACATCAATTCATCAGGCCCACAAAGCCCTCGTTGCTCCCAGATGCGGAAGTAAAATGCACCCGTACATATGAATTGGCATCAGGGGCCAGATCCGGCCCACAGGCTGTAGTTTGGACACCCTTGCCTTAAACAATTTCATTTTTGTAACTGTAGGTTAGCAGCAAGGTTCACCAGCCTCACTACTTTTAAAAATGAAAGTTATGGACATGTCTTCATGAGAATGGGGTCTTCTCCACCCATGAAGGGGTGCTGCACATGAGGAAAGAACTGGCCTATATTTGCCCTTATGTATCCATCCTTACTGACAAAAATTGATCAAAACCTACAGGATTCAAAGATGGACAGGCCTTGCAAATGAACTAATGGAACCCATCCATTCATCTGACACTTAGAACAACAGCAACTAATACCTGGCTGGCTACACTTTGAATTAGCCTTGCTGTTTTGTTCTCTTTTTCTAAAATTCCTCCTTAAAACGTTCCTCCTGCTGCTACATCAGCTTCAACCTGGTGAGGAGGAGGAGGAGATCCATGAATTTTCTTTCTTTCCTTTTACTGCTGGAGTTCAGAGATGCTGCCAGAAAGAGGAATTCCTTGAGAAACTAGCAATTTGAAACTGTGTTTCTGAAGAAATCATTCTGTTGTTGTTCGTTGTTGTTCAGTCACATAGTCGAGTCCGACCCTTTGCGACCCCATGGACCATTACACACCAGGCACCCCTATCCTTCACCATCCTCCTCAACCCGCCCAGCTGTGCCCATTGCATTAACAATACCATCTCATTTTCTACCGCCCCCTTCTTCTTTTGCCCTCAACCTTTCCCATCATCAAGGCTTTCTCAAGTGAATCCTCTCTTCTCATTTGATGTCCAAAGTACTTTAGCTTCATCTTCAATATCTGACCTTCCAAGGAGCAGTCGAGGTTGATTTCTTTTAAGAGCAACCTATTTGTTCTCTTTGCTGTATAGGGTACTCTCAAAAAATCAATCTCTACTAACACACAGTTAGAATGGAAGATCCAGTATAAATCCTCTAACCCAGAATTCACTGGAAAGTTTTATATCTTACCACCATCCTAACACTACATCTTGATTAAGGCTCTTCCTTAGTTGCTCCTTCAACATTCTGTTCTGGCTCCTGAATCTGGGATGATATTGCAGTGCCCCATCTAGGCTAACTATAATTATTATATTTTGTTAACATTACACAATGGAGAGAATTATAATTTTTATATATACTTAGCCATTCAGCAAAAGTTGCTTTTTGATTAGTTATCCAACAATATGGAAGGAGAACATTAAAACAACCATGAACCTGTGCCTCTACTTCTCTCATCTGAGATTGGAAATAGTAGGAAAGGGCAGAAATTTCAAGACTGATTAGTTTTATTTTTAATGAACATTCAAAGGGCACTCCAAAAACCTTTTTCCAAAGCAAACTTTGGAAAGAAAAAGGGATCATGATATATGAAACACAAGGACTTTCTTGGTATCTAGGGAGTTAGGAAACATGCAGCAGTATTGCATGCTAGGTCACAAAATGTTCTCATGTATGTGGCTTAAATGTGCCATGAACCAAGAAACCTTTCATGTGAACTACTGCCTATATAATTTTATTTGTGATAAGAGTTAGATTTATTTACTTATTTCAGGGCAAAAAAAATGAAATTGCTGAACTGTGCCAAAAGCTACTAAAGTTAGAACAAGAGACTGAACTACTCAGAGATATAAACAGAGCACTACGGGAAGAAAATGCACTTCTGAAGGATAAGCTGAAAGCATGTGATACAGAAACACATCTAAGTGAGTATCTGACTCCTTTGCAATGTCAGTACAGCTTTTTCTTCTGATTTAATTATGTTTTTCTTTCTTCAGATTAATAACTACTTTTTGGGAGTTGCATCTGCCAAGTTTTAGGATATTCACATTTGACTGTGTTGTTTTGTTGTTCCGTCACAGTCGATTCTGACCCTTTGCGACTGTGTTGTAATCTCAATTAAATTCTGCATTATTACGTATGCATTTAAAATTATTTCAAAACAGCTCAAATGGGTTACATATATACTCTAAACTTCCCCGTTTATTAAAAATGACAGTAAGCAAAAATTGTGCAATGACTGAAATCCAGGATGTGAATTCTGTAGTCCCCCCCCCCCCAACAAAGTAATATTACAAACCTTGTGCTAAATTCCTTGGCTTTTGACAAGAAAGTGAAGATGAAAATATCAACATTGCCAGGTATTTATTTTCCCTATTTGTTACTTGAGATTACTTGGGACAAGATATATATTGGTAGCTGGAGACTTCACAGGCATTGACCAAAAGGACAACTTTTATATATTATTAATAAAAATCATGGGAAGATTCCAACAGAAGCAAAAATGTTAACACTGTAGACTTTAGTGATAGGTTACTGAGGATACAACTACACTGTGAGCAGGGAACAAGCCAATGTAGGCTGCTTTGGAATGGTCAGATTTGATTTGAGCAATCATATCAAGTCTCTAAGTTTACATCAAATTAATCACTTCCTCTGCTTCTCAGCAGAGGGAAAGGAAAGTGATTTTTTATGTTACATGGACTGTTGCTGATGTGCTGCATCAGTTACAACAAAAACAATTCTCTTTGTTAAAGAGAAACTGCTTGCAGCCAAAAATCACTGCTATAGATTCAGCTGTGAGAGGTTTCTTGGTCCTGTAAAATGAGGCAAATAATTTTTTTTTAAAAAAATTGATGCAGTACATTAGCAACAATCCACTATAATTTTTTTAAAATCAGTTTCCCTGCATCCTCTGCCAAGGACCAATGGAAGTGATTACTTTGCCAGTAATATAAAAGTGGCTCTTTTAAAAAATCTTTTTCCTGATATTGGTAAATTCAAACCTGAAGTCTTGCTTTGGATTGGCTCCAGCAGTCACACACAATTGAATAGATCCAAACCAGAACGATCCCAGCCACATCAAAACAGCAGAAGCCCCTGACAGGGGTTCAAAAGTATAAATAGGATTGCTATAGGAGCAGGCTAGTTCGTTCCAACAAAGATGTCGTCCGATTATTCCTCTGAGTATCATCTCACACAAGCCATACTTAATCCTTTATCCCATGGCTAAAGAGCCAAAGCTATTCAGTTTTCTCCAAAGTCCTCCCAAACGAGAATTAGTTCAGTATTTGTATGTGGCTATGTACCTAGAGAGGGAAAGTAAAAGAATATATTTCAAAGTAACAATCCTCTATTTTCCAAAATGCAAATCCATACACAAGCTGGAGATTCTCAGGGGAAGACCAAAATGTAAAAAAAACCCCAAAAAACTTCAGTATTGGGAAATGCCAAATAACTATGCAACTAAACTGGGAGTCGAACATGTCCTGCAATTGCACAATTCTTTATGGGTGTTGGAGGAAGTGAAAACTGACTGATTGTGGTAGGGAAAAAACTTTGCAAAGTCTTTAAATCTCAGACATAAACATTCCTTTAAAGTAACTGCAGGTCTGCCTTGGAAAATTTAACCGTTTTCAATATTTTCCATTATATATCAAGTAGCTGTCTGCTGATACTTAAACTTTCTTGTTCTAGGTAAAACCTTAAAATCGCCTACAAAACCCCAAGCAACTAAAATAACTCCATCAACACCAAAAGATACTCGTCCAGTCAATTCTTGGACAAGCTGCGATGCTGAATTTGCTAAAGCTCTCAAAGACTTTTACCAGAATATGAATGTGATCAGAGGACAGTTCTTAAAACTAAAGCACTGCAAAGCTCCGGTATATATTTTAAGTGTATTTCACAAAGAAAGTAGATTTGCAAGTTGGAGATAGTGTATGTTGTCCTGGACTGAGTGTCAGGCTAAGACTTGGGAGTTTGGGGAAAATCATGGGAGATTACAGTAGTAAAGCTATTCCTTAAACATCCCATATACAGTATTGTGAAAATCTTGTTTAGGTCAGGATAAGGTGAAGATGACTTGATGGCACACATAAGCAATAATGAAATTGAATCTGAGCTTAGCTTTTTAAAAATTACTTTTCTCCTGTTGCAGTTTTCTGTGAATTATATGTAATGCATATGAAAATTTTAAGTTTCCTATTTTTTAACTTTATTATTCTCTAAAATTTAGTGCTCTAATAATGTCTGTGTGTCCCTCAAATCTAGGAACCAGCAAATAAAGTAGAAATGACTAACACCTTTTAATTTCAGGCGTATACACCAATTATAGAATTGTTTCTACAAGCAGTCACAGACATTTAGTCTATAGTCCTATTCAAATGTTAAGGAAACATGCACAGGCCACTTGGGGTAAGGGAAGTATACCAGCCTTGTATTGTCCATTGTCACGTTGAACCCAGAAGAGCAGCTGCCTGAAGCAGCATGGGTGAGAGGGAGATGCTGTATCCTAGTAGACTTTCCATGCGAGCCAAATCCTCATTCAAATTAGGAGTTTGCCCCACCTGGAGATGCTGTTCAAGACAGGCTACATAGCATTTCTAATGCAATAAATGAAGGAAGTAGGCTAAAATGTTACTATTTATCTGTGTTTATCACTTGATTGCCATGTGAATCATACTGGTATTTCATTTTCACGACACTGGATCAATTGCTTTTAAACATTACTTTATTTTCAGGAAGAAGATAATGTTCAGCTACTTCGACTTTTTGCAGAGAGACAATCAAACATGTTAAAAGATTTCGGAGAACAACTTGACTCAAGTATAAGTAAACTGAAAAATGATGTTGCCTTAATAATTAAAAAGAAACGAGACAGACTAGGTTACATCAAGCCATAAAGTCACTACACTCCACGAAATAAAGGTAGAGCTTTAGTATACTAATTATAGCTGTGCTTAAGCTTGTAATGTACCTATAAACTGAGAAATTGCATCCATATTTATCGAAGTATAAACAGCTGCAAGAGGAGAAAAGCCTAAAATACCAATGCACCAGAAAATTATGGCCACTACTTGCTTCACATCAGAGACTACTTCCTAGTCACTATTTGCTGCTGGCATTTACTTTTATTTTTGATGTTGCTCTTTTGCTTAAGATAATGAACTCAGGTTGGATCCAGAACATCTCCCCTTTGACATAGCAGCCATTTCATATTTCCTGTAACCATTTCATGCGTCTTAAGTATGTGTTCCTGAATAGTTGGAAAGCAAAACTGGAAACCTATTTAATAGGATAGATGTTCTCTCCTATTATCTATCTCTCTTCAGTGTAGAAAAAACACTGTAGGCCATATCAGGATAAAACCGACAAGACCTCAGGTAAAAAGCACAACTAGCTTCTTTTTCTGGGTAACAAAAGATGTTCTTGACTAAACATACATACAATTTGGTAATAACACTTAGTGAGCAATGGGTCTTGGTTCCAATTAAAAGTACCAGTAGATTATAGCCTTAATAGTGGCTAACAAAGGCTGGGGAAAGGCCCATCTGTGATGAAATATTCAGCAACCTGAATCAAAATTAATGGAATACTGAAGTCAGCCTTCTGTTTCTTCATGGTATTACTCAAATTTATCAGAAACAATGTTCTTCTAATATTTGATCAGTTAAGGCACAGATTTAATATTACAATCAGCAACAAGTTCCAGAATTCCAAACATAAAACAGTGCTATTTTCATAGTTTCTACTTTAAAAATACTTGAACAGGTTACAAATTGCTACTGAAAAAATTAGCTTTCTACTGAGAATTATGGTTGATAAATTTCTTCTTTTATTTCTAAAAAGCACAATAGTTCTAGCACAATTAATTGATATGCTAATATTTTCATTAGATTAACTAATGCTGTACTAAAAAAAATTCCCTTATACACATTTCCAAAATTAGATTTTAGTGTTCCTTACAACCATTTCAAGCAAAAGAATGGAATAGATATTCACTTTACATATTTAAGAAAGTAAGTATTTTATTAAACATAAGCCTTCTTAAATTGATCTTTTTTTGGGGGGGGTATACAAATACCATATAAAGGTTCACTGGCTGTGCTGTCTCTTCAGAATATTTTTTCAGGCTTCAGGTTTGCTAATAACAGAAAACTCAATTCCACGTTTGTTCAGTCGATCAATAAGTTTTGTTTTTGCAAATGCGGCCCCAGGAGAATAGACCCCTCCTCTGTAAAACAGCCACACATTTCTTATTAGTAACAAATAAATGCAAGCAAAACTGCATCTTTGCCAACAAACAACATTCATAAGAATAAAGCCACTGTACTATCAATAAGGTCTCCTTCCCAACAATAAGCTAAAGACAACCTGTGCTTAATATGCTGAACTGTCTTCAATAACAAATATCTATTTAAGTCAATTTAAGAACTCTGTGAGAAGGTTAATTATGTAACCGAAGTGATCTACAATGTATTCCTACAGAGGTCCACTAAAAATAAGTTTCACCAAGTCCAACAGGATATAATCCTAGGTATGTAAGGTTGAATCTGGACAGATAGCTTAGTAAAAAGCAGCATCTGACTGAAGAGCCAGGGCCTCACTGTGCCTCATAGGAAAAGAACCAGCCTATGTGGTCTTCAGCAAGCTACATAATCCCAGAGTACCTCCAGAAGAAAGAAATAGTAAACCACTTCTGAATATTTTATGTTTAAGAAACTCTAATTATAATTTGATGTAAGACTGCAGACTAAAATACTTTGCATTCCTGACATTGCTATGCAAGCTCAAGTACAACCAGGAAACTGCAATAAGATCAGAATACATTAGTACCCCGGATAACGTTATGACTTGGTTCCACAAGTCCCGTCGTTATCCGGTTTTTAATGTTGTGTGATACATTGATCTCACAATGTTAAAAAAAGCCCTGTTTCCCTGGAGGCTGCAGCAAGCCAGAACGTCGGGATTTGAATCCTGACATTTTGGCTTGCTGCAGCCTCCAGGGAGGTGGGGGAACTTTGGAAACAGCTTGGATCGGGTCTGCCCACCTCCCTGGACCCAGCCGGGGGGGGGGGGTCAGAGACCCCAAAATTGGTAAAAAAAAAAGTCCGTTTTTTTAAAAAACCAATTTTGGGGTCTCTGACCACCACCACCCCCTGCCGGGTCCAGGGAGGTGTGGAGACCCAATCCAAGCTGTTTCTGGGCTTCCCCAACGTCCTCAGCCAGTGCAGCAAGCCAGAATGTCAGGGTTCGAATCCCGACATTCTGGCTTGCAGCACTGGCTGAGGACTTCGGGGAAGCCCAGAAACAGCTTGGATCATGTCCCCTGCCTGCTCCAGAGAAATCAGAGGACCCGATCTACAGCTGCAGGGTAGCTGGGGAAGCTGACGGGGACTCCCTGTCGGCTTCCCTAGCCACCCGCCCTTGCCTCCGCAGCTGTGGGGTGGCTGGGGAAGCCGACGGGGGAGCCCCCCGGCAGCTTTCCAGCCTCCCCACCCCAGCCTCCGTAGCTGCAGGGTGGCTGGGAAGCTGAACGGAGAACCCCATTCAGCTTTCCAGCCACCCTGCTGCTAAGAACGACTGTATTGGATAACGTTAAAAATCGCGTTATTCGATACAAGATTTTTCCGAAAATCTTGTAACGTTATGCGGTTTTCATGCTATACAGTACTCGCGTTATCCGGGGTATTACTGTATTTACATTATTCCCCAAGCAAGCTATTTGGACAAATACTTCACCACTATGGCACTGAGAAATCATTACATCAATGGTATGATGCTTATGTTTTGCAGTCTAAGCCAAAACCACTTCTCAATACAATGGCTGTTGCTGACATTGTACTTCTTTATTATACTTAGCAATAAAAATAGGCATTTCACATCAAGGAAATATTAGACTCACTTTTCTGGAAGAGAATGTTTGTCCTTCAGAAGTGCCACAGCTGCCTGAACCATTGCAATGGGTGTAGCAACATAACCAGCCTCTACAGAAAGACAAAAATAAAATAAAGGACATAGCGGACTATAACTTGGGATGAATGGCAAAAGTAGAAACCAAACGAGGCATCTCTAACTTTTAATCATTAACATAATGTGCTCCTGGTGATATGATGAGCTTCTTGCATGAACAAACAGCTCCCTTTTGCACCCTTGACAGAAAAGTGACCTTTCCTTTTCTCTCTCTCTAGACCATCTTTCCCAAAACAGCTGTTTCAAGTCCCATCTGACTTTAGCCATTATTGTCCAGTTTCTACTTCTCTGCAGTCCAATGCTCTTCAGTCAAACAACAAAATATGCTCCTCTGTATGACCTTCTTTCCATGCTGTATTACTTTTTACTGAAGTATTAGAAGTAGTTCAATGTTTATAAAGAACTTAGCTTGAGACTTGTGGGAAAGGCTCTGGAACAGGGAGTCTGATTTGCATTATTTTCCATTGAATAAATGACATAAAAGTAGATGTGAATTAGCCTGGATTCACACTCTAAAAATCCACTTCAACTAACTTCACAGGAATCAGCAGAGAGGGAAGGAAATCAGCTTTTTCAGAACCCATAATGTCTTTACTTTATTTCAGATAGTGTGACTGCTTGTGCTGATGTGGAAGGGTTTGTACCCATTATATTTAAGAAGAGGTGGGAAAGGGGATGCATTTTATATCCTTCTTGCCCCACATCTAATGCTTTCAACTTCCCTTTCCTCTTTCTTTTTTTCAGAGACTTACTAATTTAAGTGCTGTAGCAGCTGGCTGACCTGACCAAAACAAGGGGGCAGGGGAGAACAAAATGTAAAAAAACAAAACCAAACCCTGATTTCCTCCCCTCTCTACTGATTCCTGTGAAGTCAGTTGAAGAGGAGGAACCAAACTTCCCAGAGTGACTTCACAGTGGATCAATCTGAATTTTTTTTCCTGTTATGTAATCTCTTCCTTACATAGTTATTTTACAGACTGATTATGTGATATGGTCACTGTAGAGTTTTCAGAGGGCAGAAGTCAAGCAGAAATTGATAGCAGTCAAGCTAATAGAAAGAAGATTTGCAGTAATACCTCTTCATAAGATGCAACCAATTAGAGAAAGGACATACACATCTACAGCATCACCACTACAAGTCCCTTTTAATTTATATTATTTCTCTACACAGTATTGAGGCACTGTAAAAATACTCCAGTGTTGCAACCAGAACTGCTTTCACTAGCTTGAAAATAAACTTAAGTTGATTCAGTAAGACTCTAAAGGAACCTTGCACAATTTCAGAATATATTTCTATAATACTTTCCTATAATTGGCACAAGATACAACAAACACAGCAGGTTTAGCAAAATATTGGTAATAAGACAGAGATGCAATTCAGAAATCTCCAAACTATGGTTTAGAACACAGAAAGCAAAAGCCACTGACTTTCACATTCCCATCTCTGCTTTCAAATCCCTTCAACACCTCAAGTGGTAAACTGCAGTTAGCTTGTCTGGAGGACCAGCAGTTTGAAGGATAATCTAAACTGAATCAAATCTTTTATATATATATTTTTTCATATATAAACATTTTATGGTAAACTAAAATTATGATAAAATGACAATTTAGACAGCAATAATTTTCTTTTATTTCCTTTGATGAAACATTTTACAATGTTATACCTCTATGCATGAAGCAATTCCTGTTCACTTAAGAAAAATGTTTATCTGACAGAATTCCTTCTCACAGCCCAATGTCTAAGCACTCTTTACAAAAACAGATTATCATCATGGAGTCTGGCTCTATCAAAAACACATTCGGTATTAAAATACACCATTAGATATAATCAATTTTACCATGATATGTTTTCTTTACCTGGTCCTTTCACTTGGGTGCATATCTTAACATTTGGTTTCCCTTGCTTTGGATCTTGGCCTGTGCTATATCCCACACCAAAAAATGTCATTTCAAAGGAAGATCCTTCCATCTATAATTCAAAAATATTGAAAATAAATAATATTAGACTTCAATATAACAGCATCATTTACATCAATTTCTATCACTTGTATTGCCGTCATAATTGTTGAATTTTGTTGAAATTGAGTTTTCAAATAAACTGCCCTAGTGGCACAGTGGTTTAAATGGTGCCCTGCAACCAAAAGATTGTGGGTTCGATCCTGACCAGGACACAAGGATGACTCAGCCTTCCATCCTTCTGAGATTAGTAAAATGAGTACCCAGCATGTTGAGGACAAAATGCTAATTAACTTGTGAACCACCCAGAGAGTGCACTAAGCTCTATGAGGTGGTATATAAGTATGAGTGCTTTGCTTTTTCAATAGTACTGTTAATAAGTCAGGCTACAAGTCACTCTATACCACAATAAAAATCCAATGTAAATAACAGCTTCATACAAATCTGTTTTCATATAGACAATATACAAAAACTAGTATTTAAAAACTGAGCAAGAATATCCATCTGCTTAAGCACACTTCAGTGCATCCACCTCTACTGGACAGGTTCAATGGGAAGTATTTAACTGTTCAACTGCAATACACTAGTACCCCGAATAACGTTATGACTTGGTTCCACAAGTCCCGTCGTTATCCGGTTTTTAACGTTGTATGATACATTGAACACACAATGTTAAAAAAAGCCCTGTTTCCCTGGAGGCTGCAGGAAGCGAGAACGTCGGGATTTGAATCCTGACATTTTGGCTTGCTGCTGCCTCCAGGGAGGTGGGGGAACTTTGGAAACAGCTTGGAGCGGGTCTCCCCACCTCCCTGGACCCGGCGGGGGGGGTCAGAGCCCCCAAAAATGGTAAAAAAAACGTCCGTTTTTTTTACCAATTTTGGGGTTTCTGACCCCCCCGCCGGGTCCAGGGAGGTGGGCAGACCTGATCCAAGGTGTTTCTAGGCTTCCCCAACGTCCTGAGCCAGTGCAGCAAGCCAGAATGTCAGAGTTCGAATCCCGACATTCTGGCTTGCTACACTGGCTCAGGACGTCAGGGAAGCCCAGAAACACCTTGGATCGGGTCCCCACACCTCCCTGGACCCAGCGGGGGGGTCAGACACCCCAAAATTGGTAAAAAAAACGGACATTTTTTTTTACCAATTTTGGGGGCTCTGACCCCCCCGCCGGGTCCAGGGAGGTGTGGGGACCCGCTCCAAGCTGTTTCCAAAGTTCTCCCACCTCCCTGGAGGCTGCAGCAAGGCAAAATGTCAGGATTCGAATCCCGACGTTCTCGCTTCCTGCAGCATAAAAGAGGGTGGGGGAAGTTCAAAATTAGCGTGCATCAGCTCTAGGGAGGTCGGGAGACCCGATGCGCGCTAATTTTGAACTTCCCCCACCCTCTTTTATGCTGCAGCAAGCCAGAATGTCGGGATTCGAATCCTGACATTTTGCCTTGCTGCAGCCTCCAGGGAGGTGGGAGAACTTTGGAAACAGCTTGGAGCAGGTCCCCACACCTCCCTGGACCCGGCGGGGGGGGGGGGTCAGAGCCCCCAAAATTGGTAAAAAAACGTCCATTTTTTTACCAATTTTGGGGTTTCTGACCCCCCCGCTGGGTCCAGGGAGGTGTGGGGACCCGATCCAAGGTGTTTCTGGGCTTCCCCGACGTCCTGAGCCAGTGCAGCAAGCCAGAATGTCAGAGTTCGAATCCCGACATTCTGGCTTGCTACACTGGCTCAGGACGTCGGGGAAGCTCAGAAAAAGCTTGGATCGTGTCTGCCCACCTCCCTGGACCCGGCGGGGGGGTCAGAAACCCCAAAATTGGTAAAAAAAGGACGTTTTTTTTTACCAATTTTGGGGTGTCTGACCCCCCCGCTGGGTCCAGGGAGGTGTGGGGACCCGATCCAAGGTGTTTCTGGGCTTCCCCGACGTCCTGAGCCAGTGCAGCAAGCCAGAATGTCGGGATTCGAACTCTGAGATTCTGGCTTGCTGCACTGGCTCAGGACGTCAGGGAAGCCCAGAAACACCTCCAGAGAGATCAGAGGACCCGATCTACAGCTGCAGGGTGGCTGGGGAAGCTGACGGGGACTCCCTGTTGGCTTCCCTAGCTACCCGCCCATGCCTCCGCAGCTGTGGGGTGGCTGGGTAAGCCGATGGGGGAGCCCCCCATCAGCTTTCCAGCCTCCCCACCCCTGCCTCCGTAGCTGCAGGGTGGCTGGGAAGCTGAACGGAGAAACCCGTTCAGCTTTCCACCCACCCTGCTGCTAAGAACGACTGTATCGGATAACGTTAAAAATCGTGTTATTTGATACAAGATTTTTCTGAAAATCTTGTAACGTTATGCGGTTTTAACGCTATATGATACTCGCGTTATACGGGGTATTACTGTATATAGAAAACGCTCATGTCAATAATTTTATCATGAACAAAGAATAAAAATGATTACCTGCTTTTCTGTTGGCCCGTCCTTTGTAAAATAGCCTCCAGAAAAAAATTCAGGATACTGAAATAAGAATATCCACAATAAGAATTAGAATAATAAACAAGAATATAAACTTCAAAAATGTTTTTTAACCTACTTTTATCAGGAGTTTTCGTCCAAAGTTGAACTTTACAAGCATTAAAAACAACAGGCCAGCAAACATTAGCTTGATGACAGATCCAATACCACCCACAGTAGCGTAGGCAGCATACTGCACCTGAGAACAAAAATGTTACATTAATGAACAAAGACTGTCATTATACCTATTTTATTTATGTGTTTGTTTGTTTTTACATTTATAAGCCACTTTCCAGTTAAACAAAAAAAATCCTAAGTAGTGTACAAACAATTAAAATACAATAGTACACAAAAAGAGCCTCCTCGAAGATTGTTGGTATTCTTGAACAACAATTGGGCATACCCTGGTAACGGCAACCTTGTGTTGCTGGGTAATCTTTCTCACACTAGGTCAGGCAAAGACAACTGCAGAATGAAGTCACCAAAAAGTGACTTCATTTTGACAGATTCATGTCTGGCCTAGACACAGAAGAAGAATACCAAGGTAAAAAGATTTTTAAAATATATTTATAAAACCATGTCATTCAGTTAAGAAAATGTGCTTTCTGGTGCCAGAAACAAAATGATAGGGATTATACAAAGTGAGACCTGACACTGAAAGTTCTACCATGAGCAATCTCCGAATGGACTTTAAGCCCATGCAGAACCAGCAGGAATGCTGTTTTTGAAAGTTCTACCTTGAGCAATCTCCGAGTGGACTTTAAGCTCAGCAGGAGTGGCAATTCTGAAAGTTTCTGAAATCAGGTTAAAAGGGGGGAAGGTGTACTTGGAGAAAACCTAAGGGTGCAAGTCAGAAAGACCATGAGGTAGAGCCTTTGACCCAAAGATGCTCATGCCTAAAGGTGCTTGGCTACTTAAGAGGAAGCTGGGAGGTCTGACCCTTTCTGCAGTCAAGAACAGCACAGCTCTGGTACTCCACATGATCATTGTTTTAAGAAGTTAACATAGTTACTGGAGATGAAACAGTGTCAGAGAGAACAGCATCTTCCAGACATTTATTACTTTGTAAAAGATATCAATGCATGTTTTTCTGTTACAAAAGGTCAATACAAAATTTATGAATGCATAAGAAAACTTACAGGGGTTTCCTGCAGATTTGAGTGCAAATAGCGCTGAGTACGTTTTACTACAGAGGCATCTGATCCCATGAACGGAATGGAATACTGTCTGAGTTCATCACAATAAAATACTGCACCTCTGCAAAAAAGAGAAGTCAAGAAAGTAATATAAGACCCAGTGAAATTTTTGGTCCAAAATACTATTATCTGTGATTTATCTTTCTGGACTCAGGAATGTTTACAGAGCTAATTCCAGCAGAAGGCTTCCTTTCAGGAAAATACCTGAAAATCAGTTACAAATCTCAGGCTTAACAGATATGCTAACATTCCAATTAGACATGATATTCACTTTAAGCTACATTAGTTTGAAACAAGAAAGCTCTCAAACAGAGATGGGAAATGTACGGCGTTCCAGAAGTTGATGGACTACAGTTCCTGTTAAGGTCCTGTTATCATGGATCTTACTGGTAGAGCTGATGCAAGCTGCATTTCAACAGCCTCTAGAGAGCCACACACCCTACAGTGCAGGTCTAAAACAGACAAAATTCTTATACCTTCTCTTAAGTTTTGCCCCAACCACTGGAAGTGGTTTATGTCCTATTTGCTGTCGAATTTTCTTCAGATTGTCTTGATCAGCAAGGCCATATATAGCTGATTTCCAGGTTCCATCATGGATACAAGAACCCTGTCAAAATGCCATGTGAATTCAAATTATTATATGCTGGCCAAAACCCTGTTTGTTAACATGGAACACAGACCAGAGAACCTCAGATTTGCTTCTCTACTTTCTGCTCTGCAATTATCGAAGCTGCAGATCACCCTGTTCACACAGTGGAGCTTTATTTGCACAAAGGCTGTTATGTGCATAAAAAAACTAACAAGATACTGGCCTTAAAAAAAAAACACCTCCATTTCAATGTAGACAAAATAGTAGATACACATGCACTTGCAATAACACACTGAATCCAACTCAATAAAGTAATCAGAGTGCAACTGAAAGGTAAGCTACCTGCAGAGGGCAGTGAGCTTGGTATGAGGTTGCAGAGCCAGAAGGAGTTTGATTCTCTGTCTACTGTGTCTTGTAGAACAAGGAGTAAGACTGGCTTTGAGCAAACTTCTGAGTCATGTGTTGCCCCAGAACGGATAAGTAAGCCATCACTGAGACACTCCATATGTAAAAAAAAAAAAACCTTGGAAGAGTTGCTGTAAGTCACAATCTACTTGTCCACATGTAATAAATCTGTTACACTAGAAAGCTACGTATTCCTTTCTGGGATTCATCATCTGATCATTATATCTCCCCTTGCCTGAGGAAAAGAGGATCAAAGTATGTATTCATTTTTCTCAATAAACAGAGATCAAGTACAAATAGCATCTAGATCAGTGGTTCCCAATGTGGGGCACAATTCCCAGAAGCCTAAGTCAGTACAATGGCTGATCAGTGCTTTGGAGAATTGACTTAGGCTTATGGGAATTTAACTCCAAAAAACAAATGATGGGAAACACTGATCTAGATTAATCTAATGCTATTTTTCATAACCAACAATGACAAAAGAGTTTACAATGTGTTTGGGGGAGAGAGAAGAAAGCTCACCCGACAACTTTTTATATGGGCAAAAATGAACCTGGATGTATGCAGGGATCTGTTTATTCTTCTCCAATAATATAATAAAATACAAGCTACTCCATTCAGATAAATATTACCACTTCCTAATAAAATATCTCATGTCCATAAATTTAGACCTCTACTTATATAACAACAGCACATCAGATTTTAATTAGAACTGATCATACCATATTAAAAAAAAGATGTTCAGCACAGGCTGTCACAAATTGATGTTGCCTGTGATGTTATTTATGTTCTAGCACTGCAAGAGTTATGTAGGAAAAGAGTTTAGGCAATGATGATCTACTGGCTCTCATAACAATGCAAACTGTCACTACCAATACAACAGCAAACTCTTTATTAACAATATTTTAAATATCTGTTAGTGTTCAATGATTTCATTTTATATGTCTGGTTAAGAGACGGCTACTTCAAAACAAGCAGCAAAGTAAGATCAACCAACCTCTGGTCCTGATTTGACTTTCAGAAAACTTTCAACTGCTGTTAAAGTACCTATAAGACAAACAATTTATGATCATAAAGAACTGGACAGTAATTGATACCACATGGTTACTCTCTCAGATATACAAGATTAATCATGTATTCAAACATTTTCACAACAAAAATATATACTGACGGTGAAATCATATTTGCATATGTCTATTCAACAGCAAATACTATAGGACCGTGATGGCGAACCTTGGCATTCCAGCTGTTCTTGAACTTCAATTCCCCGAAGCCCAAGTCTTTGTGAATACAAATGGGTTTACTGTGTGTACGCGCAGTAAGCCCATTTGGGTGGATTCACAGAGACTTGGGCTTCGAGGAATTGAAGTTCAAGAACAGCTGGAGTGCCAAGGTTCATCATCATGGTCCTATAGAGTTCAACTGATCCTCAACCACTATCCCCCTTGCCGGAAGAATCCATTCCATCAGCCTATAAAGAGAGATGGGAAAACAAGACCACTCACTCCATCAGCTTTGCTGAAATATCAGCATTATCAGCAATATCAGCATTCTTTCTTTCTGAATTGTTTTTATCAAATGAGTTGTTACCGTAGAACTATTATTCAACTTCCCAAACCATTGCCTTTATTTAGCTTTTCTTCTTTCACCTTCAGCTATTTTTATTTTCATGTCATATTTATTTATTTATTTTTCATATGCAGTATATATATAACGCCCTATTCGCAGAGTGACTCAGGGCAGATTAACAGGAATAACAGCACGTTAAAAAAATAATCCCACAGTAAAAAATTAATCAATTGCCATAAACCCCATAAAATTTAAGTTAAAAGAATCTAAAATAATTTAAAAATTCAACAAGTTAAAAAGTTCAAAATTGTGGAAGAAAGTAAGCCTGCAATGACTATCTTGTTTTTACTGATTGTATATAAATTGCTCTGGGAAGGTTTTCTGTCTGAAGAGCAGGGCAATATGTTTCACATAAAGAAAATATTAAGAATCCTATTACTTAGGCCTGCTGTTGTAAGTTCACTGGCATAAGCCAACTAACAACAGTGAAGAAGCTGGCAATTGTACTTCCTGTTGTGTACAAGTTGTGTGATTTGGTATGCAACTAGAAAAGCAAACACTGAGCTCTTCTTCTTCCATGTCTAGGCTGGACATAGTTCCTTTCACTTGACCTTGTGCGAGAAAGCCAGCAATACAAGGTTGCTGTTATCAGGGTACGCCCGATAGTGATTCAAAAATACCACAATCTTTGAAGAGGCACTTTTTGTGATTTCTATGCTGATCTAAATCTACTAAACATAAATACGCCCCCACAAATGTGACCTGTTTACATTCTAAAATACCACACTCTTTAAGGATGCTCTTTCTGTGACTAACAACAATTTATTGCTGAAACATATGCCAATTGACTTACTCCATATACTTTTTCAATATATTCCAGCTAAAATATTTTAGAAACAATATCTACTCTTTTTAAGAACAGGGAGAGAACAAAAATGCAGAGTAAATTATTGCTCCTCACTACTCAAATATCATTTTTAATGCCAGTTAACAGTAAATAAACAGAAAAGTTACCTTTTAGGCTGTCTCTGGTATATAACACGCCCATATCTGCTGGAATAGAGTCAAAACCACAGCTTCCAATAATATAAGCTCCCTTTTCTGCAGCTTTGTCATTATAATTCATATACATTCCTTCCAGAAACTGCAAGTAAAATGCAACAAAACTGCATTGAAAAATCAAAAGTAAGGCCCAGCTAAGATGAAAATTTTAATAGCTACCATATATTGATAACATCACATTCACTGGCTGATGTACCACTTTGCGATGTAATAGAAGTTTGTTCATTCGTTTTCTGAAAAAAATCAGTGTTGTGATATACCATATCTGCTGGCATATAAGACGTATCGGAGTATAAGATGTACTCAGTTATTACCAAAATAGCCCACTATATACACTACAAGATGCACCCCATTTTTCCAGTGTATTTTAAGGGGGGGAGTGGGTCTTATACGCCATCAAATATGGTACATGTTTACATTAAATGCCCAATACCGATTTCCAGAATTGTACAACACTTATGTTCCTATACAGCATGCATACATACATACATACATGCACACAGAGATTTATATTAAATAGCCAAAGAAAAAATATTTAACAGTTCTGAGTAAAAGTAAATGCCCCATGCTTCTTTAAATAATGTGGAAACTGAAATATTTATGCTACATTCCAATTAGCATCAACACAAAAGAAGTGTTGACATAATAAGTCCTAACAATCCTTCTTTTTGTAACACTGGATTCATGCCTCTCCACTCACATTCCTTATTGGGATTGCAAAAGTAGTGGATGGCTATCTGTGCTCTGAATCTAGAACACAAACAGAACCCTGGAATTCCTAGTAACTTTTCAATGACAATGTGACTTAAGCAGTAAGAAATGTCAACTACCTGTGATTTGAAGCTGCAAATAATGGGGCATTCTTAATAACATGGAACTCTATGCCCTTTTCTGCACAGAGAATAATATGGACAGTTGGAAAAGGAGGGAGAAGATGAGACTAGAGGAGGATTTGGGATAGATGTCTTCCCCATACTACACATAGGCAGGCTGGTTTGGTCTCATGGAGGTAATCTAATTCCCAGGATTAATACCATTCTCCAAAACTGAATTACAATGATAGGGATGGATGGCATTGTAAGGAAAGAATTCTTAGCTAATGGAGTCATCCTTGGTGGGTGATCATGACTCAACAATTTACTTATCAAAGCTATCCATCCACATGTGATGTCCGGTAAGCGTAGTTCCCAGTTAACTGTGCATCAGTATGTGGGTGTAAAAACTCATATTGCAACCTCAAATTGATATTTGAAATATATGTTATTCTTGCATTATGCTCAGATAAACAGATAGGAATATTTAGAAACACTCTGGCTGAAATCTAGAAGCACATCAAACTTTATTTGCTCTTACAATTTTGTTTATATTATATGCTTTTTATGATATATTATATGTTATTTTACTGTGTTAACCGCCCAGAGTAACTGATCAGCTAGATGGACAGTATAGAAATTAAATGAATGGATGAAAACTAGAGTAGGCCCACTTAATCTATGAAACTTACAAAGATGTTGAGTCAACAAATACCCGCTGATTCAACAAGCCTATTCTATATGTAATTTCAGCTGTTGTCAGAATCTGCATGAACATACTTAGAGAGTTTGGCTTATTTTCTCAGGTTCACATACCTGTGGTTCTCCAGAGATGTCAATACAGCTTGTACCACTCTCTACGCAAGCTTTTACCACAGGTTCTCCAAAAAACCTGTACTATAACATTGAATAAAACCAGTTATATATTTGCAACTGTTATACTATATTAAGCTATTTTACTAAACTGACAAGCTTTTGCTTGTTGTGATTAAAAACACGAAACTATATACAGTAAGTAGTATCCTACATCTATGGCCTATATGTGAAGTAACATTACATATAAAAAGAACACCAAATATTAATAAAATAATAGAGCTATAATCTACTAAATAATGTTTAACTACAGTTAAGTCATGTGGGTGCGCCTCCTCTGTGGGTGCTTCCAACCCTCCAACGGGTGTGCCCACCTCCTAGGAGGGGTGGATGGGGGGGTGTCAGGTTGACTCAACTCGCCCTGTCACTGTCTCCTGGGCAGGATTTCAGTCTCCCCTCTCCCCTCCCCATTGGCAGAGAGAAAGGGATGGTGGGGAAGTGGTGTCAGCTGGGCTGAGGGTAGGGAAGAGCTTCCCCTCAACAGCACACGTGTCAACAGAGAGGCCTCTACGTGTCACCTCTGGCACATATGCCACAGGTTCAACACCAATGAGCTTAAGCGTACATTATCTTGCTGGAATACGGTTTATTTTAAATTACTTGACATCAGCTACCTCACTATTATATTTGAACCTTAACCACTACTGTAAAACAAAGTGATATAAACAATGGAAATAAAGAAAACTTATAAAATTAAGAGCAAGGTCGGATTCAGAGTGTTAAACAGCAGGGCTGCTCCTTCTATTTCAGATAAACAAGGAAACATCTTAGTTTAACAGTTTTCAGAAAATTTCCTTTTTCATACTTTGCTAAACCAGGGAATAAACAAATAAACAAGCTTCACTGTGCGATGCATTTTATGCTATAGAAACTTAATTCTTAATTTGTTGTAGCATAAAAAACTTATTTACCCTCTTTTTTTAAAGGTAGAAGAAAATACTTACTGGGCCTACACAGTTCAGAACAACAGATGTTTGGTTAGCCATTTCAGCAAGGGATTTTGGATCACTGACATCACACAGTATTATGCCAACTTTTGATTTTAATTCTGTCTTACCTGGAAATTGAAAAATTGAAATGTTTTACAAGAACCCTAACACTACATACTTTTCTCTAGTCTCTCTTATTTTCAGATCAACACTTTGTTTCCTAAATTGAATAAAAACAGAAGTACATCAAGACCATTTCATAATTTTACTTGCTGGCTTGCTTCAGTGAACTGATGATTAGATAGGTTTCACCTCCATTTTGCAAACACTCTTTGTCAGCATAAACAACAATTGATATGACAAGATGATGCTTGCTCCCACAAAAGGTCTCCAAAGAAATCCTGAGAAATGATGGCATGCTATTTAAGAGAAATAAAATGCAGCAAGACAACTAAGTAAGTAGTGAATATTGTTTCGTACAAATCTGGTTTATGAACAAAGACAGCAGTTTCAACATCAGATTTCTGCCTAGGAGAGCATCAAGATCCATAATGTCAGAAATAAAATATACTTTAAAGGCAACAGTAGGGAAATTGATGCAACATAGCAGGTACACAACTGGAAAACTGCTAAACCATTTAAAGATAAATGAGGCATTTACAAAATGTGTCAAACTACCGAAATGCTGGAGTCAGTTGTACAGACTAAGCGTAGGAGCTTCTTGCAAGAACAATCTGGTATTCACAACTCAGGACAAAGTAACAGAATCACTTGTTAAAAACGCACAATTTACAATGGCTAGAACTGTCTAAAACAGTGAAATAATTTTCACAGTTTAACACAAACAAGCAGGGCTAGTCCAAACATTATTTTCCTGATATAGAAAAATAGCATTTCCATTCACTCAGATCAAGAGGCACAGTACCTACAGTCAAATAAATTATTCTAACAGATGAAATAAGGGAAATGTAAACATAACTCACTGAGATGTCAGACTTAGAATTTAGCACAAACTTCTTTGACCAGCTATTCACCAAAAACCTAACAACAAAGCAATCTGCCAGCAAAACACAAGGAGGTGAAAAAAGGACAAAGTAGTTCTGCTAGATCAGGTGTGGGCAACCTACGGCCCACAGCAGCAAAACATTTGGGCCACGTTGCCACCGCCAGAAGCAGATGCACTTACGACAGCTGCAGATGCGTTTTACAGCAGTTTATAGTGGAGGGGGGGACCACCAGTCTGGCCTGCTCAATTGTCTGAGGGAGCATGACCCAGGCCCCAACTTTAAAAGGTGGCAACCCCTGTGCTACATCAACGCCTCCTCCAGCCCAGAGACAAAGCCATAGCATTGGGACAAAGTTAGGCCAGTCTGTAGGTACTTGCAAGTAATTTCCAGCATCCCTTGGCTTAAAGAGTTTGGATTCTGTAGTTTCAGTTACCCTATGGTTGGCTCAGCCACTGAGGACTGCACTGAATATCTTACAATCTTTCAGTAAAATTAACACATTAAATAACTATACAACATATATAAACATTTGTTGCCCTTTGACACCGAAAATCTGCTGAAGAGAGTGGAAACAATAGCCTTGCAAAAAAGGTTTTTAAAAAGTAAACACAAGCAAGCTGCATGCCTCTGGAGCCGTGATTCCCAATATGGGGGCAATCTGATTTTATGGGGGGCAATTTGAGAATGAGTAATTAACAGTGATTGGCCTTTTAGGCTTCCTCCACGTGAATAGTTCACTTTTTGAATAATAAGAATTGTATGTCACAGCAGAGGGGCCATCAGGATTTTAGAGAAGCTTCGGTGGGGCATGGCCAAAAAAAGTTTGGGAACCACTGCTCTAGAGTAGCACCAGAAGGAGGGCCTAGTCCTAGTACACCACTTTTAAGTACTTTGTACCTAGAAAATGGTGGAAAAGGTTGGAATTGACTTGACAGTACATAATTATAATTATAATTTATTTGTAGTCAGTAGGACTTACTTCCAACTGAACATACACAGGATTAGGTTCAGTGGTGGGCATCAACAGGTTCGCACCAGTTCATCATTACCAGTAGCAGAAATTCTGGCTGGCCCCGCCCACCCAAGTTTTGAAATAAAGTAGTCCTAATTCAGGTGTAACACAGGGTTTTTCCCCGGGCCACGCCCACCATACCACACCCACAGTGTGGTAGTAAAAAAATTTTTTTTTAAGCCCATCACTGATTAGGTCACAGGTAAGTCCTCTGAAAACCAGCAGTCATACATAATCACATAAATACTCTCCTAATTGGGAAACCATATATAATTAAGACCAGTTCTCTCCACCCACTGAAACCTGCACCCAAAACAAGCCTATATAGCAATATCCAGTAGGCTAAGATTCACCACTTTGCCTTCCATCTTTCCCAGCATAAGAGCCTTCTCAAGTGAGTCCTCTCTTCTCATTTGGTGGCCAAAGTACTTGAACTTCAGCTTCAATATCTGTCCTTCCAAGGAGCAGTCAGGGTTGATTCAGGATTGACTGATCTGATCTCCTTGCAATCCAGGGTACTCTCAAAAGTCTCCTCCAGCACCACAGTTCAAAGGCATCTATTCTTCTGTGCTCAGCCTTCTTTATGGTCCAGCTCTCACAGCCTTACATTACTACTGTGAATACCATTGCTTTGACTATGCGGACTTTTGTTAGCAGGGTGATATCTCTACTTTTTATCATAAGCATCTTTTTATTTCATGGCTGCAGTCACCATCTGCAGTGATCTTGGATCCCAAGAAGGTAAAGTCTGTCACTGCTTCCATTTCTTCTTCTATTTGCCAGGGAATGATGGGGCTGGATGCCACACATGATAATCATCACTAACAGATATGGCTTTATATCAGAATTATACAAATTCACACATGATAACCTGGCAGGATAGATCAATGAGTTAAGCAGCTGACTGCACAGCCAGGAGTTGCATCCCAAGATAAGAGCTAGCCTGTGTAGTATAAGCAAGGTGACTGGCCCCAGAGTACTCTCCAGAAAAAGGGAAAGGTAAATCATTTCTGACTACTCTATTATACCTATAAAATCCTGGTTACCACAACTCAGGAACTGTCCTCCTCCTCCTTCTTTGTGTCTAGGCCAGACGTGAAACTTCCAGAATGAAATCACCTTTTCATTCCGTAATTTTTTTCGCCTGACTTAGTGTGAGAAATACTAGCCAGCACAACAAAGTATGCCCAGGTTGTGGTTCAAAAACACCACAATCTTCAAGGAAGCTCTTTCTCTGTACATCAGGAACAGACCTGAAGACACACAATTATTATTATTCATGGCAACTCAATAAGCAACGACTAGTCCTGACAGCTAAGCAGAATCACCATTAATACATGTAGACATCCTGAAGAGCGCCAGATGCTGGACCAGCCAATCTTTCTGGCCTGATCCACCCATGCTCTCCTTTATACCCTCAACCAAAAGTCTTACGGCCATATTTTCTAGGCGTGATGTGAGCCGTTTTTTCTCCACTCCACAATCTCTGCCAACCTCTTTCTCCTCCTCGAAACCACACTACACGAAGGTCAATGTGAGACAATGTCAGGCGCTGTTGGGGCCAGAGTGTTGCCATCCAAACAGGGCCCTGACAGAAGTCACAACAGTTCTCCATCCCTGTTCAAATGGTGGTCTCTCTCGCCGGCTCAACAGGAACACGGGCCTCCCTCCCTTATTTATTTATTTGTTCATATTTATACTGCTGCCCACTCGCGGAGGCGACTCAGGGCGGCTTACAGTCAAAACAGCAACAGTACAGTAAAAATCATAAACTACAACCTCACAAAACAACAAAAGCCGGACACAGACTAACTTCCCTCAGGCCGTAGTTGTGGGCCCAGAGGAGGGGGAGAGGTCCTCAGCCGCCTGCTAGGCCACGGCATCTTCTCCCTCAGGCCGTTGTTGTGGGCCCTCTCCGTCTTTCCCCAGGACAGAAGATTTAAAATTTTAATTTTAATTTAATTTTTAGATTTCTATGCCACCCCATTTGCGAAAGCAACTCTGGGTGGCTTACAGAATATACAGTAATACAATATGCACAATAATTATACAATACACATCCAGCAAAAACAGTGCATAACAATAATAATGATACAATATCCAATATATAATAATACAGTATGCAAAAAAATTATATAATACACATCCTACAAAAATGACCCATAACAATAATATACAATCCTACTGCGGTGGTCTCTCCGCCCTGGCCAAAGGCAAGTCCAGGAGGTGGGAGGGTGAAATCCTGCCACCCACTGGTATAGTGTCCTTATTAAGCTGGGGTGGAGTGGGGTGGGGCACCAGCAATGAAGATGCCCTTTGGGGTACACGAAGAGCTCCCACTCTTCCCCCTCAGACCGGGAAACCTGGTCAATGGAGAAGAGCCCAGGTGATGCAGTGATTAAACTGCTGTACTGCAGCCAGAACGTTTTAAGTTCGATCCTGACGAGGGCTCAAGGTTGACTCAGCCTTTTCCATCCTTCTGAGGTCGGTAAAATGAGTATCCAGCAGGTTGGGGCAAAATGCGAATTACTCAGTCAACCACCCAGGCTTAAGTCGTGATGGCGAACCTTAGGCATGTTCTTGAACTTCAGTTCCCAGAAGCCCAAGTCCCTGTGAATCTACACGAACGGGTTTACTGTGCGTCACAGGGACTTCGGCTTCTGGGAATTGGAGTCTAAGAAAAGCGTGAATGTCAAAGTTCTCCATCGCTGAGTCCCAGAGAGTGGACTTCACTAAGCACTATGGGGCAGCATAGAAGTGTCATTGCTATTGCTACCGGAGAAGGGCCCCGGCGATAGCCGCCCCCCGTTGTCTTCCTTACCCAGCTTCTCGGCCGCCTTGTCGAGCACAGCCTGCAGCTTCTCCCGGTCTCTGCCAGCCACGGCCCAGGACAGCGAGCCGCGCAGCTCATCCTCGCCGGCCACCCGTGCCACCTCCTGGACCACGTATTGCCCCGTGAAACCCGAGGCCCCAAACACCACCAGCTGGAAAGGCCGCTCGGTCGCCATGGGAACGAAGCTGAAGGGGGCCTCCTCACGCCCGGCTCGGCCCAACGGAAAAACGGAAGCGACGGCGCGAGCCCCTTCGACGGCGAGAGAACAGCGCGAGGGAAGAGGGCGTGGTCGCGGACTGTGGACCCAAGCCACGCCCTCCGGCCGCTTTGTTGTTCTGTGGCGTCACGTGACGAGCAGCTTCCCCCCCCCCCCCCGGGCAGCCTTGCTATTAGACATTCTTCGCTCTTCCAACTGCCAATTTGCTACCTTTGGCCTCAGGCGGCCACCTCGCTCTCACGGCAGGAGGTTTCACACAGAAACGCCCTCGCATAATCTGCCACACATTCTAGTTTCTAGCCTTGTCTGTAGAAAGGGAGTCTGGCCTCCTGACGGCCTCCTTTTCTGATTCTCTGATACACTTCGAGAGTAAACGAAATAAAAGAACAACAACAAAAGACAAAAAACCCCAACAACAACCACTGTGTCACCTTAAAGACTTAACTCTTGTACTGTATTTAAATGTGGGATTTCGTGGATAAAGTCCACTTATTTGATCCACAGAAGCTCACATTTAAATACTGTACATGAGTTAGTCTTTAAAGTGCCACAATGAGTTTCTTTGAGGTGGTGGTGGTTGTTTTGTTTTTGCCTTTTTGGAGGGTTGTTTTGTTTCCTCTCTGATATGGTTGCACAAACTTAACACGGATACCACTTCAAAAAATTCTGACGCTTATTTTTCCTTGTCTAGAGTTGAAAGAAGAAAGTGCAAAAGCTGGCTTGAGACTCAATATAAAGAAAACCAAGATAATGGCAACATACCCTATCAGTCCCTGGAAAATAGATGGGGAAGAAGTAAAAGCAGTGCCAGATTTTACTTTTTTAGGATCCAAGCTCACTGCAGATGGGGATTGCAGCCATGAAATAAAAAGGCGACTGATTCTTGGGAGACAAGCAATGAGAAACCTGGGGAACATAGTGAAAAGTAGAGACATCACATTGCAAACAAAAATTTGTACTATAGTCAAAGCAATGGTATTCCCGGTGGAAATGTATGGTTGTGAGAGCTGGACCATTAGGAAAGCTGAGCGCAGAAGAATAGATGCCTTTGAGATGTGGTGTTGGAGGAGAGTTTTGAGAGTCCCCTGGACAGCGAGGAGAACAAATAGGTCAATCCTAGAAGAAATTAACCCTGACTGCTCCTTAGAAGGTCAAATAGTAAAGATGAAGCTAAAGTACTTTGGACATCAAATGAGAAGAGAGGATTCGCTTGAGAAAGCCTTGATGCTGGGAAGGGTTGAGGGCAAAAGAAGAAGGGGGCACAAAGCTGAGCAAGTTGAGGAGGATGGTGGAAGACAGAAGTGCCTGGCGGACAGTGGTCCATGGGGTCGCAAACGGTCAGAATCGACTGTGCGACTGAACAACAAAGATCAAACTTTGGACTGCCAAAATGAAGCCACTTTCTTGGATAGGTACATGTTTCTGGCAGTTATCTGCAGACCAGCAAATAAGCTGGATTCTGTCTGTCTCTACATTCACACAGTATGTTGTTGTACACCAGCAGCCCCCACTTGAGCATGTTGGACATCATGCATTTAGGGACTCTAACCCTCAGCCTATTCTGGGTCCTCCAAGCAATGTAGGGTTCCTCAGCTGTATCCTCCTTTAATGTTGTTCTTTGTCCAGTGAGTTTCCTCCATCTTTTAGTTTGGTTTTGCTCAAGAAGGGACTGTGGGTATGATGCTGAATTGGATGACTGGAAGGTCTGCAGGTCAGCAGTTTGAGACCTGAGTGCTGCATGATGTCTGAACACACCCTGCTCTCTTTGACCCCTGAATTTGGTGTATAGAAACCATGCCTGGAAGTTTCACTCTTAGTCTGAAGAAGTGGACTTGATCCACGAAAGTTAACAATAAAAATATAGCAGTTAGTCTTTAAAGTGCTACAGTGTTTTTTAATTTTGTTTTATTTTGTTTTGTTTTCTGATATGCCTGAACCACAGACTAACACGGCTACTATTCCAAAAACTCCTGCATGATGGAGTGAGCTCCTGTCTCTGTCCAAGCTCCTACCTAGCAGTTGGAAAACAAGAAATTGCAAGTAGAAAATAGGTACCACTTTAGTAGGAAGATAACAGCATTTCGTCCACTCTGGTTTCTAGATCATGCCTGTGTCACATGACCACGGAAATGTCTGCAGATGCAGTCAGTGCTGATTCTTTGGCTATAAATGGAGATGAGCACAAGACTAGAGTCAGATGCAACTTCCTTTTGAGTAAGGGAGACCTTTACCTGGATCTGACCTGGGGGACTTAAGGCACATATCCAGCACTATTTTCTGTTTCATTTTCAGTTGTCTCATCATAGGCTGACTGAGGTACAAAGTAGTCAGAAATGGCATTAAGTTGCTGCCTTTTGGATGGTACTAAGGAGAGTAACTTGAGTATAACTTATAATGTCTAAGACTCTAGGTCTCTAGGAACTATCCTTCATAACACTGCTTTCTAGTAGCTGCCCTTCCAAATATTTCTGGCCATCTCACCATCAGAACTATCAATTCTCTTCCCCTGATGTGATTATTAATTCCAGAAAAGGATGGATACTTTTAAGTCTGGTGCCTCTGCTTTGACCATTCTGCTTTGTCTGATCCTTCTAGAAGTCTAAACTCATAATTAGCTTTCGTGGATGAAGTCCACTTCTTCAGACAAGGAGTGAAACTTACATCAAATTCAGGGGTCAAAGAGTGAAGGATGTGTTCAAGCAAAATGACAGACAAGCAAGCACAGCAATACAGCTTCCCACAGCCATCAGCAACAATAGATTAGATTAGCTCTAAATGTCTCCCTTTCATTCTCAAAGGATCTGAGAAAGCCCATTCTGGTCTCTGATCAACCTTTGACTTGCAAACAAAAACACTGTACCTGATTACTTCCTGTTTTGCTAAAGAGAATTGGGAGGAAAGTTGTAATATAATACAGTATATAAAATACCTAGCAGCATATAGCAATCTGTGTATCAAATTTGATAATGTCCCAGAAACCCTTCGCTAATATTTAATCCCCTGCAATGGGTTTCTAACAAATGGATGTATTTGATTTCTGCTGTCTCCCTTTCAATCCTGGTTTTGCAATTTTTCTGTTCCAGAATTGTAACTTTCAGGTCTTGGATAGAGTGTCCAGTTAGACTGAAGTGGTTTGAGACAGTTTTCTCTGTGTTGCCATTCTGGATATCTAATTTGTGTCCATTAATTAATTGCGTAAATATTGTCCTGTTTGTCCAGGATTGAAAGGGAGAGAGCAGAAATAAGATATCCATCTGTTAGACACTGCATGGTGTTGGCCCTGGTTTTATTATTATCCTTTACCCCTACTTACTGTTACCTGAGTGTACCCTCAGTTATTTCTAGGCCTGATGGAAGGGTGTTTACTTCTGCATCTCTGTGTTTGCTTAGGGACATATACAAATGAGGACAGCCTAACAATGCTGAAGATACTTCAACTGGCCCTTCTGAAGTATCTTATTTATTAATTATTATTATTTATTTAAAATTTATATTGCCGCCCATTCACCATAGCAACTCAGGGCAGCTTACAAACAATACATTATCTTGCAGGATAGTGTTCCATTCACTAGCCTATTTTTACAGTTCCACTAAAGTTATTCTGAGGAGAAGGAAACAGGAATAGCAGGTTGGATCTAGATTGTTGCTGAATAGCAGGATTGGCCAGTGTTGCTTCTCTGTCTCCAGAATCCCCCTAGCTCTGTTTTGGTACCAGTTTAGACTTGCAGAATAACTGCATCAGAGTTAAAAGATCACAAAATAACTTGCAGGTGAATCCTGTGTTCAAAAGTGATTGTCAAGTTGCGGTAACCACATCAGGTGCCAGATGTTGAGGGAGAGAGACAGAAAAGAATGGTACTGTTTGTTACTCTGCATTGCTTCTCCTAAATTAGTTTGCTGCCTTCACCTCAAGCAGGGGTATGTACAGTGGTGGGCAGCAACAGGTTCGCACCCCCCTGGCAGGGGGGGATAGCAAACTTGGGTGGCCTTCAGGCAAGGGGGTGGTGAAATTGGGTGGCCTTCGGGCAGGAGGGGGGGGGTTTAGTGAAATTGGGTGGCCATGCCCACCTCCCTGCCCTGCCCTGCCCAGGCTAACACAGCTACCATTTAAAAAGTTTTATTCTGTGCAGGCATATCAGAGAATAAACAAAACAAAAAGACAAAACGTTGTGGCACCTTAAAGACTAACTGCTGTATTTTAATGTGAACTTTTGTGGATCAAGTCCACTGGCTGTTTGGCTATAAACAGAGATGAGCACTGAACCCTAGAGTTGGTAACGACTGGCTTTCGAGCAAGGGCAACCTTTATTTAATAGCAGCAGATCCCTGATTGGTATTCAAATTTGATGTCAGGTTTTGTCCCTGCAAGTGGTTCAAGGTCTCCCTTGCTCAAAAGCCAGTCATATCCAATTCTAGGGTGCAGTGCTCATCTCCATTTACAGCCAAAGAGCCAGTGCTGCCTGTGTTTGCAGATGTATACATGGCCATATGGCAGGCATGACTAGATCGCCCATGATGTTGGCTCTGCCCACGACGTAGGCTCTGCCCATGACATAGGCTCTGCCCATGACATAGGCTCCACCCACAGTGTGGTAGCGACTTTTCCCCCTGCCCACCACTGGGTATGTGTGGCTCTCTCCCATTTCTGGTATTGAAGAAAAATTAAAGCTTCCAGACTAGCCATTTCATACATGAAGTGGAGAGAGGTGCCATCTTGTCTTTTGCTTGAGACAGCAAAATATCTTGAGTCAGCCCCCCTTTTTTGTATGTACTGTACTGTGCCAAAAACAGAATGTAGGAGTGTGTTCTTGCATCATGAAAGCAGGTGAAGTGTCATGCAATTTTCTGTTTCCTGTCAAGACTACTCACTCAGTTTTTAATGGAAGCATATATAGGAACCTCCATAAGCTTTATCAAGAAATTATTTTGTATTATCTCAAAATGCAAAAGTTCAGTACAGTATTGTGAAATAAATGGTATGTAATTCTAAGGAAAGGCACCTGGAAGCAGGTTGCACTGTTTTATATCAAATTTCCAGTTAAAGGAAACATGCAGTCTTCTAAAACTACATATAATATCTACATATAATATATATATATAATATATATAAAACTACATATAAAACTATTAGATTAAAAAAATATAAATTTGAACTAATAAATAAATAAATAATAAATAAATAAATAAATAAATAAAAGCAAATGCTGCTTTTGCAAAGCAATCTGTTACAAAGGCCTTAGAACTTCATATTGCTAATATTACAAATACCAATAATGTTAGCAATATTCATTCACACACACACACACACACCCCGTTCATTTAATATAAAATCAAACAAGGTGAGAACAATGGTTTGTTGGCTGGAATTCCCAGAATTCTGTCTGGGGAATTCTTGGAGCATTCTGGGAGTTGGTATCCATAAAAATAAAACACTTAATCTCTAATTGTTACCACAGGCAAGAAGTGTGTGTGCAAAGTCTATAAGTCCATCAGCCAATTCTACAGGAGCCACAAAACATACTGTATCCAAAATTGGGAAGAGGGGCAAAATGGGGGGAAGGAGCCCAAAGAGTGATTATCTACTAATGGTTTTGAAAAAATCGGCATACTATACTGTATTTTGGGTTGAACACTGAAGGGTGGTGATGTCCCTTGACCTACAGAAAAGTTGAATCACTATTATTTAAGGCTCCCACAATTGGCAATTTTGTTGCCTTTTTTGTTGTCATCATTGAAGAGAACTGCTTTTTTTTGTGGGGTGGTGGTGGTGGAAGTGAGAGGGGAGCATCTGCATATTTAGGATATTTCTGCTGTATTTGGAGACCAAGTGGCCTGGGAATTACTGTCTTGGGTAACTCACATTAATATACAATACATTAGTGCGTGCTTGGGTGCGTGCATATGCGCACACACTGCCTTATATCAAGGTTGTCTAGGCAATTAGCAGGAAACAAAAGTATGTTCGATTTGAACAAAGAATACAGTGTACAGTACTGTGCAGTCAGAAGCAAAATAAGCAACATCAAAACAGATAGTGCCCTGAAATGAAGGGCACAGATTTTTTTTCAATCAGAAAGGCCTGTATAACATGAGTTTTTTATGTTTATTTAAATTTCCAATTCCTTAAATTTAAAACTTCTTAAAATAGGGGTCAGTATAACATAACCTGCAGCCTTCATGAGCCTCCCAGAACCTCCAGTTATAAATTATGTATCAATGTAAATCAGACATTCACAATCCCCTGGCCCGCAGGCCTAATCTGGCCCATTAATCCAGCCTGCAGTGTGTGCCAACACACCTCTGGCCTCTGGGGTGTGAGTGTAAAGGGGGGGGGGTCTGGCCCCTGGCAGGAAAACGTTGTGAAAGCCTGATCTGAACTAAATATGATTTGAAGAAGCAGGGAAAACACAGTGTCTATGCCTGATAGTGTCAGAGCCCTCTTCGTGGGCATGTGCATCATCACCCCAACACAGAGTTCACTCTGCCCAACAGCCCAATGGGAGCACTTCCTCCCTCCCCCCAGCACAAAGTTTGCCCGCTATGTTGGCACTTTGTGATAAATAAGTGGGCTATGGGTTGCAATTCAGGCACTCAGTCTCTAAAAGGTTCACCATCACTGTCATGTGTAATCTACACCAGTGAAAATCCAGGCAAACTGAATTTATGAAGTGTTTCAAGTTGTTGTAAAATGCTCATTGTATCTATTTCAGCTTTAGTATTATAGGTTTCTCTCCCTATGTAAGCAGTAATGTCATCATCAAATTACAGCAAGTAAATATGTGAGAATTGAGTGGGTTGATGTAGGAATTCACATTTCAAAACTATTGTTATGTACACTTTTTATCTACTGCCAAGTATGATCTTGCCTAGTATGTTTTTAAACTGGCCTAGGCAATTTCAGTGTAATGGAGGATTTTGCTTTCTTTTAATTTCTTTTATCTCCTTTTCAGTATTTTAACCTGTTTCCATTATAATTAAACTACAGTGGTGTGTAATTACCATAGTGTTAGATCAGTTGGCTTCTCCTGTATTATTTTGAAATACTGGTGCTACTTAAGGAATTACCCTGCTGGCAAATTGGCACACCTATATTTTTTTAAAATTCAGAATCAGCTGTTAACTGTATTTCTTAAATTTATGTTTGGGTTTCCCCCAGCCAGTCCTGGGGTTCTAAAGTAAAACCTGAAGATGAGAACAGTTGATTTTAGGATTATCATCTACATTTAGTGAAACCTTGGCTAAGCTTGGCCACCATCCAGTTGGATTTTTTCTCCGATGGAACTACAGTACATCCATTAGCAGAACCCTAGAGAGGTCCTTCTGTCTTGTTTCATTTTCCTACATGTCCCCAGAAATAGTTCCCAATAGCTAGGAAATCCCTTGTAAGATCTAAAATGGGGAAAAGACCAAAGTTACCTTGTGTTCTTTGGTGTCTAGTAGTGCAATATTGGTTTTAGGTCAATATTAACATTTAGAACAGGGGTTCCCAACCTTTTTGCACTGCGGGCCGGATTACACACCCTAGACAGCTGAACGGCCCAGTCACATGGTTCCTTCTGCCATAAACACTGCTGTAAAACATGTCCATGGCTGTCGTAAACATGTTTACAACAGCTGCGAGTACATTTACGGCAGTGTTTATGGCAGGCATGGGCACATTTACGCATGCGGCAGGTGTGTTTTATGACTGTTATAAACATGTCTACTTTCACTTCCGGTAATGGCGAGGGCAGTGGTAGGACACGTGAAATAGGGCTGTGGGTGAGGGCTGGTCCGTGGTTCATAGGTTGGCCACCCCGATTTAGAATGATCAGTTTTTGAAAAGGTAGTCTGAAACAGCAACATTTCTATATTTAGCTTACATACCGTCTGTATTTTTTTTGTTCTGATGAAGTGAAGGCTTTAAAAATCTTTGATCACATATGTATTTATGTGACGTTAAGTTTTCAACTTAGAAAACATGCAAGATATGATGTTGCTATTCATTAATTTATGTGGAGATAGGTGGCAAAAGTTGCAGATATTTTTAGAAATAGCACATAACGATGGTGAGAAATATTCTCTGAATTCCCAGATGGTTCATACTGAAGAAATATGTCTTGAGCCACTGTTGTTACATACTGTTTCCTCGTTTCTGAGTTATAATGACTCTGTCAAAGAATTTGAGTAAATAATATTTTAAATAATAGTCCTCACTTTAACTCTGTGACTTAGCAGCAGAGAGATTGTGAAGAAGGATCAAATAGAACAAAAAACAAAAGAACCCAACAAAAAATATTTTAAGGAATAAACAAAACATATAATTAACACCGATAGTTATAAAAATTTATTCCATAGATCCAAATCCTTTACATTTATAAAGAAAGTCCATAAATAGTGAAGCTTTTTGAAGAACCATATTCTTGCTAGACTAAACGATTAGAATGGGTGGACAAACTGAGGTCCATCTCCCTCATTGCTTTGCAGGGCCGTAGCCATGATTCTAGATGTTGGTGGTGGTGGGGGATATTTTTTCAGGAGGGGCAACAATGGCACTCACACATATACAGTATATAACATTGGAACTTTGCCCAGGGTGGGGAGGCTGGCCACCCCCCTGGCTATGGCCCTGTTACTTTGTATCCCTACATCACAGAATTGTTGATGGTCTTGACCACTGAAACCTCTACCAGCATAGCTGAAGTCACAGTGGTTTCCCACTTTCCTTTCTATCAAATAATGTTTTACCTCTTCTCCTACTAGGAATATGGGAAATAGAACTTTTTACCTTTGGCTCTATAGTCAGGAAGGTGCTCCATCTCACTGAACTATCCAGTCAGCTATTCTGAGCATGCACAGTCCTTGTGCAAATGTTGCACTTGAAGTATGCTTCTGCTGTTAGCTATATTTGTAAAACAAAATAACATCTGATAGTTATTCCAAGTATTTTTTGGAATAGTAGCCGTGTTAGTCTGTGGTTCAGCATATCAGAAAACAAAATAAAAAACACTGTAGCACTTTAAAGACTAACTGCTATATATTTATTGTTAGCTTTCATGGATCAAGTCCACTTCTTCAGACAAGGAGTGAAACTTACAGGCATGGTTTATATACACCAAATTCAGGGGTCAAAGGGAGAAGGGCCTGCTCAAGCAGAATGACAGACAAGCAAGCACAACAATACAGCTTCCCACAGCCATCAGCAACAATAGATTATTCAGATTAGCTCTGTCTCAAACCACTTCAATCTAACTGGACACTCTATCCAAGACCTGAAAGTTACAATTCTGGAACAGAGAAATTACAAAACTAGGACTGAAAGTGAGACGGCAGAAATCAAACATATCCATCTGCTAGACACCCATCACAGGGGATTAAATATTAGCAAAGGGTTTCTGGGACATTATCAAATTTGATACACAGATTGCTATATGCTGCTAGATATTTTATATATTATATTACAACCTTCCTGCCAATTCTCTTTAGCAAAACAGGAAGTAACCAGGTACAGTGTTTTTGTTGTTTTCTGACATGCAGGTAAGAGGTTGATTGGAGACTAGAAAGGGCTTTCTCCACACCTTTGAGAAAGGGAGACATTTAGAGCTAATCTGAATAATCTATTGTTGCTGATGGCTGTGGGAAGCTATATTGTTGTGCTTGCTTGTCTGTCATTCTGCTTAAGCAGGCCCTTCTCCCTTTCACCCCTGAATTTGGTGTATAAACCATGCCTGTAAATTTCACTCCTTGTTTGAAGAAGTGGACTTGATGCCATCACTGCGATAGACTATTCTTGTAAGACAGCCAACTAGTTGTTGTTTAAAAACTTCTAATTAAGACAATGTTACAAGCTTCAGAGCCAGTCTATCTTCTGTTGGATTCCCTGCATCAATAGGAAATCCCTCCTGGTCCCCCCCCCCCCCAGCAAAACATTTTTGAACTAGATAAATTTAACTATTTTAAAATTAAATGTACCGTAATTACAAATATTACTACATCAAAGGAATATCAGAAAACAAAATAAACAAAATAAAATAATAAAATAAAAACACTATAGCACTTTAAAGACTAACTGCTTTATTTTTATTGTTAGCTTTTGTGGATCAAGTCCCACTTCTTCAGACAAAGAGTGAAACTTACAAGCATGTTTTTTATACACAAAATTCAGGGGGTCAAAGGGAGATGGGTGCTGTCAAGCAAGATGACAGACAAGCAAGCACAACAATACAGCTTCACACAGCCATTAGCAACAATAGATTATTCAGATTAGCTCTAAATGACTCCCTTTCAATCTCAAGGTTGGTGAGAAAGCCCATTCTGGTCTTTGATCAACCTCAGAATGATGGAAGTCTGAGTCGACTTTAATCCACCCACCAGGATTGAACTCACAACGTTTTGGCTGCAGTACAACAATTTAATCACTGCGCCACCAAGGCTCTATTAAGAATTGGCTTGCTGGCACATAATAATTACAAGTACTGTAACTGAGAAGCTGACTACATGTGTATTTAGCTCTCTGTTTAGTCCACTAAAGTGATGGGCTGGTTGACTCTTTGTAGACAGATAATGTATTTACTGGAGTGAATCAGCCCAAACCCCAGAGTAGTCCTGCTCACAGTTTTCTGGCCCCTCAGCATGTGTGATAGCTGAGAACAAGCCAAAAGCCACTTTCTTTCAATTTGTCAATACCTGTTTCATGAAGTAGCTTAAGGAGAGATACACTTTGGGATATTGGCAAGTCAAATGTCTCTTTGGTTCTGTGGAGGAGCCTTAGTGCTCAGGCAAATGGAAATACAGGTAAATAAATAAATTTCATGTCAGAAATTACTCTGGATTGAAAGGATTTTTGCTGGAGAAACACTGCTCAGGGCCCAGGGGACATCCGAATGAGGCTTTCATGTCCCCAAGATCCATCGTATAGTACTCAGGTATCGAACCCTGACCTTCCAGTCTCCAAGCTCAGCATCTTAACCACTAAACAAATGGAAATATCTGTCACAGACTAAACCTTCCCAGGATTTTAGATATTCCTTTCAATATTTATAACCTACTTTTGGGATAAAAAGGCTTGAAAAAAATCTAACAGTAGTCCTGTACTAAAAGAACCACTAATGTTTTTCTCTTTCTTTTAACCAAAATCTTGTTCAACAAAAAGAAATTAATCCATATTAACTGAGATGAGAATAAACAAATCAGGAGCAACAAGAAGCCAGGAAAGAAATTTGTCAAAACAGAACTGAACCAAATAGCCAGAAAGAAGAATCCCTCAAACTCAGAGATGAATAAGCATTTTATGATGACTAAGCTTAAGGCACAGCCCAGATTTGGTATGATGTGATCAGTTTTAGTGTATAAATTGTGTGGATCCTTCAAGCAGCTAAGCCATACACTGTGGTGAGTAAGCTCACACTTTAATGCTATTTCTGCCTGTTCACTTCTGATCACCTTTGTGAGTGTTCTGCTTCTAGTTAGTGTGGTTCAGAAAGCAGAAGGCAGGTCAAAATAATAATAGAATACAGTACTGTACTATCTTCCATTTCCAAGCCTTGAAAGACAGATTAGTTTCACAAGCAAACAATTCTCAAATGCTGGACAAAGTTCTATGTACGCAAACATTGCTTTTACCCAATGTTAAGACATGGGTTTATCTGGATTAAAAAAAATAGGTTAATGAATAGGTTAGCCCAGGGGTGGGGAAACTGTGGCCTTGAGTGGAGCTTGGGCTTTTGGGAATTGAAGTCAAAGTTCACCTGGAGGCCCAAGGTTGAGAAACCCAGGCCTAGAGGAAACAGGCTAGTCTTCCAGGTCTTCTGGAACGTCAGTTCCCAGAAGCCCTGACTCCTCTCAATAGCCAATAAATTTTCACAGGTTCACTCTGCAGTGGGACTAAAAGAGAACAGAATTGGGTTCCTACTTCCTTTAGTTCTTTTTAAAGCTTTGTTTTATTTTAAAAAATATTGTTAGTAAGGCAGATATTAAGTTTTTGTATTAAGAATCAGATGTTCTAATTGAGAGAATACAGCCTGTACTTTGAGGTGTACAAATCGTGGCAAATTCACTTATATAGACATAGGAGTCATCTCTAATGTTAGATAATTGCTTGATTAGTTCAGGGATCCAGACAGGATGAAATGTGGTTAGCCATGAAAAATGGCTAGATGGCACTGTAGAGTCATCTTTGGTGGCGTTTTGCAAAAGACATCACATTATTCCATAAGAACTGTGTTACTGTGTTTGTTTGGCTCTCTTGCTTTGTAATTAAATTAGATTCTGAGGCTCAGGAATTGCTGGGAGATCTTGCACGAGCCATCATATGAGGAAATGCAACATAAAGCAGATAGTGTTGGGGAGGAGATTGCTGAAATGGCCAGTGGGGATATGTGGGAATAACACAATATGCTGTTTGTATACATTGTGTGTTTATTTTTATACACTACTATCCAAGTACTGTACTAGATATCTCAGTGAATAAGTTATCTGTTTGGGGTTCAGTTCCCCATTGTGCATCTCAGAAGAGCCAATGTGTGTGGCTTTGGGCAAGCTTGACAATTCTAGGATGCCCCTAGAAGAAGGGAATGGTAAATCACATCTGAATACTCTTTACTGAGAAGAGTTACCATAAGTCATAATTGACTGCACAGCACACAACAACAATCATTATCCAAGCAAATTTCACAAAGTGATGTACAGTATATCCAATTGTGAAAAAGTAACCATAATTCAGGGGAGGGTTTCTGTGCAACTTTTCAGGCCTTACTGTCCCCAAAAGATGTTATTTCAGGAGGGCCCTGCCTAGACCGGTTGTTTCCAACCTTTTTTGGTCATGCCCCACTTAAGCATATCTAAAACCATCATGTCCCCTTCCCCCGTGACACAAAATTTTTATTATTCAACATGAAGGAAGCCTAAAAGGTCATTCACTGTTAATAATCAATTCACGAATAGCCCCCCATAAAAATCAAATAGCCCCCCTGTGGGGCATGTGCCCCACATTGGGAACCATGGCCCTAGACATGGGTCCCGTGTTGGGTGGTTGATTTGATTAGATAGCCACCTCTTTCTCTCTTTTGAACATTTTAAATTTTTATTTACATTTTGAGTCTTTTAAATTTATAGTTTTAAATTTTTAACTAATCTTGAACCTTTAAGTTTCTAATCTCTTTGAATTAGGGGTATAGTTGGGTTTACGGATGGGTTCATTGGATTGTTATTTTCCAACACTGTGCTAGCTGCCCTGAGTCATTCCGAGTAGGGTGGCATACAAGTGCAATAGATAGATAGATAGATAAATACAATTGTACCTCGCTTAAAGAGCATAATATGTTCCACAGGATTGCTCTTTAAGCGAATTTGCTCTTTTAGCGAAAGACCATTGTAATGGACCAATTGTGACTTCTGGTGGGGGGGGGGATTGTGAACCCTGATTTATTTATGAAGTGAGTTTTTGGTTGGGTTTTATTTGTTAAACGAAGCGAACATTCAGAGAAAATTCTGCTCTTTAAGTGAGTTACTCTTTAAGTGAGGCACTCTGTATGCGAGGTTTTATTTGTAGACAGAAACAACCATTTTTAGGACAGGGTGGCAAACCATCCTACCAGTGATGGGATGTAACAGGTTCTCACCAGTCCTTCAGAACCGGTAGTAACTTTCCCCAGTGTCCTGGAGAACCGGTTGCAGCTTTTGGGGGGAACCACCTTCAGAGCTTACCTTTTCACTGGTTCCTCCACTGCACATGCGCGCCAAGCACTTGTTGTCCATGCATGCCTACAGTGCTTGGCGCGCATGCACGGTCTCCTTGCTGTCCTCCCAAGCGGGGAGGAGGAAGAGAAGCTGCTAATCTGAAGCTCCCTATAGCCTGCTCCCCTAGATATCCTAGAGAACTGGTTAGGCGAAGACTTAGTACCTAACTTCTTTAACTGTTGAAAAGTTGAAAAGTGCCAAAGTGAAGCCATCTTGTGGTGAATTCATTCTGTAGTTCCTTCCATCTGACCTAGTGTGAGAAAGATTAGCCAGAATAAGCTTTAAGCTCTGGTTTAAAAGCTCTGGTTGATTTGTGATGTGGGTGGGTGGGTGTTTGGGTGTATTTTAATGTATTATTTATTTATTTATTTAATTTATTTACAGGTTTGTGTTGTGGGTGGGTGGGTAGGTGGGTTGAGGTACGTGTGTGTGTGTGTGCTTATTTTTATTTTATTTTTCATTATTTTTTAATTTGTGTTCTTTGGCACTGCCCACAACATCATGATGTCATGACATTGGCTCCACCCATGATGTTAGCTCCGCCCACACTGTGATGATGTCATGGTGGGGTAGTAAAATTTTTGACATCCCACCACTGCATCCTACTCAATTCAGATAAAATTGCACTGAAGAGCCAGTTTTTCTTTCTTAAAATATATAGAGGAAGTTGCTGCTTATGAGAAGACTACTGAAGAGGTAAGGAAATGCACAGTGGCAGCTACCAGTTTCCACACAAAAGGAAAGTATCCTTAAGTTAATTACTTCTGTCCTTAACCCTTTCAGAAATAGTACGTATCTTAAATTTGTATTATTTTGATGATTCATCCACCAATTTGTACTTCTTCATCTGAATCCTGTTCAACTGTATTATTTAGTTGTGCATACTGGTTGAACAAACAAGGAGATAAAATGACATGTTTGCTTACAAGAAACTATTCTGTTCCTGAATACGCTGTCCTAACTATAGTATTTTGCACAGAATAGAGATTAGACATCAGCATAATTAAAATGATGCACAGATTATCATTATCCACACAGAGAGGCTTTACTGCAGTCTGCAATTGATAAAGCAAAATCTGACTTCTGAAATTCCTTATTACACTAGTTAGTATGTATTTATGCTGGAATGGGATTTTCAGATTTTTGGACTACCCAGAACTAGGTAGGTGAGCCACATCTTGGTGTCTGTAAAAGAAGTTTAAGTCAGATATAACTACCAGACTGGGGAATTATAGGATTTGTAGTCCAAGAAATCTGAACATCTCTTTTCTAATTAGTGTCTTTTCCTTTTCTGAATCTATCTTGAAGATCTGCATTTCTTGCTCCATATATGGCAGAAGTCTTGTTGTAATATCCTTTACTCACATAGGAAATCAATGAATGGTCCTATAGTTACTGCAATCTGTAGTTTTATTACTTCACTTGGAATGTGTGTGTAAATGTTGTTTTATCCCCTTGGAAGAAAAAAATACATATGACATCATCATAGAGGAAGAGCAACTTACAATGAGGAGAAAGAATAACTTTCAGGACAATCTGCATATTCAAGGTTCCTCTTTCCACAGCTGAATGTAATCAAGATCACTGCCTTTAAAGTGAATGCAGGTCAATAAACACTGACAGGATTGAAGCCACTACAGGACCACTGAGAAAAAGGCATCAACATATTGACCTTCAGGGTTTGTAGAATTACCACATAAATGACCCATTAAGTATGCTGAGTAGCTGCAGAATGTACTGACAGTTTTTTTTTGGGGGGGGGACTGCGGGGGATGGCAAGAAAGTGAAATGCGCTGTTGGTGGAGGACAATAGATACATTTGGGATAGTAGCATTGTTTGGTTAAGAGAAAGGATAGTCTGCAGTCTTTTATTGCAGATTCCAGTTGCAATTCTTTGCTTGCTATGCCCTCCTGCAAACAGACGAATGTTACTACAGTAATACCTCTGATAACGATTGCATCGGAGAACGCTGAAATTGCATAATGATGCAATTTTTTTTGCATCAGATAACAATCTGTTAGTGTTATCCAATGCAATTGTTTGTAGCAGCAGTGTGGCTGGAACAGGGGCTCCCTGTTCAGCTTCCCAGCCACCTTGCAACTGCAGAGGCAGGGTGGCTGGAAAGCCGACCCGCCCCCCCTTGTCGACTTCCCCAGCCACCCTGCAGCTGCAAAGGCAGGGGTGTCGGAGGGCCAGAAATGGGTGGGAAAAACTTCCCTGAAGTTCCCTGACCTCCCTGGCCGGTGCAGTGAGTCAAAATGCTGGGATTCAAATCCCGGTGTTTTGATTCACTGCACCAGCTGGGGAGGTTGGGGAATGTCGGGAACAGTGCGGATTGTGTCCCTTGACCTCCCTGGAGGTAACAGAGGTGCTGGAGAGCCCAAAATGGGCAAAAAATGGAAGTTTTTTCCAACCATTTCAGGTTCTCCGGCACCCCTGCTGGCTCTGTGGAGGTTAGGGAACCTGATCCACATTGTTCCTAACCTCCCCATACCTCCCCCAGGTGCTGCGATTGTAGCGTGGGATCAGCACTTGGGTTGGGGGGAGGGTTGAACAGACGTGCGCCTGGTTCAACTCCCAACCCAAGCAGCTGATCCCACGCTGCGATCTGCCTGCCTCTTTGGAAAGGGCAGTGGGGATTCCACTCATGGAATCCCCACTGCCTTTTCCAAAGAGGCAGGCGGATTGGCCTGTTCCCTTTCCTCTTCAGAAAGGGAACAGGGCTTTTTTTTAACGTTGTGCAATCAATGCATCGCACAACATTAAAAACTGGATAACGACGAGACTTGTGGAACTAAGTCTCATCGTTATCTGAGGTACTAGTGTATTGTCCATTCTATACAGTTGCTTCTGTATATTTATATTTATTCTCAAGAATACTTCAACTTTTTGCATCCTTAAAATTTATCATAAATGAAAACTCTAATAACATTATATTTTTACAAACATTAATGCCCGTCTCAGAAAAATGCTGCTTTTTATCATGGTGGAATCCAGGTTCTTTGGCAGAGCAATTAGTTAAATGTCGAACACAAAAACAAAAAAACTATTTATTCAAGCACATTATCTAGGTCTATTATTAATTGCAGCATTTAAAAGACTTAATGCACTTTCTCAGGAACATTTTGTTTTTGTTTGCTGTGTTCAGAAATCACAAGCTTGGCTAATGGTTTCAAACAGCAATTTTCTCCCTTCGTTGTTAATAGCTAAGGTTACATTTATCACAAATATGAATGACTTTGAATTGCCTTTTCCTTATGTTACAGCAAAACTAAAAGACAGTTTCTTTATGTTGTAGTAACAGCCCTTTATTAAGCATTTAGCAGTACGTGAATCCAGTACACTCACAAAATCCAAAGGTTTATCTTTAGGACTTTCTTGGTGAAAAGGCCCAACTACTTTGCAGTAGTTCCTATTACTGGCTGTAATTGATTAATGTCCACCTAAGTACAACATGCATACATTTTGAAGCACTAGTGATCTGGGAGGCAGTGATTAGAAAGACTGTGCTGCATACACAGAATGAGACTTTGTTAAACAATTACAGCTTTAGTTGGCCAATTGTTTTCTATATAAGTTATAAAGATTTCACATACCATATGCCAGTAATAGTATTTGAACAATATAAATAAAGTGTAACCTCGCTTAACAAAGAGCTCGGTTAACACAAAAATCACATAACAAAAGGAAACCCATAGGAAATAGTGGCTCAGTTAACAATTTCCCCCAGAATGGATTAATTGGTTTTCGATGCATTCCCATAGGAAATTGCATTCAATGCATTCCTATGGGAAATTTGCTTTACACATTTTTCATAGTACAAAAGGTCCCAGAGAATGCATTGAATTTGTTAACTGAGGTTCCACTGTATACCGTCCAAGCTTTCTATTACTTCCTGTTAACCTATAACAGTGGTGGCGAACCTTGGCACTCCAGGAGTTATTGGACTTCAATTACCAGAAGCCCAAAGTCAGCACTCCTGCTGATCAGGGTTCTGGGAACTGAAGTTCAAGAACAGCTATAGTGTCAAGGTTAGCCACCATTGACTTGTAATAACTAACCATACATTACCAGGACAAATCAACTACAGTATGTGAATTGTGTTAAACCAGAATACTACTGCACAAATTAATCAGAATGAAAGGGGAAAACCATGTTTTTTTAAACTTTTTTTGTATCACAGTAATATGAACTGTTGCTAGTAATTATATTTTTACATACCATTTTCATATAAAATAGTTATTCATATATAGTGTTTTTATTTAACTTCAATCAGCATTTAAGTTGAGACTCTACTTAGGCTTACACAAGAGCATTCTCTTGTGAGTTAGACTTGGATAACATTTTTGCAGAATAAGGGCTCAAGATATCATGGAGACAAACAAGATTATTATTTCAAAGGCCAGGTAGAGCAAATTTATGTTTTACAGCCAACCATTTGAAAAATGTAATCACAAAACATTTGGACGATTGTGTCAAGGAACGTGTACTATCAACATTTGTAATTTGTTACATTGATTTATAATTCAGGTTCACAAAGTGATGAAGCAGTGCATGCAAACATGGGCAGCTGTTCTTGACTGATTTTATAGAGTGCTGATAAAAGAGATCAACATTAAAAGAACTAAAAAGCAAAGCAAAAAGCAAAGGACACTGTCTTACCCACCCATCTTCTGTCTGCCTTGTGCTTTAGCCAAAGTTTCAGGAAGTGTCATATGGATTATGTGGCTACAGGATGACTTGGGTAAGGCAATGTCAGAATTGCCATATCAAAAATAAAGTCAGAAACTGAAGCAATGCTTGTTCTTTAGATCAGAAATGCCCAAACTACAGCCCGAGGGCTGAATCCAGCCCCCGATGCCAATTCATCCAGCCAACAAAGCCCTTGTTGCTCCCGGAAGTGGAAGTAAAACGTGCCCGTATGGGCACAACGAGGAGCAACGAGGGCTTTGTGGGCTGGATGAATTGGCATCGGGGGCTGGATCCAGCCCACAGGCCATACTGACCAGCCCCCTGAGCCATGTGACCGACCTACAGTCCAAAAGGTTTGGGCATCCCTGCTTTAGATGGAGACACGTCTGTTCTGAAATATGAAAGGACCATTATTACTATGAATAGAAATTAAACAACTAATTTTTTAAATAGATGATGGTGGTGGTTGATTCTGACAACCACAGGGCAAAGAGATTTCTAAATTGTTACATTTCTCTTTTAAAATGTGCAGTAAAATTTACTTTTAAATCAGTTCTTCAAAAAAAAAAAAAAAAAAAAAAGAATTCCAAGACAAGTCTTCTTGATGTCTGTACATGACATACTTTTAAAATAAACATGCTCAAGTTATACTTTCTAGCATTTTTGGTGATCTGGTGAACAAAATATTTAAAGCAGAGGTAAAATCCATTGTTGCTTTGAACATTAACTTAATAGTCAGTAGAATACCAAACCAAAAATTACAAAACTTCAAATGTACTATGAAATAATTAGACATTATAACTACTGAAGGCATGCTCATCAACTCTCCATCATAAAAAACAAAGTAAAATCTTTTTTACAATTGAAGATGACATAATGATATACAAAACTGACATTCTGAACCAGCCAGTAATAATTTAAAACTTTTGCCTTCTTTTAAAAAGCATTCAGGCATTGCTACAGTGTCATACGAAAAGGTTTTGGGAATAATTATAGCAAACTGTGTAGACATTACTCATTGTCATAGTTGTACATGGTCTGCGAGATGCCTGGGCCAGAATTTTGGAACTCACTGCTCGAGTCCTAGCCCTGGAACTAGGAGTTTGTGAGGCATTGTTATAATTTTGTGTGTGTGTGACAGTTACTGGGAAGTATTCTCCAATTTTTAAAATTACAGTACATCTTCATTACCAAAACCATTTCCTACACTCAATAAAAACTAAATTAGCATCTAAAGAATGGGACTAAACAAACAAACAAAATGTTCATTTCTGAATTTCACTCACCAAGCTCTTCTGGATCCTAAATTTAGGACTGAATCATACCAATAGCTTAAGCCTTAGGTCGTTGGTGGCAAACCTTGGCACTCCAGGTGTTCTTGGACTTCAATTCCCAGAAGCCCAAGTCTCTGTGAATCCACATGAATGGGTTTATGCACAGAAAACCCATTCATGTGGATTCACATAGACTTGGGCTTCTGGGAATTGAAGTCCAAGAACACCTGGAGTGCCAAGGTTCGCCACCATGGGCCTAGGTGGACAATAGCTTGCAGTTAAATGTGACACTAACACTGTAGCCTAATATTTGGACAAAAGTAAAATGGGATTGTTTTAGGTACTGTATCTGGTTACGTTTTAGGTATCTGATTCCCCACCATGCCTCCAGGGGGAAAAACCAGCCTTTGTACTCATGGGCAAGTTACACAGTCCCAAGCAGATGTAGAAGAAGGGAATGGTAAACTATGTCTGTATATCCTCTACCTAGAAAACCCTGCAAATGGTCACCATAAGTTGGAATCGACTTGATAGCACAAAATTATTTCTAGCAGAAAGGAGTAGCTGGATTGTCACATACTGTTTTTTTGGCAGAAGGAACAAATATTAAGAAGAAACCTACTTTATATTATTTCATATGATCAATATGCTTCCTAATGGCAAAAGCTTTGCCTTGCAACAGAATTCTTATGATCTCATTTCATATGTCAAGTTACTTTTTCTCTTTTCTACAAACAGCAATGGTCTGAATTTGTCCATGTTGTGCAATATATACCACTAGTAAATATGTAACACCTTGAATGGAGTAAATGTAAGTCAAAACCTCCTTCTGCTAGCTGATCTCAGATACAGTCAAACCTCGCATAAAGAGTGTTTCGCTTAAAGAGTAACTCGCTTAAAGAGGAGAATTTTCTCTGAATTTTGCTTTGCATAACAAATAAAACCAACCAGAAACTCGCTTAACAAATAAATCGGTGTTCGCAATCCCCCCCCCCCCATGGGTCACTTACAATGGTGTTTCGCTTAAAGAGCAATTCTGTGGAACACATTATGCTCTTTAAGCGAGGTACAACTGTACATGCTAGTAGAGCAATCTGCCACCAGAACTGTTCTGTTGACTAAGATCTGTTGTAGAGGGAATTAAAAAAAAATCAAACAAAGTCTGGAGCAAAGAAGGAACTCGTTTATGCCTGATCCAAATCTTCTCCTGCCTTGAGAGGACAGTGATTGTGACAGCACAAAATGTAAGTTGAGGGTAGTCCTACAGTGTGGAGAGTTATGTGTAATTTACAACGTCCTTAAGGTGGGAGGTGGTTGGCTCAGCACTGCTTCAGCTGTCTTGGTACTAGCTCAGTGGGCTTTCAGCTGTTTTCGCTTGTTTCCACTGCACTTCAAATAAATAAGTAAAATTAAAACAAATTCTGTCTTTGGTTTGTTGGAGATGAGCACATCAAAGAAAGTCATTCTTTCTGTGTTTATAGAACACATCAAAGCAGTGTACAGTAATATGCTGCTTAGCACTCAGGATGTATTCCAAGAAGATGGAATGCTAACTGAATCAGTACTAAACATTATAACATGGCAACATTATACTTTATACTAGGGGTGCCCAAACTATGGACCGGGGGCCGCATCTGGCCCCCAGCCCTTAGTGACCGGCTCCTTGAATCACGTGATCGGCCCACAGCTGGAAAAGTTTGGGCACCCCGCTTTATACCATATAGTAGTAAATGCTAAGGATAGAGGAGCTTTTAAATCTGTGGCTTGGAATTGGCTATAATCCCAACTTCACTTTTGTATCCTTGAACAAACATGTGTCGAAAAAATGTCTTATGGACTTTCCTAAAAGCCAACACCGACCTATAGTATAGTATTGGAAGTGGGCATCCAATTCCCCAGATCAAGATGGAATCTGAAAAAAGGGAACTGGGCTAAATTAAAATTCAACCTCAATTGCTGCATTAGATGGATTCCTCTTAAACAGGAAAATTGTAATAGGTTTATAGAAGCTGTTATGTATGTAGCCAAAAACACATTCCTAGATGCTACCCAAAAGAATATATCCCTGGCTGGGGGAAAAAATTGGAAAGCTGTATCCAGATACTGTACTGTCAAACTTGGAAGAAACCCATAGAAATCAGTAGAACTTAAACTGGGCTTGACTAACATAGCTTACACTGATTTCAGTAAGTCTAAGATAATGCTAATTCTAGATTTACCAAAGGAAAAAACAAGAACAGAAAGATTAGTGCTGAGATCTTAATGCAGACTGCTAACGTTTTTGCTGTTCTTCATGAACTGACTTTTCCAGCTAGGAAGAGAGATCTACACGGCTGGTCCTGGGTTTCTTTAAATTTCAGCTTATGAAGAAGGAAACTCCAAACTGTGTAAGCTGTCTGTAAATTGCTAAATTTACCTTATTCAGTCCTGGATTTTCTTAGTCTTTTTCTCTTCAGCAAATTTGGTTTTGACTTCCAATACAAACCCTTATTTTACTAGCAAGCCTCTTTATTATACTAAATTTGGGAAAAACCCCCAAAATAAACAACCACCCATTATATTCCAGTTTTACAATGCACAATCTTTGTTTCCTTCTACTAGAAAACCTAGAACAAAGTTCATAAAAACCACTGGCCTGTGGAAAAGAAAAGCTTGACTAGAATAAGCATTATGGACCCCTTCAGTTAACACTAGATGGGACTGTAACTCCCATAAGCCCTAAACAGAAGAGTCAATGGTGTAAATTATCATCCAAAAACAATTTGAGGACTACAAGTTGCCCACCCCAATATCACTGTACAGAAAGGAGCAGCAGTATAATGCAGCAATGGAAAAGACAACCGAGACAGAAATTTCTCACAGAAGGATTTGGACACAAGCACATTATAAATTATTATCATTCTTTAGTCATTACTATGAAGACTAAACATGAGAATTTGCCATTCTTTTTCAAATAATCTTTTTAAAAACAGCAAATATTTAAGTTAAGGATTCAAGAATAAGAGCTGAATAAATTAAATATATTTAATGTGGGAAAATGATCATAATTCTCTTCAAATATGGAAAAGGATGTCTGAAAGAACAGGTAAGACAATCATATCAAACAAATCTAGTGCAAATTGTACTGGCTGACAGAGGATTATGTAGGTAAAGCTAAGGACTTGAGCGTTAGGGTGGTGTAATTGGACTGTGCAATCCATGCTGACTTGTTTTGCATATGCCAGTATTTCCCAACCTTTAGTTTTTGGACTTCAGTTCCCAGAAGCCTAAGTCAATTTCCCAAAGCACTAATCAGCCAATGTACTGACTTAGGCTTCTGGGAATTGAAGTCCACCAGTGTTCCGTGGAACACAGTTTGGGAAATGCTGGCATATTATAGTCCATGAATATGTAAGATTAAGATTTAGAAGACCCGAGTTCAAAACCCAACTTGGCTATGGAAATTTAATGGGTGTGTGTGGCAATGGTAAGCCATTTCTTGAACATCTCATATACCTTAAAATTTTATCTGGGTCACTATAAATCAGAAGAGACTTAACGGCACATAATAACAAGAACATGAGAATGCACACTAGTTTTCTTCATTTCGACCATCACAGAACTCAAGACCATGCTCAGCAGATTATCAGAATTCATCAGAAAATAACCACAATGACTCTATCTTTTAGGCCACTTCATAAAATGCTTTGGAAGCATTATCAAGAAAATCCCAGTGACATTTCACCTTCACACAGACAAGCTGCTCTACTGTTGAATTGAGCAAAATTTAACTTATATTTTGCTAAATGTTACTTAGATAAGTTATTCTTGATTCATTGACATATGGAATGATTATTTAGGGATACCTGGTGGAGTTTGGATTTTATATTTCTGAACATCAGAGCTCTACAGCACATAGCAAATCACTTCTGAAACTAAGAGAATTTTATAGAATGACTTCTTCAGCTCATATTCACCAGTTATTAAAACTTGCAAAGAAATAATGGTGGGTTCCATACTTTTGTTATCTATTCCTTATATCACTGTTTTCAAACTACGTTACAGGGACTCTGGAGTCGTAAAAGAGAACAATTACTATACAGCAGGGGTGCCCAAACTATGGCCGTGGGCCAGATCTGTAAGGGCATGTTTTACTTCCACTTCTGGGAGCGATGAGGGCAGCATGGGTCAGATGAATTGGCATCAGGGGCCGGATGTGGTCTGTAGTTTGGCCAACCCTGGTTTAAGCAGAGAAAATGGCAGCTTAAAATCCATCTTATTCTGTTGCAAAACAGATTGCAAGGCACATTTTACTTCTGCTTCCGGTGGGAGGAACCACGTGACTGGCCTGCTGAACCACATGACCGGTGCACGGCCCAAAAAGTTTGGGCACCCCTGCTATACAGGCATGCTGCTCAAAGCACAACTACTTATAATTACTGAACATGTGTCTTGCAGGCATGGAGTGGACTGCATGAGTTCTAAGGTACAGGAGATAACACCAGGCCTGATGAAACTGTGTTGAACTCAGAGACTTCCCACCTGAGGGATTTTGACAATAACATAAATGTGATGGAGATACTGAATACCTCATATCTATTGTGTGTTTCACTTGGATCATATCTGAACAATTTTACGATAGGTAAAAGCTATCTAGTAGAATCCACAATGAAGTACTCCCTGCCAGCAGAAAGTTCAAAAACCCCAGCCCTAAACATTAAGTATGCTAGTAAGCAGTTAAATTCAATGCTGTTGTCAATTGATGCTGTTCTTCTTTCTTATGATTTTTAAAAAAACGTTTCCTTCATTTAATCCCTTTTTATTCCATCATTTAAGTTTTTTAAAACTGTAAAAACAACAATAATATAAGTACTGTGATACCTTCAAAACTGATTTCCCCTCACGGTGAATTTATGTGGATTATAAATCTGCTTTCTCAGACACATGAAGACAAATGAAGAAATTGATTGTAATTTATGAAAGCTCATACTGAAATAAATTTGTTGGTCTTGAAGGTGCTGTAATACATTTGAGGGCTTTTGTTTTGTTCTTGCTGAAATAGGAGTAAAACAGCAGCCTCTGTGGATAAGAAAAGGAGAAAAACCCCAAATCCCAATCTACTGTGAGGAAGACATAGCCCTAACTCAATTACCAGAAGGAGGTAGGGGTGCAGCTGTGTAACTGGGGCAGTTCCTTACTCTATTTGGTTAAGTGAGCAAAGCCAGTTAAGTCCAGCTTCTTCTTCCTTAGTAATTTAAAGATGCTTCTCAGGTATAGTTTATTATATCCTTGTTTGTATAATTGCTCAGAGATACTTTTCTCCTTCATAGTAAAAACCAGCCTTGAGTTTGTTGGAGGAAATATAGGATATAAATGTAACAAATAACCACCTACAGCCAATTTGGTTCATTTTACAGATTTCTTACTGTTAGGTATATTCATTAAAACATAAAATATGGGAAGTGGCCTTTTTAAAGAGACATAGGTAATACTCTGAATTAATGGCAGTAAAATAGGTGTACATCTGTTGTCTTCTTTGCTTCTTTTGCCCCATCGGGTGGGTGTTAGAGATCTGTGCATCTGTTAAAGTCCAGTTCTTAGGAATCTACTAAAAAAATCCCACAAATCCCACAGTCTGCCAGTGCTATATATGAGGTGATGGACGTACCATTTATAACAGCTGTTACATTCTGAAATGCAAGACAAACTAACATCTAGCCTGGACTCTTATTTCATGACTCCAATCAAACACCATGATTTGCAAGGAGAATTAAGAAGAAGACAAATGTTAACCAAACCAAAAGAAGGAATATTTCCATAAAACATGGACTTATTGCATGATTGCTTGAGACAATATTTTTGTGTGATCAGCTAGGAAAAAAACCCTAATAGTCTTACAGTAAATGTATGTAGATTGCATATGCTTGTGTCGGGGTTGGAAGCTAACAGAAGGCAATGACTTTTTCTTTTTCGGGGAAGGGCGGCTGTTTCAAAAGTGTTTCGAAACAGTCAGTTTATCATCCTTTCATGGTGCCTCGTGATAATTTATTATGAATTCCAATTTATATGCTCTTTATTATTGGAAAGTAGCTCCTACATACAACATAGGTGCTTTTTATTTAATTCACTCTTCATCTTCTGACGGTGACAATTTATAAGATGTTTGAAGCAGTTTTCTCTCTTCAGACGCTGTCAGCAAGGTGCCAGAATTTTCTCTATGAGAAGGATATCCAGTGCTTAAGTTCCTCCATACCCTGCAATATTCGGGTATAATAGAAGTCCACGTTGGCTGCAAAGTCAGTACATACCGGTGATTCTGCATCGGCAAAACTGCAGTACAGTGCTGTCCCTCCAATACTAAGGAATACAGTTGCTATGCACAATAACATCAACAGGACGCAGGAGCCACCTCCAACTTCATCTGTAAATATGAGAGAAATACACATATCTAATCAAATCATGGATAAATCAAATATTTAATTCATTGTTAGTGTGCTTATACTTTGTACAATTGCAGAATAGCCAAGTAAGTGTTAAAGCAATGAGTAAGATCACCCAATTACCCTGCAAAAATAAAACAAAAAGATAAACAAAACCGGGACTGTGGTTCCAAATCAATAAATATTTATATGTGAACAGCAATTTGAAAATGTTGTTTCTTTTACCCTTCAAAGCAGAAAACATGAACTATAATGGTCCTAGCTGTCTGAATAAAACTGTTAGTACTATTAAGAAATCAGTGAAAATACTTGCGTTTTGACAAAACTAAATTTATTTCATGTTATGAGAAAAAGCATCCCATCAATAGTTCTTAGCCCTCCATGATTGATACAGGTTTAAACTGCCCACCTAGCAGATGAACATGTACTAAAACCATATGAGCCTCCTTGAAGACTGTGGTAGTTTTGAACCACAGCCGGGTGTACTCTGGTAACAGGAACCTTGTGTTGCTGGCTAATCTTTCTCACACTAGGTCAGGAACTACAGAATGAACTCACCAAAAAGTGCCTTTATTTTGGCAGCTTCTTGTCTGGCCTAGACACGGAAGAAGAAACCAGATGCATTTATATAGATGAACACAGCAAAAATGTTGATACAGTAATACCTTGGATAACGCTAAGACTTGGTTCCACAAGTCTTGGTGTTATCCGATTTTTAATGTTATCCGATGCATGTTAAAATCCTATGGGATGTATCGGATAACGTTAAAGCTCCATAGAGATACATTGTAACCGCACAGGCTTTAGCGGTTGTTATCTTGATCCATCCCATAGGACCTTAACGTTATTCGATCCAATTCTCCTCCCCAGATTACTTAATGTTATGCGATTTTAGCGTTATCTGAGGTAAACGTTATCCGAGGTATTACTGTACTTCTTTCACTTTGGGTTTTTTCAGGCATGCCTTTCTGTATTATTCTTTTTACTTAGCAGTCTTTTCATTTTATACACACAAAAAAGCCTCTTTTGAGTCATTTGGTTTTTGTTTCCCCATGTTTTCCTACTCTCCAAAAGCCCGAAAGAACCACTAAAAACTACTCCAAACAACCAAATGCAAGGCAGCATAGAATCAGTCTACTCCAAATGCATGCAGTATATGAGGAAAAAAAATCAGATTTATGCAAGCACAAGTTTAAATTGCTAACAGAATGTATTCAGTACCACCAAGCAAGCACAACCGGGTCAGGGGTGGTGGTGAAGAGAGAAGCCAAATGGCAGGCATCAGCTATCTGAAACACAGAGAAATCTACTCACCAAAACAACAGCAATAGTATTAAGTGTGCCCACTGTTTCTGCTCTCTCAGAAGCAAACAAAATAATCCTTACTCTCCCCATCAAAATATACTCCTTTAATAGTATAAATACACAGTAAATTAACCAATTTTTTAAAAAAATCTCCAAAATAAAAACAGGAAAAACACTCCCCAAACATATGCAAAAAGAACAGAATAATGACAGAATAAAACAACACCATACAGGTGTTCTAAAAATCAAGATAAATAAGCAAGTAAATAAAGATTAAAAAAATACAAGCAGAGCTAACCGATACTATGTGGATATGTGGAGAGTTCTCTCCTTGCTACAACTTAGTGACTGCTCTTCCATTAAGTACAACTGGTGGCAGGTCAGGAGTTTCCAAGGAAGGAAAAGACAAAAACAAAACTCAATGAAGGAAAATAAAACTCAAAGAAATTGGGGTGGTAGGGGGGAGGGAATCAAAAATAATGTCAAGGAGGCATGCTGACACAGTAAGAAGAATCCAAACAAATAGGGGAGGCCCTGAAAAAAAATCAAGACAAGAAGGCAAACAAAGTATCCCATAGGAAGACACAGCAAAGAGATAGCAATCCAAAATAATAATCGCACCCACAAAGAAACAAAGCATTGCCCGTTGGTTCCCGGGCCTTTAACAGATTCAAAATTACACAGGTATTCTGGTTGGCTACTGCCAGCCTCTGCAATGCTGCTGGATGAAAGTTTTTCTCAAGCAATTTGACCAACTACAAAGGATGAAAAAAAATTATGTGACAGAAGGAACATGACACTTTCATGAGTGGCTATAAACTGTTATTTTGAAAATGTATGTATACAGCTGTGTAAGAACATTAATTCCTTGGAAAAAACTGTGAGTAGTAATTAGGCCTGAAACTTATATTATTTCTTCATAACATCAATCATTTTACTGGGTTGGACTGAACATTAGAATAAGTGTTTTTGATACATTTAAGCAAAGATAAGCAAAAATGTGGGGATCCCCCCCCCCATGGGACCATAGCAGTTGAGATTATTAAAGTATGGGGCACAGTCACTATACCAGGATACTGATTTGTATTTCAGTTATATAGGATTGCAGCCTAATGTTTACTTTTAGCTGTATATGTAGATTTGGGTGCATATTTAACGGAAAATTGGAATAATTGGAAAAAGAGCTGCACACTGCACGCTATAATCTCATTTCAGTCAAAATGAACTACAGTATCTTGCTATGCTCTCCAAATGCAGCATAACAGGTCTTTTAATCTCATACTTTGCTTTTAAAACAGGAGTAACTAAGGTTGTACAATCCTCCTTTACTACAAATCCTATAGTTCTGGAGAGTTCTATTTATCAGCTAGACATTTACAGATACCTAATGTGTAGCTCACCTGGGAGTGAGGCCTAAACATGAAGCTAGACTTTATTGCCTGGCTTAAGCCTAGCTCTGACTCCCTTCTTATAAGCTTTATGAGTCCTGGAACCAAATTCTCTTCCTCCAGAATTTACTGGGTTGGTGCCATACCTTTCTCCAATGCTGAGTATGGGAGGCTTCCAAGAGTGCAATTTTGCTTTGAAACAAGAGGTGTGTTTTCATTTTCAAAACAATATATGCACTCCTCTGTGTCTGTTCCAAAAATAGCTTTGTTAAAGTGGATAGTGGTAGCCTACCTTGTAAATCACTCAGATTTTATTTGGCAAAGAGTGAGAGGAAAATCAGGGTGCCTTCTCTCTTCCCTCACAGAGAACATCCTGATACACTAGTACCCCGAATAACGTTATGACTTGGTTCCACAAGTCCCGTCGTTATCCGGTTTTTAACGTTGTGCGATACATTGAACACACAATGTTAAAAAAAGCCCTGTTTCCCTGGAGGCTGCAGGAAGCGAGAACGTCGGGATTTGAATCCTGACATTTTGGCTTGCTGCTGCCTCCAGGGAGGTGGGGGAACTTTGGAAACAGCTTGGAGCGGGTTTCCCCACCTCCCTGGACCCGGCCGGGGTGGGGTGGGGTCAGAGACCCCAAAATTGGTAAAAAAAAGGTCCGTTTTTTTTACCAATTTTGGGGTTTCTGACCCCCCCCCGGGTCCAGGGAGGTGGGCAGACCTGATCCAAGCTGTTTCTGGGCTTCCCCGACGTCCTGAGCTAGTGCAGCAAGCCAGAATGTCAGAGTTCGAATCCCGACATTCTGGCTTGCTGCACTGGCTCAGGACGTCGGGGAAGCCCAGAAACACCTTGGATCGGGTCCCCACACCTCCCTGGACCCAGCGGGGGGGTCAGACACCCCAAAATTGGTAAAAAAACCAGGCGTTTTTTTTTACCAATTTTGGGGGCTCTGACCCCCCCGCCGGGTCCAGGGAGGTGTGGGGACCCGCCCCAAGCTGTTTCCAAAGTTCCCCCATCTCCCTGGAGGCTGCAGCAAGGCAAAATGTCAGGATTCGAATCCCGACGTTCTCGCTTCCTGCAGCATAAAAGAGGGTGGGGGAAGTTCAGAATTAGCGCGCATCAGCTCTAGGGAGGTCGGGAGACCCGATGTGCGCTAATTTTGAACTTCCCCCACCCTCTTTTATGCTGCAGCAAGCCAGAATGTCGGGATTCGAATCCTGACATTTTGCCTTGCTGCAGCCTCCAGGGAGGTGGGAGAACTTTGGAAACAGCTTGGATCGGGTCCCCACACCTCCCTGGACCCGGCGGGGGGTCAGAGACCCCAAAATTGGTAAAAAAAAACGTCCGGTTTTTTTTACCAATTTTGGGGTTTCTGACCCCCCCGCTGGGTCCAGGGAGGTGTGGGGACCCAATCCAAGGTGTTTCTGGGCTTCCCCGACGTCCTGAGCCAGTGCAGCAAGCCAGAATGTCGGGATTCGAACTCTGACATTCTGGCTTGCTACACTGGCTCAGGACGTCGGGGAAGCTCAGAAAAAGCTTGGATCGTGTCTGCCCACCTCCCTGGACCCGGCGGGGGGGGGGGGTCAGAGCCCCCAAAATTGGTAAAAAAAAGTCCGTTTTTTTACCAATTTTGGGGTGTCTGACCCCCCCCCCCGCTGGGTCCAGGGAGGTGTGGGGACCCGATCCATGCTGTTTCTGGGCTTCCCCGACGTCCTGAGCCAGTGCAGTAAGCCAGAATGTCGGGATTCGAACTCTGACATTCTGGCTTGCTGCACTGGCTCAGGACGTCGGGGAAGCCCAGAAACACCTCCAGAGAGATCAGAGGACCTGATCTACAGCTGCAGGGTGGCTGGGGAAGCTGACGGGAACTAGCCACCCGCCCATGCCTCCGCAGCTGTGGGGTGGCTGGGTAAGCCGATGGGGGAGCCCCCCGTCAGCTTTCCAGCCTCCCCACCCCTGCCTCCGTAGCTGCAGGGTGGCTGGAAAGCTGAACGGAGAACCCCGTTCAGCTTTCCACCCACCCTGCTGCTAAGAACAACTGTATCGTATAACATTAAAAATCGTGCTATTCGATACAAGATTTTTCCGAAAATCTTGTAACGTTATGCGGTTTTCACGCTATATGATACTCACGTTATACGGGGTATTACTGTAACTGCATTTACAGTCTCACATGCGGCCTACAGGCTGTGTACTGCCCATATGTGTTTCACAACTAATGGAACCAGGGAGGCCTCAAGGAAAGTTTTATGGCTAATACATATGCCTCAAGGAATATGGTGAATAAGGCCACATTATCCTGATATAGTTAGAGAAGTAAAGGTAAAGGTCTCCCTTGCTCGAAAGCCAGTCATATCTGACTCTAGGGTTCAGTGCTCATCTTTGTTTATAGCCGTAGAGCCATCGCTGTCTGTGTTTGCAGACGTTTCCATGGACATGTGGTAGGCATGCCTAAATACCAGAGTGCACAGAATGCTATTTATCTTCCCACTGAAATGGTCCCTATTTATCTACTTGCAATTTCTTGCTTTTGAATTGCTAGGTTGGCAGGAGCTGGGACAAAGACGGGAGCTCATCCTGTCTTGCAGTACTTGGGTCTCGAACTCCAACCTCCCAGTCTTCAAGTTTAGTGTCTTAACCATTAAACCACCAAGAGAAGTACAGAATCTCAAAAAAAGGGAAGAAGCTCAAAACCCGCTAGACTACCTAGCTTAAATAACAGTGACAGGGCCAACTCCTACTCCTATCCTATTAGAAGAAGAGTAATAATTATAAATTCCTTAGCTAGAGCTCTCCATTATTTTGAAATGCTGTCAGATATATACTGACATCAGAGAATGTTATATAGTTCCCTTGCTAAAAAGAAGGAAGCACTGGGAAATGGAAGAAAATTTGGGTTTCCTGCTTAAAACGGCAAACCAACACATGACAAAAAAATGCTGCCTTATTTGCAGCCAAGGCTGCTAGATGCAGGGAGAAATATGTAGACTCTCTCTGTAAATTAGCAAGGAGATTTGGAATCATAACAGTATGGTTATAAGTTGATAAAAATCATTAGTGCTCCCTCCTAACAGTTTTATTCATCATAAAGGTACAGTATTAGTAGGTATGCATATTCAATATGTATTACTTTCACTCTGTAAATGCTAACTACTGTATTCCTATTTTTATTTTAGTTTGTTTCTACTTGTCATACCTTGCCATGGTCTATGACTGGTGCAATAAACATTAAACAATTTTTTAAAATGATTTCCATACAAATGTATGATATACACAAGAACTATGTCAGGATCCTGAACAAAAATGGTCAGTCATTGTGACAGCTGCCCTAATAGATAATGTTTTTTTGTTTCAGATGACTATTATTATAAAAGCCAAGACAGAACATAATACTTTACAAAACTATGGATGTTGTTAAACTAAAGAATGTGGGTGTTTTCATTCTGACTATTCACCTGAGGATAATTTAAAAAGAGAAATCAGCATCTATAAATATCTTCATCTTCTCTTTTTACTTAGAGAAGAACTTGCTAATTCACCCATAAGAAATGTCAGGTTGTTCTTTGTAGAACTACAATACAAATTGATATTGTATGTTCCGCACTAAGAAACACCAAGAGGCTCCCCTTGTTTCTCACTTATTTACAAAACAAGTTTGTTTTTACACAATATAGATAATTTTCTAAGAATATTCATTTTTACTATATGAGTAAATTAAGGGTTACTTTAAGTAAACAAAGGAGTGTCTTATTAGAAATGATGTACAAGAATCTACAAAATAGAGACTATGGCTAAATATTACTTTCTCTCCACTATATCACCATCCAGCTCAAAGCCACATTGAGGGGACATAGAAACAAGTGATGTATCAGCAAGCCTGGCAAATCCCAAGGCATGCTTATATAGATAAAATGCTTTAAGAAACCCAAAGTAGCACTTCTGGAAAACAGCCTGATAAGGCTTGAGTTTGCTGAAACTAAGATAATATAAAATGAGAGAGAGGAGAAGGGGAGGTTATGTAACACATTTCTATTTTAAGCTCCACTAATCAGTCCTAATCACCCAGAGAAGTAGGGAGATCCTTACATCATAATATACTGTGTACACCTGTTTAGGCTGATGATTGCTTGAATGGTTGTGTGGAATCCCAGCAAGACTGAGTGGCTATGGGTGAGGAGTTATCACTGCTGGCTTGGGATGGGGCATCATTGCCCCAATATGACCTGGTGCGCAAACTGGGGGTTCTCCTGGACTCTGCTCCAGAAGCAGGTTATGACCATGGTCAGGAGGGCCTTCGGGCAAGTTCGTGTTATTAATCAATTGCGCCCACTCCTGGACTAGGAGGCCCTGCTCACAGTCACCCATTCCCTGCTCACTTCCCGTTTAGACTATTGTAATGCAGTCTACATGGGGCTGCCCTTGATTACCATCCGGAGATTGCAGTTGTCCAGAATGCAGAGGCCTGTGCGGTGGTGGGGTGTGGTCATTTCGCTTGTGCCTCACCACTGCTGCGGGAGCTGCACTGGCTGTCTATATGTCGATACCCAAATACTGCAGGACGGAATGAGCTCCCATCTTTGTCCCAGCTCCTGCCAACTTAGCAGTTCAAAAGCAAGAAACTGTGAATAGATAAATAGGGACCACTTTGATGGGAAGGTAAACAGTGTTCCGTGTGCTCTGGTGTCTAGTCATGCCTGCCCCACGGCCACAGAAATGTCTGCAGAAGCAGACAGCGCTGGCTCTTCGGCTTTGAAACAGAAATGAGCACTGGACCCTAGAGTCAGATTTGACTGGCTTTCGAGCAAGGTTGACCTTTACCTTTACCATCATCCCTGGTGGTGCAGTGGTTAAACAGCCAGAAGGTTCTGAGTTCGATCCTAACTAGGACTCAAGGCTGACTCAGCCTTCCATCCTTTGGAGGTTGGTAAAATGAGTACTGTACTCATAATGTTGGGGGCAAAAATGTGAATTACTCTGTGAACTGCCCAGAGAGTGCACTAAGCGATATCGGGTGGTATATAAGTGTAAAACTGCTATGGCCATATCAGATGGGGTCAATGATTTTGTCGTCAAACCTCATTTGGAAGGCCACAGGTACCCATGTCTATAGTATAGGCTCTGTTATATATTGTTTGACTATGCAGATAGGGAGTGAAGTGTGTAACTGGGACAGAGAAAAATATAACTAAAATACCTTGATCTAATGTGTCATCCAGTTCTTGGAATCTCACTCTTCTTTTTGACTGCTGCATTTGCACAAGTGTTTTGCTCTCAGTGTCATCTCTTTTCTTTAATATGGATACAAGTCCCTCTGTTGGAACAGTCTAGCAAGAATTAGACATAGATTATTTGAAAAACAGAGTACCAAGAGACAATACAAACAAAAACATACAAAACCCAATCAAGTAAAAACATGAATACATCATGTAATGTCATATTTTATCTTACTATTGACCTGTAGTGTTTGCTAGTGATGTGCTAGTTGTAGGGCTTCTGTCTAAACTCCAGTGCCCAGAATTCTCCCAACAATTATAGTGGTGGATTTCTAGGAGTTGCAACCCACAGACCCAAATTTATAGACACCTACATTTCACTCACCTGGACCACAAATTCTATCTGGGGCTACATGCTTGTCTTAAGCTTCACTTTCAATGCAAAAAAGGAAACTGTCATGTTGCTTCCTGGGGGTCATAATTCTTCAGGACACACCCTGTATAGAGTCTAAAGAGAAGCAAGACTACAACTCCCAAGAAGCACCATGGCAGTTGCCCTTTTTATACAATGATGGCACTCCAGGTGTTATTGGACTTCAATTCCCAGAAGCCCAAGTCAGCACACCTGCTGATCAGGGCTTCTGGGAACTGAAGTTCAAGAACACCTGGAGTGCCAAGATTTGCCATTACTGAACTAAGAAGAAGGAAAAAGGCTCAAGACAGTTATGGAGGTTTGAAAGTAAGCATTGCTTACACAATGTGTGTGTAAATATGGTTCTCCTCACAGTTGAAGATCTCATTTTATAACTAAATAGCTTTTTCTTCCACTCTGCCTACAAAGTTATCCAAACAATCTGCCTACAAATGTTTAATCTTACATGCCTAGGGCTTCTTATACTTATAGTGCAAACAAAAAGATTTCTACTAGCAAGAGCCAAGTTTGGATCCAACCCATAGTGTTGTATGCAAGCTGATACACTTCTAGCTAGTACAGAGATGGGAAGCCAGGCTTCCCCCCCCCCCAAAAAAAAAAAAAAAAGGAGAAAGAAAGAAAATAAAGAAAAGAAAAAGACACCAGATTGTAAGATCTTGGTAGAATCGTTGCGTGCATGTGGAGATCAGTTACAAACCCATTTTAAAAATTATGCATAGGATGAATATTTTTAGTACAGGATGTGGCTTTAGTTCTATAAGTGAAACCTTTAAAACTGAAAATAGTTCAGCGAATCTTTTAAAACACACAAGTATACAAAGTGGATATATTAGTACTTTCTTTCAGAAGGGGATTAAGCTGTTTCGGTTATTAACGCATAAAAATGCTTTATGAATTATTCACTCCTAAAATTGGCAGTATGTAGAGCACTTGGTATTATAATTTTATGTGATCAAACTAGAAATAAAATACTGACTAATATTTTCTGGTCTAAATTTAACAATAATAAAGTCTTGTAGGAAAATGATTACTATATTACTGTCAGTATGACTATAACTAAAATAGCTTGTTTAAAATTATGCACGGCATTCCATGTAATGTGCTTGAATCAAACTATATCTTATGTGTGTAATTCTCTCTCTTTCTGAAAATATAGTTTTAACTCCTAGTAATTCACTACAACCCTTTCTTTAAAAAACCAAAAACAACCAGATTAAATGACATTGAATATGCAAAATGCATAAACACTAGTGCAACAGAAATCACCATACAAATACTAATGTAAGGTGAACTCCAGTAATCCTTTGGGATTTGTGAGCAAATATGCAAATGCTTGAACTACAAATCCAGAGGTAAAAACCTATGGCTTAACATAGCAAGTACTGTAATACAAAATTAAACCCACTGAATTAGTGAGTCAATTCCTTTATAAGTTCAATTGATTTAAATGGGACTACTCTTGTGCAAATTACACCAAGGGACAGAATTTCAGCCAAAGTATACATGATTACTTGGTGGACTGTTTTTATAGATGACTATGATTTCAGTTTTCCCCATTGGTGCTGTTCGTATTTCAACTATATATTTTCCAATATGCTAACCATAATACACTAACATATACTAACAAAATGAAAGATGGCATCATATCATACTATTTTTATTCTATTTTATATTGAAAAGAATATTTTACAGTGTTTTATGTAGAACACAAACAGCTCAAGCATGAAGTTCAGATCAAATTAACATAGCATTTTTGCCCCTAACATTATGGGTAAAATGAGTACCCAGCATGTTGAAGGGGAAAATGCTAATTACATGATGAGCCCCCAAGAGAATGCTCTAAGCCAGGGGTTCCCAACCTTTTCAGGCAGGGGCGGCGGCGGCGGGGGGTCATGCGCTCTCAATCAGCTTCAAGGGCTGGACGGCCATTTTGCCCTGCCTGAACGTTGGGGGTGGCCATTTTGTCCCAACAGCTTCAAGGGGGTGGCCAATTTGTTTCTTGAATGCCCTTGGAGGGAGTGGGCCCCCACATGAAATAGCTCTGTAGGCCAGACCTGGCCCATGGGCCTTAGGTTGGGAACCCCTGCTCTAAGCACTATTGGGCAATATCTAAGTATAATTGCTACTGCTACAATGGATTCTTATTTATCTAAAAACTTAATATAACAGTAAAGAAATTCTTCTTTCCTTTCACTTCCTTTTCACTAAAGTTGCACTAAAGCTGATGTTGTGAGCCGCCTTGGGTCACTCAGGCGAAAAAGGTGGTTACATAAATCCAACAAATAAATAAAATAAATATACATATTATAAAATAAGAGTATAACTGCTGCCATTTTTACTTTCATAGGGTTATACAGCAGTGGCAGGAAGGGCAGGATATATTAGCTTGCTTATTACAAGATTTAGCTCTGCTCTAATACAACACAAATTTCATCCCAGCCCCTTGACAATTTCCTAAAACTCTGTTCAGCTGACACAGCCTAGAGAAAAAGCTCTTTCTAGTCATAGCCAGCAGTACTCCATATTTGGCCCGGAGAGATTGCTGATGAATGATGTAAGGTACATTCTGTGCCCTT